>CM076660.1:12116513-12180259 GCA_038496675.1 Rachycentron canadum | reverse complement strand
AGCCCACTCCCCCTAACCACCACCCAACCGCCCCCCCAAACACACACATTTTCTGTTTCCGTCTATCGCTCCCTTTGTGCCACTCCATTCCCCCTCTTAAAGCGATGTCTTATTAATGAAATATAATAGGAAAGAAGGGGAGATGTGTGAAGCACAGGCCATTAGGCTATGAAGTAGTCATCCCAGTATCATTTAAGTTTCTGTAATTGAATCCCAACAGGCAGAAAAAAGTCTATGAAGTCAGCCTTTGGTCTGTGAGTGCATTTGCGTGTGCCAGCGTGCATGTGTGCACACACATGCACAAGTGTATGCATGTATCTGTGGGCATGCATATTGTCTTGTAGCCAGTGTAACATCCTCATCTGCTTGAAAGATTTTTTCTCACACATAAAGGTTCTGTAAACAAGAGCAACTTGATGACACTTTGCCCCAAGGCAGCAAAACTGTCATGTCACTCACTTGCACATACATTTGTCTTTTGGGGTTTACATGGGTTCACAACTTCAAGAGTGACAGAGCAGGAGTGGTAGAATGTGGTGTGATCAGCTCCCCATACAGAGAGGGCGTATTAGATTAAAATTAATACTCACCGCGTTTCGCTATTCTCTAATACTCCTGATTTTATCTACATTGAATTAACTAATGTGAAACTGATAAACGTGATTAGCATACATGAATTAAAGGCAAGATGAAGCAATAAATAGTGCTCCACGACTGCTCAATTTCACTTCTGTGACTATAATGCCAAAGACACTCAGTCATGTCCTCTAAGAAATGGTCAAAGGATCCACATTTATATATATATATATATGAGTATATACTCAATATATATTTAATTCAACATCTTATGATGCCCATCTTCCACCAGGGAGGCTAGTTAGGTTAATTATTTTCACCATCTGCACCATATACTACTATGGATCGTCTCAACAAAGCAACCACTTGGGGGTGGTCAGGATGTTGGGTTAATCTCAAGGACGCTTCACAGGGTGGATGCTTTTTGACAAAGTGTTAAAGTAACACCTTTTTCCTTTGTGTACTCCCATTGCATTTTCTCCTGTCAAACCTGCACCAGTGTTTGGAAGCATATCACTTCAGTGGCTTCAGATTTGAAAGGGTCACCTCCACGCTGTAACACCCTGACAGCATGGGTGGGGAAAAAAAGGTATATCATGGTAATTTTTCACGAGCGTGCATGGATACGTCTGTACAGCAGAGCTGCAAGACATATAGAGGAAAGAGAGGGGAAACACACGAGAGAGAATAGAGATGGTATTGTGTTTGAGACCTTGAGAGCAATAATGAAACACAGAAGATATGAACTGGGAGTATAAACATTTCATTAAAGCTGGTGCACTACTCTCTGGTCCCCCTATTACTTGTGTCCTTTGTTTCAGTCTCCCAGCTGTAAGTCTTGAGTTCACCAATGGCTCATGGCTGCTTAATAAGTAAAAATGTAATTAGCCTCTGTCTGCTTTAGATATTTTATCAAGTCCAAAAATTTACACAAGCAAGCAGAGACTCTATGAAGTTATCTCACAGGAAATAACAACTGCGGTGTTCACAGCAGGAATTACTGTTCATTTTTGTCTTTGCTTCTCCCTGTACCTTTCTCTAAGCTCCCTGCGAGTTACTGAGCTGAGGGGAGCAGAGAGAAGCAGGATAAGAGATGTGGTAATCAAATGTGGGTAATAATGGGTAATTGAGGTCTTGTAGCAGAGAATGAATGTCTGCAAATTCCCTCTGCTTTTCTCATTTATCCCCAAAAGTTCTCTTTTTCAACCTCTCAACACCCTCAACTCAAAAAGAACGACACCTTTTTCCTTCAACCTCTTGAAAGGAAGACAATCTCAGCCGTTACAGCTCTTTCTCTTCTGACTAAGCCATGGTCCAGTGTCATTTCTCCTCTTGATTCTGAACCTGACATTTTCTCTCATTGTCATATCGCCTTTTTCACCTTTATGTTATTTAGAGTTTGCTTAGGGCCTAAGTGGAGGAAACTGGAAAGAGAAATTATTCCACTATTTTTTGTCTCTGTCTTTGATTTGATACTGATTCTCCACCCCCACCCCCCTCGCTGTGTTTTCTGATTGACATGTCAGATCTGTGTAAGCTCATCAAGGGTGGAGGAATGGATTTTGACTTTGTGTGTGTGTGTGTGTGTGTGTGTGTGTGTGTGTATGTGAGTGCGTGCAAAATCAGAAGATAACTGCCTCCCTTAGCAAAACAAAGTTGTGTTTACCACAGTTCAAACCTCATCTTTAGGAATGTTGAATATCAGAAAATGATGCTGACTGCTTTTTAAAAAGAATTTTAGAAATCTGAGTCTGTTTCCTACGTTTCATCTCGTAAAATCTGAAGTTATGCTTTAGTTAGATTTGCATGTACAGTGATGTGGAGAAGGCGGAGAACTGTTTCTTTGTTTTGCCTTAAAATGTCTGCCCAGCATGACGATTTAGTTGAAGGGTTTAAGTGCTGTTCTCCTTCTGTGGCCATGTAGAGACTGTTGAAAGGCACTTGCACTTGAAAACAGACAGGGCCATTAAGGTGCTTTCATCGTCTCCACAACCATTATTTGCGTGATGCATATTCAACTACAGAATAGCGATGACTAGGCTAATTCACTTGCGATAATTAAGTGAAGTGGGTTTGTTGTGTCATTTCAGCCATCCCTCGTCTTCTCCATCCCTGCACTTTTTTTTTTTTTCCATTTTGGCATAAGCCTCCAGAGGAACAATTAGGCCGGTGATCCATTGAACAATACAGACAGCATCCGCCCCCTCCCATCCCTGCTCCTTAATTGGGAGAAATTTATGTTTTAGATGCTTTTTGAAGGTCTGAGGAAAACTTATGAGGTTACCATGGAGATAAAAAGCTGCTAGAGCTACATCTATAGTCTCTATATGTCCCCCTGACAATTGCATACCATGTGACTTTCGTGCCTTCCTTATGAACACCTTGTTATGTAGCCAGGTACATTGTCTTTGCACCCATCCCTTTCTCTTTTGCCTTCTTCCTTTTCTGGACTAATTCTGCCCCCTACTGGGTCTAGTGGTTTTTCTTTTTATTTTATTTATTTAATGTAATTCAAATTCACCACTTTACAGGACAATAATCAGGTGTTAAGTACAGCTTTCAATATGCAACCTTGACTTTAACAGGATTTCATGTCCTCATCCAGGTAAGTGTTGCTGCAGAATGTGCTGCTCATGTTCATAGTCTCCTTTCCTGTGTCATATCCAGCGAGGCCGTTGCAGTTGTAGCCATCTGTTGTGACTTCGCATGTGATGGGATTTCAGTGGCTGCTTTTACTGCCTTAAACTATCCCAGCCTCCTCAGACTGTCTTTATGAGACAGACCAAGGACAACTAGCTAGTAAAGTGTGTTTGTGAATATGTGTGTGTGAGCTTGTGCGTGTTTGAGGGAAGAGGTTGTGTGAGAGAGGGAGAGAGGCCACCATGCCCTGTAACAAAGGCTGCTCTTGTTAAATCGCCCAGCTGAATACTCATAAACAGTGAAATGCATCATTTGCAGAGGTAGGCAGAGACTCACCACCATTACCCCGTTCCAGTTGCTTGACTAGATTTTTCAAATATTTGCCCTCTAAATAGCTTCACTGGACTATTGGTTATGCTTATTGAGGTATCAATTGAAATAAACCTTTTTACAATTTGTGTATTCTGAACATCATCGAAAACCAGCCTTTTAATTACAATAATAAACACTGCACCCCCTTAACTGTCAGTCACAAGTTGATAACATAATGAAATCAACACTGCTGCTCCTCACAAATTTTCATTTGCCCTGCACTCCTTTTGTACTGTCTGTGCTGAAAGTGGTGGGTACTGTTCGGTGCACAGTCATGCATCATGCAGCCAAAGTCCGAGACTCAACAGTCACTGAGAGATGGCAAACTCTAGATTGGATTAGCTGGAGGGACTTCAATTATTCTTAGCTCAAATGATTTGATAATGAAAAGGTCCGAGCCTCCACATGGACAAGGACAAAAACAGAGAAGGGGGGAAAAAAAGCCCATCTTATGTTAACGTTAAAATAATGTTTCTGTGGTAGGCACATGCTAAGCAGGATCAGAATCAAAATGGCCAGAAGTAATGGGAGAAGTAAACTGATCTTTCCCTGAGGTGACAGTATCAGGTCCCTTATTGTGTTCGACTGATTATTAGATGATTAACACTGAAGCATCAGTTTGTAAGCAGCATGTTACTATTGTAGCTGCTGTGAATGGAGCTGGTTTGAACTGCTTCATTTACAGTTTATATGTAGGGACACCAGATAAAACAGAGGGGTCTGAGATAATTAATGGGGAAAAAAGAAAAAACAAAGCTCTGATACACAACTTTTTAGACTTCTTCTCTAATAGTTGATTTTTGTTTTTGCTGAGATATTGGAATATTTATTTGAACATTGACTGAAATGAAATGAACTGAAACCATGTGAGAAGCTGAGAGAGAAAAATCACTATTTGCTGCAGCTGCTCATAGACATCATGACCCTGACCACACACAGCTTTTTTTTAAAGACAGCAGAAGCCAAAAACGTTGTCAACCACTGGTTTAATCTTTGACAGTGTGTTGTATTTGTATTTATCTTCTCACATTATCCATTGTGCAAAATCTTTCACCATTGCTGAAGATGTCAAATTAATCCTCATTCCTCATCTTACCAAGGGCACCAAAATGACTACAGCTAACCATGGACAGGGGCACAGGACTAAACCTCTGAAGAGAAATACCAGACACTGCATGTGACTTTCACTCACCTTATCTAAAATAATCACAACATTTTCAATAGACTTGAATAGATAATATCCTTATCTCAGGGAAGTTCATACCTGTTAAAGGTATTGACAAAATTTTAACACAGACTCCATTTAATGTTAGTGTTTCTCTTTTGCACATTATGATGCAAGAAGAAACTTTTTTTAAACCCCAGGAGCAGACATAAATGAGATCCATAAATGAAAGAGGTATGTCAGTGCTCAAGAATTCAGAAGCTGATTACAGCTTAAAAATCCCATTAAGAACTGAACTGAATTGAATTGAAGGGAGCTGGCATAAGACTGGCTTCTCCGCTGACATCTTCACTCTGATGTTAATATCGTGTTCAAGTCATATCGAATTTACCATAAATATGAGCAGCCAACTGGGAAAAATGGGCATGTCAGCCTCCTAGTACTAATTACAAGCAGGATGTGTGGGAATTTTTGTTGGCTCTGATATCTCCCACTTGGCATTACAAATTGCAAAAAGCTTGTCAGCTGGCAAACACTGCAACAAACCCACTGATGTCAGCAGTCCAAGGTAATACAAATTAAAATTATCAGTTATAATCACACTAATAGAATCAAACCTGCTTTCAGTAATGTATCCAGTAATGTATGCTTTTGACTTAAATTCAAACACATACGGTGTTGAATTTAGGCAGTCCAAAGATGACATTAACAAACGTAAGGTCATTATTTTTCATTGGATCTAATTGTCTGCCAGAGTTAAAGAGAAGGGACAGTTGTACCTTCTGCATTAACTTTTAATTTGGGTTGAGTTTACTACTTGGGGAAATCTTGTGCCTTAATTGTTCCCATTGCAGAAATTGCTCCCTTCTTGCTTCTTGCCGTATTAAACTAGTACAGACCAATTTCAACTTTGTTTTCACACAGTTGAACTAAATGCAAGGTACTCCTATGTCGCCATCATCACACTCATCACTGACACCACAGAGCTCTCAGACACACTCATAGTTTTTACTTTTGACTTGACACAGCTGCACTGTGTGTCATTTTTGTCCTGGCGTAAGTAGAATAAACACAACACAACTACAATTACTTACCTGCACCCTTCAGATCATGCAGTGTATCAGCAGATCGGCCCTGGACACGCTTCAGCAGTGTGACATTTGCGACATAGCCGCCTCATGGTTGTAAAATGGTTTCAATGTCCGCTGAAAGCATTTACCACGCTGCACCTCTTGCAGCACCTCACCAAAGACAGATCTGGAATCGGTTCCCTGGGGAGCGGTTGAGAGAGTTGGCCGTTCTCAAATCATCCACTTTGTGATCGTGTTGGCATGAAACAGAATTGTTCATTCATATAAACACATCTTTGTGTGTGGCAGTCATGTCTCTGCGGGGAGTTTGTACATTTCTCATGAATCAATGGTAAGTTTTCCATGATTCCATCATTAAAGTGTTGTGTTTGGTGCCTCTTTCACTCTTCAACTGCTCAACTCTTGACTCAGATTGATACAGTTTCACATCTTCATGTAACTAAGGCTATTTACACAACTGGGGACATTTTTCTTTAATACTTGTGATATGATGTATAATTAATCCAATTCATAAAGGGTATATATTTTTTCAAGTTTTCTGCCTCTGTAATGCGAATAAATGTCCCTGAGATATAGTGTGAACATAAGGTGGGAACAAGTTTTTATATCCTTTCTTCTGTTCTCCCTTAAGTGGCCTACATTTATACATGTGAAGAGTTTTATTTCTTTTTCATTCCCCATGGACAGACAGTCCAATTTGTTTAAAGCCAGCCCTGTCCACACAATGTCCTGTTTTATATTTTTGTGTATATGAAAAAAAGAGAAACGATTCTGAAACTGGAAGAATCATACAGGATTTAGACAACCACCTTTACAATCACAGACAAGAGATTACGTTTTACTTTACTTCTCACGATTCTCATCAGTATTGAGGAAGTCATCAATACAGATAATACAACAGAACAATTAAAACGCATCAGTCAGTATAGTCTGTTGATCAAGCTTGAAGTGCTTGGGCCTAGATTCCAGTATACATTTCAAAACCTGGTTTATTCCCTTCTGGACCTGTCTAAGTGATTCCAGATGGAGGCACCATCTAAGTTTTTGAAACAGCCCAAAGAGCATGGATTTAGTTTTTTGAGGGTTGTTGACAGCCTACTGACTCTAAACCACAAGGCAGATCTTTCAGCATCCTCAGTTGTATCTTTTTGACACATTGAACACATTTTTGTCAGTAGTTGCTATAAGTTCTCACTTCACCAACACGTGATATATTTGTCATGCTCGACTGTTGCTGGATGTCATTACCACTGAAGGAAATAATGACCCTGATAATAAAATTCCTCATTACATAAATTGGCAGTACTTGTGATGAACTGTGGTGCATAACAGGAAGATTATTGAGCATTTTAGAAGCATAATCATTATAATTAACTCAGAATTATAAAATACCATCGAGATAAACATCAGAAATTTTCACTTAATAAGATGTTGGCCTCTAATTAACCATATAATTGCTTCATGAATCCAACACTTTAATTCTTATTCATTCTTAGTTTGCAAAAACAAGTCATAGGATATCTCAATCACCTATTCAAAGCAGAAATAATTAGTATTTTAACAAAGCAGTGCTTATAGGGCAACAAATGTTTGCAATCAAATACTGGAAATGCAACCAAATACTTTTTGGTCCACAGACAAAGAAATGTGCACAAACCTAAGCTGTTTGATCTCAGTGCCTCCTGCCATTGACTGGAGCCTTCAGTGTCACAAGATGATTTGATTCATCACACACTTCAGAGAGAGGGGAAGTATACCTTAGTTTAACACACAACTCTGGAATTTTTGAACCTGGGCCTTTTTGCCATCATGGATACAGGCACAGTTTTACTTTACTTTAATATACGTCACCATTATACCATTGTATTGACACCAGACACACCAGAATCCATTGAAAAAAAATATAAATTTTGCTTGACAGAACACTGTGAAGTAAAATTCATATTTCTGGTCTCAACCATATAGTTTGTTTGTGGTATTGTGTGGTACAATCAAAGGACCTAAATACTTGAAGTCACACAATAACAATGTGAACCTGTCAGCAGCAAAAACTAGCTCTTTTAGCTTTTAGTGGTCCCAGGGATACCATTCTAGCAACAATAATGCAAAATGTTTGTCCCTATCAATCATTTACATGCAGAAATATGGGAAATGAATGCACAGGTTTAAAAAGAAATCCTGTATTTATCATATAATGCACGCATCTCAATTTGTGTGCATGAGTGTGCTTGTGTGTGTCTGTCTGTTTTGTGTCTGAGGCCTGGCGGTAAGTATTTATTCGTGCCTCGTGTGACTACTGCCTCCTTTCATTGCTTACAAAAGCAAAGACTTTGTCTGTTTGGGTGGTTCTGCTTTGTATTTGTGTCTGATCTGTCTGGCTCAGAGGACTGAAAAGGCTTTTTTTGGAAATGTAGTCTGTACTGAGGTCTCCTTAAACACACAATACCAAAAAAGTCTCTCTTTGGTCCTCCCCCACCCCCACCCCATCATTCTCTCACACACACACACACACACACACACACACACACACACACACACACACACACACATCCCTTTTGTTGCTTTTGTTGCTCTCTGTAAATATCTGTTTGGTCTGACTGTACTTCCTGACCTTGATGGTGAACTCTCTAAGAGTTAGAGGTGGACGTGCAAAAAAGGGGAAGCCAAAAGCAGCTGAATACTGAGCGTCACACATTTAATCGGGGCAAGTGAAGAATTCTTTCTCTCTAAAGATGAAAACAGGAGCAACTGTCAATATGACACCAACATGGGTGCTACAGACTTGCACCATGTTCATTTTTTAATGGACTTTTACATTGTTCCAACATTTGCAAGTCATGCTGGTGAGATGTTGCCATAGATACAGTCGTTAGTATAATTATAAACGCAACATATAGCACTTTACCAACTCTTCTTGAAGAAGTAAGAGGGATTTTTAAACAAAGGACAGCAGAGAGGCAAGGGGAAGCCAAATATGCCCTTTTCTTCCTACAGTGAGCTCTGTGTTTAAGACACATGCCTAAATCATTTCTGATCACAAAGAAGGAACACACCACATATAATAAAAGTTCCCTTATATGTCAACTGAGGTGCAGGTAACTCCCTGTTTGTCTCTGGGCAGCATGTTTAATGCACTGATGGCTTCATTTTGTAAGAAAAGTGTGCACATGCTTTCCTGGCAGGATAAACACTGGTGACTCAATTACATCTTGTGCCACCATTAGGCCCACACTTTAACTTTTCAAATTCACTTATAATATATATAAATAATGTCAATTTTAGACTAAATTCTCTGTAATTATTTTCAAAATTCTAAGATATAATGACTAAAAAATATACAAATATAAAAGTTTATATTTGAATATTTTTCAGCCTTATCAGAGGTCTGCACTGACATAATCAAAGGATCCACTTGTTCCTGTTGGGAGTGTCTGTGCTAATTTAGTTTTAGATATATTTGATCAAAGAAACATGGACTGTGGTTGTAGGGGTGACACCAGCAAACTATGTAACAAGTCAGAATAATAATTATGATGTGTCCACAGAGCACGAGGGAGCACATTAACTAACTCGCCTTGCAACATTAATGTAAAAAAAAAAAGAGGTTGAGCACAATTAAACAGCAGTAGAAATACTTTTCTCTTCTCACAAAACTGCTCCTGACATTGCTGCAGAAAGTTTGAAAGATTTCAAAGAAGTTTGAAACTTGACATTTTATTCAGCTCCTGTATGCGTTAAATCAGGCTAGAGAATGAAACCAGTCACACAAGCAGTCAGTGTTCTTTTGCTTTGGTGTTAGCAAGCTAATAAATGTGTTTATTTGTGTGACTCTAGTGTTTTGTAGTTGCTTCTCTGTCAATCGTTATTTCTCTCATTCTCACAGTTTCGCTGGCACACACACACACACAAAACACACACACACACACACACACACACACACACACACACACACACACACACACACATGCGCACATGCACATACACACACAGCTGTCTATGAATCTCTGGAGACCAATTTGCTCCTGCAGCTGGCACACTGTAGGTGGTACAGGCCATGGGGCATTTACCCATTTACCAAAGTAATGAGGCTTACTACTATTCATGGGTCTCTTACTCCTCCGCTTTAAAAAAAAAAAAAAAAAGTTGAATGCTCCTCCATTTTCTCCCACACACAGTGAAGGAAAGTTTTTTCGTTGACTTTGGCTCAACCTTAGTCAAAGAATTCCTTCAACACAAAATCAAACAGGACTGAACTGCAATTTAACACTCTTCCAAGGCACAATGAGCCCTAAAGGAACAGTTCATCAAACAGTGCTGTTGTGGGCTCAAAAAGCAAACAACACCAGCACACACAGCATGTCTGCATGGAGCAAAACAACCCCCTGAAAGAAGCAGTAGAACAGATACATTACCTGAGGGAAGCAACAAAGTGTGCTTAAGAAGATTCCCAAGTTGGACAGGTCCAATAAGTGAGCAGGGAAAGTGTAGAGGAGGATAGAATTACCCGAAAGAGCTCAGCTATTCATTCATTATTGGACTATAGGTTACCCTCATGCCAATACATTCAGCCAGTTGCTAAAATATCCAGGATGTCTTTTTTTTTTTTTTTTTTTTTTAATCCATGGCAGCTACAACTGACTTTTACTGTTGAGACGAATAACAATGAACAACAACTGTGTGCATCCATTTTACACAAGTGGAGGTGGTGAGATAGAGACAGTCACATCACCATAAACCACAGCAACAGCCAAGAGATACTGACATTTAAACTAACACAAGTACCCTTCAGCTTGCAGGATTATTGTTTGACAGAAAAGCTTGTGCACATAACCCACTGAGCCAACTGGATAATGATTAAGAGGTGGACACCATGCGTGATGAGGAAATTAGAATGATAATTGAACTTTGGCTAAAAGCTTTTTATCTTAGAGAACAATATGAACAAAGTTACAATTGGTTCACATACATTTTTCCCTAGAGGATTATTTTAGATCCAGAGTGGAAGCTCATAAATTGACAGCGAAAAAAAAAAAAGAGCACATGTTGAGCATAAAGAAATGTAATATTAAAAAGCATAGGAACAGCACACATAAAAATGAATACACAGTGCCCCAATAACAGCTACAAGAGTGGGCAACACATCCATCACAACTCAAGGTCCCACAGTGGAAGAGACCAACCCAGTTCCCACTCTTTGTGTTCAGGAGACCAATGGGCATCAGCACTATGAGTCATAATCGTGGACAGTGTAAAACAGGAAGCAGTGGCAGGAGTTGAAACTTCTGCCGAACTCAGGAAGAATTTATTATGTAGGGGGTGCACGTTAAGAGAGTCGAGGGAGGAGAGGGACTGGAGGATTCAAGCAGACAAATGAAAGCAACTTTCAGTCCCACCAGAGATTGTCAGCAGCAAGTCTGAGGTCTGAATCTGAATTACAGTCCAACACTCAGTCTGTCTGTTTACTCGGTAGAACTCACCCTGCTATGAGAGGAATGGGAGATGAGGGCAGAGTAGCCTTTGTGGATTTGAAAGCCACATGTATATTAGTTGAGAGATTTGTGGGCAGGGCCAGAAAGGGCAACCGGTGACTCTAGCTGAAAAGAGAAAATACAAGTTGGAGTCAAAAATATGGAAATACATTTTTACTGCTAGAACATACTGAAGGTTATGGCCCAGTGCTGTAACGGCAAAGTTATGGCCACGGGCTGGGAGGTAGTCATACACTTTGCCACTTACTTTTATCGGCTTCTGTTTCATGGAGTTAAGCTCCGTGATGACTGCTCTTGGTTATCCTGTCAGCTGGGTGACAGGAAAATCATACAATCAATTTGAGGTGACAGTATCATGCTATTCTGCATGTTTAGATCAGCAGCTGTGTCATCGTGTCATTCACAGAAGCTGCCTTATCGCTCAGCAAGTCATGTAAGTAGCTGATGGATCGCAGATTTTGAGAATTTATGTTTATGCTTTCTAACCCTGTGCCCAAAACTCTATGGCGTATACCGCCACTGTCAGTTATAAAACAAAATATTACAGATAATTGCATGCAAATGCAAATTTTTCTCCTAACTTTCATCCTCCCCCTGGGCTCAAACTAAGCCTTGATATGTCCAATTCCCTACCACACAACACAGTTTCACTCCTGCAATCTGATCGTTCCTGCTGGATTCTAATTTAATGTACAGCCTCTGTTGTAGAAGACTACAACTGATCAGAACAGCGGACGTTAAGATGTGGGGCTTGTTTTAACTCTTGGAAGTCTCTTGGAATTAGCGTGGGCTATGCTCAATAAAGGAAAACAAAAATACATGAGATGAAAGCAAGTCAGTTGGAGGGGCCCACTTGATAAGAACTACGACAACAGAAAGTCCCAGCTCTCATTTATCAACCCATACCATCATACCATCTCCAAACATGAAAAGAAGGCAAATTGTCATTGGTATTCTACTTCTCTATCCTCTGTGCATGTTGCAAAAATGCCTGGATGTGAAATTTAAGCAGCATAAATGTCTCTCAACCAAGTAAAGTTCAAGTGATAGCTGTGGGACTTTTCTTTTTTCTTTTTTTTTTTAGAATTACATTTTTTTCTATTTAGGTTTATTAAACCCTCATTTAAAGTTACATGTTTTTCATGGGTAATTCTTAAGTACTTATTTCAAGGAAAAAAAAGACAAGAAAGGTTTGCCAAATTATTAGCATGAAGAGATGAGCAGCTGTGCCCCGAGTCACACAACTGATAAAATATACAGTGACATTTATCGCAGAGCTTAAAGGTAAAAGTAGGCTAAGAATAAATCCATGTGTAGCAACCATGGCATATACAGTGTGTAAACTTGTATTAATTGTAGATTAATTTATGTTCTCATTTTTACAGCTCATCTTAATGTCCTTTTCCTGGATCAGCTCTATGGTACATGGGCTTTAGATAATTTTTCAAAAAAATTTGTGACAGTTAACTGACAGCAAAATGACATGTGATATTACTCTTTTAGGAAATGACCATATATCTTTGTTTCACTGTCAAAATTATTCAGTAAGAATTTGTTTTGCTGCACAGGGGAGGCCTTGTGCCTCAAGCCCTATACAAGTTCCCAGCAGGCTGTGCGCATTAATGATGCTTGTCTGTGAGTGGCAAATCGATTTTATGTAATTCTACAATGTTTGGATCATTCATCTACTCTCTGAATGACAGGAAATTGATCTCAAAGTGTGGGAATTCCGTACATGCCAGATTTTAGAATGACTTTTCTGACATAAAGCAACTCAGACACACTTAGAAAGCCTTTAAGTGTAGAGGAAAACAATCTCTCTTTCTCAAACCTCCAGCTGTCAGTGTCTTACCATAAACGTTTCCCTCTGAGACACGCACTATGTTGTGACACGTTTCCCCTGTTTCATAGTGTTTTGGTTGTTTCCAAATGAGTGAGCGTCATCAGCTCGCTCACTAGTTATGACCTTATTGCTAACATTAGCTGCTGAATCTCACAGCTGGCTTGAAGCCAGGAGGCTGAAGTGAGCTGGAGAGAAAACTTGGCTCTGCTGCCATTGCCACTATGTATTGTCTCACTACACCGTTTCTTTTCTGGTCAGGACAGGAAATAGCTAAGTACTTTTGCAACACCTACAGTACATAGCAGTAAAGTTGTGTGTCTGTGTGTGTGCGGGTGCGATGCAGTGGATTCTTTTTCATTTAAAGCAAACCTCTGAAGCTCACACAACACGAGATGTTACTTACTGGTGTACAATTGATTAAAGCAATGAATCAAATATGTCAAATCTATCCAACAGATATGCTTTAGTAACTTCAGGGACACATGTGGCTGTAGTGGAGGATAAGAGAACATAAATACCCTTTACAACCACAACCACAGCCTTAATCCACCCCCTCTTTTTTCCTCTCTCTCCATCCCCAAGCAGGATGATTATCTATCCTGAATAATGTGAGGATGATAGAGAGAAAAATGTTATTTTAAAGGCCTGGTGTTTGTTTTCAGTCCCTCAATGGGGAAGCAACCTTTTTCTTCCTCCGTGCTGTGTTTTCTCATTATGTGTATATGTGAATGTTCTCATTAAGCATTTCTCATTATGTGCATGGTAACAGAGAAAGAAAGCATGACTGGATGGAACATTGTGCATAATATATGTCAAAAACTTTGACTCATTTTTCAGAGTCACCCCTTCTTAAATAGGATGATTTTTCCCACTCCTCACACACCCTTCCTTTTCATCCTCTCCTCCTCATCCATCTCCTCTCCGGCTTTCGAGCTGCCTGTGGCCCAGCAGCAGCAGCAGTTTGTGTTGCCACAAACAGAGAGCGGGCAGGAGAAACCCACCATGACAGGCAGATAACAATGCTGAAACACCACACTAATTGGCCTGGGGCTTACAGGGAGAGTCTAGTGTTCCGCAGCCTGGTATTTTGGCGGAGGCAAGGAGTGTCAGTTTTGATTATGGATGAGTTGTGAGATAAGTTGAGTTAGGACATGTTTTTGTGCGGTGGAACGAATCGTCTGTGTGAGTGTATATTAGTGTGTGCGCATTTCTCTGTGTTTATGACTGTGGGTTGTGTGCACACATGCCTTGCATGCACGTCTGACACACAAAGCTCTAATCTGAGGAGATGGATGATGTTTGATGCGCAGTATATTTTATGAGCGATCAAAGAGAGTACTTATAAAATTTGCTGATCCTACCCATTTATCACTGCAAGCCTTACATTAACAGACACACAACTGTCTACTGCTACTTCTATAAGCCCTTATATTAAACATTCTCAAAAATACACTATCCTCCACTAGCTCTGTATAGGGTTATACTTACTTCACATAATGTAATCCAATATTTTTTACTTTCTGAGCTGTTCTCAAAACAAACTGCATCCATTAAAAAAAGTGAAGACAAGAATGACTTTTCTCACTTGAAATGGTCCACTCGAAGCTCAAACATCAAGCTCTATTGAAATAGTACATTGAATCATATACTTCATATACTGTAGCGCAATCATAAATAAGAGCAGAGAATGAGTCTCAAGACTGAAAGTACCTACACGGTCTGGTATTTGCACTAAACATCCTGGTTTTCATCTCTCTGATTCAGAGATAAGTATTTACTGTATTACTCTATAATCTATCTACTTTCGTTATACTTTTTTTTCCCACCAATAAATGTGGGACTCCACCTGAGAGTGTGTCAGGGATCAATGTGTGTGAATGGACATGACAGCGGGTGCTTAAATTTATACAGCAAAAAAAAATAATAATACAAAACAATAATTGTATTTACATGTGTCTGGGTTTGATCTAACACTTCCTACTTCTCCTTATCTTCAGAGATGGTAGAAAACCTCTCAATGCTGTCTGAGAAAGAGCGCCAAGATGGAAAATATGTTGCAAGCTGAGAATTGAGTAGTTGCCATTTCAAGCTTCCTTGTATGATCAACCTTTCCACTGTTATGCTTTTACATTATGAACTATCATACACTACAAGTAAGAACAACAGCATTTTTCCATTTTATTTTTAATTCCAACTATTCCTATAGTCGCCCAACTTATGATGATGACTTACAAACCCTTTGTCTGTATAGCAGAATGGAAAAAGTGAGTAACAGAGGAAGATAGAATAGTTGGTGAGGGATTCATCCTAAAATTCATCCTGAAAATCCAAAACATTAGAAGAGAAGGACCAGACAGTGGCTTCACATGATGGAAGACCAGCACAGTCTCCAGATTTGAAGCACACTGTGCTGGTTTGGGATGAGTGTGACAGAACAAATTTGTGAGAACAGTCTGAGAATGAACTTTCCGATCAATATTTGATAGAAAGAACTGCCCGCATGTGTGTGTGTGCGTATGTGTGTGTGCACGAGTGTTGGACAAGTCAAAAATTTCTGACAATATATTGGACCTTGTTAAAATGTCAATTATCATATTACAAATGTTTTTAGAAACATATCATGAGCAAAATAAGCAGCCAGCCATGAATGCATATTTCCACCTTGCAACTGCACTCAACCAAAAGCATACTCTTGTGTGTGGGGCAGGCAAAATAAACCAAAACCTTGTCAGTTCAGATAGCAAAACTTTGCAAAAGCACAACCAATGACACTGTGTCAGTCACTGCCAGTTAAAAGCTAACAAACAATATAAACACACAACTACGCTACCTGATAGGTCTTCTAGTCATTGATTTTGGTCTCTCTGATGTTTCTTATACCAATGCCCTCTGCTGTTTAATCTGTCAATTTAACATCTCCCAGTTTCCAATTTTCTTTTCACTTTTTATGTGGGATAACCACATTAAAGACAACATTAATTAGAACAGTATTTTTACATCATTTAAAACATTTCTGATGAGGATCTTTAAATAAAAGCTAGAAAATAGATGCAATCTAAAACATTTGACCATCAGTAGGCTATATATTATAAGGTAGTAGACACAACTTGATTTAAGTTCACATTTTTGAAAGGCCATTACTGAATCTTTCTTTCGTCTGTGTTATTTCAAATTTGAACCCCATCAAACCTTATCAATAATAAAAGGTGGAAGATTTTCAGATTGAGGTTAGAATCTGAAGAGGGAGCAGCAGCAGCAGGGCATCATTTCTTACAGGCTTCACGTATTTACATTTTCTTATTCAGAATCTAAAAATTGAAAATGTTAACTTAATATCTTGCTATTTCTAATCTCAAAAACACATAAAAACACATCCTGAGACACACACATCCACACACACACACACACACACATACATCCACAATCATATTGCAGCCAGATTAATTGAAAGATGCCACAGGGAAAACAGAACTGAGTGGAGACTGCAGGAAAGGAAGTAATAGAATTTCAGTGCATGTCAGCACTGAGCACTTAAACAGAAGCAGAACCCATCCGTCTCTAGGCTTCATTGCAGTTGTATTTTAACCTTTCAAACTAAAAAATATGCCAGTGTGCTGTAATGATCTAATGAAGGTTCCCATCTTTTTTCCTACAAATGGCTCTGAGCATATTAAGTCATCTCTGCCAAGACAAACCACAGTTTGTGACAGTTTCCAGTCCTCACTATTCTTCTTGGGAAATAAAATGTATTTTCAAAGGCAGCACCCCAAAAGGTCATTCCTTTCACATCATTACATGACTTCAATTTAAACTTTTCAGAAAATGTATCATATTGTAAAGAGAATTGGAATTTGTATATAATTGTTTTAATTCAGATTTAGGAACTTAAGCTTGTTAAAAAATTATATACAGATGAATAATTATAACATTAAAAAGGCTATTTCTGCCACAGTTGTCAAAGCTGAACTTTGTCATTTAAAACAGACATCAGTTCTGTGGCTGTTTCCAGTGGCATGGATTTGTGGGGCAAATGTTGTGTGTTAATGGAGAACTGTGTTGTCGTACAGTGCCTGTTCTTAATTTGTGTTGATTCCATTGATCTAAACTTTTCTAACAATTTTAAATGGCGTGAAGATTTCAAACAATGTCTGAGGAAAGGGGGAGGGAACTAAAGAAGGGGTTGCTTGAGCAAGTAGCATCCATTTCTGCCTTTAAAAGTCTCACAGTCCTTTTGGGAAGTTTGAGCCGATCAATAACCTGTCAGGTAGAAAGCCTTTTCACTTTTTGGTCAGTCCACCCACTGCTGCTCAACTCAATCCAGCTCTCTTGTTTCCAGTCTCTCTCTCTCAAATTCGTTTCATTACCTTGACTTTATTGAGTGGGTCACCTGGCTCAAAGAAACACTGTCCCCTCGTACGCAGCTCAGATTCTTCATAAAGGAAGGGCCACTGTGTCAGAGATGCTCAGCAAATTGTTTGTTGGGGAAGCACACGTAGCAGAGAATGAAGTCACTCCTGTAAAACCAAGCCTTTATTCTGCCTCTCTCAAGTGTGCCACTTCCTAGTGTCAAGTGAAGATATTTTGTCACTTTAAAACTGATTGTCTGAGCCCTTAAGGGACTGACCATCTTTAGAGGAAATTAAAGCTGTAGAGGTCCAGAGGTGATGTGTAAAAATCAGAGTTGCCTATAAGAATTGACGTTCTTGATATTTTTAATAAACGTTTTTCAAAAATAAATTGTCATTTTAAAGATTAATAATACTTAATAATGAGACATATCATGAGCAAAATAAACCACTGTCACTATGTCAGCCACTGCTATATATAATTATGCTTAACATTGTGATATGTCCTAAGATTTTGGTGGTTCCTCCACTCATAATCTTGATACTCTTTCACCAGTCAACTAGTGCAACTGGTAGGAAGTAAGAATACTTGTTTTCTATTTTGTGTTGCATTATTGGAAAATCACATTCAGTATTTTTTTTTTTTTTTTTTTAGTAGTATTTTTACATAGTTCAAAACATGTCTGGGGAGGAACACTGCTGGACACATAAGAAACCTTTAATCAGTTTAAGAGTAAAACAGAAATAGTATATAAGTATAAGTAAATAAGTAAAACAAAAGTCGATGCAAAAGTAACAACATTTTTAAATCCTGTCTATGTTTAAATATGGCCCAAATTCATATTAATATTCAGGGTTATTTAAGTTAAAATGTTAAGAAAATCTACCCTGCACAGAACCTGAGGTGAATATTAAGTAACATCTCATGCATTGCCATTACTGCTAATATCTTTTTATAATGCATTTGGTTTTTAAGTATGGGGACCTTTAAAATTATGTATTAATGCAGTGGTTCAGAATGGTTTTCTGACTTCTACTGTTCATTTAGACAACATGCTTAATAAGAGTTTGTGATTAATGATTTAATTTAATAAAAACTTTAAGTATCATTGCTTCCAAATACATTGCATCTAGGGTCATGTCAGAAACACTTAATTTTTTATTTTTATTTTTTTTTTGGACAGCAGATTTTGATTTATTTAGTGTAAATTTCTTTTCCTCTCAGTCCATCTCCAGTCATCTTGCAATCTGAACCCAGAAGGTAAAAGCCTCAGAGAGGTTTACCCTCTGGGCTAGAAACACCCCTCAGCTCAGGTAATCATCACTTGTCAAACATCCATCACTCAGAGCCTGTCAGTATATGCTTGTGGCATCACATCATTCAGATGATTGATGACCAGTTAGGTTAAAAAAAAAAAAAAAATTGTAGTCTTACAATCTATTTCTAACAAATACTGCGGATTTCCACACGCATACACACACACACACATACACACAATCATGCATGAAAATAAGTTGTATCCTGCTATTCCACACCACTGAAACACAATCAGTCATTAATTAAACCTGTGTATCGACAGTTGTCTTATCATTTACATATGGGAGGATGAGAACAAAATTAGCTAAGAATACGCTGCAGAGAGTGCTTTGTCTTTAATCAACAAACACAAGAAAATGTTCTCCCAAGCAGAAAGATGGTCAACAACAACAAGACACTCAGCTTCAGCCCAACTCTGTTCATTTAATCAGAACTAGGTCAAAAGACTCCTCTCTCTTTTTACATTACTCTCCTAAACCCAAACTTATATTTTCATATGATTTCTATATACAGCAACTCCTCATTTCTCTTTATTTGAGAGACCCTGTTTACCCTGCTCCATGTTTCGTGGACAAGCACTCAAGTCCTTGTAAGATTCAACGTTGCTGCAGACTGGGCATCTGATAGAAATGTTACCTTGCACTGAAACAATCAAAGCAACATAGTGCACTGTATTGAAAAGCATAGCAGAGACAACAAATGCAGCAGTCCTTTGTTTAGTTTCATAAAGTTGATCTGGATTTTAAAATATCTACAGTAACTATATAGTATATACCATGATACAACAGATGTTTGTTGTGTGCATAAATGTAATTGATTTTATACCTGATTGTTTATTCACACAATTGTCCATTCACAGATAATAACAAGTGGTTTCTCAATTAAATTTCTAGAAAATCTGCTATGTTACATACAATACATATCAATATCATAATATCATCTTACACCTTGATAAAAGATTTTATTCACATTACCCACCCCTACTAGAAAATATTTCAACAAAAGACTCCAAATACAAAAAAAAAAAAAGACACTTGTAACAATAAATCCACATGTGAATCATTGCAATTATTGTAGTTCAAACTGGCTGAGCCCTTGCTGTAGATTAACATCAATGCAGGCTAACAGGTTACACAGATACTTGTATGATGTGCTGTAGATGGTTTTTCATCACCCATTGATAGGATACGATGAATGCCAAGGACAGTTGATGGGCCAAAGCCAATTGATACTGTTGGTTCTTGGGAGGCTGCCACTGGGCACAGTGCAGCTTGATAACAAGGTCAACTAATTTTAAAAGAACTCAACCCTCAGCACATGGCAAAATCTTGATGTCCCGTGGCATCACAGTGGCGTGGTTGTGTTAATACTTTACATGTCTGTTGTAATTTCAAAAACGGAATATATTCACTTGACAATAATAGCCACACTTTCCACATGATATACATTTATTAAAAACCTGTCAATACACACTGTATAAAAAACATCAAATATATTACACAAATACATAAGCACATATCCCTATAAAAGATGTGTGTTGAGCCAGGCACGCTCCTTCATCGACCCAAACAAAATGCCTGAAAGCACATTGACCGTGGTAGCCCAGTGGGACTGCAGAGTCAATATAAACCAACAGGAGTGATGATTGATTGTTCCCTTGCTACCCTACTCTCCTCTGTCTCATCATGTCCACCTTCCATGCTCCACCTTTCCTGTCCATGCAGTGTTTGTGGATTTTTTTTTCCAGACCTAGTACCATCTGTGCAAAAGTATCCAAACTGGATCAAGATCGAATATACATGTCACACCTCATATTAACATCTCAGACCACATCCACATTAAACCAGCTAAATCTGAAAAAATCTTTTTGTTGTTTTGTCTTTCCAAAACACCTTCCTGACTGCCTCACACTTTTAGTATGGATGAGCAAACCTTTTAGAAATTACATAAGAAAACATAGTTTTCACAGCCGATAACACAATAGTCAACAAAAGTCTCTGTTTTTAGTTTGACTTTGCAATCATAAAATTGTGATTGTTGTGTCAGTGCAAAAAGTATATATGTAAATACAGCGATATGCGGTGGCTTTTACAAATAAGCAGAACCGAGCAGCCAATTGCTGCAGTCTGCCTGGACATCTTCTCTTTTGTCCTTCGATCTGAAGAGGTTTCAGAATTATTCTTCTGAACTGACTAAAAATATCAAATATGCAGTACAGATGGTAATCTACCGTTTATTGACCATGGCACTCCAGTGATGTATTTTCCAGCTTCAGTGTGGTTACTCTTTACTGGCTCATTGTCTGGACTGTAGTTGGAAGCACATGGAGGGATGTGGGAATTTGCTCTTGAAGAGTTGCAGCATTTATTTACTGACAAACAGCTTAAAGTGAACCTACACTGCTGCATTCACAGATACTCTGCTAACTGCCCCCTAACTCGCTAACCTAAAAGTTTTTTATGTGGCCATTAGCTAACTGCAGCTCTCTCTCTCTCTCTCTCTCTCTCTCTCTCTCTCTCTCTCTCTCTCTCTCTACTTGTGTAACATTATTCTCCCTCAAACTTCTCAAACTTACTGCAGATCTTGCACAGAGATGATAAGTCAATGTTATTTGCTTGTTTATTTGCTACTGCTGCCAAGTTTAGTTTCCACACCCAAGGACAGCTTATCTGCACACACCTCGGCCAGTCAAAGATCGCAGGATAACCCTCAATGCACAAGCCTGAGAATTGAATTACTCTCCTCTCCACTTGACAAACTCCAGACTTGGAGCATGGTCAAACCCATGGATATGACAGAAACAATAGATACAACAGCTGGTAGTCAGGCTAGTAGCTTTCAGAGACAATACCCTGCTGCTGCCATAAGGATGCACTATAAATTACATGATGGATGCAAACAGGCATCAGATCTTTTATAGGACAGAGTGTTTATCTGAGATCAAATGTAACTTCCACTTCAGTATCCAATTGATTTAGTTCAAACTGATGTCTATTTTTAGCCTTATCAAGCACTACTTGTCTTGCTTGCCCTGACAGCATGCCACAGTGTAAATGACAACAGCTAACTTGCTCATTCATCTATAGGTGCAACCAGCTGAGCCAACAGGAAAAAGGACTGTCTGTTAGTTTTGACATGTCAGTATAACACAAATTTAAAAAACGTAACATTTTACATAATTTCTGGCCATGTCATTAACAAAAAAGATTTCCGTGGTTATTTCAATAATTTCCTCTGAGCCCAAATTAAAAATGGTGAGATGTTTGAGAGATTTAGTATTTTTCATACACTCAGCAAAGTTCAGTTGGATTTTTTTCAGTGTCAGGGATGTGTCTAACATTATCTGAGCCATTTTAAAACCACTGACTTCATTGTCAACCAGGGATCAACAGCTGCACACATAGGATCCCATTCTTATTTATATTAGTATATAAGTATATAAGAGTATTGATAAAATAGTGGAGTGGATTGTGAAACGTATCCTCCCACCTGTTTATTTTTGAGGGAGAAAATTAGGTGTAGGCTGTATTTGACCTGAACTGAACTGGGGATCGTAGTTCATGGTGAACTCCCATCTGGATCCTTTATTGAGGTACATATTTTAATGAGCCAACCACATAAAGAGAGACGGGAAGCGAGGTCAGCTTTAAACACTGTGATTAGCAGTTCAAAGAGAACAACCAGGGTTTCATCTGCCTCTCCTCCTCTTGGCCGTCCCTCCCCTCACACTCAGTTCCTCTCATCTTCAAACAACTCGGGTGGAGGGTTGAGGGTGAGGGATGGCCTCTCCTGGGTCAACCTACAGGGAGCATTGATGGCAAGAGGGTAGAAGGCTGGAGGGCAGCTTTGTTGCCTGCTTGGCCTCTCCCCTTGCTGGGCAGTGATTAAATCAAGGCCCTGGTGTGAGGCCTTCTGCTGGGGCAGCATAGGGCTTCTACCCCAGTGAGCTTGGATGTGTCCCTTAGAGGAGATGTTATAAAGTCAAAGCCTGTTAGTTGTTTTTGTTTTGATTTTTTTTTTTAAATTCATTGAAAGTTCTCACAGGATACTTTTTTTTCCTAGCATGGACCAAATACATCACTCTGAGATGCCCCATACCTGCCCAGAATCTCGAATTGATATTGTTAGCCTGCTGGGTATCAAACATAAGATCAGGTTGGATTTTGATGCTCTTCACTGATATACTTCACATAGCCCTTGGCCTTCAAGAACAAAGGCACTCTGTAAAGGTGACAGGAATCACAAAAAGGCAATCTGAAGTTAAAGGACATGGAAACCCTTCAGTTAATATTCACTGGTTGTACACACAGACATGACCTGTTTAAGAAAGTTTAACCTCATTTTATTGAGAACCTTAGAAATTAACTGAAACACGGGAGCAGGTGAGAAAATGTGGGTCAGTTGCAAATAAGCTGTCCCACTATAGCTATTACTGAAGTTCCTATGAGCAATCCAATGTTGTTGTTCCAGTGGGGCTGCACAGTGGCAAACAGAAAACTGCAGTTGCCCGTGGCAGCTCCCCAGTGGGAATCTATATAGCTGTATGAATGAGACACAGGATGGTGCTGAAAAATAGCAAACATGCTCAACCAAAGCCCCTGTATAAATTCAAAAAGTTAAACGCAAGAAAAAAAAAAAAACTAAATAAAAAACTGTAACGTGTAAACTTTTGAATTATTGTAACCGTCTCCTGCGGAGCACCAACGAGTGATTGCTGTGCCCCAGGTCCTGTTCCTGTCAGCTTGACAGAAAGAAGGGGGGATGCACTCAGGGAGAGTTATTCTTATGTAATTACTCTGAAATCAAGGGAAAAAAGTCTTTTTGTCTTTGCGTGTAAACTAAACTTTTAGGAGATTCAAACTCCCTCCTGCAGAGTAGTAGTGAGTGATTGCTGTGCCCCGGGTCCTGTTCCTGATGGGTTGACAGAAAGAGGGGAGAAATGCATTCTGGGAGAGTCATCATTTATCCTTGTGTAATTACTCTGAAATCAAGGTGCTGAAATATCTGCACTCAGGCTGACCAAAGAGAAAGGCCCCTGAAGGACTGTCTGAAACATACGCCGCCTAGGAAATGAAGATGCAGAGAGGAGAGGTAAGTCAGAGAAAGAAATGTGAAATGAAGAGACGAGAAGGGGGGAAAAAAGTCAATACTAGGTCAAGCAGTTTTAAAAGAGATGGTCTAATGAGCAGTCAGATACAATGATTAATCAGTGGGCTGATGAAAAATGGAGAGCAGAAGTATAGCGAAAGAGTGTGTGTACTTGCGCACATTGTGTGGGCTCAACCAGTGACTCTAAACTGCATAGAAATGAGTCAGAGATTTGTGTTGTTTCACATACTGTAGATTGTCAATCATAATTATCAAAATTTTAGAGCACTGTTTGGCCAGGGTCGAGTGGGAACATGTGCTGCTCAAAGTGTGCCTGTTTCCGAATGTTTGCAATTGTGTCCTACGACATACTTATTTGTTTAGTTTAAACTAAAACGTTGTTGAAATTCCTCTTGGAATTAGCCCCCCTTTCATCTTCTAAACATCCGCATTGAAAATTCTCCCTTTTCATTTTTTTTTTTTTTTTTTTTCCTGCAGTAATTCTCTCAAACTCACCCTCCCTCTCTGCCAAATGAGAAGTTTAGTTAACACATCCAGCACTAATCTCAAGACCATTATGAGCATTGCAGGGATGAAAGAATAGTAAAGGGGCGGATGAAAAGCAGGGAGGGCTTTCGTTTCTTTCTCGTCTGTGTTGTCCGCTGATGAGGGAGTTTTGAGGGTTTTGAGTCAATCGCTGAGGAGAAAATAAATCCTGAATTCTCTTATCTTCCCATCTCTTCCCTTCCACTTCCACTTGAATACAGCAGTTTGTTTGGAGAATCTCTCGGTACACACATTTCTCTAATTCAATGTGCATCTTTAACACACATGCGCTCACTCTTATAAGCTATATGCGCACTCAAGTGTGTGTGACTATGGCAGGAAATGAATATTTAAGCATTGAGCCGCAGGTGTAGGAGCTGCAGCCATTCCTTGAGTCTTCTTCAGCACATCAATTATTTACCAGTTTGAGGCTTCAAAGTGGTTTTAAACATCATCATTTTCTCTCTGTGTTCTCTTTAATCAGGCACATCATCTCCTTCATGCCCTTCCTTGGGTTTAGCCTCCATCTGTTTGGCTCACAGGTGCTGTGGGGAAGTTCTCACTGCTGAGTCTCTAAAATGATGTTTCTGTTTCTCTGCTGTCAGGGGTTACAGATCATGGCGTGCTAGTTTTCTTAAATCCTTAAATTCCTAAATACAAGTCCAGTGTCTAAGTGGGGACAGTTTTTGCGTTACATGTATGCAAAGCTAGAGGTGTGTTTGTGGTCAAGGTAGGATTGATCGGTGCGTTGCGAGGGGGACCTAAATCACAAAGTTAAGGATAGGATTGTGTAAGTAGTAGTTATGGTTAGAGTCTCCAGGAAATTAATGTAAGTCAACTGTTTGTGAGTGTGTATATGTGTGTGTGCATGTAAAGGTACATGTGATAAAGTCCTGATAGAGTTTCTTTGCCTGAACAGGATGTGTAACTATGGCAAAGTCTCCCAGTGATTATGCTTTGATGTTACCTTGAGTGATGGATAAGAGAGGAGGAATAGGTTTGGAGGAGAGGAAAGGTGATGTTGCTGACACAGTAGTTTGAGACAACTTTTTTTTAAAGAAACTTTGCCACTTTTCGAGCCACACTCCTAAAACTCGGCACAAAAAACAACTGCTTTGCTTAGAAGATGGGAAGAGTATAAATTGGAAATGGGGGAGGCAGCCGAAGCGAGTGGTGGAAGGGAGTTGAAAAGAGGCGTGAAACGGGTAATGTCAAATTTATTTCCAGTGCATGAAGAAGGTAGATGAAGGTCACTGCAGTATTCACATGCGCAGGATAAAGCCTGAGACAAATACATACCTGCGCCATGATCAACTCAGATTGTCACCACAACTTCTGCAATGTGGAAGCCAGAGGAGAAACATGCAGACTTTGTCATTGAAATGAATCATCTTGCATGTGAAACACATTATCCAGTAGCAGAGAATGGCACTGTTCACTGATCAAAACACCTCCTTTTCTGTCTCTCTAAAAATAACTGGAATCACAAATTCGACACGTGCTCCGAATGTGTTTTCTTGTTTGACTGAAATTTCTGGGTCCATTTATGTTAAAAAGCGGTTGTCCCTGGTAACAGAGGCAGTTAGTGACTCGATTTCATCTGCGCAATTGTTGGTGAGAATGGCCACTATGCACTGGCACATGCACTTATTCCTCCTCAGCTGTGGGAGAAATAATGTTCTCTGCTAGCACAAAGCATACGCAGAGTCTAAACAGAAATCACCTCTGTGAATCCTGATCCCCCGTTAGAGATAAGTATAATTAGTTATCCACAGTAGTAATGTTTTGCAGCTTTGTACATGTGTGCTTGTATCACAAGATTAATCTTCTGTCTTCAAAGGATGCTATTACCTGAGAGCACTGGGACCTATGAAGAGCTCCAAAATTAGACAGCCATCTTTAGATAAAACCGACTCCCTCTATTATAAAACATGATTGCGTTTGTGAAATGAAAAGCACGCGCATTCATGATTCATATATAGATGTGCTATAAGGGATTAAATGTTTGTTTTAAAAACTGATGAATTTTGACATCTTAATCTTGTCTAAATTAATATACATAGTCTTGCATTAATGGAAGTCGTTAGTGAGAGGTGGAGGGTGTAGATCCTCTTGTCCTTCCATTACTGCACCTCTTTTTTTTTTTTTTCTCATTCCATCTTCATTACCTCTTGACACGCACACTGTGTATTTAATAAGCTTGGTTATTCAACCCTGATGTTTGTTCCGTCAGTGCAAATGAAACCTTGGCTTCTATAACTTTTGCTTTTACAGTTACTGTATCCTGCCGGGGCAATTTAAAGTGGCACCATTCCTGTTGCACTATAATGACACACTCTGCTCCCTTTTACCACGGTCCCCTGCACATAAACAACAACTAAACAAATAATAATATCTCTCGCACAAATCTGCTTTTATTTTGTAAATAATCACCTGAAATGATCACACATAGCAACAGCTTCCTCTTGGCGATGAGAGGAATGATTTGATGAGCCTTATGAACCTTAAAGTAGATGTATTGATGTCATCTATATTCATGATGGCTTGTTTCAGATACATTCACTGGATCAGGAAATGTCATTGTATTTCATTAGCATTTATACATGAGTGAACTATGAGCGCACCTTGGCCTCAAATGAGACGCTTTTCACTTACAAGGGGCTGCAGTGCCCTCGAGTGGTTTTTAGAGGAATTTCCTTTGGCAGAACTTTTAAAAAGCAATCGACCCATGCTTGAGCCATTATTTTAGGTGTTGAGAAATCTCCCGTGGTGCCAAGACCAGAACACGCTTCCATTACAACAATTTTTTGGCTGATGAGGTCACCTAGCCAATGCTGACCATCCAGAAACACTATCAAGTCAACAGAGCACAACAAAGAAAGATAACGATAAAGATAAAGATAGATGTCAGACCTTTCTTGTAAACAGGCTTACCCTCTTGTTTATTGTTTAAAATTTTTTGTATATTCACAATTGTTAAAGATTCTCATTGTAATTTTTATTGATTATAATCATGACGGTAAATAATATCCACATAGCCTCCTTGTATTGTATTGTATTGTATGATATGTATGTAATCTCTCTCTATAAGGAATCATGACATTCTGGTTTACTTCTCTTTCCCACCCTGAGGAAAACCCAGTCATGGTCAGAACCAGTTGTTATTTTTAGGACAAGGTGGCCCCTCACACTAAGTTACAGTACAAAGTTAGAGTACAAACTGGGACCTGGACCTATATGTTGATGGGTTTGCAGTATAAACATCTAAATGTCTTACTACACCCTGTACTGAGGTAAATATCATCAATTTAGAATAAAAGCTGTCAGTTATCATGACAAAGTAAGCAACACATAGACCTCATATAAAACTAGAAGGAGACTTTGACAGCACATGTCTCTACCAAGGCCAGTGTCAAACAACAAAAGCCAGACTAAAAAAAAAAATCTAATCAATAGTAAATAAACTGCCCTGAAATCTAATTGGTCCTTCTGTAGCTCATATCCCATCCATCCATTGTTTCAAATCCTGCTGACACAAGAGTTGGGTGAAATTATAACCTCCTTGGTGGTAATTATGTTATAAACAGAGAAATTGTTTTTCAGTGGAAAAAATGTGTAGTTTATGTGCAGTAAATAAAAAGGCAGGATCTTTATACTTTATACTGTCACATTCATATGAATGATAATAAATAAAAAGATGTACAGCTACATTTCCAAATTAACTGCACATCAATGAAAACATACACAGGTTTCTGAAGTAAAAAAAAAAAAACATTCAAAAACATTCACCTGAATGATACCTGATCATTAAATAATCATTACCATAAAGGTTTCATCATTAGGATTGATAGATTCAAGGACACGTCTGACTGCATCACACTAGAAGTTTTCTGTTCTAACTCTACTCCTCAATAATGTATAATTGTTATGGGGAAAATGGCTCTGGGTCTTTAAAACTGAAACTCTGCCATTAATGGGAAGATATTTATCTCCAATTATCGCTTTAATGGCAAAGGGTCATCTTGACATTAATTAATCACAACATATCACTCCAACTTCATCTGTGGTGACACTTTAATTTCAGCAGTTATTATCACTACCACAGCGTAGACTACACTGTGTCAAGTAATGGCTCTGTAATGACCCATACTAACTGCAGCTCACATGTCTGGCATTTAATAAAGGAACTGAGCATGGTGGAAGTCCAGAATACATATTATCTGTTCCTATTAGGAGACAGATGCTCCTCTTAACTCCTCCATTTTCCATCGTGTGTTTAGCATGCAAACATACATGCTGTAGCAATCAGGTGCAATTTCACAGGTATGCATTTGGATCTTTCATCTTCTCTGGACTATTTTTCAAAAAGCTGTCAGGTAAGTAGGTAAGTGGAAGAAATAGCCCAGAGATAATAAGGGGTAAATGAAAATGAGCTAAAATGAAAGGAGATCATTTTTAAAGGCAGGGACTTTGTGAGAAAAGAGGTGTGGGAAGGTACCTGGTTGTGAATCTGTATTATGAAATTAGAAAATGGTGAACTTCGAGAAACTAACTCACATACACATATGATTTGACTTTGACCCCTAAGTTAGGAAACTCATTACTACTAATAATAATTAATCATGACCCTGTAGTATTCCCACTAATTTATGACATTTTTACATAACATTATAGGCAAATACAAAGGATAGATAGATAGATAGATAGATAGATAGATAGATAGATAGATAGATAGATAGATAGATAGATAGATAGATAGATAGATAGATAGATAGATAGATAGATAGATCTACATATAGTACATATAGTAGTAGCGACCAATATGCGGATCGATACTATTTTTGACCGGTTGAGGGCAGTGATGTGCCGGGGACGCATGTTCCGCACTCAGCTTCTTCTCTCTCTTTTTTTTTTTTTTTTTTGAAGACGAAGAAGAAACACAACATCAGACAGAAAATGGCTGACTGGCGATGTGAGGGTAATTTATTTTGGCTCCAACTGCAGCTGTAAGGTGTCCTACGATTGACCGCAGATTGGTGCATTTAACGGAGACACACAATGTTTAAAAAGGCGAAACGAGCTAACTTTCGACGGAGAAATGAGTCCGACGAGGACGAGCTGGAGGAGAGTCAGCCGCCTCCGCTGGCGCCGACATCGCTCGGGCCTGTGGTGGAAGAAATCCCGTTTATGGAGACTTACAATAACAGCGTTGCCGGTGCACCGAGCAGCACGGAGAGCTATCACAGCAACGGCTTTCAGGCCAACCTTAGCAGTGTACGAGCTGTAAAGAGAGAAAAGAAAGTGAAAGAGGCCGCTGCGGTGCCAGGACCCACGAAAGCCAGTTTATTGAGTTTCAACGATGAAGAAGGTAACATGGTAAACCGATGCTAAGTGAGCTAGCTAACTAATCTTAGCTGAAGAAAACGTGTTGTCCTGTCCAGTGCTAACGTTACCCGAGGATACAGAAGTCGTATTTACAGTTGCATAAAGCGTTGTAGATAAGTACTTCACCTAACTAGAGATCATTCATTTGACCAACAACATAACTTGCATAGTGATGTGATGTACATGGTTAAGTTGACTCCCCACTCACTTTATGCTTTCATGACTTGTTGGTAAACAGAAGGATCCGAGGTGTTCAGGGTGAAGAAATCCAACCACAGTAAGAAGATTGTGAAACAGCTGAAGAAGGAATACAAGGAGGATCTGGAGAGGTCTGGATATGTCAAACAGGAAACAAAATCAGGTGGGAGTCAGCACACTGTTCATGATACATCACCTGTCATCTCTCTGCTGTCATGGTACTCATTGATGACCGGCCTGGTATATATGTTTAAACTGTGACAATGTGCCCCACCAAAATACTCAAAATCTCTGAACAGGGGTGGGACAGAAGGTGATTATTTTACAGGTGATGTCACTGTAGGATGTTATGAATTATACCTTTTATACTACATTACATTGGGGCATCTAGGGGAAGATGGTATAGCTGAATTATGGATCAGCATTGTTCTTTTCCCAAATTATGCATCCATCCATTATCTATACCGCTTATCTGTGCTGGTTTGCAGGGGTGCTGGAGCCAATCCCAGTTGACATTGGGCAAGGGCAGGTTAACACCCTGGCCAGATCTACCACAGGGCCGATATATAGAGACATACAGATCCACATACAATTTAGAGTCGCCAGTTAACTCAAAATGCATGCGTTTGAACTGTGGGAGGAAGCTGGAGGGAATCTGCACAGGCACAAGAAAACATGCAAACTCCACACAGAAAGGTCCCAGGAAGTCAAACCCAAAACCTTCTCGCTGTGAGGTGACAGAGCTAACGACTCTAACATTGCATCGCCTGTTTTCCAAATGAAATCTCAGATTTATATTATTTATTACATGAGGTTAGGGACATACATTTATGGAAATATTAATTAATAATAAATGGAAGAACAGCCAATATAAGTGTGTTTTGGTGTTTTGTTTTGTTTTTTTTTTAAATGGTGGGACTTGTATTAACTCTGTGAATTTATAAATTTAGTATTAATACTGTTTGTGCTGAATCCACTCGACATCACAGTCTTTGCTGAATGTGCCCTATTCTTTTCAAAGGTCCTGTATGAGGAAGAACCCTCTGAGTGGCCATTTACAGTTGACATTTTACTTTTAATTAATGGTGCAGCACAGGTCACCACAGTGCATTTTACAAATTTAGCAGCTCAGGTCATTTCACCATTGTTACAGTGAAGTCACAGATATTTTTAGCCAGTTGGCCTGAAACTTGACTTTTGTCTTCTGCTTTACCTCAGTAATGTTACCATTACCTGTCTGAGGATCCTGAGTGTTACATTTGTTAACAGTGACATCACTGGCACTTCCATTTGCAATAGTCCTGCTGGATTCGGGTGTTCTGTGGGAATCAGTTTAATTATGTGCAGAACCTGCAATCCCACACTGATATTAAAGCCTGGAATATACTCATCAGCTATCGTGTTTGCTCATCTGTGTCCTGTTTTCCTAGATGCACCACTTCAGCCTTCAGTTGCCATCAAAGAGGAAGTCACTAGCAGAGCAGGTAGTGAGCAGGGGGAGGAAGAAATGGAGGTGGACAGTGCTGATGAGCAGGAGGAAGAGGCAAAGAACCAAGGTGGTCAGGCACATAGTCAAGTGTCCAAGAGCAACAACGCTGGAGCATCTTTTAACACACTTTCCTCCCTCGGCAGCCTAAGACCAGGTATTGTGCACATACACCTTAGTTTAAATGACTGACTGACATCACAGGCACTACTGGTCCAACACTCACCTGAGCACTTTTGCAAAGAATGTTCTTAATCATGATCTTGTTAATAACTTTTCCAGTGTGTTTTATTGAACGAAAAAGTGAGTTTGGATTTTACAATTTCATATTCTGATTTAAAAAAAAAAAAAAAAAAAAAAAATTATAATTAACTGAGAGAATTTTTACTTAGATGTACTTATGAGAAGTTTAGAAAAAAAATTGATTCACACACCAGAAATCTCTCTACCGATTCAAAATGGGTAACAGAGCGAGGTCACATTTTTTCCTGACTTGAGTGTAGCATACCAATTCTATAGATGGCACTGTCAGTTTCCATTCACATACTTGGATGAGCAAGAAGAACACACAGTGTGACCAACTGAGTGACCATCTGCAAGCAATGCAAAATGTAAAGGGCACAAGAATACAATCCACCTTAAAACTTGTTGGCAGGGAATTCAATCATTATTAGTCAAAATGAAAAGGGACTTCTTTACTTACATTCATGATTCACTTTTCTGATGTTTCTTTATTTGTGATGGATTTACAAAGAAACATTGACAAAGTCAATCCATGAACACTGCTACAGCTTATGCTGCTTCCACAGTGCTCGTGTTTTCATAACTGAGCCTATTAGCTTCATTTGGCCTCTGCCTGCACTGCAACATTTCCTCAGAATGGATGCTTCACTTGTTCTTCACAAGTCACTGGAATTCAAAACACAAACTACTTGTCATGTTTGTTGTCTTGCTGTGTAACGGCACTCTAATAACAACCTACCACATCGTAGTATCATCCAACACTACGCAGCTGGATGTTTGGCTTATGGAGCACCATGTTCTGATGAAACTGTTCATAAAGTTAGTCTAATATTTGATCATGTGATGACTATGTAAACTTGCCACTGTGGGAACAGTGGTTACATAACCTTCAAAATAAACCCCAAGTTAATGCGCTTCAGTGCTTAAACACACACTACACCTCTGACAATCATATATAAAAATATATGAAACATATTTTGTCACATTATATATGACTAATTGATATTTAGTCAAATCCTGTGCACCAGAATCAAAATGAAATTGTGAGACTTTCTGAATTGTGCAACCCTTGTACTCAAATCAAGACTTGTTTATCTCTCATTCTAGGGGAGATCCCAGATGCAGCTTTCATCCATGCTGCCAGAAAGCGACGACAACTGGCCAGAGAACTCGGAGGTGAAGCTCCACTGGTGGAGACAGAGGCTCCCAAGAAACGTCTCGTGCGGGAAGACCAAGATGTTAGTGATGACGAAGATGAGGAAGAGAAGAGGATCCGCTTCAGTGGAGTCAGGAACAAAAGCCAGAGACAAAAGATAGCTGAGGAGATAGGTACCATGTGATTGTGGTGCACTAACTAGCTATAAATTGATATTGTTGTAAATCAACTGTCTCAAAGACATGCCTAACACATACAGGTATCGAGGGTAGTGATGACGAGGCACTGGATGCAGGACAGGATGAGGAAGTGAGCCGTTGGGAGCAGGAGCAGATTAGAAAAGGAATCAGCATACCCCAGGTAAGATTCCTTTTGATAATGGGTGATATATGCTTTTATATGCTCAGATTTTCTTATTGTTTCATCCTGTGGTGCTATTATTCTATCACGTCTGACAGATTGTCATTATTATGGGTTGTAGTTCTGAAACAATTAGTCACTCAAACAATTATATGATTTACCAAAAAAGTAATTATTAAATACAAGTAGTATTTAAGAAGTATTTATTAGGAAAAAATGCCAAATATTTCTTTGGTTGGACAAGTTTCAAACCAATGCAGGCATCTTCCTGTCCAGGGCCTAAGTTGATTAAACAGCAATTACACTTTGCCCTTCTGAGCAACTATTGGCATGTTGGTCTTAAAATGAGGTATGGTGCATTGCATCAAGGCAGTGTAAAGTTACTGATTTAAAAAAAAAAAAAAAATTAGCAGCAGAATATCTCACTGGCGACTTAAAGGATGTGTTGTCAGTATGCGCCTATGACTGGGCACACAGAGCATATACACTCTTCTGCACCAGTAGAGTGTGCTGAAGTTGTTGGGAGAAGTCCAGTGAAACATTAGAATTCAGCCTGTAGGAGGTCCCAGCTTTTTTGTGGCATATTGTCTGTTGCACCAAGCATCCATGACGCATGAGGTCCTGTAGAGAAGTGTTCTCTTATTACCCAGTAAATCTGCCCTGCTGTTTTAATACTCTGTGGGAGGCTCGCTTATCCACACTTTGAAAACCCTTGAACAAATGATTCATTTAAATCTCATGGTAATTGTTAAAGTCTTTGGCCAATAGTTAGCCTTAATATTTGTTGTTTCTAATGACCAGGTCCAGAGCAACCAGCCAGAGGACAACACAGTCTACTACCAGAACAGCTATGAGACCCAGCCTTATGGCTCTTCCTACAGCATGCCTTTCACCTACAGTACCGTGGCCCCACAGACTGGAAAACCAACTGGCCGAGCAGACAATGGCTCTGTTCACTTTGGGGCCCCTATTAGTGATCTAACCCCGGTATCCATTGATCTGGTAAAGAAACGCCTGCAGGATAGGTAGGTTCAGTGGAAGACTGCAGCAACATCTAATATCAGTCTCCAGCTTCAGCTGCTGCCATCTCTGTGTACTATGGTCCTGAAGACCCAGCAAAGCTGTCCACAGATCTAAGTGCCAAAGAGGGAATGAGGAGGTCTGAAGGGGGGATTACATTAGTAACCCTAATTACAACTCCTGTTCAGCTCTTTATCTCCTCATAAATCCATTTTCATGATGTGTTTATTTAATGGGTGCACACGAAAACATATTATGAAAAACAATTATTTCCTGCATACTAAATGTCTGTCAGTAAAATTAGAGTAGCTTTGTTTTTCCTCTGCCCCATCTAAGTCATCTTTTCTTACTGTCTTTTCCTGTATGTTATGTGTCTGTAGACTCAACCAAATGCATGCAGGCCACAACACAAATGCCAAGCGCTACAAACAGATTGAAGAAGACCTAGCTGCCTCTGAGAGCACCATACAGCAGCTGGAGGGCTCATCCAATGACAATGCAGATCAATATAAATTCTTGCAAGAGATGCGAGGGTATGTTGGAGACTTGCTTGAGTGTTTCAGTGAAAAGGTAAGGGAGAATTTATCTGCTGTCCGATTAGCTGTTTTCTGTTTTGTGTCTGTGTGATCTCTGACCACTTAATGTGGATTCTCATAGAGTCTAATAAAAATCTGTATTTTGAAGCTTTAATTGAGAATCATAAAAGGCCTATTTATATTGTTTTGTGGTTAATTTTTCAGCACCTATTATTATCGCTCGTTAACAATACTGACAAGCCAATTTGACTGCACATTACTTACTGTAGATGCTCTGTGTATTTCCTGATTGCTTCACAACTGTTCTAATTTTAGTCACAAATATTACTTTGATCTATATCTCAGCAAGATGTTTTCGTAGATGGAAAATACTCTTAGTTCTTGACGAATTGCATTGCCTAACAATGTCAGTTTTTTTTAAAAAAACAGAATTAATTTATTATTATTTATTATTATTATTCCTACAACAAGTACATAAAGTTATTGTAAGATAAGCTGGTACTTTACAAGAATCCAATATAGTGGTGGAGCTAAATATATACACAAGAGGTCTGTAAAAGAGGATAAGTCCAGTTTAATGATGAAGAAATAACACCTCTGACACAAACTATGTTTTTGTACTCCTATAGCTACATAGTAAACGCATGTCCAAACAGAATAACTTGGTCTTGATCCTGCAGCAGCAGAGCAGCAGCTACATGGAAAGAAGAGAGAACTGGCCTGCCAACATGTTTCCTCGACTACACTAATGTCCATTTTAACCCTATTAGGTGACTGAGTGCACAGAACATTGTGATGGGAACAGGACACTAACCATCCATTATCAGCGTGACTTAATATGGAGTCCCTTATTACGTCATGAACATCATGACTGGAACATTAAAGTATCACTGTTGGGTAAAAACCTTTTAACTGCAGTTTTTTTATTTTAATGCATTAACCGCACAAGGCATTTCACTTGGCCTTTAACTTGGTTTGGCTGCTCTTAAATCTGTAGCATTCGAGCTTAACTTCACGGAAATAGACATTTTATAGTTACCAGGCTTTCACCCGACACTTGTGATATTTTGGTTCCAGTATTTTATTGTCCATCATGCTCCAGAAAGACATCCCTGTGACTCGGAGCCCCACTTTTGTTTGGGTCAGAGGTCACAGAAGGCATCATATCTTTCAGGTGCCTGCTGTCCTGGAGCTGGAGGCTGCCATGCACCAGTTACTAAGGCAACGGGCCTCACGACTTGTCCAGAGAAGACAGGATGATATTAAAGATGAATCGTCGGAGTTTGCAAGCCTTTCAAGTCAGTCCATCTTGAAGGTTTTTATGATTTATTTGAACGGCCTCGTTAGTTCTCTGTATGTGAGTGTGTGTGTGTTGTTCACATTCTTATTTCCCACTACCTCTGTTTTGTTTCCTTCATGAGTGTGATTACAGCTAATTGAGGTGTGATTTTGGGTGCGTGAGCATGTATCTACATGGGACATGTTTTATTGGAGGAGCTGTTGTGGCTGCTCTTTTAATGGCTGAGTCTCAGTCAGCTGGCTGTAACTCAGTGCAAGCAATGAGTCGCTAAGTAAGATGACAAAAACATGTAGTGACTTGTCATCTGTCACTTTCACTGTAACATGTAGGAGGTTGCAAACAGGTAGGTGACTAGACAATGAATGATACCAAAATTATTTGTAACAAATATCATGTATTGCTGGGGTTACCTACTACAGTAGGAGGAGTTTTAGGTAAATATTTATTCTTGATTCACAATCTTAAAACAGTCCTTTTTGCCACATACTTATCTTTCTCATCCAATTTATTTTTAGGATTTTTAGATTATACAATATTTTAACACACTTTCTGAGAGTTCAGAGTTCAAAGTTGTTGAATGAAAAAAATCAGAAATAGGTTATGGGTTGTCTCTACTTTTCATTACTGGTTGTAAAATGGCTCCTGTCTCTTACAGATAAAGCTGTCATGGCTCCTAATTTAGACTCGTTTGGTCGAGACCGTGCAGCATACCAAGAGCACAGTCGTCAGAGGAGGATAGCAGAAAGAGAAGCACGACGGTATGAAACTCGTTTGTATTTAGAGACATTTTTCCAGGATTTCCAGGCTCTATAGTTTCCATAGATAGTTTGTGCTTATCAGACCACAAAATGTAAAAAACTGACATCTGAGTTTAGCCCTCTTTGCTTTAAGAAAAAAAAAACCCTGATCCTATCTCAGTTTCGTAAAGTGGCTAATCACAAATAAACAGTTCGACATTGGCTTTAATTGTCTGGCTCTGTGGTCGTGGGTTCACAGAACTCGACGGCGACAAGCTCGAGAGCAGAATGGAAAGAGGGCTGAACATAAAGAAGGCTTATCATCTGACGATGAGGAGACATCTACTGACATCACCAGCTTCAACATGGAGAGAGGTTCATTGCTGAATTGCTACAAAAATTACAGTATTGACCATATTGAGGAGAACTGGCAAATTTGTTGTTGATGTTTTTTCGCATATCGCACATGAAGCATTCTGAAGCTCCTGCCTTTCGTCCCATCCAGATCGTATCATCAGGGAATGTAAGAAAGTGTTTGAGGACGTGGTGGAGGACTTTCATTCTCTTGACTGCATCAAATCCCATTTCGAGGTGTGGAGGAGAGACTATGCTGACTGCTACAGAGATGCTTACATTGGCCTCTGTCTGCCCAAACTCTTTAACCCTTTAGTGCGCCTACAGCTGATATCGTGGAACCCTCTCGAGGTACGATATGTATGTGTGCCTTAGGTGTAACATTTTCCTTTTTGAAATTGGAGTGGAAAATTCTGAAATCCACTTTGTCACTGCAGGCACAGTGTGCAAACTTTGAGTACATGCTCTGGTTTGAGTCACTGTTGTTTTACGGCTTTGAAGAGCACAGCACGTTGCAGAAGGGAGATGGGGATATCAGTCTTCTGCCTGCTATCGTGGAGAAGGTCATCCTCTCTAAACTGACAGGTAAGACAAACCCATACAGCTGCACCTAGCATGCGCCAAAACATAACCTTGGCAAAATAATGCAGGTCAGTGCAAGAAAAGTCATCTTTATTTATGAAATGGTTTGTGTGTGTGTCAGTCCTGGCAGAGCAAGTGTGGGACCCGCTGTCAAGCAGTCAAACAGCCAGGCTGGTGGGCTTCATTCACCGACTAATGAAAGGTTACCCCACTGTGCTGCATGGGGACAATCGATACACGCAGGTACTGTCCAGGCTCTTACTACCTACATACACATACTCTTCTTTGTCTGTATAATAATAGACTGTTTTGGCTCTTGTGGTAGAATTATTGTCATCTCAGTTTCCTTGTTTTCTCCATCAGGAGCTTTTGAAAACAGTCGTCTTAAGAACCAGGCGGACTCTGGACGAAGATGTCTTCCTTCCACTCTACCCCAAAAAGTAAGTCACTCGATTGTTATAATTAGTGTTAGTTTTGGACCTTTTTTTTTTTCTTTTTTTTTTTTTTCCTCTTTATGATGATGCTTGATAAGTGATTTAAAGTCTATTTTGCTTCTATTTAGTGTGTTGGAAAACAAGAACAGCGGCCCTTATTTATTCTACCAGAGGCAGTTTTGGTCCTGTGTGAAGGTATGTGCTGACTCATAGTCCTCCTCTGAATCTAATCTGAATGTTTAGAGGAAGAGACCAAGAAAATTCATGGGGTTTGATAGTGAGCTGCAGTAAGATACATTTGTTCGATGGAAGTGTATCAGTTGAGATGTAAGAGAATCATTTCAGAAAACTGTTGGATGGATTTACTTTGCCTATATTAAGTCACCTGCCACTCTTTTGTTGACCGGAACCTCATAAACTATGACTCGATGTGTGTGTGCATGTACACAATATGGTTTGTGTTGCAACCACTGATAGTGGCTGATAGCTGTGGCAGCTAACCAATTGGATATTGACGCCTCACACTGTTGTGTTGCTCTTGTCCCCTCTTTGCATAGCTTTTGGGCAACATCCTGCAGTGGGAGGGTATCTTATCCAGTTCCTGTCTGAGGGACCTGGCACTAGACAGCACTCTGAATAGATACATCCTCTCTGCGCTTCAGACCACAGACACGGGGGAGGACAATGTTCAGAAGTGCCAGAAGGTAGGAGAAGTGCGCCATTTTGTTGCAATTTAATCCCTAGTGTCAACACAGAAGTGCTTTCGTAGCCAGCGGCTTGTTCAGATTAAATTTAAGTTAAATAGAAAATCTAAATCCTGTCTTTGTCTGTCAACGAATAACTTGTTTTAAATTTGTGGGTGAAAAATGTAAGAGTGGTTTGCTTGTTTAATGCTAAAAGGGATATAATTTCTCTTTCCCAGGGTCAATGTAAAGGTCGAAAGGAGATCGATTGAATTTCAATTAAATTTTTTGTATAGAACCAAATCACAGCTTAAATGATCTCAAAGACACATTGCAGAGTAAGGTCAAGGCCTCACAATAGTAAAGAGAGAAACCCAACAGTTCCCAGTCCCTTTTTAAGAGGAAGATATTTGTCACTTGCTGTGCGTTTTTCTGTATTTTTAACCAATTATAATGGAAAACGTACACCGTTGAACACCATTCTTGACACTGCTTGTGACAAGCCATGTTACATGTGACAAGCCCTTCACTGTTATCACAAGTATTTGAAGTCAGCAGTTTCATTTCTTTCGTTTTCATGAGAACCCTTCTAACTCCAGAGATGATGCCTGTATTTCAGGATACACATCGTCACTAGTGCAGCAAATGGCACAATTACATGTGGACTCTCTCAGTTCATGGGTTTAGTTTGAGATGAGAAACTTCTGATTTAAAATAAAATATCACTCTTTAGAGATTCAAACTGCAATTGTACATCTGTTCACAGGTTTCAAAAATGATACTAGGGGCATCTTACTGTATTTAATAGTACATCATCTGCCTGCTATGTCTAAAAATAGAGATTTTTTTTTTTTTTTAGCCAACTGGATAAGAGATGCTTGTATATTATAACAAAATTTTCTTGTCACTGCTTCTCTCCACTTCCCTTTTTTTCTTGACTTGACAAAACGCACATGCTGCTCAGCTTCTGCCCTTTGTGACGCAGTAACCAGGTAATGCAGAGCTCGAGTATTCATCTCTCCTTGTCTATGTTTCAGGTGGTGGACTGTTTGCCAGTGCAGTGGTTCTCTGGGCTGAAGGGCCAGCAGACATTGCCTCAGTTGGAGCCATTATGTCGCTACCTCACCCACCTGGCAAACTCATTGCACCGCAGCAGTTTTGGTGGATCAGATGTGGAACGCCGCAGTGCCAAGTAAGAGGGTCAACTACGTTCTATGTGTACAGCATTAGAGAGTTTGTCAGATGAGGGACTTTGAATTCATTTATAATTCCATATGCTATAGTAGAAGGTACATTAAGTAGGATGAAAAATGTGTCGTGATGTGTTCATTCTGCCTCTAATATAATCCATATGTGCCAACAGGGAACAAATCAAAGAGGTTGTGAAGATGTTGGGTCACGTGAACGCTCTGGACCACATCATCACTTTGGCAGCAGAGCATGGCATTAAAGACATCAAACCACTTTTAGAAGCCAAGTCGTAGAAGGAAGACATGGCAGCAGTAGGCTTTAATTTGTCTTCTGCTGTATTCAGTACATTTGCCGCCGTGGGATCACTGAGTTGGATTCATGGAAACACAAATGGATTTGAAATTAAACTCAACAGCTGTTACCGTGAACTTGAAAACAGAAGGGAAAGAAATCTTGTAAATATTGTGAATAATGTATAGAAAGGTGTGCTTGTACACCTACCAACACATGGCTCGTGCTGAAATGAGGCCTTGTATTGTCGGCTCAAAACAACTACTCAGTCATGCTAAATGCTGGCAGTATTTTAAATGCATAATTTATTAGGAGTAAAAATTTGTTGACAAGGATTACTGTTCGAGAATCTAACTTCTCCATTGACACAATAATCAACATGTCTATCTGTAAAAACTGCTTAACCACCACTATTTCTCTCACATGCTCTTTTTCCATATGTGCCAAAAGAAAAAAAATGGGGGGGGGAACTTGGTAGGTGCCCGAAAGGTAGAAATTGCACAAAGTCAAAGAGTGATAGTTGACTTGATGGCCATTCTTTGATCCCCCCACTTCATCCTCTGGCTTTCCTCTGCCGCTCTCAGCCCGCCCTGCTGACCACAGCAGAGCTGACGCCTCTGTAATCAGATTTGTAAGACCTTTTCTTTTAGTATTCTGTTTGCCTGTGAATAAAATATTAATTTGAATGATTGACGTTGAAGTTTTGATTCACATTTCAGGTGAGGACTGTGGTTGGCGAGACCGTGTTATGTAAAAGGAGACAATCCACTACTGTTGTTACTATCAACTGAGGAATCATGAAGTTTTCAAGCACTTTTCTAAACTGGATTAGACGCAATATCACTCATTCTTCTTTCCTAACCTGTCTGAACTCAACACTGCAACAATCAATACTTGATTATTGACTTAAGCCAGCAGCCACTTGTGGCGGTTGGTCATTGAATGCAGCTTCAGGCTATTGCACAACTGTAATAATAGTAATGAGCGGGCGGGGCTGCCTGTCTCCCCTCCTCCCCTCCTCCATTTGACCGCGCTTCACAGAGGAACCTCCAGCCACCTGTAAACAAAGCGCACATAACTTTACCGACCACTGTGGTTGGGTGTAGTTTTCTCCAGTTTGCAGGGCGTGTGTGTGGGGTTTGGTTTTCTTTTTTTCTTTTTGTTATCACAGCTCTGAAGGAAAGCCGCTGCCTCGGACCGCCGCTGCACGCGCTCCTGCCGGGTTTTACAAGGTAAACGACCGATACTACGGTGCCGCATGTCTGCACATGGTGAAGCTGTGTGTTGTGTGTGTGTGAGTGTGTGTGTGCGCGCACACAAACTTTACAACCCTAGTATCTCGGGGTTTGATGGGTTTTCAGGTTGCACGCATTAGTTAAAAAGCAGCATAAAGTCGAGTGGCTCCCATGCCGTAAACCACATGCTCGTTTTTGCTTGGACCCCATTTTAAGCGCTTTGCAGCGGGTGCAGATGTTGTGCTGCTTCTCCTTCCCGCAGCTCAAACACCTCGCACTTTGAAGTTGGGTGGGTCCACGTCTTAGAGGCAGCCCCTACTCAGACCTGCATTGTCTGTGACCATGATCGTGCAACGTGAGAGGGGTGATTCCTGGTGTGTGTTTGTGTGTGTGTGTTCAGGCTGGATTTGCCTGTCAGGAGTTGCAGTGTGTTGCCTGTTGAAGGAGGCCCCTTTTGATGCATGTGAAGATGGCGGCAAGGGATGGACTCAAGACTGGGACCTGAAAACCTGCACTGACTGAGTGAAAGCAGAAAGTGGAGGTACAGCAAGTCACTGAGCCTGAAGATCAGTTCAATCACAACAGCTTCTAAAGAGACTCCTTCAGTAGTGGTCAATAGTAGGTAGTAGAAAGTCAATAACTAAAATATACAACCAACATAAACAGTGGTCTATGACTCAGCCTGTCTCTTTCTCCCTTAGCATAAAAAAAAAAGCTGTAAATGACAAAGGACAACTTATTAACACTTTTAATGGTGTGTTTTAAAAGACATTTATATTACTAAATAATAATAGAGCATGTCTGTATCCTGAATGGAAGTGTGTACGAATGACTCAGTAAAAAAAAAAAAAAATTGACCTTTTAGGTCTTGGTGGCAACAGTTCAGACTAGTTCTACTTGGTCTAACTTTAGCCCATCTGAAAGTGGGTCACAAGCAGTTGAGTTGCTGAGTGCAGTGCTGTATGCAGCCTATACCAGTGCACACAGGGATGCATGTACAGAAGCTTTCCAGGTTCACTGAGGTTCTGGGGATGGTCTTGCATTCTCAGGCTTCATGTTTCCTCCAGGCTAAATTCCTTGGTAGCTATAGGCTCAGTAACATCTGCATAAACCTATATTTTCTCTAGGGGGGTGTGTAGCTTTGAGTTTGTTCCCACATTTGAGTTGAAATGATTTGCCATTGGTGGTTTCTGACTTTAACTTGTCAAAGCAAGGTGCAAAAGGTAAGTGACTGTTGCTGCAGTAAATAGAAGCTGAGTACAAACCTTGGCTCAGGGGTCTATTACAGTGCTGGAGAAGAAGAAAGACACTGGAATAGAAACCACTTTAGATTTTGGGATTGAACTTTGTATTCAGTGAGCAGCGATGCATCTTTTTAATTCTGATTTAGCACCATAAAGTATCACAATAAAATGCTCACACCAGAAATGATGAAATATGTGATTTTATTGCCAATTGTAGTTCTGTTTTACTTCAAGGAAAAATTTAAATGATCTGTTAGGGGTATCGGGTATAGAGGAAAATAATTTAAAAAGTATGTCAATATATTTGATTAACATATTCAGACTGACAGAGCTTCTTCTGAATATCCTGGATGACTTGGGTCTTCTCCCGACAGTCAGTCCACCCAAATTATCAACAAATAATCAGCAACAAGAGTGTATTGTCAAGCAGATATCAGTGAATTTTGCCTTCTTTCATGCTCTCATAGGTCCACAAATTGACTGAAAACAGTTTCTATGGCCTATGGTTTTCTGAATGTTAAAAAGTGCAGATTATCCTTGGTGGGGCCTTGGGTTAAGCTTTTGTTTCCTTAAATATGTGATTATTTCTCTGGCCCGCATTGGAGGATGATGAGAGAGCAGCATTGTTGTCTGTCCAAACAGGTAGACGACATTTAGGCATTTGTCCCCTTCCTAATTTTGCCATAAGCTAGAACTTTTTTTTTTTTTTTTGATTGTGGAGCCTCTTTAGTTAGGAAGCATTCTGACCTACCACGTTTGTTGTGTTGTCGCCCCTGTATGACTCATTTGTTATTGTTTCCTGTCCACAGAGGTGGCACGACCTTATGACTTTGCCTGCTACAAACAGACTGGCTGACCAACTGACTGACTGACACATATTATTGAAATCCACACCCACTACAAGCTCAAGGTGACTTTGTGGCAGACAAGTAATCAGACAGCTAATGAGATCCGCTTTCAACAGTGGCGTCTACCTAGCGAAGTTGGATGGCATTATGTGTGCGCAAAGATGTGTGGGATGGGAACAGATGGGGAATGTCAACAGGCAGCAGTCAACACGCCACTGTTGCATGCCGTTCTTTCTCCTCAGTAAACCCACCTGTTAACTCAGTAAGCCAATTGCATATGGGCAGTTGAACTGAATGACGGGAGCAAAGTTGCTTCAGTGCATTGTAATATATGTATACATGCACCTGAAGACACTGCAGGCTCACAGATCTAGGCTTGAGTGTGGGTTTGCATTTTTTTTTTTTTTTCATTTTTATGTTGTTTCTAAAGCAGGTGAAGGTAATATTGTGACAGTGGAGTAAAAACTATTTTAAATGATCTAATATGGCTTTTCATGAACTTTGCCATCAGGTATGTTGAGAAGAAACGCTCAAGGCAAAGAAAAGTCATCACAGTGAAGAGTAGTTTGACTAAGGCAACAAAAGAGGCTGTTTGTTCAAGTTTGTTTAAATGTTTATTCCTACTACTGTTTATTCTGCTTTTAGTTGATGCACTTCAGCAAATGACAGCCCTATAAATCCAGCTATTGTGCTGAGAAGGACTCCTGGTATAAATGTCAAGCAGTGTCATATTCATGCCCGACTTTCATTGGTGCTGAGGGATCACACCCCCTTTCCTTTTCACCCACTCCCTCCCATTGATGGGCACTGCCTCTTCTCTCCTCACATCTCAACTCCCGTACTCAGCCAAGTCACTTAAACTGACATTGGCTCCTGCGTGTGTGTAAACTCAGACAATGGTGGAATATGCTTTCTAAGGTCTAAAGGGTATTGTAACTTTATTTCTTGGAATTTATCTCTGGTATCCCTGTGTAAATGGTTCTTTCATCACAGTAAAGAGAAATAAAGCATGCATGTATGAATGTCTGTGCTTGTGTGAATGAGCAACGCCAAACCAAAGTCTTGCCAGCAGCCAGCAGTTGACACCACTTGTTAGAGCTTGTCTTGGTATTGTTTTCGTTATAAAACGCTGTCACTTTCATAGACAAAATAGATTTGTACAACTGTGCCTCAGTGATGACGAGTTCAAGAGTATCCAGAGTTTATACTCTAAAGTAGCATGTATTTAAGTTTTCATGACCAGCTACTGCTCCAGTTTGCCCGTGCTCGTGTGTGCTTGTCTGTGTGTGTGTGCTGCTTGGAATAGCCAAGCCATGTGATTCCTCCGGACTCTATTTCAGAACGGCGGCCGTCAAACGCTCTCACTCTTCACAACCAGCCTGACGGATAGTTAACAAAGAAACCCTGCCTCTGCCATCAGTCTTTGAAACTTCACGTTCAGATTAACAGACGAACAGAATCTGCAGGTGGTTTCAAGTAAGTACTTCATTTATTTTCTTAGTCTGCTGCATGGGAAGAGGTTATTGCCTTTTTGACATTGATCTGCATCATTGACATTGCATGAAACATTAACAATGGTTGTTTCTGTATGCTTCATGTTTCATATGCAGCAGTTTGTTTTGCATCGTCAGATTTTCCTTCCATTTAAGGTCCCATCATTTGGTCTGAATTGTATTGACAGGAGACGGTTTTGACTGAGCAGTTGCATAATGTATGTGCCCCAGGTCAGAGAGGGGTCATGGGACTCGCACTGGCTACTTTTACCTGTGTTTATGTGTGTGCATGTTTGTCTTTATTCCTGTAAGAGCTTTATCATTACCTGTGGCTGTTTGAATGGTATAAGGCACCCAAGCTGTTGGCAAACTTGTTTACAGATGAATGAAACACATTCCTCTAAGCTTTCACAGGCAGTGGTTTTGCTTATGTGTGCACTTCTTAATTGTGCATTTACATGAACTGAATGTGTGAAATGGTTTCATATGTGTAAATACAATGCTGACGAATTTTAATAGGCATTTTAGCACAATCCTTAATGTCCCCATCAAAACATGCACTAACAAATCTTCTATGAGATCTTTTTCCAAAAAACAATGTTGTAGGCTCATTATGGTGGGCAGTTTGACAGTGGTACACAATAAGGGGGGCTTACACCTATAGGGTGTAATTTTTACTGTGCATCTGTTAACCTCACTTTTGAGAATTTTATATTTCTGTCCTATCAACTTTTACAATTTCACTTTGGCTCAATTAAAAGATACATATACGCTTGAGGACTGTCTAGGAAGACTAACACAGGAAACTTCTCCCACTACAAATTTAAGCTTTGTTTGTATATTAGTATATTAATTGTACATTCAGTGCAGTATATTAATTGGACATTTTACAACATGAAAAAGTCAATGACACTTTTTTCATATGTGGTCTTAGGCCAGGTTTGAAAGTTGGAAAGCCTCAATGTTTTCTGGAAAGAAAAAAAGGTCGTCACCTTGGCTTACCCTTATGTGGAAGTTTCCATCAGGTGTGACATGACTGTTGCACTCTCCACGCGGCCTTTCTAGGTTTGTGTCCTCATGTCAATGGGTTCTGGAGAGATGCCATTGTCTAGAAATGGGGGATGGTGTTATGCTGCTGCATATCACTCATTCAATTCCTAGTCTTTCTTCCATGGGACATACCACAGTACCTCTGCCAGACCACCACAACTTAGATTGTTTACACCCTCCCTCTCTCTGTGTTTCCCCTTTGCATTCCTCCATCTGCCCTTCATATTTTTTCTCCCTCCCAATATCAAGAATTACCTCTCAGTATGTGAGCTCAGCACTGGGGAATGTGCATAAGATGTTGGACAGACGACTGACCCAGAGCAACCAATTTAGAAGACGTCTTACAGCTGTGGTTCACCTCCCAGGAGTAGACAGTTTGCTCTCAAACTGCGTTGGCTGCTCATCTCTTCCCATTTTTGTTTTATGACCACACACCGTCACAAACCTAATGAGTCTGTGCATGTGTGTAGATCAGTCAGGCAGCTAAGGATCTTTGACATAAAGGCTGACTGCACCCATTTCTCATGTGAAGTCTATACCGCCACAAGGCGGACTGCCCAACATCAATGGGTTTTTTTTGGTTTTTTTTCCCAGCTGGACTTGATGCTTCAATATTTTAACAGAAAGCTGGTGTCACAAACTGGAGGTGAGGAGTTTGCAAGAAGGACAGAGGGAGGATCTAATGAAATTATGTTATGTGATGCTACATTTTGGGAATTGTGGGAACCGATAGTTTTGGAGCCTGACCCATAAAAGGGCTAAAATATTAGTGCTTGTCACAGTATAGATCCTTCTGTCTAGTTTCATTTATTTGGTTTTTCCATTCTTATTTGCATTCTATTAATCATCTTTACATGGAGGATCTTAAACAGTGATAGAATATCCTTGTTTGTTCTGTGTAATGAACAGAAGTCATTAGCAGTCCTGGTAGGTTTTCATTCTTCTGTTCTGTGTAGGAGTAACACAACGTGACGATTCGAGAAAGTGTTTCTGTGTCATGATTTATGATTCTTTGTTTTGAATAGTCTGTTCAAGGGCTTTGCCTCCTCTCCTGTGAGTTGTGCTGTGTTATGCAACATATGTCGGCAACGTATCCAGCAATAAGATGGATTATCCCTATAGGCCCCGCTTTTTTGGCTAGTGGTCACACATTGTGGATTTGGGTTACGTTATGTAACACCCCAGGAAACAGTGTTCTACTGAGAACAAGTTTGTCAAGTACAAGTGAACCCCTTTACCCGAACTGTAACACTTGACCACTGTGCGAATGTTTATACTTGTGATTGCAAATGTAGCTTTCACAGAAAGACATGAAGTGTTACTGTACCAGTGGGTCAAGCATCATACAGGCTGCCTTTAGTACACATTTGTGTTTTAATGAATTGTTGCCGTTTTAGTATGCTAGTTAAAATCAAAGACTGAGAATGAAGAAATAAACCTGCTGCTCCTTTGAGCTACAATTCTGAGAAACTTTGTTTACTGTCCTTCATCTGCTCTGTCCTTTGCCTCCCATTAGGGTGTATGTGACCTCTCGCCCTCACCCCTGTGACCTCCGAATCCCAGTCGACTTTCACCCCCCTCCCCTTCCTCCCTCCTCATCCATGGCGCTGGAGAAGCTTCTGAGTTTCGGGAAGCAGTTGCTGAGGGTGAAGGTGGTCAACTGCAACACAGAGGACTCCCGGCTGTCTCGATGTCTCAACACGTTTGATCTGGTGGCATTGGGCGTGGGTAGCACACTGGGCGCTGGCGTCTACGTGCTAGCTGGGGCTGTCGCGCGAGAGAATTCAGGTAAGTTAACATCATGGTAAATGATTTAAAAGATACTGCCTGAGACAAATCATATAGTCATGTGAATCTTGTTGGCTCCCCCTCCCCAGGTCCTGCCATTGTGCTGTCTTTCCTGATAGCAGCATTAGCCTCAGTGTTGGCTGGTCTGTGCTATGCTGAGTTTGGAGCCCGTGTTCCCAAGACAGGCTCAGCCTATCTTTACTCCTATGTGACTGTAGGGGAGCTATGGGCTTTCATCACTGGATGGAACCTCATCCTCTCCTATATCATTGGTAAACAACACAGTGTCGGATTTCGTTGTCTCTGTTTTGTCACTTTCTGTTTAGGGAAATTATTTTGGATTATTATTTTGTCTTGGATTATATTTATAGGACATTTGAAAGACATCAAGAGTTGTTGCTCAAAACAGGGAAAAGACACCAAGAGATGTCCCTTTTGCTGTTCTCGCCACCTCAGGTACCTCCAGTGTGGCTCGTGCATGGAGCGCCACCTTTGACGAGCTGGTAGGGAAGCGCATAGAGCAGTTCTGCAGGGAGTACATGTCTATGGATGCACCAGGCGTGTTGGCAGAGTACCCTGACATGTTTGCTGTTCTGATCATAATCACCCTGACTGGTAGGCAAGCCCCTCTCTTTCTCTGTGTCCTTTGCTCTTTTGTTATCATGTTTGCTGTGCATTGAGCATATTTATCTTTGTCAGTAAGCAACATCTCACCCTTAAGCTTTTAACAGCTAGTGTTGCTGTAGGGGCAGATATTCAATGTAAATACTTAGTTTGCAAATATGAGCAGAAAGCCTGCGTGACAAGTTTAATTTATTCAAGATGTCCTCTCCCTCAGTGTCTCTTCCTCTAAACACATTTTCATGTTCTTTTTCCTCCCTGTGTTTTGTCTGTGTCTAAGGTCTGCTGGCATTTGGGGTCAAAGAGTCAGCCATGGTTAACAAGATTTTTACATGTATCAACATCCTAGTCCTGTTGTTCATGGTGGTCTCTGGGCTGGTCAAGGGTACTTTGAAGAACTGGCAGATAGACCCTGAAGAGATCCTACATGCCAATTATACCAGTAACTCCAGCCTCAAGTAAGAGTGCAGACATGCACACACACTCCTTTCACATATTTCACACTTTTTTAATATTTATTTTTTTTTTATATATATAGTTTTGAGGAAGTGACCTTGAAAATAACAAATTCATCTAATGCAGGTTGTTTTTTGCTAGTTTTATTGATATTTGATCTATTTCTTCCAGTCTGACAGAGATCCGACCAACCAAAGAGAGTTTAGGAGTGGGTGGCTTCATGCCATTTGGATTCACAGGTGTCCTGTCAGGAGCTGCTACCTGTTTCTATGCCTTCGTTGGATTTGACTGTATTGCCACCACAGGTCAGTGCTGGATTAAACCAGAAAACCCTCACTGTCCTGGCCCTAGTCTCTTCTTAAGTCCTTTCAACTGCCTCATGAGGGTATTTCAGTTCTTGGGGGGGGGGGGTGTAACTGGATCTGGAGTTGGGACCATTTCAATTCTATGCTTGTCTGAAGCGCCAGGAATATTACATGGGGGGGGGGGCTGTAGTTCAGTGTGTTTGGCCTAGTTTTGCCCTTGGCAGATTGCCAAGCACTGTGATGGTTTAGGGATGTAAATCAAGCTGTGATGTAAGTTTGTTTTTTGTGTGTGAGTGCGCAGATCTTCAACTTTGTAAGTGTGTGTCTTAAGGCAGGTAGTGCAGCTTCAGAAGCACTGGGTTGTAAAAAAGGAGAGTTTACAAATTTCTTCCAGTTTGCTGCTCTCCACCCCCCCCCCCCCCCCACCTCCCAGCATTTCCCACCCCTGTTTATTCTGCATTTTGATTGGCTAGTGGGAAGTCAACCCTGAGTGATTGCTTTAGTTTGGCTTGTGAGAGCATGTCTGACACACACATGCAGTGTGTGTGTGTGTGTGTGTGTGTGTGTGTTTTGGCTACTTACAGAAAATTTGTCATGTAGCCATAATCCCCTCCCCATGCTCACACACATGTATAACTGTTGCCCCTGTTTTGCTTATGACCCCTGACCTTTCAACAATCTGGGCCAATCAGTAGCTTTCGCTAGTCATGAATAGTGGTGTAGGAGGAGACAGACAGGGTTATATACACTCCGTCACTGCAATGTGATTTCACTGCAGAACAGACTAGAATATTCACCTCAAGAGAGCTGTTGCATAATCACCTCCAGCTGAATAGTTGGGTGTTTCAGTCTTGTGGGTGCACAAGAAAAATAAGCTCCTTGTTCAGTTTGTTGCAAAATACGATGCGGAATGTTTCTTAAATACATCTGTTTGCCCAGGTTTCCATGTTTGCTGGAAGTTTGCCAGTGCAGCCATAAAAAAATGAAGGCCTTTTATAATTCAGTCTGCTCAATCCTTGCATTATAATGTGGTTATGAAAGTTAGTTACCAACAAACAGGGGAATAGCAGCTAATGTAGGGATGCAAGGTTGATGTAATAAAGTTGCAGAAATCTATCCAAGAAATCACCTATTCAATTCAAACTATTGAACTTTGTTAAATGTTATTGTAAATTCAACCAAATCAATTTTACTAAAACACACTTATTATACACATTTGATAAGGAGATTCAACTTTGTGTCTTGCAACACCAATAGACAGGACCCTCTTCCAAAATCCCCTGCAAGTCGAATATGTTTTAAAGACAAACATAATGACCTGGTGAAGTAATAAATGGGTGAAATTGTACATATTTAACTGTCTCTCTTTACACCTCTGTTCAGGTGAAGAGGTGAAGAACCCCCAGAGAGCCATCCCTATCGGCATCGTGGCCTCACTGCTCATCTGCTTCGTTGCATACTTCGGTGTTTCTGCCGCCCTCACCCTCATGATGCCATACTACCTGCTAGATAGCAACAGTCCTCTGCCTGTAGCGTTTAAATATGTGGGCTGGGGAGGAGCCAAGTATGCTGTAGCTGTAGGCTCTCTTTGTGCTCTGTCTACAAGGTAAGCACTCACACACTCTGCAATAATTGCAATTAGTTTTAAATGGATGTTCATATACTGTAGGTCTCTTTCAAGAAAATGCAGACAAACACATTTATACATCTCTGTGTGTGTGTGTGTGTGTGTGTGTCTGTGTGTGTCTGTGTGTGTCCGTGTGCTACATGAGGGTATATTTAACCTCAGAAGGCATTTGATCCCTTAACTAAAAATAAGGGGACTGCTGGGAATATATTGTACCATCAGTAGTAAGGACAGTATGTGATTATGCAACATGTCACCACTTAATTTTTATTAGTAATTATTATAGTTTCAAGTAGTTTCATAATTGTGATATTATTGTACTTAATTGTGTACATGAGTACTTTGACAGATCATAATGAATTATACACATTCTTGATTTAAGAATGTGTGTAGTATATTTTAGATCAGGTTAATGGCTGTGAGCACACATATGCTTTGATATTAAACATGCTCCTGCATACCACTGTTTTTCTTACCATATTATTATGTTGTATCAATGTAACGTATGTATACTGTGTGCTATTTTTGTATATGTGAGCTGGTGTCTTTGTCCATGTACGTAAGTGTGGATATTATATATCCTGGTCTTCCCCCTGGTAGCCTGCTGGGTGCTATGTTCCCTATGCCCCGCGTGATCTGGGCTATGGCCGATGATGGGCTGCTTTTCAAGTTCATGGCCGAGATCAGCCCCCGCACCAAAACCCCGCTAATTGCAACCCTCACCTCTGGCATAGGGGCAGGTGAGACACTAACACGCATGTTCTAAAACAGCATCAATGTACACTGAGGCTTCTTTTCATGCTGCAGGACTGCATATGCTCTGGCCCACCAGCAGACTTAAAGTGTGTATTGAATAAACCGGGCAGAAATCAGCACTCAAGCATGAAAAGATCATCTCTAACTGTCCATGTCTCTTTTTAGCTAGCTGAGGCAGTCCAGGTTATTGTATCTCTACTTTATCATCCATCTAATATGGGTCAGTGACTGTGTATATTTTCTAATGAACCTCAGAGATATTTTCTACTTGCATCTTAGTGATGTAAGAAAGAAAATCAAAATCAAACTAAACTGCATGATAACGTAACCTAATGTTTTATATTGGAAAGGAGAGTAACAGCATGTGGAGCACCATATTTGCTATTTAAGGGAGAGAAGTTTTGCATGCTGGCACGCTGCTCCACAGTGCAGCCAGTCTGATATCATTCCACGTTCTCCCGCCCCAAATCCCATAACTCCTATCTTACCAACCATATTCGTCTCCTTTCGCCAATTCTTCCCCTTTCTCCCCTACTGACCTCTTTCAATTCTTCCTTTGCTCTTGTTCCTCTGCCTTCACCTACAACTGTCATCTCCAATCTGATTTTCCTCCCCACTCTGCCCCAGTCTGTTGGGTTCCATGTTCCCCCTACCCCGTATCATCTTTGCCATGGCTCGGGATGGCCTGCTCTTCTCCTTCCTGGCCCACGTCAGTGAGAGGAAAGCCCCCATAACGTCCACTGTGACCGCCGGGGTTATGTCTGGTAAGAGGAATAGAGAATGTGGAATAAGCAGGCATAAGGAAAGCAAAGAGAGAGAGGATGACTGAGAGGGGGAGATAGAGAAGAAGAAGGTATTAGGTGATGTAAAAAAAAAAAAATAGCAAGCAGATGAGTACAACTTGTATACTGAGGTCACCTTTGACCTCTGTGTTGGTAAAATAGAGGCACAAACAACAATGAAGAAAGTGGTTTTTCAATAACTTGTCACAATGTAGAAAATGCTCATTGGAAAATGAAAACATGATGGTTCTTAATATTTCTGTATCTAAGGTTATTACAGTCAAACAAATATTTCAATCTACCTCTCTTCTCTTGTGTCTCTTCTTTGAAGCTATCATGGCATTTCTATTTGACCTGAAGGACTTGGTGGACCTGATGTCAATAGGGACGCTGCTCGCCTACACATTAGTGGCTGCATGTGTCTTGGTGCTGAGGTTAGTGTGAAGACATAACTATCAAGGGAGTGTTGAAGTTTGTCCAGCTTCAATCCAGCTGCCATATATTGTATGTTTATATTTGTCTGTAGCAGCCAGTGAATCTCAGCCCAGCATTCATGCTGAAAACAGTTTGATACTGCATTAATCATTATATCTATTATTTATTTTATAATCTGTTTTTATACAGTTCTTTTTTAATGCTTATTTTGACTATATTTTTATGTTTCTTTTATTCCTCTAAAGCACATTGAATGTCCTCTGTATATAATAATGTGCTATACAAATAAACTTTACCTTTACCTGTACTACCACTCATGGCATAACAGACCTAAATGTGCTGTTGCAGTGTAATTAAAAAACCCACAGGCAAGTAGTTTTAAATGGTGAAGTCGCAGCGGTAAATCAAGGGACTGTGTGTGTCAGGTACCAGCCGGAGCAGCCCAGTGTGGTGTATCAGATGGCCAGTGCCCAGGAGGAGGTGGAGCTGAGCGATGGCATCAGTGTCCCCAGTATGGGCATCCTGCCAGGCGTGGAGGAAAGGTTTAGCCTCAAGACCCTGCTATTCCCAGACAACCCTGAGCCATCCACATTATCAGGCTTCACTGTCAACATCTGTGCCTCTTTAATGGGTACGTGATCCAGACTTACTTGCATGCAGTGATGAAATGCAGAAAAAAATTATAAAATGGCGAGAGTTGCATTACTGCTTTCGTAAAGAAGCTGAGAAGAGTCTTAAGTTTTAATCCAGATGAAGATGTGATTGATGCATTTAAAATTTTTGAAAAATGAATCTCTTTCTGCAGGAATGTTGATCCTGGCGTTCAGTATACTGGCAGTGCAAGGAGGCATTGCTGTGTGGAACATAATAGCCCTCAGCATTATCTTCATGGTGTGTCTCCTCCTCACCTTCATCATCTGGAGACAGCCTGAGAGCAAGACAAAGCTCTCTTTCAAGGTTCAATTCCAGAGACTAAAAGTAGTATTTTTAGGCACTTTGTTCAACGCTACCTTTACTTCAGTGTTTGCTATAACTCAATGCCAGCCACTTTGTTCATCTCTGTGATATTTGGTTCTTTAGGTTCCAATGCTGCCCTTTATCCCAGTGATCAGCATGTTTGTCAATGTCTACCTGATGATGCAGTTGGACAGAGGCACCTGGATACGATTTTCAGTCTGGATGGCTATAGGTAGTTATACTCTGTGACTATTCTTCGTACCTTGTCAGTCCCACAGACATACCCCTCATAGAAATTGTACTCTCAATGCTTTAAAAAGTTTCCAATAGGTTTTTTTTTTTTCCTTTACATTAGAAAAAAAAGAGTGAGCTTATCTCAAACTCACTTTGGGAGTTTCAAAAACAGTAATTTTGCAGTGGCTATATTACACAGAGATTAATGATATTTCTTGTTCTTGCTTTTTCAGGTTTCGTGATCTACTTCTGCTATGGTATTCATCATAGTGCTGAGGCCGCCACGGCCCGCTCGTCTCCAGACATGGAGATGATTGGCTCCAAGCACAACCATCAGTCCGAAACCAGCAAACTGGAAAAGGAGGCCTTTCTTCACAATGGAATCAGTTCTCGGGAAGAGGATGATGGAGATTTGTAGGAAGCATTAGAACATGCTGCATACATCACTTCACCAGCCCTGACGCCAGTCTGTCTGTAAGAGTATTTTTGACAGGACAACTCCCAGTCCCTCACTGGCCTTACTCCTTGTTGGGGAAAATTATGATAAATAAGTTTGACGATCTGACGTTCCCCTTTGACTGCTGGGTACAACACAGACTACTGGTGATAATACTCGCGCAAAAACAGAACTTCTATAGCCATAATTGCCATGTTCTTTTATTTGAGTATTGTGAAATATAAGCTTGTTACCCCTTGTGTTTGGCCTTGAGGTTCAGCTGCTTGTTATCGCTTGGCTGGAGGAGGTGAGTTCATGTTGGAGACATGAGACATGGCAGTGTTTCAGAGAGGCTCAAAAATACCTCAATATTTGTTTCTCTTCATGATGGGTTGTAGTTACTTCTTTGGAGTGCATGGGTTACATTGCTGGCAGTAGGATTGTGTGCACATGATGCCACAAAGTTCTACAGTGACACATTTTTTTGTCTTTTTGCCTTTTTTTTTAAAACATAAAAACTACCGTTTTTAAACACATCAGTATTAAATACAGACTGATACCAATAGTAACGTTCTCTTAAACTTGATAAACTCTTATGTATTGATGTTGAAATGCTGCTCTAACAGTCCTCACTGACAGGTTAGAGCTTGCACAATACACACTATAACACGTGGCTTGTTAGTGATGTAATTATACTTGTCCACCAGCAGAAAAGGCTGGTCAGGCCAATGGCTGCACGTATCTGGGCCAGCAGGAAGCGATAACTAGCAGCTTTAAGTCTGAAGGATTGCGTTGATATCGTCTGAGGTTCCAGACTTTTACCTGCAAAAGGAAATGTACCTATATATAATTATACTGTTGTTATACAGTAGAGGTTTGCTGCAGGCATATGTCTCAGCAAGTCATGACAAATCAGAAGTCGTGAATCTGACTGAAAATTATGCAGAAATAGCTGTATAAGCAACATATCCTATTGGACAGTTCTTTGCACTGAGAAACAGAGATTCACAGAACATAATTCAGTCTAAAGCCTATTAGGAATATTTTAACTCGGCAACTAGACACCTGATTTTACATATTCCTGACAGTAATAATGACAGATATTCTGTCTAATTAGGAATATTTAATACTCAACATAGTAGTAGTTAACTGTCAATTAGTCGTAACATTAGATATTAGTGGGTTTTCACAGTGCTGGCTGCTGTGTCTATTTGCATCTGTTGCTTGTTTCTCCTCAAAAAATAATACAGGCCAACTTTTTTTTCATTTTTTTTTTTTTTTCAGTGTTCAATTTGGAGTAATGTATTCATTCTCAATTTATGTTACACCTTTTCTCATGTTTATTAATGTCTCTTTATTACCCACTTCCTAAAACATGGTAATTTCCAGTGTGCTCTTCAGATTATGAATAAATCTGATTCAATTTAATATTTACAATTAAGTCAAAGCCTATGAGGAATTTGATCTGGTAGAATTTCACCTCACTTGTACAATTATTTCCATCTTTTTTTTTTTTTTGTTATTAAAATATCTCAAACTTTTAGGTATCTTTTATCTTTTCATAAACCCGTGATAAATCAGTGATTCCTACATTACCCATAATACAGCTCAAACACAAATAGTTTGGTCCAAGGTTTAATTATGCAGCTAATACAGCTTGAAGCCTCTTGCAGAGAGTGCTAAGGAGTGGCGCTACGGAGGTCTGGTAAACTTACTTCTCTTGAACTCACACCCACAAATAAATTTTTCTTTCAGATCCAATTAGTGCTGACTCAAGTAACATCATTTGAGGAAATTTAAACTTTACTCAGCTCCCTCCGGGGCCATAAAATGCTGATACAACTCTTTATGCAGTCGTGCTCCCCAAGACCTGTAAACAGACTTTGATGTCTCAAATCGATGTAGTTCCCATTTCACAAGCATCCTCTCATTAATATCAAATCATCAACACGTCACCAGTGTTCTCAGTAGTTTTAAGCTTTAAATGCATTTTGACTGTGCTGTTTTGGGAATCCTTTACAACAAACTACATGTGTAATCAATGTAATCGTGTATATAAAATGTTGTGTATATTTCTTGCAGTAAATTATTTGTAAATGGGGGGGGGGGGCTTTTTGTTATTTTGAAAGCCAAATTAATTTTGTGTGTATGTAGGAGCATCTGTTTCAAGGTTCTTTGGCTTTGTTGCTCCGTTTGTGCCTAACATAGTGTTAATTATATTGTGTTTACATGATCAGTGCAGCAGTGTGACCTCAGGATTGCCTTCACCTTCTTTTGTCCTGTGGCTGTCCCAGCCAGTAATGCCTTGTTAACTAAACAATGCAGTTAAAGTGTAGTAGTGTGGAAGTGTAGTTATAATCAGTGATATTACTTTTGTTATATATGGGCTTAACACAATAGTTAACCTTTTTGAATTGTTACACAAAACAGTAATTAAACTAAAATTCACCAATTTCCACATTACATACAAAACAGAAAGCTCATGAAAATACAAGAAATTTGACTATTCGCAGTACAACTTAACAACAGTACAACAGTTTTCATTTACACATTTGGATGTTGTGAATATCCACAGTGGTACTTATTTCTTTTTTTCCTCCATCACATTTGCATTTGACTTTTTGTTGAATCAATACAAAGGGATTCATTCATGTGTATCTTCTGGTAACATCAGTACTAACTTTTCTTATGATTTGTGCCAAACCTCAGTGTTTACCTCTGAAATGAAGATGATGTATACACACACGATTAAAGGAGCTTCTTTCCTTCTTCTTGATTCTGCTTAGTGTTCCCCTTTCATAACATGTTACATCATTAGGCTTTTGATGCTTCAAATCCCCCCGTGTTGACGACCGACTGCTTCATGCTTGTGCCGTTTTGCCGTAGCTTTTTCTTTTTGTCATTCATTTTGTTTTAATCATTCATAGTTGGCTTCCATTGTGTTTAAATGCGTAGACATTTTGGTGAAGAAAAGCACATTAACATTTTTTTTTGTCAGTGGTTTTCTGCTTACTCAACATTGCCTCAATGAGAAGCAGCATCATCTCGCTCTTGCTGCGTCCATTCATGTGACCTTTTTAAAAACGAGACTTCATAATTGTCAATGTGGCAAAGATGCAAGTGTGTCCATGACCTTGTAAAAATGTAAGCTTTTCATCAAGCTTTCAGCTGCCCCTCATGGCCTTCTTCAGCAGATGGAGTTTGCTCAGTTGCCAATGTATGATAGAGAAACTATCTACATGATAACTGAAAGGATCTGCTCATGACCATGAGATGCACATGAAACCTGCAAAAAAAAAAAAAAGTAATTGGAACTTGAGTTATGTTTTTGAGTTGCTTGTTTGTTGTCAGATACACCCTGTATTATGTTTATTTCCAGGTATTTCCAGTCGTAGTTTATTAACAGGCCAGAACAAAATGGCTTTTAGGTCTGTTAGAGATAAAGAGCACAAATATCTTTTTTCACATTCAATGTCACTGTGTGAGATTTGACATTTCTTCACTTTGGCGCCATCTGCTGGTCCCAGTGTCAGGACCCAGGGACACTGAGGATGAGGTGCTGACAGCAACTCATGGATCATCTCATGTTTCTTCCGTCCAGTCTCAAAACTCCTTCACAGAGGAGCTTTCATCCCTTGTACTCCTGTCAGTTAAGATTTCCTATATTTGTATCTCGTCCCTTTTTGTTGCCCTCGTTGTCTGCTTCATGCATAACTAAATAAAACCAGCTTTTTCAAAACCCCATCTAGTTGCTGTTTATGGTGAAGCCTTTTCTCCGTCGTCATACTTCTCCCACGATCCAGCAGGGAGCGCAAACGTGTTGAAAGAGAAGGGAGTCAGAGCATGAGGGTGAGGATGAGGATGCCCTGAGAGGTGTCGGCTGCAGCATCAGCACCGCTCCTCCTCCTCCTCCTCCTCCTGTCCGCAGCATCTCTCTCTCTCTCTCTCTCTCTCTCTCTCTCTCTCTCTCTCTCTCTCTCTCTCTCTTCTTAGACTGTTTTTGCCACTCAGACGCACAGAGAAATAGAGAGGAGAGAGTGGGAAAGACGCGCTTGTGTTTTGTTTTGCAACTCCAGCAGTTTGACCGACATTCTTCAATGAATCAACACCAGAGAAACCTGCAGGTGAGTGGCTATAATAATAATTATTTTTATTTTTATTTTTTTTTTTTTTGCAACGTTTCTTGCAGAAGCGTCGCGCGCTCCTGACTCGTTTCGCTCCTTTTTTTTCCGCAAAAAAAAAAAAAAAAGCTCGTTGTTCTTCCACTGCAGGACAGTTTGTGGTTGACCGTTTGAACATTTCACGGCTTGTCTCTTCTGAAGAAACCCGGGTGTAAGTGGAGCAGAGAGGAGAGTGAGACAGACTGAGGTCAGACGGGGAAGAGCAGGTCGGTGTGTGATGGATGGCGCAGGTCAAGTCTCTGTGGCTAAGGCTGATTATCAGGCTCCAGCTATGAGCCACTGTACTGACAGCTGATGAGAGACACACTTGTAATCATTGTGGAAGAATATGTATTTATATTCACAGGCCTATTTATTTATTTGAGATTTTGTACTATCTTCTTTTCTTGCATCCACAAAAAAAAGTGTAAAATGTACCTGAATAGTGTTTTTTCTTGAACCATTTATTGAAAGTCGTGTTTGAAGAGTGTGAACAGTACAGGATGAAGGATTTGATCTGATCAAATCTTCAAGGAAACCTTTTTTTTTAACCTTTAACCATAGGCAGTGGTTTTATTCTGTGAAATAATATTCTGTTTCTTCTCTTCATGAATGACACTGTCGCACTCTCTTGTGTCTTGCGTTCACAAACAACCTGACTTCTTTACTACCTTCTAACTACTTCCATGCAAATACATAGTAGGAGTATTTCTCTGTGCCTGAGCTACTTTTGCAACAATTCCCATGTCCTCACTGTCACCTTTAAGCTCCTCCAAGCAGTGAGAGGAGAGGACGGATCCAATAAAGGTGAGCTGGCTGAGGGCACGTCTTTCACACTCAGCTGTCTCTTGTCCTGATTGATTGGTGTCCAATGATCAAGTTGTCCTTGAGACTGTGGTTGGCTCAGTTTTCCCATCTTTGTTAGTGTTTACCAGATCTCTGTCAGAGATGGCATCATCTAGCATTTTGGCTTTACTGCCCAAGTACATGTGGTTAATAAGATTCTACACTGAGCTCTTATATATATTATATGTGTGGGACGTGTGGTTTAACTGGGATTGTCTGCTGCCAATATCGACCCTGATATCAGAGACTTACCACATCCATGGACATTCCAGTCCATTTTCGGTAAATCTCACCAATCCCTCCCAGTCATGTTAATGTGGAGGTTGACACTGCATCAAAGCAGGGCAGTAGAGCCTGTGGCCTTGGCTTGTAACTGTGCACTGTCTGCTGTAGCTGCTGTAGCTGCTGTTCTAGATGCTGATGCATGTGTGATTGATTCATTACATCTGACCTCTGCAATGTCTGAGCACTGATCAATTCTGCAGATCTCTGCCAGGAAAGCCACTCGCAGCAGTGTGTGTGTGTGTGTGTTATTTAAGTTGGCTCAGGTGCTTATGTCCGTGTGTGTGTTTCTGCAGGTTAGACAGTTTGTCACAAAGCCTGTGAGTGTAGCACACCGGTGCGACCTTCAAGGTCATTTTATAGGACAGAACAGAGGAGAGGGAAGAGGAAGGAGGGAGAAAATAGAGATGATAAGTGAAGTGAAGGAGAGAGGGAAGAAAAGTATGTCAGTCACATTGAACTGTTTTATTTCAGGTTAATTTATTCTTTTTACCCTTGTTTATACTTTTGTTTGAACTAAAGTGTTTTGCTTTATTTATCAGTGGGTTTTATATTCCAGAATATTAATATGTTGAAAAAGAGTGAATAAAATAAAAGAAGTGAAATGAAGACAGGGAATGGCAGAAGGAGGAAGAGGATGCAATTATTTTGATAATAGTTATTTGATAATAGTTGTTGATGATAATTGTCGTCAACACTAATTAAACAATTAGGAGGCACCATAATGTTCAGTGCAAGAACGAGGACGCTTGTTAGTTGAGTGAGTGTGTGTGTACGTGTATGCGCACGTGTGTGTGTAAATGCAGTGTGAATAACATGTCAACACATGCAAACACGCACTCTCAAATTCACACTGCCTTTGTCTGTCTAGAAGGTGGCAATGAGCTTGTTGTTGTAGCTCCTCCCCTGCAGTCACAGGCAGGACATCAGAGGGTGAACGGAAAGGCACGCCTCCACTGATCACACACACACTCTTAGCCACTTGTGTGTATGTGTGTGCATCCATTTGCTGAATTTGTGCAGTCAGTTTAAGGGAAGTGCTGTGGATATTTTTGTGCACGCTGTGATTTTAAAGATATTACTCAACCATCTACAGCTTTTATTAAGCTAATGAGTGCAACTCTATGAATGAGCTTAAACTGTGTGAGCAGCAGTGTTTTTATGAGGACAGAGCTGTAAGAGCTTTATTTAGTTTGACTGTGAAAGGCCACAGAAACATTCAATGAGTCCACATCATTAATGTTTTATGATACATCTCCTCACCGTATATCTATATTCTTTTCAAGGCTTGTTCACTTTCCCAAAAATAAACATAAACGTCAGCAGCATATGTGAATTCAACCTGAGCTTTATTTCCCAAATGAGTTCTTGGCCCCATCTTTTCCTCTCTCACTCTCCTTTATATTAAAACAGTCTCTCTTTTTTTTTACAGCCAGTTCCCGCTCACCCACTCCCCTTTTTTTCTTTCATTTTTCTTTTCTTTTCTTTTTTTTTTTTTTTTTTTGCATATCATCACCAATCCAAGACCCTCGGCTTACGCTGTTCTTTGCTCACCTCTCACTGATCCTTTGCCAGTTCTTCCTCCCCCACACCCCTGGGGCTTTGCCACTTGCACATTACACATGCATACACACACATTACACATTACAATAAGCTCTCTGCAGCATCATTTGCTTCTATTATCATATTTTCCTAAAATAAATAGAAGTGACTCAGCTGGTCTAAGTTGCACTCAGCTTTTCTTTTGTCTGGGCTGTCTCTCACTTTGCCTGCTTTATGTCTGACTCTGTGTGGCTGTGTGTGTTTGTGTGTGAGCATGTGGCAACTTCCTTCACGGTCCCACATAGGATTTTGCTATCGTTGCCTTTCTTTGTCTGCAACTGCTTTGCATTTGAGATGAACGTCTCTCTTCTCCTCTTTCCTCTTTGTCCCTCATACAGTTTTGCCCACCAGCCATGCAAGAGTTAACATTTTCTCTGCGACAGGAGCGAGGGTAGTGGGCGGAGGGGCTTTGCTAATAACAATGCAGTGCTACCAGCAACCATGGACAGACATCCTTTTTCTCCTCTCCTCCATGCCACCACTGTCTGGATCTATGTTAGTCTGAGTTTTAACTGCAGGGCACAGTCAACCAATAAACACAAGTCTTCCCCCTTCCCACTAATTCTCTCCCCTAGACGGTAGTAGTCAGTTTATTTCATATCATGGTAATCTCCCTTCCAGTTCCTCTTTGTTTTTTGTTGCCTTATTATATTGTTACTGTCTCATTTCTTATTTAATTTCCTGCACATCTGTCTTCCCCTTATCCATCTTGACTACAATCCATCCTCAAAGGCTGCGCACTACAGCAAAACCAGACAATGAAGTCGGGCCATGTCTGATTTAGTGGAGATTCGGTCTTTACATTTGATGAAATTAAAAAAAAAAAAAAAAAAAAAACAGTTAAGAAGATAGTTTAAGTGTGTAACACACCTTTATTTTGCAAGCCCCATTCTGCCCCAGAGATAACGCCTGTGTCTTTGTCTCTGCTCCTGCTGCAGCGATAGTCACTGCCTGAGTCTGTGTAGGTGGTACTCATGTTTCTTCGCATGTAACTTTGCATGGATGAGGCTCACATTAAATTTGGAAGGTGACACTGTAGTTTTTGCGACCACCCGTTTCTGTATTTTAGCATGTGTGGGTAACGAAGAGACAAACCTTGTGCATGAACATGTGCTGACGGATGATGTGAGCATGTGTTTGGCCATTTTTCATTTCGCTTTAAATAATAAATCCTATTATTGTCATATTGTGATTTTCCAGCAATTTCATCACAGGGAGAAAACGCTGCCTTGTCTGTGTGCAATAAGGAAATAAATTGGCTTTTATTGCAGATTATCTGATTTTCTCATTCTCCTTATTCAGTTAGCTATGACCGCCCACTCTGACCCAAGAGCCTGCAGAAATCCTGTTACAGTTCCCCCTGCGATATAGAGTGACTCCCCCTGGGAGACAAAAAGGTGTCTGACTGTGTATGTGGGAGTGGAGTGGTAGAGAGAGGTGGGGGGAAAGAAGAGATTATTTGGGCAGATGTAGTGTGCTGGTATGCCATCTATAAGTATGAAAATGGGATTGATCACCTCACCCAGCCCTCATTAACTCTGTATTATTAAGGTGATAGGGAGGGAAAAGGGAGGGGGAAGAGACTGAGGCAGAAAAAGAGATGGGAATCACTGATGGGACTGAGCTTAACTGAATAAAACTGTGAGCTGTGTGTTATGCTGCATTCAGAGAGGCAAAGCTTGTTGATAAGGAGCTGGTTTGTTGTTGTTTTGTGATGCACTTCAATACAGAATATCAGTGCAAAACAACAATCAAGCAACTGGAAGATACTATTTCTGGATTCCCCTGTTGTTCTTCACCGTTCTGTGTGATGGCAACCTCTTTGCTGTGCATAGTGAGTTAGTGCTTGGTTCACACACACAAACACTTAGTGAATCATCACTTGTGAAATTCTGTCTACAGGGTGTCTATTGTGTCTCCTGTGAAAATGGAGCGTTTAGCTTATTTCACTGCTATTTCTGTCTGTGTTGTGTTGCTGACATGAGATGGGAGGAGAAGGGATGGATGACTAAAAGCTTAGCTTACTTCTGAATAGACTTTCTCACTAAGCTTTATCCTGCTAGATCGCTGTATGTGAACAGAAAAAAGTCTGAGGAGAAAAGAATGGTTTTTTTTGTTTGTTTGTTTTTTTTTGCATGTTTGTTTTTTTTTTCCAATAA
>CM076660.1:11956513-12114013 GCA_038496675.1 Rachycentron canadum | reverse complement strand
TTTTTTTTTCTACATTAGTTAAACTTGTAATTGCATAATTCATATTCCATTCAAGAAAGGAAACATAGAATCAGCCTCTCACCAACACATCTTTACCCTCTCTTTACCTTTAACATCGGAGTAGGTATGTCTCCGTCAGGCAGTGCCAGATCCAGATACACCTAATTTCTTCTGCTTTTTAATCAGACTTTTTGCTCACATGATCAGATAGGTTCTTTTGTTCTTTCTAGTCTTATTGTGTTAAAGATTTTGCCAGGTTGGTTTTGTCTGCCTTGCTGTGTGAGGCGATGTGCATCTTATTGTGGTTCAGCCACTGTGACCAAGCTTAGTGCTCAGCCTCCCAAGACTGCTGTCATCAGCACAAGCTCCAGTGCTACATCAGTGCCGTAATCGATCTGCCACCGTGTCCTCTCAAAGACTTCTTTCACTCTCTCATACTCTCATACACACTCTCTGTCTCCTTCCGTCCTCCTCCCATCAATCTCCTGTTGTCCCTCTTTGAAATTTGTCTGTGATTTATTAGCTGATTGTGTGCACCAGTTAAGGGCAAATATTAGCAGTGCACACAACGGCAGCAGACAATGTATGTGGATTATCCCCCATGATGTTTGTCTGTTTGTCTGCCACAATGGATTTTCCCCTCCCTGTCGTGCAACAATGTTTGATCCCAAGCAGAAATTTACCAGTAGAGTCAAGAAATTCTCATTTCAAATTTCTCAGACCTGTGTGCCCCTCAAACTGACTCTCCAGGAAACTATGATAATATTTCCAAATTATTTTAGGATGACCTTCAGGAATACAAATCGTATCCTTCAATGTGCCCCCTTCGGCCAGTACATTTCAACAAATGTAGCTCAACACCAGCAATGGAGCAACATCCTGCGTCTTAGCACTTCTCTGAGTTCACTGATATGACTGCCAGAGGACACATGGAGAAGGCACCTGCTAATGAGAGCTGACTCCCCCGTTGCACATATAATTAGAGGGTGGGAGTGCTATTTGAACTGTGGAAACTAATCAAATATTCAGTGTGATGGTTTGAAGACATATATTTGACTACATAATGACCACCTCAGTCTAAATATACTATATTCACAGCATGTACAACATTTACCTGGGAGTTTCAGCAATAGTCTATATCGGTTCTCTCTGTGTATGATGGAGCAAATGGGCTATTTTACAAACAAGTAAACATAAGAATCTCTCCTTGCTGGGCAAATGAAAGTGAGTCCATTAATATTCTTTGGTTTAAAGAGAAATAATTCTTCATCTATCTATTGCATAATTATGGTGAGTCTAAAAGGAAAAGAGACACATGGAAGAGAGATGAGAGCAAAGGAGTGACATTTTGTTTCATACCGTCCTGCAGCCTCTATGCACTGACATGCTGCAACAGACATTCGCCCTCCTCGCCATCTGATCATCTGTGTCCTGTGCATATTTCAGCAGCACCACATACAGTCACTAACTTTGAAATAGTGTTATTTACTCCGACGCAGCAACATTTTCTGTCCATCCTGTAGAATTCTGCCTTTAAATGAAGCAGGGTGTGCTGTTGTGCACATTCACAGCATTGGCTTAATCAGCCATATGGCATGTTGGAGAAGACATGTTGAGAGAGGAGTGTTAACACTCCTGTAGTGATCAGACATACAGTATGGATTTTTCCCCCTGAGCTGGTGTTCCTACCCCTCACACTTGATTTTCATATTATAGGAACATGCATGTACTTGAGCATTTTAGAGACATGAGGAGAAAGTCAGTATTATTTATTTTATTTATTTATCAGTATTATTTTATTGCAGATGATTTCACCCTGTTCTCATTCTATATTCTATTTTCTATTGTCTCTTGAGGAAAAAAGCTCATTACAAAACATTTTTCACCCTCCCCTTTCTTCCTCCTGTCTTCATCAGCCATTCCCATGGCAATTCCTTCAGTTACATGCCTCCTCTTCTCTCTTCACTTATCTCTTTTTCCTCCGACCCTACAGTGAACATTCATCATCATTTGATGCTCATGTTCCTATTATTAATGTTCTACTACTCTGGCTGGTTACAATACGAACATTGTGTTACATGTGGAGTGTATTTATCCACCTATCACATGATGCGTGATTCAGCAGATGTTGGTAGAAAAACACAAAAAATGCATTTACAATAGAAACATGGCAGCTCCAAGACTTTCACTTGCTGTCATGTCTACATGAGCTTTCCATCAGCCATCACCACCCATTGATTCAAGTCACACAAGACTGTAAGCTACGCAGAGCTGAACCTCAGGAATGGATGCTGCTGAGACCAGAATCAAAATAAAACTAAGCAAAGGCAAGTTACATACATGTTTTTTTTTCTAACAGTTTCCTTTAATGTCTTTTATTTCAGATTGAACAGACTACCACATTGACGAAGAGCTACCAAAGACAGCTTTGTTAATTCACAGTAAATGCAAGAGAGATTTCATGAGATGACATTTTGTCCCTGGCATACTCAACTGCAGGGCCATCATCACACAGACCCTCAAGAGGGGAGACAGGGAGGGAAGAAATATTTGTAACTCCATAGATGGCCTCAGCACCCTGAGGGTGTCTTTGAGCAAATCTGTCAAAAGAATCAGTCCAACATGAGCATCCCAACTAGTTTCCAGGGACTCAGGGTCAGAGACAAGATTGGAAACAAAGCCCAGATCCAGTTCCCCAAGAGTGGAGATGATAATGCCAATCGCTTACCTTCGATTGGAGATCAAAAAGAAAGAGGACTGATAGACGACATGGGGTACAGCACAAGTTCCATTCCTCCTTTGGTCTCTCAGAGTGAATCCCCTGACAAGTTAGTGATCTGGGACTCTGAGCAACAGTGCATGGAGCCTGAGTTCAGGGAGTTTTTGGAGTGTCAGGAGATAAATACATTCTTGGGAGACAGGGATCAGGAGGAGGAGGATGACGATGGAGGAAGTATGAGAGATGGAAAAGATGAGGGTCCCATGTCCATATCCTCCTGCTCAACTGCCAGCTCTGCCTCGATCGGCATGAGGAGAAATGACAACGACAGCAACAAAGTGGAGAGCAGAATACAGAGGGGCAAAGAGGTACAGAAAAGGATTGCCTGTCATAGCACTGAAGAGCTTGACACATGTGTGGCAGGTTCAATAGAGAAAAGGGACATCAGGTCAGGCAGGGAGAGGCTGAAGGGAGGTCTTAAGGAGTCCAAGTCTGAGACAAATGTGTTTGTCTCCAGTTTGTCAGCTGTTTCCCTCAGTGGAAGCTTGTCAAGTGCTCTGGATAGTACTGGAGTACAGTCTGCCATCTGTTTGTCCAATTCCAAGGCCCACCCTTATCCAAATGCTAACAACGCTACCTCAGCCCAGACCAGGAGAAGGGCGGTCTCTGTAGATGCCAACCAGAACTCTGCATCATCGCATCCTCAGGAGAAACACGACCATCCTCAATTTTGCAGCCAGGATCAGAGACAGAAGGAGGGAAGCCATCCTAGAAATGGATTGTCCTCTGATGTGGGCCTGGGCCAAAGGAGGAGGACTGGATTTGAGGAGAGGGTTCTGCCACCACGACGGCAACAGCTTGTCAGACCCCTCTGTCAGACAGAGATGGGACGAGCGAGGTGCTTAGCAGAGCCCAGTGCTCATCAACCTGAGATAGGGCAACCCACTTCCCCCAACCACATGCCAGATTCATACAGTAATGGGTCAAACAGAAAGTTTACAAAATCATCTTTACGCGAGCCATCAGATTTCTCCCACCTGTACAACACATCTGCAATCTCCCAGCCCAGACAGCCAAACCAGGCAGCCCAGAGGGACACTCCACCTGTGGAAAAACAGCCAACTACAGCCCCACGTTCTAGTCCCTCCATCCCTTCCACCTTAGAGAGGAGACCCCAGACTCAGCTCACATACAGAAGGAATTGCTCAAGTCCCAACAGGACCGGGGTTGAATCCAGGTCATCTACCCCTCCCCACTCCCCTCTCAGGACACCCCAGGGCTCACCACGCAGGCAACCCTCAATGTACCTCGTTTCCAGGAATGTCTCTGGAGTGGTTAAACACATCCCGCCAGGATGCAACCCTGCTGTAACAACGTCAGCTCAGGGCTATGGCAACAGTTGCTTGAGAGCACCAGTCAAAACTAATATAAGCACAAGTGGAATCCCCAAAGCGCCTCTAAACAACCAGCAGAGCTCCCCCCACTCCAACCACAACTCCAGCCCCAAAGAGAGCTTTCCCTCACCTAAACTTAAACCTAAAGGGGTTCGCCCTAAAATCATAACCTACGTCCGAAAGAATCCTCAGTTCAAGCCCCAAGCTGCTGACGGACCTTATCAGGTATCTTCTCTACCATCCAGGCTCTCAGCGTACACACACAGCCAAACACCCAACTCCTTCAAAAGTACCCCTAAAGACCCCTCCAAGCAAGACACAGATACAAAAGGAGGCCCAGTACTGATGGCCTCCAATCTGCTCTATGACAAGTACCGCCAAGAGATGCAGACAAACATCTTCCCCTCAAGCATGCTGGGCAGAAGTATCCGGCCCCCCGGCCACACAAACACTGTCCCCCCTTCACACACACACAGCCATACAGCACCACCGAAACTGGGCAGCAAAGCAGACAACTTCTACGGGCCACCATCGGAAGTGAGTATTGTTTTATTGTCTTTACAATGAGTATCTGATTTCAATAGACTTTGCTTGGAGGAATAGAGCTTGTTTTCCTCTTATTTCTGTTGTAATTTGATAATAACCTCATTCTCGTTCAGTGATGGCTTTTCAATCCACAATACATAGTACATTCACACAAACAGTACTCTACGATATACAGCATATCATATGTGTTAAGTATAACTTAAGTACAAACTTCTTCTGTGCATTCTTCTTGACTCTGCATATAAATTTCCCTAGCTGATATCTATAACCCCTATCCCCCAGTAAACCATGTATAATTGATCACAGAGCCTCTGAATTTTATCCCCACTTGTTACTTATTGATTCTGATTAATTAACTTCAATTGGCAGCATCAAGCACCAACATGTGGAAATAAAATCCATGCAAACTGAAGTACAGTCCACAGGGACAAGACAATACTCAAGGCTTTATATGTCACATCACGTACTGTGTGTTAGCATGTTGTCCCATAGATAGAGTAATGCTGTTAAGAGATGACACATAGTTTTTAATTATGCTGGTGATGTTGAACAGTTTCATTTTGCCATCATTAGTGCTTCCCTACAGGACTTTGTTACATTTACCTTTGGCATTATTAACACACTGTCACACACTAAGTGACTAAATGAAACACTCCAAATATAATTTCTTGCACATGATCAGTCACGTAATCTGTTCTCTTCATACTGTAAATTTGATAACAATAGGATTGAAAGTCTTTATGGATACATTCATAGATACAGAATATAATAGTGGTATCTGCTATGGATTAACTGCTGTTACCCAATGTGTTCACAATATCACAGGTAAAACACACAGTAGTAAGCATATGTTGGTACCAAAAAAGTGAGTGCCAGCAGAAAATTCCAACTGGAAAACAAAGACCTAACGCAATACGACACACAATATTATATCTGTGAAAGATTAAAGCCGCTTTACAAATTATAGCAAAACACATGCATTGATCAAAAATTTAAGAAAGGTAAAGATGCTCACAATATTATCATAACCCACATTTAAGGTTGACCCTCTTCTTATAATACTTTTTTTTTCTTTAATGAGAATAGACTATTTTTGACAATTTTGGTCAGTTTAATGATTTTGATTCTAGGTGGGAAGATCTGCTAGTTTTAAAGGGAGCACTGCGGAGGAAGCATTGCAGCCACATACGTCTGCTCAGGCCGGAGGGAGCGGCAGCCTCCTGCGCTCTGGCAGAGGTCTGCGTCTGGGCCTGGGGGCCGTCACCAGGACAGCTACAGGCTCGGCAAAGGGCAGAGGACCAGGTCAAGGTCAGAGGTCAACACTGGTCTTCAGCCAGCCAGTCCAACCTGTCAGCCCAGCGACCAGTCAGAAAAGCCAAGATGACACAGGTAAATAAAACATTCCCACACAGTGTGTTTTTGAGCAGGGTCGTATTTCCTGCCAGGTGGAGACCGTCTCCTCTGAGCTCAATATGTGTCAGATTTTATTTCAGCAACCCAAACTTTAAGACACTAGAGAGCTAACTTATCTTTTTTTCTCCTTTGCAGCAATGAGTAGTTATGGGACTGTTTCCCTCTCAAATTGGCCTGAGATGAAGGCAGCTCATTAAAATGCATTCTCTGAGATTAATTTTGGCTGATGTGATTGGAGGGCTGTAGGAAATACTCCGAGGGGACTTTCTCTTCTCCAAAAGGCTGCCATCTACAAAACAAAATAGATAAATAAATAAAAGCTTGCTCACACTTTCTCTTTGCATACAGCAAATCTCTAATTCAGATGATTCAGATACCACCTCTGAGTGCTGAAGTCAGATTTGCATTACAGCTTGACTGTCGTTTGAATATTGAAGTATGATATTTGTACATCACCCTGTGTTCTGCTGGAAGGCCTATGGCATTTATCACTTGCATGAATATTTGATCAGCTCTCTCCCTGAGTCCGATAACCTGGACACATACCAAAAATACAGAGAGACGTACATGTGCTAATGTACAGTCACAGAAACACACACATAACCCAAAACTGCACATACAGAGCTGATCAGCATAGTGTTATGATGTGCCAGGCTTCCTTATCATAATCCCTATTAATACATATGTATGGTGTCTCAGTGCTGCTTGGCCCTCTGGGAACTACGGGCTTTGAAGTGCAAAGCAATTAACACTTAAGTAATGTCAGTATCTTCCTACTCAAACCATCTCCCATCCCTGCCGTACCGTGGCCTACACACATGGCATAGATAAACACCAGTTCAAATATATTGTATGTATGGAGCATTGGTCAGCATTGTGCGTATCAACGTCTGACCTTGTGTATATAGGTCATGTAAATGAAGTATGTCCTGTTGATTTTTGTTGTTTTTTTTTTCATTCATGTCTTGCAGAAAGAATAATTACCTTGAACAATAAGCCCTTTATTTTCCCTTTGTTCTCTTCATCACTGTGAATTATAACTTTTTGGCCCTTTGAGAAAGAAAATCTCTCCATCTTGCGCTTGCACATATAGTAATTATACTGTATAGCTATTGTATAGCTGTCAAATTACTCATAATAATTAAAAACCTACACATAATTAATGTGTAGATTTTAAACTCAGTATTGTTATGAAAATGACGATCATCGATTTATGTATCGGGACATTTTGAGTTGAAGCTATTGTGACTTCATCACGCTGAGGCTCTCATCCTCCCTTCCTCACAACGGTGAAGCCCTGTGCTTTGCTCCAGTAGTGCTGGAGTTATTGCGATGCATTCATGGATCACATTTAATAACATGCAATTTAACGCTTTGTGGAGGAAATCCATGCAGGTTGTCGCAGCGCACCATGGGCTATAATTAAAATCTGTTGGTCATTATAGTTCTTATCCCAGCTGTCTGTCCCATTGACTTTTCTGAGCCATATTTACATAATTCATCCCATGTTAGGGTGATCTTTCTTTCAGTGAAAGCTAGTGGATGAGTATGTTTTTCTTCTCTAAGGGGTTGTTCAGAAACTGAAGGTAGTGTTTCAGACCCAAGGGCAAAGTAAAGTGGTTTTATTCAAATATTTGGTGTGGCTGAAGGCAGAAATCATAGGCCCAGAAAAACACAAAGGCTTATTATTTACAGTGCATTTGAGAGAAAAGTTGAACAAAAAGACAAAAAAAGAAAATTCAAAGAATAAAATACAGAGAAAATACAGAAAGAGAAAAGGACAGTCAAAGTTATCGCATAAATTGTTATCGCTTTCCCGTTTCCTTTTAGTTTGTTATGAATAATGTGTGTTTTCATTTAGGAGCCTTGGTCCGTAATATCTAGGCTAAAGTGGATATTTGTCAGTCAGGCTCACTTCCCTCACCTCTCAGAGGGCATGAATGGAGTGGGGGGCAGGAGGGAAATGAAGACATTTATCTTTAATGATTCTGACCTTCTCACTCAAGAGGCTCAAGCTCCAATCTAATAAACGGACTGCATGGCACACAGGCAGATATTGAGGAAGGAGGACAGAGGTGATAAGCGTGAACAGTGGCACTGATGCTGCTGGAGGGGAATTAAACTGGAGTCGTTTCTGTTTTTTATTTTTGTCCCATTTTGTCGCTCTGTACAAACTGCCTGCACGCACCACAGCACACAACTGCAGCAAATGGAGGGGAAAGGAGCGCTGCCTACCTTATCTCTGCAGCCAGCAGGGGATAATGCTCTTCTTCTGCCCAGGATCTAGACCCTTTACCTCAGGCCAGGCTAGCCAAAATGGGGCTTCTATCCAAGACCTGGGGATTTGCCCACTGTGTGTGTGTGTGTGTGTGTGTGTGTGTGTGTGTGTGTGTGTGTGTNGTGTGTGTGTGTGTGTGTGTGTGTGTGTGTGTGTGTGTGTGTGTGTGTGTGTGTGTGCGTGTGTGTGCGTGTGTGTGCGCGCGTTGGTTGTTCATGCCTGCACATTTCCTCTGTTTTGCTGTTGGAAATCATAGATTACCAAGAGGGAGGATTTCTCCCCATTGCTCACTAACAAAAGCTGCCACTATGGGGCTATGATTACTTTCTTATCCTCCCTTTCTCTCTTTGATTTCCTGTCTTTTCATTCTCTTTTTCTGTCTGTTCTTCATGTTCTTCTCTCCTTCAATCCAACTTCCATTTTAGCTTTCTAAAATACCTGCATGATAGGAGCGAGGTTTATAGAAGGTTTGGGTGACTGCAGTCAGAATCACTGTACCTATTATAACAAGCCATTACTGATAATGTAATGAACTATAAAGACAAACAAACTAAAAACATGATGCACTGGAAAGATGTATGATCAATGTCCTAAATAGTGGGTGTCACATCAAATGTCATAACAGTGCTGGCATGAGAGAAACTGCTGGCCATCAGCCCAGTCAGTCTGCAAGCATGGCCAGAGCCAAAAGCAGCTGTTAGCAGGTTGTTGTATATATGGTTATTATATTTGCTTGCTGTAGCAGTTGCAGACATAACGCAGACAACTTCCCGGTGCCCACTGAGAGCTTAGTCAACACAGGATGATGAATGATTCACAAGGGAAATAAACATCATAGCTATGCTTAATCTACTGTACTCGCTTGGTATGAGAGTGGCCGTTAATGAATTTACAGTATAGTCACTCAAACACACACACACACACACACACACACACACACACACACACGCACACACTCGTAATATTATTCCCCATATTTGGTACCATCCGTTTAGCACACACTGGGTGCAGCTCAGGCTATGATGAGTTTTGTTGTTTTCCATTGTCAGTTCAACTAAGGACACCATTTAGATTTCTGTTTTCAAAATATTATCAAAAAATGAACTTTTCATGTGATTCTTCATTTTCTGTTTTCCGAACAGATGATCAAGTTTTCACCCAACATGCTGCTGCTCCTCCTCCTGCTCCAGCTACAGCAGCAGCTCAGCCTCAGGCCGGAGCCTCCAGGTCTCTGCTTCCCAAAGCAAGCCAGTCAGGGCTGCGCCCCCCGGGCTTCAGCTCCACCCGTCTCCCCGCAGGCCGCCTGGCAGCCTTTGGCTTTGTCAGGAGCTCCAGTGTGTCCTCCGTCTCATCGGCTCACTCTGCTGACAGCACACAGAGTGACCCCTGCAGGACAGCACATCGTGAGTCCACAAAGCCTTTGATTCCAGTAATCTGATTCTGTTTCATTTTTTCTGTATTATCGTACTGATATTTATCACTAAACTTTAATGGTTCTACCCACCTACTTTATGACTATATAATTAGTGCTCCATTATAATCATCATACTGTTTTTACTGCCAACTTCTGTCTTCCCTTTATGAATATAGTTTGCATAAACAGCCCCCTCCCACATTCATTATGTTGTAGTTTGCTGAGCTCCACCTCACTATGTGAAAATGTATTATTCAATCTGTACTTTCATACACAATCTCCATGTCATTAAGAGCTGCAGCTTTATGAAGCATATTTCATATAACACATGACAACACAACATAAAGGGAGTTTCTGGCAATAGATACTGCCAATACAGTTGTCTAGTGATGGTGATGTATTGTGATCTGACAGTATGTTGCATTTAGGTTTCACTGTGTTTGGTCGTTAATTTGTTTGTGCATTTGTCACACATGATTGACCTAATCAGGGGCACTAATATTAGTTAATTAAACTTATTATCATTCAGACTGGAGGACAGTACATTGTGACACTAATGAAGTTGCTCCAGGTTGTTTCTTAAACTTCATGAGTTAAGGGTGATGAGATGTTTACTTCAGAACAAGGCACATAAAGTCATGAGATGTTGCCACTTGACAACTCACTTTTTTTAAAATCTCGAACCTGTGTAAAAATAGCAGAGGACATGATGTAATTACCAGGACCCATCAGTAACTGAAAAGGTCTGAACAGTTTACTGATCCAACTGTGGAGAATTTGACTTGGCGATAACTGAACTCTGACCTGTTTCTCCTAAAAACCCCTTTTGGAGAAATAAGGAGCAAAATAATCGTCTGAGATCTAAGGAATCAATCCTGTCCAGTTTGAGAATAGTGGGAGAAATACACAAAAAGCTTTTGCTTTGCTGACATGTGTTCTTTTGATCACAACCACAATTTCAGGTGTTGTGCAGGCTCATTCATCAGACAATCAAAATTTTAAGAATTTTAAGAGAAAAGTAAAGATCAGAGCAGAAACAAAGAAAAATAACAGCATTTAATTTTAACTTGAATTAAACTTAGACTAAGATGCAAGGAAGGCTATTTCTGAGGAGCTGAGATTAAGAAAAATTTAAAAAATGTCAAAATCTTATATCAATGTTAAATTGGGCTCCACAGAAATAGGCTCCACAAAGATCTTATGTTGAATTAGTTTTCATTTTCACTGTTGTGGAGAGCTGGGAGTGCACGAACAGCCGTGATTTCACTGCTGCTTGTCAGGCTGGTAGGTTAGTTGGCTGAATCAGTGGTAGCTGCATGTGTTTTTAATGTGACCTACATAAAGTATGCTTGCTCTTCCTCTCCCAGTTACAGATGACGTATGCACCTGCACTCTCATGCGCGTCAGGCCCCCCTGTTATGTCATCGCTCCTTTCCCTTCGTTATCCCCCCATCCCTTCTCTTTGCGCTCATTCTTTTTTCATCCTTCCTTTCTCTCTCCAGTTGGTTGAAAACAAGTACAAACTGTATTGTAATGTGGGTGGTGGTGGTGTGTGTGTGTGTGTGTGTGTGTGTGTGTGTGTGTGTGTGTGTGTGTGTGTGTGTGTGTGTGTGTGTGTGTGTGTGAAGCTACTGTGAAGCAGGAAAAAGAAGAATCCCTTGGGTCTCCAGAGCAGAACCAGTTTTCTTAGCCCCTGCATTTTTTTTAACCAGTGGGTGGTTACGATTGTGGCTTCAACCATCGTTGCTGTTAAAATGCAGGGGTCTCGCCATATGATCAAGAAAATAATCAGCAGATCTACCCGTAATGAAAATAATCGCATGTTGTGTCATTAGCATGCTGCAATAGTGAAATACAAAACCCCTCATGTTCCTTATGCTCACTTTCTTCCTCTTCAGTTTTTTTTCTCTATGTTCTCGAACTTGAACTCAATCAGGTCCACGTGGTGACAAGAATTTCCATCACACTGGACTCAGATTTTCTGTTTTCTTTTATGAATCTCCTCTTCAATTTTAAAGCCCTGTCTCACATGCTGTGGTACTACAACAATCACTCTAAACATCTACAGTCTGTGAAGTCAAAATGTAAAAATACCAGTGTGATGCAGAAAAGTAATGAGCTGAAAAACAGTCTCCATGGCACTTGAAAGCTTGATGGCATCAACTGCCCCTTGAAGCTGTATGTATTTTCATTTTTGATAAATTGGTTTGTCTTTAGAGACAAAAACAACATTAAAAAACAGTATTGAATTTACCTCTCCCTCTCCTGCAGCAAACAGCATCATTTGTATAAGCACTTACAAGTACATTACATTGACCAAACACATTACCCTGAATATAGCAACATGAATCAGTGTAATGAGATTCATGCATCATGGAAGTGTCGCTTCATTCTGGCCAAAGATTGTAAGTTCATTCTCAGCGACGTGCATCAGTCCTAATGTAACGTTAGAGTAACAGATGCATCCACTAGATACTAAAGAACCAAAACATGACAGTGACCTAATTTCTTGCTAGTCAGCACATTGTCTGTTTAAGCAGCTGCCAGTATTGATGTGCAGATTTGTGCCAGCTGTCTATCACCTGTAGAGCAAAACTAAATAGGTACTTTGACCACTTTCATTAACATTGCGCCTGTAAACAAATGCACACACACACACTTGCACGCTCACAAAGCACAGGAACACACGCCATGAAAGATTTGTCGTTTTTAAAAGCATTGCCTGCAGCAGGAGGTTCCTCCTCCTGCTGCTCAGAGCACGATGAGGCCAAAATGGTGTCAAGGCTGATTGACATGAGATGCAAAAGATTAGGGCGCCTTTGATGTTCATTTCTGTGTGTGTGTGTGTGTGTGTGTGTGTGTGTGTGTGTGTGTGTGTGTGTGTGTGTGTGTGTGTGTGTGCATGTGTGTGTTTGTGATTGACACAGTGAGAAAGACAGGATGGGTGAGCAGGAACATTTACTTTCACTTTTGTGTGGTGCTTGTGACCTTTAGCTGTGAGGCATCTGAACTCCCTGCTCCATTTGAACCCTCTAGACTAAAATGGGCTTGACTGTCGATCCTGCTTTATGTGAGCACATATTGAGCTTTAACCAGAAAGTTGTCTGATGTTTTTCCTGTCTAACCTTTCTGTGGGGTATTGAGTTGTTCTGTGTCTCGTCTCTCCTGAATCTGGTTTGTCACTCTTAAGTTTGCGCCATACAATATGTGAAATATTTTTTTGACTGCACAAACCCATTTGTAGATGATGTTGTGGTTTTCAGCCAGATTGTGACAGAACAGTTAAATATCAGGCTTCTGGCTCTGTTGAATCCATGTTCATTTGTGCATGCGGGCACATAGGTGTGCAAATACGCAAGCCATGTTTGCAACACTTGATTTTACCCTTCTACTCGGGGATCTTTGCCTACTCTCACTGCACTCCAACTTGGATCAAAGCACAGAGACTGACAGATGAGTTCTCACACATCCTTCCATCAAGGACATCAGGGGAGCAGCAGCAACCCAGCACCTCCTTCTGTAAAAGAGAGAAGAAAGGCCAGGCTCAGTCGCTTGTTTTCCCCATTGATCAGCAAGTAAAACGGACTCCTTCAGGGCTCTGGATGAAACCAACAGGAGAAATCATTAAGGAATAGAGCGCAGGGGAGGAAAAGGATTGCAGGGCTCTAGTAAAGTGGGTTAGAGGAAGATCCCTGGAGTTTAAACTCCCTGCTGTCGTAGCCCATCAACCTGCTCTGATCAACGGGTTATACATAGGAACACGTAAATGTGCCTTGTTTGGCTGCAAAGTAGAAAAGGAAGCGAGATGGAGGGAAAAATATAACTTGGCTTGAGAGGCATTTGCTCATTTTCATGTTGTTAAAGAACTAGTTCACCTAAATTGCCCACACATGCACACACATGCACACACACACACACACACACACAACTGGAACAAATTTAGTTTCTTCTGCTCACAGCATTGAAGAGACAGGTGTAAAAAATTCAGCGGCTACACTTCTTTCCAGATACAATGTCCCAGTTACTCCACAGAACACGCAGTCTACATTTTTACAAGACAAACTGTTGACAGCTTGTTCTGTTGATTTCCAATGCTGTCAACAGCATAAATCATTCACTCTATTGGAATGAAAGAAGAAATTTCAGAGATTCACTTCATATCTTTAAAAAAAAAAATAGATAACTGAATTATAAAATCAAAATGGCTGGATAGTACGAGAGGTTGAGGTAGCACACCAAACTTAGGAGACGTTATGAAATGGAAACACAAACACTTGCACACACTCACACTGAGGAAAACAAGGTGACATTGAGCCAAGCTGTTATGGCCTTGATTGATTCTCATCGCATGTTTACATATAAGTATGAGGGTGTTTGACAAGCATCTGGGGGGCTATAGGCTACTCTATATAACATTGATTAGCCATTAACCCAATCCTCCCTCTAGCCCAGTCATTGACATCCCCTAAGGTGTTTCACTCTGTGTGTGTGTGCTGTGGAGGTTGAATATCCATGCATGTAAGATACAGAGGCAATGCCTTGTTAATTCCACTATGATTGACAGACTCTATTAGATAGTTGAGAGGAAAATCCAGCAGGAGGAGCCTGATGAAGCCGGTGCCTTTGAGCCGTGTCGACTCCCTGATGGAAACTCAATCGCCAACACAAACAGAGCATTATCACCTCTATCCATCTTCTCTTTAGGTATTAATGAAATAATGGTGAAAATCAAATCAAGAGAGGGAACTAGGCAAACAGCCGGGGGGAGAAGGAGAAGAGCTGAAGGCAGATGCAGTGATAAAAGTAAATTTAATTCAGTCAAAATGAGCAGAGGGGAGAGGAGGAACCGTGAATGTGAGAGAAAAATGAGCGGAAAGAGAAGCACGGAGAGGCTGGCACAGGGAGGAGAGTGGATGCCATACCCCAGATGCCATGGCTCAGATCTGGTCTGTGACTCATGCTAGCTCACTGTGAACAGATGGTTTCTTTGGTGCATGTGCGCACACAGTTGCACACACACACTCTCTAGTAGAGCAGCAAATTAGATGGGCCAATTAGATATGGCCACTTTGCAGCTGAGGATAGAAAAACTAACATGGCGGTGCCTTACTGAGGCAGCGGAGCTGTGACGGTGAGGATGGGCTCAATGGGCCTGTTCATTAACTGATAAACTCTCAGCGTATTTCATCCAGCTCCATGTTAATCACTGTTGATGATCCTGACTGATGGTCGATGGTCCTGACTGACAAAAACACAGAGAATGGGAAAACACTAGCATAGAGTCACATAAACAGGCAAACCATAATCTGTAGTAGAGTGTTGGTGGTTTATTTTTCATAATTTACACAACAGAAAACTATCTCCTACTGAGCAACCCTCATTTCTGTCTACACTGCCAATTTTTGTTCCATAGCATGCTCAGCCTTTTCATCCTCGTCTAATAACATCAACATCATTAGACATTTACCTTTATTATTTCCCAGTTTTCATTTATTTTCTACTTTGATTTTGTGAAGAGCTCTGCTATCTCCTTCAAAACAAGCAAATAACAAATAACTCATATAAGAGCATCAACAGCCACACTGTGCGCAGAATGTTTGGTGTAGTTTCTTGCTTAAGTTATTGAAAGCAGATATCTGGCACCTTGAAAATTGGCTTTCTGTTAGCCACTGTTTTTGGGAATTGGTGATAAAACCTCCTTTAGATTTCACACAGCTCAGGGAACTGGACTGAATTTGCAAACTCAAAAAAAAAACTTGAAGAAACTAAATTCCTTCAGGTCATCCATCGCCTGTGTAGTGAAGAACAGCAACAGTGGCAGCAATTTAAATGTGCTGATGTAAACAAGACATTGTTGCCACTTACAGGCAAAGAAATTAAAGGCTGTCATTATTATAAGCAGCTTTATTATTATATTAACACTTGTCTTACATGCAGGAAATGCAGTTTTTTGTGTGAATCACACTCCTTGTTTATTAGACTGTGATTGTGAGAGCAAACTACATGAAAGACATGTAGCAGCCACAGTACAGGTTAAAAAAAAGGCCCTCAGTGTTGTTCAAGAACATCAGCTGGAATGATTATGGCTGTCACTTGGGTTTGAACCCAGGACATCTGTTCTCCCTGCTAAACCACAGACTCTTCAAATAATTTTCTGTGGCTTAATTATTTAAGGACTTTCCCTCTTGACCCAACTTTTTCCTTACTAATGATACTTCAGAGATTCAGAGAGCCTGGCAGCACTATTGGATATTTTTCCAGTGAAAATGTTTGTCAAATATTCACAGTGGCATTTGACTTACGTCAGTAAAATAGTGCCATACACTGGCGTGTCACACTCCACTCTCTTGTTGACCATAAGAGGAAAAATACTTAACGTCCTTCTGGTTGGACTGAAGCTTTAATCTCCTGACATCTGGGTGCTGACAGAGAACAGGAGGCCCATGGCTGCTGCTGTCAGCTCCAGGGATATATTCTAATCCATCTCCCAGTCCACAACCTGGGTCTCGCCCCTGCTGGGCCTTTTCTTTGTGCTTTATCTATGCAGCTTTAACCTTGACTTTCACACGCATCATTGCAGATGAACAGTTGAGGACATTTGCACTTTTTTGTTGAAAGTCCACAGTTGTGCACAGTGATGTAAACTAAGGATGTAATTTAAATTTAGTTACACACCTTGTTATTTTCACAAACACTAAAAGACATAGTATCTGAATGACTCAGCCTCCAGAAATACATAGTTTAACCTCCTGTATCAAGGCTACATTTCACAGAATCAGTTTCAGTTTGTTTCAGGTTTCAGTTTTGTTTAAGACTATTTTGAGAATCAAAACATTATTCGATTTTCATATTGTACATCAACTGTGAACGTACTAAAGAAAAAGATCTTAGGAAGAGTGATTGTTAGGGAGACTGGGAGACATAGGCAGACAGACAACCAGCTTTAAACAAGTGACAGGAAGCAACTGTTAATAAGCAGAACAAATAATGAATACAATCTTCAGGCTTAATTACACACTTCTGTAGTGAACAGTGCTAAATGAAGCTGACATCTGCCTTCGAGAGCAGATAGTGGTTTAATTAAACAAAGCTAAGATTAGACTTCAAAAAAAAAAAACGAAAATTATAAAATCAATTTATAACCAATAACTTTTGTTTTGTTGCCAGTTGTCCAGTTGTATACATATAACTGTTTCTTTAATTACCCTTTAATTTGTATACATACTTTGTGTTAACCTCTGTATAGAATAGAAAATAAAATCTAACACTCATTAAAAGAAACTTCATTCAAGAAACATCTTAAAACACACAATATAATATGATAAAATTCAAGTTTCAACATTCAAATTAGCTCCACTTATAATGCACGAGTATAATATTATCACATTCTGCATCGTGTGTATTTTCACTTCTGTTATTTACAGTACATTTTTCAGATTATTTTTTGAATGCAGGACTAGGAGCATTTTTACACTGTGAAATTCCTGTAAAAGTTCTGATTACATCTTCACCCACTGTATTAAACTTAGAAATTCTCATAAAACATTGATAAAATAATTAATTTAGTAGATTCATAACTTCCCCGTACCTCCACATCAAAACCACCCCTAAACTTATCAACAATCCCCTAAATATCCCAATGATCCATTTGAAACCAGATGCTGTAGTTATTTTATTTTTTTTAAAGTGAACAATACAATTCAAAATATTCACTTATTTCCCTGGGACTGTGTGTTTTTGAAGAATAAGAGCTATTTCCTTGGTGTGTCAGCAATACACGCTGTGTAGTGGGTCCACTTCGGTAGTGTGAGTGTGTGCATGTCTGCTGCTTGCGCTTGATACAGACTACACTATGTTCAGAGCTGCCTCAGCCAAATGAAAGACCTCTAAGGCCTACATTTAGCATTTTTGTCAGATTTTCTTACCAGAACTGGTACGCATGCAAGAACTATTGGACTATTTCCATTTTACCAAGTGAAAGCTCTTAGAAAGCCACAAAGCTCAATTTCTTCTTGACGCTTTAGTATCTGTTTCCTCTTCAGTCAGTGTATGAAGACCGAGATATACTGTAAGCGTCAGCGTTATTCTACTGAAATTAGTTTTACTTGGAGGACCAAGCTCCTCCAATAACACAGCCTCCGACTGAGCTGGAAAAAAATTGCTGTCTTTTGTTCTCAGTTGTTTCCTCTTGCTCATGGCCCCTTTTTAATATCTTTGGTATTTCCATCCATCTTCATATGCGCCGATTGCTGACGGCTCCATTGCGGTGCCTTCGATTTATTCCTCTTTCTCTCTTTTATACCTTTTTGTTTGCCTCCTGATCCCATGCAGCCAGCCTCTTCCTTCGTCTTATCCTCTTCATGCACTATTATCCATCCTCAGCTGGCATTTTGCCAATCAGTGATGCCTATCAGCTTGTTTTTACTGTTAATTAAATACATCTCTTGTTCTGTCTTTCTCTAAGAACTTCAATTGCAACCTTTTTTTTTCATCTTTTATCACTATCATTTGCATTCCTCAGTTTCATATCTCTGAATAGCCAGTTCCTCTCTCTGCTCTGTGGAGCTCTGGGAATTTCTCTTTACATACCTGACCTATAACTAATGAGCACATCTCTGTCCAGTCAATTGCTCTGTGTCAATCGGACAACTAAGCACCAGCAAAATCATTGAAAGTTATTTAAAAATAATGTAAGTATATGTGTTTTATGGGATGTCGACAGCTGTAAATGCAGCGCTCAGTAACAGCAGTGCAGTGCTCTGTCCAAGATCATATCTGGTCATGTGCTTGACTGGTTAAACACATGACTGTGTGTGCCTGGTCTATGTGTGGATTTCAGCTTTTACCTATCACATGTGAGCAAACTTTCACTTCGCACTTAGGAATATCTAAAGCAATAGTTCCCAAACTGGGGACAAGACATCCAGGCAGCATTGCATAATAAATCCAAGCTCCAAGATGATTGGAAAGTAAAACATACTTTTTGAATGGAGTTGTTTGTTTTTCCAATCACTGATTGATTGTAAATACACAGAGGAACAGGACCTTTTGACACAAGCAAAATGTAAAATAAATAAAAAAATAAAAGTAGAATTGTGATCCTAACTAGATAAAATGCATGAATTTGGGGATGTGGAGTTGCAATTTTGGTCCCAGGTAACTAAAGTTGTGGGTTACTAAAGAGTTTATATATGTTAATGTGTTGAATGCAGTAAATCCAGCCTGTATTTTTGGTGGAAGTATGTGTGTGTGTGTGTGTTTGGGTTTGTGTGTGTGTGTGTGTGTGTGTGTGTGAGAGTGTGTGTATTTCTACAGCTCTTTGTACATGCACAGGGTAGAATCCACCAAACCAATCCACACCAAAGCTACTCCTCAGAATAAATGAGCCTGCCGGGACTCAACTATCCCTAAGGGACTTGGCGTTAACATAAAGCAATGCAAACAGAATCTAAATTTTCAACAAGTACAAGTTGTGCTACATAGTTCAATTACTATGGCGTCACACGATCACATCACATGATCAAGTTGATCGAGTGCAGGCAACCTCTTGTGTCATTATTGATCAGGTAGGGGGAGATGAGCAAGGATATAAACATAGTCTGTGAGAGTGTGTAAAGTACCCACCAGTCATTTGAGAGATTACAACTTCAAGATAAGCCAGGATGAGCGATGAGCAGTGGGCTTATGGGTGAGTGTGTATTCTATTTATGCGCTCATTTAGAAGCACTGAAGTGTCCTTTTAAAACACATGTATCACACCGTCCGCACATGCATGTGTGTGTGTGTGTGTGTGTGTGTGTGTGTGTGTGTGTGTGTGTGTGTGTGTGTGCGCAAGACCGGTGCGCTGCTCCAGGTTAAGAAAATGAAAATTGAGAGCAGCTGCAGTGGCAAGACCCAGAGGTTACAAACCATTTCTCAGTTCAGTGAACCTAGATTCAGACATAGCACAGCCCTATCAGATTGCAGGAAAACCAATATGTGATTATAAGAGGTAGAAACAGAGAAATTAATCTGCGAGGAGCGATAACTCATGCCTACTGGGAATGAACATTTCTTCATGACATAAAGATAGAGGTAAAGAAAAATAATGTAAAATAATTTATCTGATTCTGTGTATTTCAGGTCTAAGTGTGAGCGAGGAGCCGCCTCTTCACAGAGTGACCACCAGCCCTCCATCAACAGATCATCAGAGAGCTGTACCATGCCGCAGCAACAGTCTCCAGCCACCCTCCACCCCGGCTCTTCCCCGGCGCTACCTGCCCCCCCAGCCAAGAAGCTCCCCTGGAGGTCAGAAGTAGTTAATGTAAAGTACAGAGGATGACTTAAGATGATAGTTTCAACAATAATGATTGATTTGTTAGAAATACTCAAAATGTGAGAATTTTATCTAATATGGCTCTGTATTATTTCTGTCTGGACAAACTCCAATCAAAATTTAATGAAAATCTTCAGATTCACCAGAAACTGTAAACAAACTGGAACAATATCATTTACAGGGAACTTTGAACTCCATGCATATGAGCGCGCTGTATTTGTCCAGCAGCAACAGATTGTGCCATATTGTCACATGCTGTTGTCACATACACAACAGGTTTTATTGTCAGTACTTGAGTATTTTAAATAACTGTTAAATATATGGGCTGGTGAGAAATCCACAGTAGAGGAAGCACAGTTTCTACTCCTGGAACAATGTAGTCCCTTTTTAACTAAGCACCAGCTCCTGCTCTTTGCGGTTGCTGATTCATTCTGAGCAGGACTTGAAATTCTCTTTGAAAATGCTGACAGAATTGACTGAACTGAGTTGCAGATAGTTGAAGTGTTCGTTTTGGCCATTTATTGCTGTGGAAAAAAAATTGTAGCTTTAAAAGCTACAGTTAAATTACCATGTTAAATTAAATCAAATTAAATTCGAGTTAAATTATCATGACACACAAACATCACACATTTAGCATGTTCTCCATAGTCTGCTGCTATCAAATGTCGGTGAACTTGCTGGGTCACACCTGTATATTATATTTTCACACATGACAATCAACACTAGAAGTCGTGTAGTATCACATTGATTTTTGAAGTGACTGACTGTGTGAATGACATAGAAATTTGCTATTGTTGCTGTAAAGTTATCTCTAAATCAAATGCAGCTTACCTACATAAAACACATCTAAACAGCAAAACAATGTAGAACTTCCCAGCAGGTTTTTTTCCTCAGTTTGTGTTGAGGGCACAGACAGTGTAGTGGCTGTGAGAAAACCTTCTCTCACCCTGTGAGACCTGAGCTGATTTTGAATGTGCAGTAAATTATTGATGAAGAAATACCTGAGTAGTGCCTGTCAGCCTGCAAGCCATGCACCGATTGTACTGTATATTAGGTTTTTGTTTCTCTATCGCAGAACAGACCGGACACATTTTATTAAACATATACGCACTGTCAGTCAACACCTCTGTCCTGCTGATCCCCTTAAAGCTCCAAGCATAAATGGTCTTTGCAGAGCCCACAGCAAGTTTTCACACACATACACACTCTCACATAGTGGTGTAATGCTCCAGCTACACTAGTCATACAAGAAATTGATCGTGGCATCCACAGCATTAGCCAAAGAAGAATTGTGATTGTGTTACACTTCTTCACATGAAAAGTGCTAGACCTTAAAGGCAAAATCCATGATCCAAATGTAAACAAATGAGTGTCCTTGAAATTCAGAATATATGACTTCAGGTTGGTGTCACTCATTGAATGTCAGGTCTTCATAAATACAGGGATGTACACCAGACAAACACATTACACAATAACTACACAATAACTAAATCTATTAATACGCAACACATTTTGATAAATGTGCGAACACAAAACCTAAAAGTGATATGCAACTGCACTTTCCTAAACAACTGCACAAGTGAGAGTAATGTTTGACTGACTGTATTATCCATAGTTTAAATGATTATATTATTATATATTATTATACATTTAAATGAAACATAAATTTGATATTTGACAGATATTAGGTGGAATATTATATATATAATATTATTATATAAACAGTGCCTGTTTTAAGCCATGGCTCCATGGATGTCAATGTTGGTTTTAGACTGTAAAATCTCAGTAATACTAGACGACTCTGACAAATGACTCTGGTGAGCTCTTGACTTTTTGGTGACGTGTCTAAGCATCTGTTAGATGAATTGCCATCAAATCTTTTTCCCATCAGCCTAATTTCTACATTGTGTTTAATACTAATTACCAAATTGGTATTTTAAGATTAAACTAAGATGGTGAACATTTAGCCGTGCTTGGACTCATTGTCTTATGACATCATCCATCATGTTTCATATCCATACTAAAAATAGTCTTGCTGAGTTTTTTTGTAGGAGAGATAGTTCATACCTGCAGAGACACTGTGTGTGTGTGTGCGTGTGTGTGTGTGTGTGTGTGTCTGTGTGTTTGTGTGTGTGTGTGTGTGTGTGTGTGTGTGTATGTGTACTGGCAGTAATGAGTCACTCTGAGAGCCAAGTCATCACCACACCAACAGTGAACACACACAGGTGCACATACACAGACACAAAAACACACACACAGTGTCTCTCCAGGTTTGAACTATCTTTCCATGGTTATATTGTTCAGGATCAGAGGCTTTGCTCCCATTACAGGTCTAATTAGTTTCTTTTCAAGGCCTCTCTCCTCCTCTACTCTGTGCTTCACAACAGATTCCCTGCTAACCTCCTGAAATCTATTACTTTATCCACTATCATCATCGTCGTTTTTTTTTTTTCTCACATTATCTGTCCTCACCGCTTTTCATCACTCTTAGCTCCTGTGTAACAGATCTCACATTTATTGTTTCAAACCCAGCTTTTGTCTTTACACCTGCATACCTCACCAGCTTTGCAATAGATTTAATGTGACACTCAGGGAAAGACACACAAGCTCAGAAAAAATATTAAAAAGTTCTCTGATTCCTGTCAGTCTTGGCTGCAAAGTGTGTCACAGAGAGCAAGGTGGTGATGGGCACATCTTCTCCAGTATGCTCTGCTTCTCTTTGACCCAGGGTCCCCTGGGACATAGTTATACTACACAGCAGGGGTGGAGATAGCTGGAGATGAAAGTGGGGGGGTGGTAACAGAAAGATTGAAAAAAGTTTGGAGTGGAAAATCACCAAAGAAATTGTAAAGAGGGGAAAAAAAGTGCGAGTGAGGAGTCGACAGAGACATTGACATTGACATTGTTGGTTTGATGCTTGTGTGAGGAAGTTTGATTGACATCATGTTATTTAAAACTCAGATACCTATGTAACATGTTACTGCTGCATTTGCAATGTCAGTTATTATGCAAATGTGACTATGATTTAACAAGGTCACACAACACATGCTGATTTGCTTGTATCCTTATTGACTGACAGTTGGCAGGAAGGAGTTTCAGCGAAGTTCAGAGGTCACACGTTCCCTCCCATCCTCCCCAAAGAGGCTAGCCGTGGTTCCTCCTAAACCTCAGTCCCCAGGTGAGTCCCAATTCACTCATTGACAAAAACACAAATGAAATGATGATCTGTGTTCATTTAGCATGACTTTCAGTAACATACATAAAGTTACTGACGTTGAGGGGCATTTTAATTTGATGAATATGCCTGTTGTCATCTTACCACAAAGAACTAACACAATAACTCTTCATGTGGACGTCTGCTGTCTACTTAAAACATAACCATATCCCACCTGCAGAGCTCAGTGTGAGTGGCTGTTGCTATCACTAGTGTACATGAATGACCAGTAATCTGAATGTTTTATGTGTGTTACATGTTAGAAGTTTGGTTTTAATCAGTGAAACCAGATATAACCATGATATAGCTTTTATAAAATGAGCTCAGTTGATTGTATTGGATTTTACTTTGATGTAACTGCTAATGGTTAATGAGTGACAAGTCAGAGGATTGTCTATTTGGTCTGGTCCTCTCTCTGTGAGTCTAACATCTCTTTATCCAGTCCACCTGATCATCAGCCTTCCCAGACCTTTTTCAAAATATAGTCCTTTTTATTTTTGACCTGTTCTTGCTATACCCACACCCAGAAGGAGCTTGCATCCATTACAGAAATATTCAGCACTGGTCATACACAGTTTCAAAGTTAGCACTTTCTTCAAGGTAGTGATTTGAACTGTGCAATCTGAACATTACTTCCTCTAGGCTCTGCTGTGGTAAAATCATTTTCTCCTAGGATTGCAGAGGGCCTCCCCATCCTTCCTTGCAGTGTTGACACACATCTCCTCAGGCTACACCTCTCTCTTTGCTCACATTACTCACTGCTGTTACTGTTCACCCTTATCTTTATGGCATCTTACTTGCTCTTTGTGGGACCTCATCTCCTCCAACACAGTCATAAAATAAAAACATTTTCCTTCTCTCTAAGTCTCAGCATTGGAGCTTTTCTCTTGTTTACTGTGATTTACAGACAGTGACGGTGTCTAGTGTTGCTCCTACTTCAAGCCAATCAGAACAGCGTGTCAGCATGAAATGTCAGTCTGTTGAAATGAAGCTGAAATTCACCTTATGAATAACCAAGCTTGAATACTTTTAACAACACACTATAAAAATACACACACACACACTGGCCCCATAAGGTGTGCGTGTGTGTGTGTGTGTGCGTGCGTGTGTGTGTGTGTGTGCGCGTGTGTGTGTGTGTGCGTGTGTGTGTGTGTGTGTGTGTGTGTGCGCACGCCTGCAAGAGAGCTAGACATCATTTGCATATGATTTGGAAGTCGTTTTCAAAGACAGGGAATTCTAATGTGCCTTCAAGGCAATGACGTTGGTGAAGATGTAATATTGAAACATTTGTTCTTTTTACAGTTTTGCATATTTTTAGAAATATGGCTTTTTCCTATTGATGTGTAGTTCTTTCATTTTTCTCTGAGTACAGAGAGGACTTCCCCATGTTTCAGGTTCTATTTGCACACATATACTTCCAAATATACCGTGTGTATGTGTTCACTGTTTACCTTTAGCTCTCCTCTTTTCACATCTGTCACAGTTACAATCATTCAGCTGCTTCAGGTACCTCCCCACGCCTTCTTGCTGAATGTGTTCTCCCATTTATCTGAGCACTCCCCTCATTTTATCCCCCCACCTTTCTCTCTCTCTAACTGATCTCTCACTCATTACCTGGGACCCCGCACCCCAAGCCCAGCCTCCCGTTGTCATGGAAACCATTCCCTGTGCTTCAGTAAGCCTAAATGAGACGATTGAGGCAGGTGTTGTGGAGCTGCAGTGATTTCTTCATTGTGTGTGAAGACTATCATGCTCTCCAACAGTCTCATGTCAGTGTGTGTATGAACACAGAGGTGATTTTGATTCAGGTGATTCATTTTACAGAATTCTTTCTGTCTGACTGATGCTGTGTACTGACGCTGTGTGTCTCCACAGGCCAGTGCCTGCACGCACTGCATGAGAGGGTGACTCAGACAGAGGTTAATAGGCCTGCCTGTATGTCAACTGAAGCTTAATAGTTACCCTCCTCCAAGGAAAAATGGCCTAAACATGTTCATGTTTGTTTGGCTTTTACATCACCTCCATCATTAATGGCTTAAGCTGTTACTTAAAATAGCAAATAGGAAAAAAATGTATAGACACACAGTCCAAGTAGCATATATACATAGAACATATACGAATGGCATATATTATTGAATGCTGCATTTTGACACTGATCACATTCATCAAGAGATTAGATGGTCCATCTTGAGGAACAGCACACTGGGAATTACCCCAAGGCTTCCTCTATCGAAAAGATTCAATTAACTTGCAATCATTTATCATGTGAACACAGTCATTAGCAATAGGTCAGGTCATTTCTCCTCTTATTTAATACTCATCAATTTCATTATCATAGATAGATTGTTGGGTTTCAGAGTTAGTACAGGATTAATTAATGACATATGGGAGATATCGATAGTATTTTTCCATATCATGTATCCACAGTGTTTTTTCTTTTTGTTCTTGTAAACTTGCTTGTTCAGACTAATTATGTTAGTGGTAATTTCATTTTCCACATTTGTTTTTCTCTCCCTACAGTCCAGTCTGTGCAGCGGCCCGCAGCGGCAGTGCGAGGGTCGGTTCCCGCGGGGTCCCCTCGCCGTGTAGCCCCCCTGAAGCTGCAGCAGGAACAGCAGGAAAGCCTGCAGAGAGAGAAAGAGGAGGCTCAACAGAAAGAGAGAGAAAGACAAGCAGAGGAGAGAGAAAAGGAGGAGCAACGGGAGGAGGTGAGTCGTGGCTCTACTCGGACTTTGCTCTGTCCTGGTCTGCTTTTCTTTTCTTTTTTTTTAATTATTATGCTTTGTCACGTAGGTTCAGAGGCTACAGGGGCGCTGTGAGCAGCAGGAGAGGCAGCTGAGAGCTCTAAGAGAGGAACTGAGGAAGACTTCTTTAGGTCTAGAAGCCTTCATCATCACCACCCAGCATTACTGCCTCAAGGTATCCACCTGGAATGACATCAGGTTCAGCTGCGATCCCCAGCAGATTTACAACATAGTGCCTCAACCTCTTACTCTGAGATTGGATTGCGTGACACACATGCACACGGTACACACACATACAGTATTTAACACCATGAGGTGAGATTCACTTGACACCATGAGGTGAGATTCACAGTGAGCAGCATTATAAGCATGGTGTGCTCCCAGACTGCTGCGGCCAGGACTGTCTGCCTTCTTTATGGTCACTGTCTGAGTGCTGCAATCACAGGCCCAAAGTGCAGATGTAGAGGAAAGAGCAGTTGTGAATGTTTGAGCTCCCTCTGCTGGCATGAGTCAGACCTGACAGTGGTGGACAACAACAACAACACTCTTTACAGTGTGTAAAACTCAATTTAACCAGCATTTCAGGATCTTTTCTCAACAGTACATATAATAATCCTCTTGTTCCTTAATTTTTTCATATCTACTACTTTAAAGCCAAGAGTGTTTTTAGCCATGCTAGCACGTTATTACATAACAACCAGCTCTTTAAGCATTTGCATTCACACTCTACTACATGCTGAATTGTCTAAATGGTAGCTGGACCCTGCACTGTGTCAAAATGCTGTTTAATTCTGTTTTGCAGAATAAAATTACAGAGGAAAATCAAAGGAAATTGTCCATGGAAATGCAAAAGATCAGAGAGGAAATGGGTGAGTGAGAGCCAGCATTTAATCAAACAATCAGGTCACATCCGGCAACAGACAGCTCTTTATTCACAGCAGACACTTTGATTGTCATAGCAGGAAAAACACAGGTGTTACTAATAACGTTAATGATGGCTCTGTTCTATTCAAGTGTCCCAGCGAGCTGTGACAGCAACAGCATGAACAATAACAGTGCCCTGAAACTGAAGCAGCTAAATGGAATACAGCCATTGTTCATTTTATTTTTTTTTACACCTGTGCTTTTCTTCATATGAAATGTCAATCAATGAATGAAAATATCGTCTATCTGTCTATCGGTGACAGTTACTCTGAACAACTGAGAGATCACCTTGCCACCTTTTCACTATGCTTTGTTTGAGATTTGTAGATATATGAAGATATGAAAATTAACAATAAATTGGCTCCCAAAAAATAGATTTTATCAAGCCAAAATTAAAAGTGAATTAATTGTGGCAATATCATAATATCAAAAACACATTCTACTTTATTGACAGCATCCAACTCGGTGCGATGGGAGCGACTCCAGCGGGAAAAGACTGCGTTGGAGGTGGCATTCGAGCGAGAGCTGCAGGAGCTGCAGCTGCAGCAAGAGGCGGAGCTCGCTGCTGTGGAGGAGGGGCTTAGAAAGTGTCACACAGCAGAGACAGAACACCTGAAGGTGGAGCATCGGTCTGAGATGGAGGAGCTTAGGACTCAGCAACAGGAACAGGTGAGAAAGAAAGAATCATGGGAATAGGAGTTTATGTCTGTTTAATGTGATCTGCACTTTCACATAAAATCTGGTCATTAAATGTCATCATCATTAAATGTTTTGTGTGTGTGTGTGTGTGTGTGTGTGTGTGTGTGTGTGTGTGTGTGTGTGTGTGTGTGTGCGTGCGTGCGTGCGTGCGTGTGTGTGTGTGTTAGCTCGAGGAGCTGACGGTCAACCACCAGGCAGCCATTCAGGAGCTCAGAGACATGCATAACATCACCATGGCAACACTGCATGAGGAGCATGCCCGTACCATGAGAGGTATGATTTTAGATCTCATTGAAATAACACAATATGACACAAGCACTACTACAAACAAGCCCACCTCTCTTTTATTGTGTTTCTGAATCTGTGTGTAGACTTAAGGAAAGCTCATGAGCAACAGAAGATGCTTCTAGAGGAGGATTTTGAGAAACTCAGGCTTTCTCTACAGGTATGATTCCATAAAAAAATACTTAATGTTTTATATTTTTCAGTCAGTGCACATTAAACCGTACTATGTGTGTGTGTGTGCTTGTTCAGGATCAAGTGGATACTCTCACATTTCAAAATCAGAGTCTAAGGGACAAAGCTAAACGTTTTGAGGAAGCTTTGAGGAGGAGTACGGATGAACAGATAGTGGTGAGTTGCATGCATCTCTGGATATACTGTATATTTAACAAATGGCCAAAATGATAATTGAGCCTACAATCCTGACCTGTGTAGGTGCTATGTGTCTAAACCCTATCATATCTTCTCTCCATTTCTGTAACAGGATGCTTTAGCTCCGTACCAGCACATTGAGCAAGATCTGAAGAGCTTGAAGGAGGTTGTAGAAATGAAGAACCAGCAAATACACCAGCAAGAGAAGAAGATCTCTGACTTGGAAAAAGTGGTAGGCTCAAATAAGCCATCCTAACCCCTGTTGCCACCACAGATACAGTTACACAAGCACGAATATGCACAGACCTGGTCTGGATAAGCATGATGTTCAATGTGTCCGGTGAATGAAAGATTGCACTGTGCTTGTGTTCTACTTTTGAGCAGGCCCAAAAGAACGTGTTCCTCGAGGAGAGGATCCAAGTTCTGCAGCAGCAGAATGAAGATCTGAAGACTCGTATTGACATGAACCTCGCCCTGTCCAGGTAAGTCACACAGTCATCATCAGTATCACCAGTGCTGTTTTAATCATCATACTAACATAAGCTTCCCCTGTGCTGCTTTTATCCCTGCAGGCAACTATCAGAGGAAAACGCCAACCTCCAGGAGTCTGTCGAGAAGGAAAGCACTGAGAAGAAGCGTCTGAGTCGGAACAACGAGGAGCTGCTGTGGCGTCTCCAGACCAGTCCCCTCATGTCCCCTGCCTCCTCCCCACTGCACCGCTCCTTCTCCACTTCCCCCGTCCCCTCATCCCCTTTCTTCTCCTCCTCACCTGTAACAGGCTGCGACTCCCCCACTCACTGTCACGGCTGTCCCCAGCAAGTTCAGTACTCCTCCCCCTCCCACAGAGCCAACACCAATCAAAATATGTCCCCAGGACCAGCCACACCCACCCACAGGGCAGCAAGCAATCAGAATTACTCCCCTGGCCCGGCCACACCCACACACAGAGCATTGGCCAACCGCTGTAACTCAACCGCCAGTCTCAACTCTTCCCAGAGATAGGCTCACATCTTTCTTCCTCCAGTTTCTTACCAGGCTCACTCTCTTACATTTCCTTCACCCTCCCCCCCTTTTTGAATGTGAATGGAATTGTAGTAGATGTTGAAGAAAACAATGACTGTTGTCTACAGTCATCACAGGATAAACTGGACAGACTGTCAAAGCACTGAGGTTGCACAGCCTCCATAGCAGGTGGTGTCCATCATGCATCTACTTTTTGCACAATAACACAGTGAATACTGTGAATGGGAAAACTGATGCCAATGAATGCAGCTCAGTTCTCTGTTCCAACTCGTATTAATGCAGAGTGTCGAAATGTAGACTGTATATACTGTATGATAGTGACATAGATAGTAGTTAAATCTCTCCTGCATGGGTAGTCATGAGTCTCACATAGACAGAAACAGATGGAAAGTAGCAGACTCCCGTCACCAGAACACAATACTCCAGTGTGTTAAAAACACAGTCATGTCCTGAAAATAAGCTATATTCTCTCTCATCTGGATTAGTTCCACACAGTCAGCTCTGTTTTCAATGATGAATTGCAATTGAACTGAATCAGTTTTCAGCTGAAATGTTTTTGTTTTGTTTTTTCATCTGGAAAAATCCCCAACAAAGCGCCTTACACTTGGTCCTGCAGTCTCACCAGCAGAGAATGACCAGCTTTTATTTCATAAAGGACTTTGCATAAAGAATTGGTTTGTAAATCAGAGCAAATCATGTTTCTCAGCCTCCTCAAGGTCTATTTAACATTTTGTAATTAATTCAGTGCTAATATTTTAGTTGTGTGAGACAACCCTCCCTGGAACCCCAGCCATTTTACCTGTAAAATACACAGGAGTTATATTCAAAGTCTTTTTAAAACCATGCCAGGTCTTCCTACATGAGCTATTCTTCACTTTCGGGATCCCTCAGGTCAACTTGCAAAAACCACGTCTGCCATTTTGTATTTACCTCAGCGAGAATGTGCAGTCCTAACAACAACACAACAACAACACACATCTACCAGGGAGCTCAGACCTAAGGGGGAAACCTAGCACAGGAATCAACTGATTGTTGTGGATTTCTTTATAATGTGATGTTTATATCTAAATTATTTGTTACATGTATTTTGCTACTTAAGCAAGCATGTACTGTGAAAGTCTTCCAGTCTTAACGTGAAAACATATTATTGCTGTGATCTGTCTATTTATTCAGCTGGAGGTGTGAAGGAAATTAATGGCGTTTGTAACTTTGAAGATTGCACCTATAGGACACAAGCAAAAGATGTGATGTACTCCAGGAGATACAATGGATAATTTCTTTTGACTTGTTGTCATCACATTCATAGCTGGTGTTAAGGGAGCAGTTGTATGATATGTGTCTATAAGCTATGTAGATTTTTTATTTTTTTTTAAACACAGGTTAACCTTCTGTTTACCTCTTTGTGATGTACTAAATTAGTGTAGCCCTTTCTGAACCTGTGCGAACCTCCTCATAACCTCTGGTTAACCGCCTGTGGTTTGTTTATCTGAATGACACTTTTTATTCTTTGATTATTATGTTCTAAACTTTTGCAAAGTACACTGAAATGTCAGTGCACAAGACTATATTGTTCAGGGAATTATTTTCTAAATTTAGATTAAAAATGCTTTCAATTTTCTTTTATATAGCCTCTCTACAGAACATTATACACAAGCTATTTCCCAAGATAATTTTCCACTTATATAAAAAACAATAGAGATACCAACCTTTGGTGTATAAAAATGACAATTATTTTATAGCATACTGTATGTCATAGCTGCCTCTTGTACTCTACTACTAACTTACCCTCAGGGTCCTTATCTTTCATCTGGCTTTGAATAAGTCAACGCTGAAAATGACAGTATTATACATGACAGTATTATTCAGTGACTCATTCACAATAAGCTTAAGTTGAGAATGATCTGCTGTAAATAAACAAGGCCAATGAGAAGGGACAAGGGTATGTGATGGCATTTATAGTGAAATTGCTAATGGGAGCATGGGTTAGGGTTAGTGACTGATACTAGAAGTTAAGTAGATGAGGGGGGGCATATTGAAGCCTGCCACAGGGCCTTGAAACTCCTTGCAGTGCCCCTGGTTACTTTTTCTGTCAAGTTACAGGCCGAATAAATGTAAATGTTTACCATCTTGTAAAGGATAATGTTTCTGGCTTGTCAGTTTTTCAGTAACAGACTTTTAAGCAAATCTTTAATTGCTATACCAGCACTTTTGATGGTAATTAAAAAGTGAAAAAAAAAAAAGATTCTTTTCATGGATCTTCAAATTTTTTGTATGATACACAGGGTTAAACGCTCTTAAAACAACAGAATGTTAAAAACAGCATAGAATTTGAGAAATGTATCTCAATTCTCACCAATTTTATACTGACGCTGATTATTTTGAGAATGTCTTTGCATAACAAGCAATTGTAAGAATATACCAGTCAGAAAGTCACTGTGTTTTCAAATGTTTGGGATTCACCTATGTCATTGAATGATTCTTCAGGGTCCTCCTAAAGGTCACTTCAGGTGCAAAAAATACAGTCTACAAGGATGCAACAAAACGAATGTTTACAAATGACAAAAGTTACTGATTTCATCTTAAATTAATATTTCACCTTTGAATGGACAATGATTTCTAAACAATGAACTGGTATTGTAATGACCCCTCAATGTGTCCTGTGGACATCTGTGTTTCACTATGCGCTGAATGTCAGAAATGTAATGACTGCATTTTTTAAAAAGTCATTCATGTGATTTTGTTTAAATAGAAAGGCCTCTTGTCTGACCACTATGTAGCAGCCATTTAATATGTAGCACTTGGTTGAGCCTCCCCTCAAGAAACATGGGTAAGTCACTAGACATTCAAACATCCATGTTGATATATAAATGCTGTTGTAGCAAATGTTTCCATGGCTTGTCAACTCTCAGCACTAGAATTTGAATTTGTCGAGGTAAGCTGTACAATTACCCCTTGTGGATTTTCTCCAGAGACAAAGTTTACTGAATTTGTTCAGGCAATGATTGTATGTTTGAATGTAAATATATTTACGACATGAGTTGTGTCTTAGTGCAACTAACAAAGTAATAGAAGCATGTTTTTTCTGTCTTTGCTGTTTCTCGCTCTCTCTTTCTCTTCTTTTACCTCTCTGCATTTGTGATGGTCAAAATGTAACTGTAGCGTATGGTAGGAGGCCTAGAGGACGAGGAATAAGATACTTCAACATGTAACATATACACAGTATGTTGATGATTTTATTTGTACCATTTGGGGAGAACACAGTATTAAAATGTTTAAGAAAAGTTATTGGCTGTTTGTGTTTTCTTTATGTCCTGTGTTCAGGTGTGTTTACATGCAACATGTAGTGCAGGTCCACACAATCCTCTATATTCAGGACTAGAAAGTATATTTTTGGATTGTTCAACCAGCCTTCTTTCTTTTTTTCTTTCCTTTATTTCCAACAAGCCAAACATTTTTAACAAATGTATTCAAAGTTAAGACAAATAGGCAAAACCACCAGCATTATGCTGTTCCACTGAAGAGACAAAAACTACAGTGGTATTTGGGATTAAATACAAGAGACTGTGTGACTGAGAATGAAACTTCCACAGTTATCTTAAAATATTTGAATGTATTAAAATATGCAACAGATCAAGGACATTATACAGTATAATATGATTAATTAGATATTTTTTGTATATTTTAGATGAAAATTCATATTATGAAACCAGTTTCAGAAACCAGAAAGACATGTAAACTAAACTGACTATTCTGTATTTAATCCAAATTTGTATTTGTTAGCAGGCTTGACACATCTTGACATTATAACCATATCTGAAAAAATATCTAGCATTGAACAATCTAACAATGAGTTTGGGAGGCCAGCAAAGTGAAATCTCACAGTGGAATCACTTCCGCATGAAATGAGCCATAACATCCATGGGCAGAGGGAAGATGATGGTGGAGTTCTTCTCTGCTGCAATAGTGTTGAGAGTCTGCAGGTAGCGAAGCTGCAGGGCTGATGGAGACTCTGCAATCACGAGGGAGGCCTCCTTAAGGGCGCGAGAGGCATTCATCTCACCCTCTGCTGCAATTACCTGTGTGCAGACCAATAAAGAGAGATTAGGATAGCCCATAAAAACAAGCCCAAGACTAAACATCTGAAAATAATGGATGTTTCCTCTATTAATATCTATTAAGTACTTGTGTGTGTGTGCATTGCTTTTTTTTTTTTTTCCAGTACATGGTTGTGTCATGTACATGTCCTGACCTTGGCTCTGGCCTCTCGTGCAGCCTCTGCTTCAGCTGCCATGGCTCTCTGCAGCTGAACTGGCAGCTTCACATCTTTAATCTCCACACGCTCCACCTTGATGCCCCACTCATCTGTGGCATCATCCAGGTTAGACTGGAAGAGTGAGACAGAGCTTACACCTGTACCTTGCAGTGTACTCTGCATTAATCACACATCTCTGTGGTGCATTTGGGGAAAAGGATTCCATAGAAAACCATATAGGAAATTTACCCGTAAAACTGTCTGTTGATCAAACCAACAAAATCTCTGTTCAGATGAATTTGACCTTTGAAGATGTGGTCTTCTCTTCCAGCAAAAGTTAACCTCCTGAGGGTTTCTACTTTGTGAATTCAAAATCTCAAAAGCAGTGCATACTTATTATCTACAAGGGTATTCTACTGAAACCACATCACAACAGCATTTAATGTCAAATATGCATTTTACCCAACATTGTAATTCATTTTCTGTTTGTTCTTCTGCTTTAATTGTAAGAAATGTTTCTGTTACAAAGGATTTCTAGTTTTAAGTGGGCTCTGTGTTCTGTACCTGCATGCTGTGAGCGATACCCTCACGGTCAGACAAGACCTCAGCCAAGTTCTTAGTCCCCAGAACATTTCTGAGGGTGGTTTGCGCCAGCAGACGGGTGGCAAAGTCAGCATTAGATACGTTGGCCACAGAGGCAATGGGGTCACTGACCCGGAAGTACACCACTCCATCCACAGAAACTGTAACTGAGTCCTTGGTTAGGATCTGGAAGAGGAATCAGTGCATTGAGGTTTTAACTTGAACTTTTTCAGACACACAATTTTGTGCTTTAGTTGTTGTGCTGGCACACCAGCTCTACCTCTTGTGGTGGGATGTCAAATGAAACTGTTCGCAGATCCACTTTCACAAAGGAATCAGTGCATGGCAAAATAAAGAAAATTCCTGTGGACAAAACACAGAACAAAATATAAATTAGCAGCAAAGCAAATTATATATCTGTCATATGTAACTGTTCATTTTTGTTTTATTTGTAACGGTTGGTCAAAAAGTATAGAAACTGTCATGCCGTCTACCTGGTCCTTTTGCCTTCCTGTCTGTAATGCGTCCCAGCCTGAAGATGACAGCACGCTCATACTCCTGAACAATCTGTAATACAGACAAGTCAGATCACAACACACACACACTCAATATTTAGAATCAACTACTTGTACTTATTTACCAAGTTCACTCACCTTCAGACAAAACCAGATGGTGATGGGGAAGAGCAAAATTGTGAAGATGCCAGAGATTATGACAATGAACCAACCAATGCATCCCAAAGACCCCGTCCTTTCAGCTAGAAAGAGAGAGCAAGAGCTGAATGTTTTAGTGTCCATATGGCCAGTGATCATAAACTGGGGTTGAAATGACTTTGGATGCGTGGGGAAGTGGAGGTGTGGTGAGACTACACACTACACTGAGCAGATGTACAAAACTGCTGGGATGCAAAGCAGAGCATATATGGCCAGTTTTAGATAAAGGTTTTGTGCCAACAGGAGTGATTAATACTGTCCTTGAAATTATAATAAAACATTATTCATTAATTAATATTGTGTTGATTGTACAGTGGCACAGTGGTTAGTACTGTCACCTTACAGCAAGAAGGTCCTGGGTTTGATTCACTGGGGTCATTCTGTGTGGAGTTTGCATGTTCCCTCCAGGTACTCTGGCTTCCTCCCTTAACCCCAAAGATTGGATTAATTGGTGACCAATTGGTAATTTTTTTTGGTAGGTGTGAGCATGAATGGCTGTTTGTCTCTACATGCTAGCCGTGTAATATACTGGCAACCTTAGCTAGCCGACCCCGCAACTACGTGGTATGGCATAAATGTTTTATTATACTAAAAATAGTGATAACTGGCAGGTTACACACAGAGAACTGCACTCTTACACACATTATGCAAATAGTGAAGTGTTTACTCATGCAGGACAACTGCTTGAGTAACACTGGTAATAAAGATCTATGTGTCATAGCTTCTATATAAGATAAGTGATTTTTAGTCTTTTTAGTTTAATTTAGTTTAGATTTAGTTCTTCAATAACGTCACTGGTCCATTTCACATTTGAGCACTTATTACATTGTCAGATGACAATAATTCTATGCAAAAAGCCTCAACTGTATCTCTTTTTCTAGGTCAGACCACATTTATGTTTCCTGTCATTGAATTGCAAATGTCACCATTAAACTAAACTGGATCAGCAGCACTATTGCACAATTCAAAACAATCCACTGATTCACATGATCTCTGATGTCATAGATCAAGCTGAGAAAGATCCTGTTGGCTAAGAGTTTATGAAGCATACACTGTATTGATCTTCAATGTACCCGGATGTTTTTTTTTTTTTTGATAGATAATAGAAAACCTGCTTGTTGGGATAGAAAATTTATGCTTTACACCATACCACACACAAGTCTGTTCCTAATCTGTGCACACATTTCATTTTATTGTTTTCACCAACAAAGCCCTGATTGAAGGTACATGCATGTAAATGATGAGTACACAACTATCTATGTAACATGATCCTGTCAAACAGATTAGTGTTAACAGACCTGTGTGGAACAATTTTGCTGTAAACATTTTGATATGAAAACAAGCCCGTTGTCAGGAACCAAATTAAGGACACAAAGCACACCGAGCTGTGTCACATGGTAGTTCTCCTTCTCCTTTTGACACGGCAGAGCATTGATACATACACACGCAAGTGAAGGGAGAGATACACAAACACTCACAGTCACATGCATTTGGGACTATTTATCTTGCGATTTCTGTCCCCATGGTGATAGAGTTACACGGTGCCCCAGTCTGTATGCCAGGTTTCATCAGGTGAGTTCCCGCATTACATAAAGCACATAACTAGTAGCTTGATGGCATCATACATTCAGTTTGAAGGTGATTGTTCAGGGAAAAGATCAACAATTTGTTGAGCTAAACCTTTAACAGTCTGGTGTCAATAATACTTTACTTTTTAACACAACCACTTGTGAATCATTAATGCTCAGAAGAAAAGTCACTGAAGGAAACATGGTTTAACTTACATATTAAGTTGTCTTTGCTCAAACCTCTTCTCTTTTGGCTTTCCATGTGGTCCTCCATTTCCATGTGTTGCACAAAAGTGAGAGGGGGAATTGAGTTGAGGGTGAATTAAAGTGCAACTCAGGAGGAAATCATCCAGCCTTTTAAAGCTGCAGTGTTGCCATATAATATTACTAAAGGTGTGGCTCGAAATGAGTTGATCATCAACGCAGTGCAATCATCACAAGGGATACCATCATAATCATAATGGAAATTTTAGTAAATGTTTGCGTAGCAGGTGTATACAACCATGGAAAAATCCAAAAATCAAAAACCATTCTTAGCTGCCATAAATGAAGGTGGCAACCTAAAATACTACAATTATACAATACAATAAATGACTATTGACTTAATGTATTATTATACAACACTTCCTTATACCTCATTTTACTTCCTCCAAACTATTTAAGTTAACCTTTGTGGATAACTGTCACTGAGCACATTTGACACTTGAAAATTGGACTTTTGCTCATTTATTGGTTTGGGTTTTTGTTTTGTTTTGTGGTCTGTTTTTTATAACCTGGTAAAAATATATATATATTTTATGGCATTCATAGAAATTTCATGTAATACATTAAAATTCATTTTACAAACCATAGAGAGAATCTAGGAAAATAAAACAGAAGGATGTACTTTTCTAAAATAGGTAGGCTATTTAAGAACAACTATTGAACCAAACTGAACAAAACAAATCGTACATTGCTGTAGTACAATAGGGAATTTGTTACATTATGTTTTTGAATTAAGCTACATTTAAATATTCTATTTTCTTTAGACTAAGTAGCATCATGAAGGACCTTAAGGTAATTAGCTAAATGAAATAAAGTTTAAGCATTTGCTAATATCCAATTCTGCAGCTAAAGCCTAAAGACAAAAACCAAACTAGATTATTTCTGCATGTGTATGACATTAATATGGTCACTGAACTGCAGGTGCTAAGTTAACAGGTTCAGTGAGACAGATAAAATATTCAGAGTATGCTGAAATTTTTTGAAACGTATTCCAGGAAATGCTCATGCCTAATGAACACATGACTGCTTGCATCATCAGTATGTTGAGCAATATATAACAACTCAATGCACCATAGAGGCTGTACATCTAGTAATACTCAGGTCTGGTAAAAAATAACTGCAATATACACAGAACTACAGCCCTGTTCAATAACACTAGCATGTGAAGTTGTTGCAAATCGTGTCCATTTAATTCGTTTTATTAGAATTTAACCCAAACCTAAGGAGAATGATGACAATTTGAAAAACATAAATGTTTGACTATTCAAAATGAAATGGAGCGCTGTTCTTTGAGGGTAAACACTGTTCCCTCCATTATTGATAGTAAGGCTCAATCTATACCTCCTAAATTTTAGTAGCCTACTATCCTATTTTCATGTAATCTCAGTCTGGTTTCCTATTTCCTCAGGCAGTTCCTTGTCATGTGAAGCCACACTACATTAGACGAAACCCAGGCCAAAAACTGGGTGTTCACGCGTTATTTTATAACCGTGATTGTGTATTTATGCTTAACTAGTACCTGGTTTTATCAGATTAATTGCAATAATATGTAAATTGGTTGTAGTGAGGTTGGACAGTGGAGTTCACATTTATCTAACCTGTTTTAATTACACAAGATTAAATAACCTACACTTCAACTTCTAAATAATGCAATTATTGTAAAACTTAAATACATTTCACATTTTAGTGCATAGGGTTGTACTCAGTCTTATTGTCCACTTTATACATATTAATTTAGATGTATGACATCAGCCTTCAGTATAAATTATCTGTATATGAAATCTAGTAAATCATCTGTTCCTTTTTGAAGCTTCAAATAGCAATATACAGCAACTATCACATTAGTTGATTCTTTCTCTAAACACAAGCATAGTTTAACCTTTTCTTTGCTGATACAAAGTATAGGTTTTTTTCAAGACTAGGCAGCCTGGCTAAAGCACTACGGTCTTCATGTGTCGTGTTGTGAGTAAGTTACATTTAACATCTTTTCTATGGTGTTATCATTATTCTGTTTATTTCCAGTGATATTACTCAAGAGGCCTGCCAGATGGTTATGGTAATGCATAGACTAGAGAGACAGCATCAGCTACACCAAGCAGCAGTTTACTGACAAAATAATAGAACAGGTTCAAAACAAACAAAAACAACACAGTGTAACAAATAAATTGTCTATTACTCTCAAACAATAAAGAAACTGTCTCTGAGTGAACCCCCGTAGGTCAGAGTACTAACTGAGGTGTACAGGGAATAAAGAAATATTAGTTCTCACCATGTTGCAAAGCATCACTCCAGAATACAACATATTACACAAGTCGTCCTTGGAAATACTTGCATACAGTGTGTCTGGTCAAATACTGTAATAGCAGTACTAGCACTGTCATATCCGTCAAAAAAAAAAAAAAAAAAAAACTTAGAATGTAAACATACAAAATGTGAATCACAGTTAACTGTTGACACAAGTGAGTGTTCACTAAAAATAACACAAACATGAGCAGAGCTGCCTTGACACAGAACAAGTATTTAAAATATTCATTGTCTGCCCACTTCAAAATGTAACCATGTGTCAAAAAAAAGTTAATGTCATAATACAATATTCAATTCAGGACACTCAATCAGTATCATACCATGTTCTTTCTACTGAGATTGGACATGAGATACTACATGAGGTTAATGTCAAGTCATTACATGATATCATCAATATCAATTTATCATCAATTTTTTTATAATTCATTATTCATTAATAAATGTTGATAATCTTCATTAAAAACAACAAATTCCAGCTAACATTAAAACCAGTCACAGTCTATTTGTAAAACCTAAAACAACTTTGACAACTGATATTTACAACTGTTCACTATTAATAATATAGGGAATATGCCTTCTCCCCCATACTCCCATTATTTCAACTGCTTTCAATGCTAGTGTTCCTCATTATAGTTCAATGTCCTGGGTGTAACAGTCAAGGTATCTGTATGTGGTTCTGTGCTCTGTAGGGTTCAACACATAAAACAGGGCAGGATGTGTGATAGGGATTTTTCAAAGTGAGCTGTGGGTTTCATTGCCAACCCAACTGCGGGTGCAGGCCTGGTTGGAGGGGGAAGGTGTTTCCTGGGCCTGGAGGGTAGTTGGTGAAACTGTTAGGCTGAGGAAAGCTCTCCAAAGCAGATGTGGGATGAGCCTGGGACAAGACAAAGAAAGGTATTGTTTTTGTAGCAGTGAGGCCTTATCAAACCTACATTCAAATATTTGTCCTCTGCCTGAGTGGCGTGTGTGTGTGTGTGTGTGTGTGTACCTGCAGCAGGGCAGACTGCATGGTTGGGTTGTGGAGGCCACCAAGTGTAGCAGGGGAGGCAGAGGGAGAGAAGCCTGGTACCCCTGGGAAGGACAACAAGCCAGGGAATCCACTGCTTCCTGGAGGCTGGAGTCCACTGCTCAACCTGGAAAACACACATCATTACTGTCAGGTGATAAAACCTGCAAAAACTAGAATTTCTTTCTTCTTTGAGGAATATCTCCTAGAAAGCTCCTAGTAAGCTTAGCATACCGGCACCTGTAAACCTCAAAAATTAACATGCAATATACATCATGTCCAAACAAAAATTTGCTGTTTCATGGAGGATAATATGCTAGAGCTATATCCAAGCAGTTACCAAGCAACCAGCGTTGACTCCAGTTACTGTTTTCATCTTATTCTCTGCTAAAAAGTGAATAAGCACATTTCACATTTAAATGTCTAACTATTCCTTTAAGTGTCTGTACAAGGTTTGTGTATACTGTTCAGTTTATAAATATTTGTGTTTGCTGCATTCAATCCCCTACTCTCACCCTGCATTTCTTGTCTGTCTCCACTGTCACTATGTAATAAAAGCATAAAAAAAAAAAACAATAATAACAATAATTTATGTTTAGTTTGTTAGAATATACAGATGTTTGAGGCTGGATACCTCTTCTTATATCTCATAGTAACAGCAACAGGAGTAAAATAATAGTATAAAGGTGGTATGCTGTTGGTATGTCATGCATGTGTTTGTTTTTGTATTTAATAATTCTTAATAATTATTTATAATGTATAAACATTATAAAATACTATTTAATGACTTCCACCTGTCTCTTGAGTGAATGAAATTTCAACACAAGGTGAGATTTGTGCTTACAACACATGTTCACCAACAATATAACATGCTTCATTTATGGCTGGCAGCAACCTGGTGTCATCTAGGAAAGTAGGCATAAAACTCTTCAAGGCAAAGTCTAACCTTCACACTGCAGAGCGATATGAGTGGACTTTGTAAGGGCAGTGTTCTCACTTATCACAGAGGCCAAAGTGGAAACAATTTATGACACCCTTTATTCCGCCATTTACACACAAGTGGAAATCAATATCACATGTTCTAGTTAAAGGTAAAGTAAGTGATCATTATCTAAAACACATGTCTAATTTTGTGAAAATTCCCCATTGATCCACTAGCTGTCCATTCCATGTGCGCTGGAAAGAGATGGGGTGTTTCACACATTCTTCCAAATGAGTGAATGAATGAATGATTGGGACTGCAAACTAGAGACTGCCAAAGGCAGCAGACCATATATTCCACAACATATTTGCATTAGAGAGATGGCTTGGAAACTGCCAGAAGAAGAAAAATTGAAAACAGCTGGGTAACATTAGCTTTACTAAGTTTCACAGAGCAACTAGGTTCTCTGCTGGTCTATTTTTTCTCATTTGTTAATTTTTGTGATACCTAAACTGGTTAGTTCAAGAAGCATGTAGTATTCTCACATGTTTGTGTTTAGTAGCAATAAATTACTTGCCTGGATACTCGGCTTAGTTTCTAGTTAGCCAAGATATTCTGTTGATGTGATGTTAGCTATAGTAGTAGAAGAGCTGTCTGCATGCTTATAAAATAACATCTCATCTTCCCTGCATGTTAGCTTTGCAGCAGCAACAGTACTGATTGTGTCCTGTCCTTTTGTTTGCTCTGTGCGGTACATGTCTGTACAGCATGGAAAAGGTTTTATAGCCACAAAGAGCTAACACCATAGGTTTGTGAGCACAGTGGATGCATTATTGAAAATGCTATGCCTGGGAACATTACATTCCTCGTTACCTCGCTACACTGCAGTATTGTAAAAACAAACTCCTATCTTATTCCCTCACATGCTGTGTTGTGTGCATGTCTTTTGTTTGGTCATGTTGTATAAGGGTTGTTTTGCTTCAGCTGTGAGAAAGAGATTTCACTTTACCGCTATATAAAACACTGTGTTGTTGTTAAGGGCAATGCACATCTATCAGTTTGTGGGGATGGGCTTCTGAAGGAGCCCCAAAGTGAGGGGTGTATTTGTGTCACAGTTCAAATATCAATCTATTCTAACTATTACTATTATTATACTGTGATTAAGCATCACTAAAGATGGAGTGGCAGTATAAGCCTTCAATAATGACAAATACAACTAGCATACAAGGATCTCACAATCATTCAGATTATTTTAAATGATTGTTGACCATCAAACTTGTCTGACATACCCAGGCTGGAAATTGGAGCTGAAGGCAGATGCAAAACCTGGTAAAACTGGTGATGATGATGGAACCCCTGCTGCTGCTGCTACTGCTGCCGCTGCCGCCTGCAATGGTGCCACTGATGCTACTGAGGATGGAGTGGCACCTGGCAGTCCCATAAATGAAGACAATACAGGGCTCCCAGCACCGTGCCCCCCTGACACACCCAGTCCCGGGAAGGCAGCGGGGCTAGGGCCAGGCGGGAGGCCTGGGAATATAGAAGGGGCAGAAGTGAGGCCTAGGCCGAAAGGGGAGGCAGCACTTGGGGCAGCGTTGGTAGCCAAGCCTGGGTAAATGGAGGTTGGTGGGTGGTTAGAAATGTTGGTAGTGGGAGGCATTGTGGGCATTGATGAAGGGATAGAGGAGGGAGGGAGGGAGGAAGAAAGTGAAGGGAAAGGGGACAGGCCGGGATAATGAGAAGGAGCTGGGCTGGAGGACAGAGCTTGGAGGCCAGTGATAGCAACAGGACTAGGGAGAGAGACTTGAGGGGAACCTGAGGGGTGTGACAGACCCAGGGAACGTGCCAGGGCAGCCTGTGCAGAACCTGGGACCACCAGAGAGCTAACAGACGGTGTGCCAGAACGAGAGGTACCCTTGAACGCGGAGGGAACAGGGCTGTTGCTGCCACTGTTGCTACCCCCTGTATGTCTGTTCAGGGCTCCAACTGCAGCAATGGCAGCCTGAGCCTGTGCAGAGTGAACTGGAGAGGGTTTGGGACTGGGGCCTGGAGTGGAACAGCTCGGAATTACTGGAGTGGATGATCCAGGAGTGAGAGACTGTGGTCCAGAGGGGGTGTAACTTCGAATCACTGACCCAGAGGGGTTACCTGCTTGTGGGTGCATGCCAGAAAAAGTGGGTCCTGACTGGTGGTCTGTGGATTGAGAAAAAACTTTCTGCTGAGTTGAGCCCATGGAGTTCGTCTGAGACAGCAGGTCTGGGCCGCTGCGGGAGGTAGCGGGGGTACCTGGTCGGGAAACAACATGGAAGGGGGAGGAGGAAAAACCCCCACTGCCAGGGACAGGAGTTCCACAAGGGGTGCCTGAAGGGGTGTGGGCTTTAATGACAGATGAGGGTGTAGGTGTAACATGACCACTGGGGGTCTGTGGTCCTGCTTTGATGACAGATGGGGATGGAGCAGGGGAGGGAGAGGGGGCATTAGGGTTGTGAGAGGGCACCATGCCAGGGAAAACTGGTGTGATGGGAGTTGTTGGAGGCGGCTGAGCGGGAGAGGCCTGGGGTGGGACAGGGGTAGAAGGTGTGGACCCGTGAGGAATGAGGAGGGGCCCGCTGTTGACTCCAGGTGTCGTGTTCTGCGGGTTGCCTGGTTTGGCGTAACCTAAGAGCAGAAGAAGATCAGAGCTGGTAAGAAAGAAAGTAATATCTGATATCTATGGTATAAGAATCAACTAAGAAAAAGAACCTAAATACTATTAAATAGTACAAAAAAGACACATTAAATTATTATTTTTGTTTTTCTCTGATCAGATATTGTTAAAAAACAAATTTAATTCCAGGACATAGGCAGAATAGGTTAAAGCTGAATAATCTATTGTCAAAGAAGCAACCCACTCACAAAAAATGAGAGAGGAAACAGAACAAAGAGGAACAGTCAGAGAACATCGCTGCGTGCAGCTTATTACATGGAAATTCCAACAATTTTCAATATTGGAATATGTCTTCTTTTTACCTTTGGGGAAATGTTTAAATTATTTATTTGGTTAGGTAACCTCAAATCAACTTTCAGTACATCTCACACTGTTGAGTCATCTTTGTGATTATGGCAACATATGTCCCCAAAGGCCCTAAAAGATTATTTCAATTGTGAAAACTGACAAGACCCCGCGTTCAAAAAATAAGTAATCCCAAGCAATGCAAGTTAAATGCCAGCCCACAGCATGATTCCGGAAAGAAAAAGATTAATGACATTAGTTGGAAGTTATTCCCAGTCAAGACAACCAAAGATCCGCCCTCACAAATCACCAAAACATACTTCTGCACCGACTGACCAGAAAAGAAAAAATATCTGAAAGGTGCAAGGCAATACAAAACAACAGCCTGGCAAAAAATACAGTTTTGCTTTTGTTGACTCCAATTTGATGAAAAGAAATGTAGATGCATTGGACAGAATTCAATATCATCCAACAACACCTGCTTAAAAACTACCATAAAACTGAATTATAAGATCTAAATTAAAGGTTTTGTTCGAACCCAATACACAGCTGTTGCTGTGGAATGCATTAAAATGTACTCCTGTGTATGTATTTTTCTGGTCACTCAGTGATCAGAGAACAGAAGTGAGAAGCGCATTCTTCACCTGATAAAGGCAGGAAAACAGGAGAAGCGCAGGTAAGCGGCATGCCAGGAAGTTAGGCGGCAAGCTTCAGGGAGAGCCTATTTGCTGTCAGACGCGCGCAATCACACTCACTTCCATCGAATCATACCTGCTACTTTGTGGGTGGAGTTGTAGGGGGGAGGGGGCACGCTGGCTGTTATAACCCCTCCCACAGAAACAAGGCCTGCGTTGTTGTACGCACCTGAGTAGCAGTTGCAAATATTAACAGTGTCCTCCACACACTCATGCAGATACACACAAATTTAAGAATCACACACAACGCAACCCACTAACAACTATACTTCACCCAATTCCAGATGGCAGTAATAAAACATGCCTAACTATAACTTAAAGCCACTCAAAGCAGCATTAATTCCTCAGTCACCTTAAAGTTCAGTATCTTTTATCTCTATCTTTATCTCTATGACAGGTTGTATACAGTTCTCAATTACTGCAGACAGCAGGGAAGATGTGTTGATATGTTTGGGCTATTTCTTACTTGGTGCAATGGTAGCATGGGGTCGGCACGGTGGTATAGGGTAGGGCACAGGCCGATGAGGGTTGTAGAATGAAGGAAACTAAAAAGGAGGAGACAATAGATATACAACTCTTAATTTACTGATCAGTTAGTTCCGTAAAAATAGCAGTTTAGCAGTTCGTTTCCAAGAGATTCATATACATAATGTCTCAATTTTCTGTGTAACACACCACATTTGAAATGATTTAAGATCTGTGACTTTCACCAATTGTTTGTTTAAGTTTTGAAAGGTGAATTAAGGCAACCAGCACATTGATTAGATTGAGGATTAAACCAAAATATGAAAACCACAATTATGTAAGGTTATTTAAAAGTAAAAAAATATTATAATTGCCATTTTCCAAGTGAAGAAAACATTTGTGAAAGATTTTAATGAATACCAAAAATAAAACATCTTTTCATGAAGAAAATGATGGAGTATAAATGTGGAGTCATTTTCCATGTTTTATATCCAGATGTGCAGGACTGCCATTAATGTGCTCTTCTTCAATAGTATATTACTCATACATTTGTTTCTAAGTGTGTTTCCATTATTCTGTTTACACCCTTCATCATAAAGCCTTTACACAAGTCCATTTAGCACTCTGGTCTATGATTAGCTTAGGTGGATATCTTTATTAGGTCTAAGTAGTATCAGTCATGCAAAGCCTCTATTATCACCCCAGTCACTGATTCCCTTTCTTGTGCTTACTGGTTTGAATGCTCCAATAATCCGGGAAGCAATTCCTTTTCCTTCCATATTGTTAGAGGTGTCATCTTTCTTCTCTCCTTCTTTCTTTACTGGAGGGATTCCCTGTGATCATAAACAAATGCATTTTTGTTATGGTCAGGTTTCCAGGTGTGTAATTTTCCCAAAAAACAAAATATTAGTATAACTTTTACTCACAACAGGGAGCATCAAGTCCTGCACATACTTACTGGGAATGTGCCAGTGACCAGACTGGGTCTGCCTTTAGGATATGGATTTCCTGGTATCATACCACAGGAGGAGATCATTGCTACAGGAGCCTTGCAGCCAACTTTACACACCTAATAAAGCATAAGTAGCATTGTTTTAGGAATCATGTATACAGCAATAAAAATATTATAGTTATTAAAGATAATTATCAGGTAGATCAAAGGTTATTAATACACACGGACACACTGCTCACACTGTTCAGCAACAGCTATTAAAGGAACTCACAAGATATTTTGAAACCTTAAGATTGGCAAATGGGCCTTCCATGCTAACCCAGCTAGAACACAAAAAACATCATGGAAATGAATTTGGAAACTTACTTGCTCCAGTATCCTGCGAGCTCGCTTCTTTTCAGACAAGTGTATGCGAAACAGATCCTCCACAGGACGGTAATTTTGGGCATCTGAAATGTTCCTGCATAGGAACAGAGACCCAACATTTCTCAAGTAACAATTTAGTCTTATTTATTGCAGAATGAAACAGTCTGATATTTCAATGTATTGTAATATGTAATTTTAATAATACAACATAATATGTACATTTCAAAATGTACTCACAAAGCTATTAGCTCCAGAACAATCAGTCTGTCCTTTGAGAACGTGAAGCAATTCAGGATATTTGCAACTTTGGTGGTAGGGATTGCAACCATTTTCTAAAGGCAAAAGGAGGAGAAATATGTTCAGCTACAACTTTGAAACAGTACCGATGCAAACTATTTTGGTACCCCACTCACTTGAAACACCTGTTACTTACATGCTGCAGAGCTTTAACTGCTTTAATCTGCGGCTCTGCCCATGAAAAATACTTCAGTATCTCCATCACCTGTAAGGAACAACACAGTTTTAAAACTTGCTACTTACTTAATAACAGCACAGCTACACAGCTATTATGGAAGTAGTGTAAAGTGTTATTTATTTATATAGATCATAAATATATTCTAACACCATATGCATTTTATTATGTTAGATTGTAGTTAGTATAAAAACAACTTCAAATACATATCCATCCTTAGTGTACCTTACATATCATGAGGTGCAATTGTATTAAATTAAACAAGCAGGCTAAACTATCCAACTTATTTGTTCAATCTGATTGAGAATTTTTTTTTTAATCATTTATTTATTATCAGGTTCTTATTTTGGGACATTTTTACTACATATCCACTTAAGAACTGTATGACACACACAAACTAAAAATAATTTTGCATGTTTCTGTGGGAACCGGGTCTATCTAGGGTGTTAAATTACACATGACCATAAAAAGGCAGTGTTGCTGTTTGGGTAATTACCTGCTCACTGGAGAAATATCCATGCACCTGCTCTATGGCTTTGATGCGCTGATCGGTCAGGACGCACTGAAATACAAAATGAACAAACTAGAGGATGAGGCGATTTCAAATCATAAAGCGGACTCACAATTTAGGATTTTTTTTTTTTTTTTTTACCTTTCTTATCTCATCCAAGACAATGTCAAATGACTTTTTATCCATGTTTGTTGACTTAAACGCTAGCCTCTTTGACAATAAACACTTACTATACCACGCACTTGGTAAATGTACTTTTTTACAACACAGCAGCTAATGTAATTCAAGACAAAATTCATTCGGATGACTTGAACTCTAAATACTTTATTATAGAGCCAGCGTCACTGATTCATTCATAATGCACCGAGAGCATAATTTAAAATACAAAATATTCGCACTAAATGATTTTCTCCGTAATAAAGCTGCATGATCTTTCTGGTCCTTTACGAAACAACTTTTCCGCCTGTGAACAATGACTCCCAAACGAGAGGCGCAGTCTGCAGCAGATCTGTCCGCAGCTAACAACAAGCTAACAACAAGCTACTGCTACCGCACTGCTGAGCACAGCTCCACAAAACCACATTACAAAATGTGACGAAAATATCTACACATCGTTTTGTCCAAGCTTGGTCTAAATGTAATTCTGGCGATAAATATAGTGGAGTCTGGAAAATATATCCATTAATTTAAAGAGAAATGTAGCAAAGACAGAACTGTAGCTAGCTTCCACTGACAGCTGCTAGTAACGTCAATACGGTGAAGGACCCCTCCGAGGTGGCTTGTCAGAAAAAACACGATGCAGCAATTAATGTAAAAAACAACAACACTACAGATACTTTGTGTAATATTGTCAGTACGAAGATGTGGTGTTTATTTGAAATACTTATCAATTTAATTAACTTGAAGGTACATTATGTTTTTACATCCTGTTTTAATATCTATATTCAGGCAGAGTCGGGACAACTTTGGATTCAAGTGTATGATAAGTAAACATGAAGTGAGTCTTGGCAGCGCCAAAGGAATAAATTGTTCTTATTAAAGTAAAAATGGACCGTTTTTCGTGGTCAAATGGACTCTTAGAAATAAATGAGACTTTAGTGATCCAGCAGCGAGGTGTGAGGCTGTATGACGGCGATGACAAGGTACAGTTTGTGACCTGAGACAACACAGCAGCTAAAATTTACACGTAACAATGTTGTTAATATAGTTAAATGGTAATAATGACGGCGCTGATTGAGTTCAGGTTCATCATTGTGGGTTTAGGGTGGTTAAATAGCCTTAACTGTATATTATATTATATTAGCAAATACTAACATCACGTCTTTTTCGGTCATTCACTCCACCAGGCTAAGCTGGATGTTGGAGTTGCCTTGTTGAGCACCCATCGGTTGATCTGGAGGGACGTTAAAAATCATGTAAGGCAGCAGGAAACAGGACTGCATGCAGCACTGACTGTGTGTGCAGTGGTGCTTCTCACATTTTGTGTGCTGACTCCCATGATTACTCCTGTGTTTCTCTCAGGAATGCTGCATAGCCATGCCCCTGTCACAGATCATCTTCTTTGAGGAGCAGGCTGCAGGAATAGGAAAGAGGTCAGTGTTGAGCATTCACAGTGTGAAACGCAATCGAGGTCCACTTACTTTCTGAGGGTCTCACAGTCTATCTCGCTGTCTTCATCTGTGGGTTTAGTTAATTCAAAGTTTGGCCATGTGTTGCATATTTTGTTGATGTTGGAATGGAAAAGTTGACATGCATTGCAAACGAGCTTTGCTTTAAATATTAATAGACTTTTTATTTAATGAACTTTAAAAATAGGTGAAAAAGAAGAGTAACTATATTATGTGCAAAGGTTTGGGCGCTCATGGCAGTCATTACTGAGTACTGCCCTGTTTGGCAGATATCTCAGCTTTCAAACACTTTGTTGACATTTTTAGTCTATCTGTTATTGATTTAGGGATTTCCGGCTACTCTTCCTACAGATCACTTCAAGTTCTGATGTGTTTTAGGCTCTCTTGCACACATAGCATGTTTAAGATCTTGGCACAGAGTTTCAGTGATGTTCCAGTCTGGGGGAATGTGAGGACTGTTCCAAAAGCTTCGGCTTGTGTTTCTTGTAGCAGTTGATGGTAGGTTCTGCTTTGGATCATTGTCCTGTTGTAGAAGCCAGCCATGTTCCAGTTTCACATTCTTAAGTGATAGTAGGTAATTTGTATCCAGAATTTACTGATATTTAGTAGAATTCACTCTTCTCCCTATTCATGCAATGTTTCCCCAGTGGAGAATATTTCTAGCTCCATGCTGACGTTGGCATGCTTCTCCAAAAACATATTTGGTGATTATGGCTGAAGAGCTCAGTTTTAACTCCATCTGTCAGATAGTTTCACTGAGAGCCAGCCCTTTCCTTTTTCAAAGGTAATGTTTCCCTGTAACAGCTCTCACAGGTAGACCCTGCACCACCACTCTTGTGTCAGCTAAACTGTCCTGCCGCACTTCTGCAGTCATATGGGTTTTTCTCTTTACCTTCCTGTCCAGCTGGCATGCAGTTTTATCCCAAAGAGTTCTTGGTCTTCCAGGTATTGTTTTGACTTCCACAGTACCCCTTAAATAAACAAATAGACATAATGGTCTGTAGAAATCTCAGACAGGAAGCCCTACTTATTATAGGCTCCCCAGTTTGGGGAGCTTTATTTTCATATCCTCAATCAGTAGCTTAGATCAGTGGTTCTCAAACTTTTTCACATTGAAGACCACAGATCCCCATTTTTCTTTTGTTACAGAAAGTGTGTGAAACCCATAACCAAAATAGTCATATATTCTGTTACTTATGGATGGAATTATTGTAGCTTAGATGAGACCATGGTTGTTGAGTGTTACCTCAAAGTTTGAGGAATCTGAGGAAAGAAATGTCATCAGCTGCAGCTACATTGACAGTGGAAGTATGAGGATTATTGTTAAGTTTGTTTGGGGTTGTGTGCCCAAACTTTTGCATACAAATGTATAGAAAGCATGGAACTTTGGTAACTGTTGGTTGTATGTTGGGAGGGATAAATGGGATTATAAACTCTGGAAATAGCTGATTGGTGGACCTAGAGTTAAGATTTTTTTATGGAAGATCAAGAATAAACTTTCACCTCTGATAACAACAACAATTAAAATGAAGAGGTGATGAATTAACTACTGGTATCTCTGATTCTGCAGCGCAAAAATAGTCATTCATCTGCATCCAGTGCCTGCCAACAAGGAGCCAGGTCCCTATCAACACAGCAAGTACTCCTACATCAAGCTGTCCTTCAAAGAACATGGGCAGATTGAGGTACTCCTGCCTATGCAACTATAAAAAGAGCTTTTTGTTTTAATTTTTTGAACTGCTGCTTCACATACACTAGGTGTTTGATTATTGATTATCTGGAACTGACAACCTGGTATCATTTCCCTGCAGTTTTACAGGAGGCTAACAGAAGAGATGACTCAAAAGAGATGGGAGAGTACTCCAGTTTCACAACCCATCCCCACTGGAACTGGCTCTCAGGTTGGTGAAGGTTAAACTTTGAATAGAACCTGTTCTTTTCCATTGTTTTTATATTTATATTCTTAGAGATTTTCACAGTCAGATGCCAGAAGGTTGTGCAAAGTAATTTCACACCAGGGTATTGTAACTGCACCAGCCATGGTTTATAGTTCTATAGTTGTTGTACTGTAAATGGGAACGGTATTGTCAGCTCAAATTATTTTCCACAGGATGGCAGTGTTGTTACTTTATTTTTGGGCTCTACAATAAAAGTGGTTAGAACTTTGGCCTCTAACTATGTTTTTAACTCTTTTTCAAACAGATTCAGTGTCAGGGTGCATTAAATGAATGTCAAACTATGTTCAGTATACCTCAGCCGTTGAGTAACTTTAAGTATTTTCGAAGACTGTTACACTCTCACATTGTATTAATCTTTAATTAAGTAATGCTATGAACTCAAAGTCACCAAATTAGATTTATGTACTGTAACAAAAGTTAACCACAAACATAGACTGTATATAAAAAGACTACAATATGTTCCCTCTCCACTCTTTGTCTTTCCTTGTCCTTCGAGGCTCATTTCCAACTCAAGTTCCTTGTGTGTTTTTGTTTCCCTCATGGTCATGTAGGCAGGAAAGACACGTGCTGTGGGGATTGTTGGCATCGAGAGAAAGATAGAGGAGAGGAGGAAAGAAACAGACAAAAACATTTCAGAGGTAACATAAAGTACTGAAATGCTGACAAATGTGTCAGAACGAGTATTGTGGTGATGTCGAGTTATAGATTCTTAACAGAAAGTGAGTTAAATAAAATCACATCTTCCTCCTCAATTTTCTGAGCTTAAGTTTTAAATGTAGCTATGTTTTTGTTGTGATTATACTGAGAATATGGAGTTTGGTTCAAGAAATTCCTATCAATGTTTTAATGTGTTTTTGTTTCTGCCATGCACCTTGTCACCATCAGAATTTATTTATTTATGTGAGCTCAAGCTGACCACAGCCACTCATTAGGCAACCATGAAGTTATGTATTCATACAACAGCTGTTGGATACTGTGCATATCTTGAGTGTCAAAGAATTAAATTGAATTGTCACATATTCAGCTTCATGAAAGGCATAACACAAACAAATGGGTCCTTAAAAACTAGAGAGATTATTGGAATTGGAATGGATATTTTATCATCACAGAGAAGGAGTGGGGCTGCTTTGGAATGATATTAAAATTTTATCTGTATCCATAAGGATTTTTGTTTTACAATTTTTTTTCAGGCCTTTGAGGACCTCAGTAAACTGATGGTGAAGGTAAAGAATGCTTTCCTTTGTATAATTTCATTTTCCTATACTTTTTGAATTGTAAGAGACTTACTGAATGTCAGCAGAATTTGCTTAATGATTTTCTTCTCTAACAAACAGGCCAAGGAGATGGTGGAGCTGTCTAGATCTATAGCCAACAAGATCAAAGACAAGCAGGGAGATATAACTGAAGATGAGGTAAGAACTTGATCAGTATAATCAGATGTAGAAATATGAGGACAGTGAAAATACTGTAGCTTTAAATTACTGTACTGCCAACTTCAGTGGACCATTGAACACATAACGTGTCTCATCAGAGGCCAGATGCATATAATGCATTTACTAAAGCTCCATTCAGACTTTTACACTTGAATGCCCACAGTTTGGTTTTCTTTTTATTAACAGTTATATTCTACCTTAACAGACCATCCGGTTTAAATCCTACCTACTGAGTATGGGTATTGCTAACCCAGTAACTAGGGAAACGCATGGATCAGGCACACATTACCACATGCAGTTGGCTAAGCAACTGGGAGATATGCTACAGGCTCCTCTCGAGGTAGGTGCAAATTGTTTGGGTGTAGTGCCTTTTACATCTACACAGGCTAAGATCATTCAATACTTTAATCATCTCCTTACTTTCTGTTCCATCTCTATCTGACTCTTGATTTCTCTCACCCTCTCTCCATCACTCCCTGCTCTCTCAGGAGCGTGGGGGTATGATGGCTCTGACTGAGGTGTACTGTCTCGTCAATCGTGCCAGAGGGATGGAGGTAATGCTCATATAAATGCAACGCAGTCAACTGTGCTATCTGTACATTCATGCTACACATAAATGTCTTTTGTAGCCTGTTAGATAATCAAGTTACTTCTCTTGCCCTTCCATAGCTTTTGTCTCCAGAAGATTTGGTAAACGCATGCAGAATGTTTGAGTCATTGAAGCTCCCACTGAGGTGAGTTTGAGCTGTGTTTGTCCTTGTATTGCTTTGTTTAAATTATCTGTGCATACTCTCATACATTTGTTTTTTCTATAGACAAGGCTACGTGTTTATCAAAGGAATATAGGGCAGGGCTGCGCCTGCTTCATAGAGGCCAGGCTCTTCCTGCCTGGCTTCCTGTTGTTGGAAGTGTGTCCAGCCCTTTGCAGCTGTCATTTCCTGTCACTTCCTAGGGTTTTAAAAGAAATACTTGCCTGTTTCCCTGTTATACCAATGCCCCCCCCACCCCCCAAACTGGTTGCATTTTGGCCTTATAAAAGGCTATACCTCCCCTGCTTCTCTCATCTCTCTTTTTCCCAGACACACACACAACCTCTCCTTCATCTGTCTTCTTTTCTCTGTAGGCTGCGTGTGTTTGACAGTGGTGTGATGGTGGTCCAGCTGCAGTCTCACAGTGAAGAGGAAATGATCGCCTCAGCGCTGGACAACGTAAGCTTTTCCTACTACAAACGTTATACTGACAACAACACAGTCACACCTTAGATTGATCAAAGCATGTTCCACAAACCTGGATATATAGCTTTGAAAATATCTGAAAACAAATCACAGTTGAAACCCTCAAGTTTTTCATCTTCTACAGGTGTCAGATAAAGGTTCCTTGACTGCAGAGGAGTTTGCAAAGCTCTTGGGTCTCTCTGTTCTTCTTTCTAAAGAGCGGTAAGTTACCTCATACGTTCATCATGTGACTCTCTCTGCTTTGCATTTCTCATTTTTCACTTTATTGCTGTATTTTGCCATTAGTTTCTTCTTCTTCATCTTCTTCTGTATCCCTCCCTCCCCTCCAGGTTGTTGCTGGCTGAGAAGATGGGCCACCTGTGTAGAGATGATTCTGTTGAGGGTTTGAGATTCTACCCAAATCTCTTTTGACCAGTTTATAGTCATTATTCTCGAGATAGAGAAAAATAACTTAAACTGGCCAACACTGTCTCTACTGATAGACTGATGTGTTTAAAGAATCTCCTGACCTCTACATGGATATAATACAGCAGTAGAATGCCTGCTGTAATTTCTGTGCTATCCAGTTTGATGATTACTGCTAGTAAGCTAATGCTTAGTGTTCTGGTGGTGGTGATACATCTTTCATTCACTGTCATCCACCAGTTATTTTCCATCTAGGTTGAAGAGCTAGATTGTATGTACAAACTGCCAATACTGTACATGCAGCAAAGTGTTTCTGGATTTGCAGAGCTTGGTGGGTCATTGATAATAAATGGGTTTGGGGAAATTGACTTCATAGGATATACTGTGGCTCATTTTTTTCACCAATTTAATTTTGAATTTCACTGATAGCATTCTTGTGTTGTACAGCTTATACATGTTTACAAGTAGTATTACTGTTATGAAAAAGCCATATACACCAATCATTATCAGTTTTTCAAAATAAAATTTCTATAATAAATAATTAAGGAATAAAGCTGTGCCCTGCGGTCTTACCTTCAAAAGAAATAAGAGAATGTGTTCAGATAGCCTTGTTTCAGTGGATCAAAATACCTTTCATCTTGTTTTGGCCTCTCTCCATCAAAATATGATTATTGTCCCTTCTCCAGTCAAACTGTCTTTGAATCTAATGTCTTGAGTGTAATATAGAAATAAAATGCCTCATCTGCCATGAGTTTGGTTCTCAGAATATAAAATCAGAGCACATTGCCAAATGTCATTCTTCAGGTAATAAATCCCTTCAGTGCTAAGTTTGTGTTATAGGAATTCCAGTTGTGACTATTTTGAAACTCAACTGAAAGGTGAGCACCCATTTATTGGCACAGTGAAGCCTCCAAAATAAGCCCTTGCAAATAACTTTACCACATCTATTAACAGTATATCATATTAAAAGTAACTCCAGAAGTAATAATGAACGTGTGAAACATTGAGCACATTGCTCGGTCTAAAGAGCATCATGTCTAAACTTTATACTTGCTGGGAGTGCTGCCACTGTATTTTTGTTTTTAAATGCAGTGCATCCCTGTAGGGCTTTTTACACATGGGACAGAGAAGTTTTTGTTCCCATTGTGAAAGCAGCTGAGCAGTAAACGGTGTTTCATCTCCAGAGAAGCTTCCTGTTTTCTGCTGGCTCTGAAAGAAAAATTAAGGTCTGCAGAGTAATACAGCTGATTAGATTACCATGCCATGTGGTTCACTTATTGATAGTAACTTAATTGGTTCAGGAAATCATGAGAGCTGAACTCAGGCAGGTCTGATCATAATAACTGGGATTCATGCACGACATTGAACTTTTACTTTGTGTTTTTTCTAATGCAAAATGGGACCTGTTCATTTGCTTATGTGGACTGATTTACTCAGTGCTGTGAATTAATCCATATCCTGAGTTGCTGTCATCTGTTCAAATCCCAATAATGGTTGTTTTTAATCATTGGATTATAGAAGAAATGCTTTTATGTGGGAGGAAGATAATCCGATTGCATATACAGTTTACTACCATATTACATTACGACTGCATAAAATGTGTTTATTCTGTTGTTTGTTTTACTCTATCGTCCTGTGGGCTAATTAGACTAGACAAGGATATATGGCCAAATTTCCATGTCAACATATAATAAATTGTTTTGTTTTTTTTTTTCCTTTTAGCAACAGGTTTACATAAAAAAGTTAGATTTGTGTGTGACTGCCAGCTGGAGTATTGAATTATAGATCCATCTGTTGCATCTCACATATTTTAACATCTAGTCACTTTCCTCAGGCACCTGTTTGTTCATAATCTTCTGATGATCTTCTGAGTGACTCATACAATACAATCCCATGCTTGAAACTGCCAGGAAAGGAAAGGCTCTTTAGTTTATTTTGTAATGTCCTCTACCTGTAGTCTAAGTAAACTTCATCCTGCACAAATGAACCCACCTGTGAAGGCAGTGCATGTATCTGAGATTATGGAGAGTATTATGGGGATTCATATGAATAGGATTCTTGTATAACACAACCACTTCCTTAAAATAGTTGCCTCGTTTTGCATGTAAATGGCCATTTAAAAAAAAAAAAGAACTCAGCTCTTTTATAGTCTTAATGTATTTTCTCACTTATTTTCTTTATTTGAAAATCTTTGTCTGAAAAGCAAGCAGCCTATTGGTTTGCGGGTCTTTCCTTTTTTTGGGAGGGACAAGTAGTCTTGCGAGTTGCACATATCACGCATATATCCGGTGACCGTGAAGCGACCGAGCCGCAGGTCTCTCTCACGCGCTCTGGTCGCCAGCGCGCGCTCCCCGTTCGTCGGACGGTGGCATTTTATTCAGAGCTTTTTATTATAAGAGAGAGAGAAGGGCGGTGTTTTCTGCACATGGAGGGCCCGGTACTGCGGTTTCTGTATTGGAAAAGTGTGGAGGAATAATGATGCTGCTTGGTGTCAACAAGAAATGTGAGTAGAAGATTTATTTTCCAACTATACAAAACAATTAAGGTTACGACCCAAGGGCACGTTTAACTTTAGGTGTATTTATTTTATTTGTTTATGAGTTTATTTATTTTAATATTCAGCTTTCATACACTTTGAAAAAAAAATCAGTCTACCCTATTGATGTCTTTACCTAAGAACAAGGCCAACTTGGTCCAGTGTATCTCAGAGTGTATATATTAAATTCAGTCCTTGCAGCACATATGATTGTCCCATTGTTAGTGCAAACATGCACACATATTGTGCAAACAGTTTGGGGCCCAAAATTCCAGGCATCCACCCACATCTCTATTTCTGAGACATAAACTTTGGAGTTAAATTGTGTTTGCAAAGAAAGAAAAGTTAGACTTTCTATGCCAACCATTTTCTACCCAGCCAGTGAAAACATCTGTAAGCAACCAAACAACAAGTATTTGGCTCAACCCCACAAGTATTTGCTATGTACAAAGGCCTCATGTAGCGACTACACTTGTGTGATGACGGCAGCTCTCTATACCCATTGTGAAGATGGAAGGAAGAGGAAGACGTCACTGTAAATTCAGAAAACCAACGGTCACAGCTTCAGATTCTAGCCTTCCTGTTTTTGAATTCATCCATTCCTTCGCCTGTCCTGGTGGAACCTAAAGCAAAGAACAAGTTGTTGCCTGCTGCCTTCTTAGAGATTATTTGTTTATTTTGTGATTTTGCAGAGGTCAGGGATGGTGGAAGAGGACGGTCATGTGGTGTAGAAAAAAAACAGAGGCACAGACTCCGGGATGCCACAGGCTGTCTCACTGCTGCCCTTCCTGCTGGCACTCATGGGATACGGTAAGGGTCATTCAAACATCTTAATAAGATATAGTAACTAAATGTTTGAAAAGGCTGGCAGCATCATTGATTTTCATTCATCAGCTTAAGTTAACACACATTAATTTAAATGTGCTACACCACCCTGTATCCCACTGTTTTTTTAAGTTGAACTATAAGAAAAACCAGAGGAGGGAAGAGGATAATCGATGGTTAGCCTCGTCCTCTTCCCACATCCTTGCTTCCTGAGGTTGTGAAGTTTGCACGATAGGATTTACACACTACACATCACAATTGTTCATAAAATAAAGTGCTTCAACTATTACATCTGTACTTTTATTGGCACTGAGACGTACTGCTGACTTATTTTGTGTTAGAAATCTGTAGCTTAATACCGCTGCTGAATATCTGTGTAGATATACATTAATTTATATAAATTTTAGAAAATATATTTTTATGGTTCTAGATCTGTCCTAAAAACTGAGCTTAGCATTTAGTTGCACTGGTGTTACCCACAGAGAACATATTCATGTTTTTGTGCAACATATGAACAATTGGTAAAATGTTCTTTCTCACTTTTCCTCTCACTTTTGTACATCTTTTCCTGTAGCTTTTGCAGGGCTCAATATCTGGCCCTCCTTCCATGTTGCCCTTAGCAACGCCAGTGTATTTGTAGAGTTCAGCACAAAATCCAACATCAGCACCATCCGCAACATAAGCCTCTCTCTGGTCAACATGGAAACCAACACCACCCTTCTCACCAGGACTCTCCCCAACCAATCGTTCAGTAGGGTGGAGTTCGACTGCTCCTGCTTCCTGTATGCTGGAACTTTCAGGTTCCTGCTGAGACAAACCACCAGTGCTGTTCTTTATGCCAATGGCACAGATGTCATCAGCACAGAAAGCACCACCTGGTGGTGGAGTTCAGAACTGCAGGTGCAGTGGCCTACCTTTCACATTACTGTGGAGGGGACTGGAAACCACTCAGGATCTTTTCAGGCAAGATAAAGAAGATCTCAGACTTTACACACTAAGTTGATTCATTCATGCTGCAGATTGATTTTCATTGATTTTTTCTTCTGTCTCTCACCAGGTTTTGATATCCATGAATGAATACTTTCAGGCTTGTTCCAGCGTCCTCGAATCTGCTCTCTTCCTAGAAGTCAGCTACATGAAGTACAACCAGATTGGGAGAACCAGCACTGACATGGTCCAAGCGCACACACGACATCCAATCAAACCCCTCCGTTCCCAGAGCGTCAAGTTGTCCTGCGCCTTCCCATTCACAGAAAGAGACTTCATACAAGTGGCCCTGCGTTCTCCTCATACAACGCAAGAAGTGAAGAGCTCTGGACCTCTTTACCTTCTGCGTATCTTCTCCTATAAACTACTTGTGGAAAATGCCAACAGTTACAAGAGTGGTTGTGAGGGGACAGTGACTGTTAGACTGATAACCCCACCATGTGCACACATCAGTGGGAAAGTTTTGCTGTATAAGGATGCAGGTGTTGGAAGAGAGGCTGCTGTTTCCACTGGGGTCGGAGCAGGTGGAACAGAACTAATGGAATTGGGTCCAGAGCAGCCCTCCTCGCCTCCATTGGCCTTTAACTGGCTGACTCAAGGAGAGAACGAGACAGACTTCAACTGCTCTGTGTTTTACACAGGAAGAAATAAGTACTGCTTTCGCTTTGTCTTCAACTTCAACAGTCGCTCCCCTAGTCCAGCACAAACATGTTTTGTCGTTTACAGGAGTGCAGGTGAGAACTGCGAGATCAACACACTTACATTTGGTAGCTGCCAAGAATACATCTCCACATACCTCCACATGTCATTCAGCAGTGTCATTAGAGCAGTGATGTGCTGCATAAGTGAATTTTGATGGATGGAATGTTGCTTTACTTTTGTGATCCAGATTTTCCAAAAATTTCAGTGGCAGAAACATCCCTCTTACTACTTGAGGATGACCTCATTATAGTGAGGTCTATTGGCTTTTTCACATTTTCAAATAATTTTCAAATGAAACAATGAAATCGATGCCAACATAGCATATAACCACAATACAGAAGTAGACAATTTTGATTATCTTCTTTTCTGCAGAGTCATGGGGGCCCTGGCAGCCATGGAGTATGTGCAGTGTGAGCTGTGGAGAAGGTGTGAGGGAACGAGTGCGTGAGTGTTTACTGCCCTCAAGTGTGGGAGGGATGCAGTGCACTGGCATGGTGAAGGAACAGTCCCTGTGCTCACTGGAGGATTGTGTTGGTCAGTCATTTCTGCCCTTTTGTCCATGTTCCCTTCCTCTTACCTTTGTTTTCCTGTGGAATATCACTCGTGTCTTGATCTTTTCTGAACTGTCACTCTTGAGCATGCATATTTCACATATTGATATAAGTGTCTCCCTTTCTTTCCCAGAGTTGCCTGCTCCTTCTCCATCCCTCCCCACTGTACCTGTCGGAGCTGCACCCTTAGGTGGTAACATGGTCGTGGTGGTTGGTATTTCTCTTTGCATAGCTGTGATTCTGGCTACTATTGTGGTGGCTATGTGGAGAAGGCTGTGCCAGACCCCTCAGTGCAGCTCAGTCCGCAGAGGCTCCATGCATTCCCCCGGGGGACGCAAGCTCTCTGATGAGGCCTCCATCTGTGGACACAGCCTTCAAAGACCCAGCCTATCTGACGGCCATGGCCCACCAGGGAGCATGGGTGTAGCCATAAAAGACAGATCATCCCTGGGTAGTCAGCCTATCTCACAGACGCTGGTGACACCTCTTTCACAGGATCCAGAAAGGCTGTCTCCCACAGGACAGAAGATGTTGCCACCAATATTTGGGTATGTTCTGAATACTGGTTATTTTCATCACACATACAACATTATTGTAAAGCTTATTCTGTGATTCCCTTTTGTAATTATCATTAACTTTCTAGTTACCGATTGGCTCAGCAACAGTTGAAAGAAATGAAAAAGAAGGGGTTAAAGGAGGCCACACAGCTGTACCATGTCTCTTCAAGCCCAGTCCATGACACCCTAGTGGAGACATCTGCATCACCTACCAACTCCCCGATTCCTACACCAACTGGATTTACTCATTCCACACTCCCTTTGGGCCCCCAGGAGGATGCAAACCATTTTCATATTGCAACTCCTCTTTCTGAGCCACCTTCACAGACTTCGAGGGCCCCAAAAGACAGACTTGGTCCCCAAGTGGAGCTGGTCTTAGGTCCTCCTGTCTCTGGAAGTGGGGGTAGCTCAAAATGGCGTGACCGCACAGCCGACTGGGTGGAGATGGTAGAGAGGAGTGGGTTAGCAGGTCCCAGGGGAAATACAGGAATGGGGAACTCCAATCAGAAGAATCAAAATTTCCGCCGGACCTCCAGTTTCAATGATACTAAACCCCACCTTCCATCCTCTGTGCAGTCCAGACACTTCAGAGAACGGAGCATGACCCAGGTCACCTATCCAGTTTTAATTATGTTTATTTATAAAGTGGCTCAAATTTGTGTGGATCTGTTTAAGCGTTTTTCAAGTTTAACAAAGATTATACCTTGTGTTTTTCAGGTTGGATCTCGGACCCTTCCTGAAGGAAGTTGTTGGACCAAAGGAGCATGGGAGAGGCAGCCATACCGGCCTTACCCCATTCCAGAGCATGGAGCCTCAGAGTGGGCTAAATCCAGACTTCAGAGAGATGACCAAAGGAAACCCTGGATAGAGACACCTGTTCCTTCTCACAACAGTGAACTCAAACACACAGGAACCAACACTAACAGCATTTCAGTATCTGACAAATATGCTAAAGGAAACATCAGTGCCACTGGGGATAGGCAAAGGAGTGGTGAGCCTGTCGGTGGAGGAAGAGAGGGGATCTCCGGTCCAGTGCCCGCCAGTTCTCATGGAGTCAACCAGCTGAGTATAGATCGGGCAGAGCGGGCTGAGCAGAACTGGAACCGTCGTGGCCCATCGCCCATCCAGAGGAACATTCTGGCCCGGAAATTAAAGGAAGCTCAGTCTTCCTCTGGGGTCAAGGGACGACAACGTAGCTCCACCTTCAGTGCATCATCCTCTGACCAAAGGAAAAGTCACTGCCGATCTCTGCCTATGTCTGGAGACTACAGCAGCAGTGGTGGCTCACCATACAGGTTGAGTGAGGCAGAACAGAAGATGCTGGACTTAGATCTGTTGTCATCATATGCAGGAGAAGAGGGGTAAAACACACATGTTTGTAGCACAATGCCTGTGTATAAATCTTTCCTGCTAGATCTGAGACTTTAGCCGAATATTTATAGACACACATAACGGTGAAGATTGTACTATAGCCTATAATGAGAGATTTTGGGAATTTGCTCATCTATGAGGAGAGCAAAAATAAAATATTTAAGTTTACTCTATTTCAGAAAATAATTTTCTATTGCTTTTTTCATTGTAATTGCTTTTGTATATTTTCATTTTTGATTGGCATTATAGTTGAACATATTTTTGTCTTGTTCAGAGAATAACTTTGATTTTGAATGATATTGTAACTACATCTCTGTACTATGTTAAACACAAGATGAGCATTCAAAACACAATTTATTGTCCTATACTACTGAATGTGCTGTTTTTACCATGCTGTGAAGTAATGTCGTGCTCTCAGTATGAAATGGTTTACTTTTAAGAGACATTCTGAATGTGTGATCTAAGCATTTTAATTTGTGTTCTGCAAAGTTCACAAGTTAGAGTAACCATATCCAGTTGTGACTGTCAAATCAGTGAGGCAGTACGGCTGACATGCTGTTTGTTTTATTGTTTGAGTAATATACACCTTACAGAAAAGAAATGCTTACTAAAATACACAAGATGCTGTACTATCAACATTTGATAACAGTTTCAAATAATGAAACAAAGGGAGAAATTAAAATATATAGAATTAAAATATGACATCAGCTCTTCTCTTTCAACTTCATTCCATATCACACAAGGAACTGTGAAACCTGGTAGTTTCAAATTTCCCCTCCTCCACTGCCCACGGCGTCCAAGAAAACCACAGGCCGCACCTTCATGGTGGTGTGTCTAAGGGAATACCAAAGGCCTTTCCAGGTCCCCCACACCACACCGTTGTCATACCTGCCCTTGTACTTCCCATTGCGGTAGAACTTCCCATTCAGGTTGGCTGCATGGCATCTGTAGATAGAAGGTTAGTGCACATTGACAAACCAATTCAACCTTTATCTATTTTCAAGCTTCTGCATGTGCTCAGCTGTACATGCATAAGTATGTTTTGAATGAGAACAGTTTTTACATTAAAATGGAAAGAACTGTATCCTTAGTTTCTGGAACTAATCTTTGTCTTACCTGTTGAACCACCATCCTGCCTTATTCTCCTGGGCACAGCTGCCCTGATTGTAGCGGTCATTGTCCTGTCAATAATCATCATCAGCGTTATCAGTCATCCTTTCCATATTGTCAATAATATTGTAGCTATTGGCACAATAAATATATCATCTTGGATCAGGGATAGGTGACTCACCTGATCCCTAGTACTGAACTGCATGCCGCTGAGGCAAGCAGACCACTGCTCCACCATCCCCCCACCACCAGTCAGAGCATCTCCAGCTTTGCCACTGTACAGTCCATACTGGAGACGATACTTGTCCTGAAATGGACATTTAGAGAAGGTAATGTTTGTCGGAAATTGCACTGCAACTCAGACCAAGAAACAGTAATTCAAATTGTTTTTCTTACAGCCTCATTCGTGATCCTGAAGTTCTCATAAAATGCATGACTTCTCTGTCCATCCCAGTCCATCAGATCTATCTTCACCAAGTTCTTACCTTTAGGGAAAGAAATACAAAAAGTCATTGACTGGATTATCAGGCAGAACATAGCTATTTCAAAATAAAATACAATATATGGAAAATGAAACAGGATCTTATAGTGTATCATATTTAGGTTTCATCATAATTGCTGACCTTCTGAAAGTAGAGAATAGATGTGTTCATTCCCCAACCAAAACTCATCATTCCAAAGTTTAAAGTCTCCAAAGCCATCTCTGTAGTCAACCCAGTCTCTAAAAAATGTGAATTAGGCAGATGTTTCATATTTCATCAAACAGCAGTGTGAACTCTATCAACACCCACATTGTAATCTAATGCTGGGTTTTGCAAGGATTTTGCAACTTATGATTTTCCCACATACTGTGCGTGGGACATCCTATCTGATTAAATACCTGTTGAAGTCAACTTTCCCATGGCGACGTCTCTGAAACACTGTCCATCCTCCTCCATCCTCCATGTCACAGTAGACCAAAAATGGCTCCTGGTGAAATCTGGGCCTGATGCGATAAAAACCACTTGGTGGTTTCAGTCTGTCAAATAGCTCAGAGCAATCTAGGAAGAAAGCAGCAAAAAAGCCTTGAAGATTGCAGATTATCATCATTACAACTGTAATTTATAATGTACTATAGCCTACATCATGTTGCATAATTTAGCAATTATAGAGTACAGAACCATAAATTTACTTCAAATTGACACCAAAACACTGCAATGACATGAGACATGAGAGTTTTTTCTCACCTTTGTCATGGACAATTAAACCACCTGCTGGAGGAAGTGGTTTCATCAGCATCATATCAGAGCTGCTGTTGTGGTTTATACCAGAGGCTGTGTCGTTTTCAGGTTTACTACCAGGCACAGCATGTTGAAATGGATGGAAATATTTGTGTATCTGCAGATGCTCAACCTGCCACGTCTTGATCAAGAGTTTGTTCTCCAGTTTCCTTATACTGCGCTTGAGAGCTGCAACCTCTGGTCCACATGAGTCTATTTCCTTAAATAAGAGGAAATAAAAAAAAATAAGTTTCCCGTTATACATGACATTTCTAACCTTGTTTTGTTAATCCTGAAGTGTTATTAGAGAGGGGGGGACAGCAAAAGCATAAATCCCAACCTGCAGTGTATTTATGTCTGCCTTTCTAAGAATGACAGTTCTTCAACAACCCAGGCTATAATTAACACTTTTTTAAACATAGATGACTATTTTTCAGTATTAACATAAAACAAAAAGAGTAACATATCCTTAAATAATAGGACACTATACTTACTGACAATTGTGTAGAAGCCATGGGGCACATCAAAGCCAACAACAGCAACACTGGCATGACTTTTAGGAAAAAGTAACCTGCTGCAATGTCAATCTGAAATTATAAATACCATATATGTTAGAGATTGAAAAACAGGCACTGGCATGTTAGTTTTTCAAACTTGAAAACTCTCCGCACCACAAGCCTACCTTCATTTCACAATGCCTCCCCTTGTTCTCTCCAGGTTCAGTGTTCTTTTCCTTTGTCAGTATTATTTATAGGCTGGGCCAGTTCTGCATGGTCCACATTAGAGGATCCAGACTTGACCAACCCTGCCAAACACTGAACCCCAGCCAGTCTGCCCTTTTCCTCTGTTATCAAGCATTTGCACATTTAGAAAGTATAGCTGATCCCAGAGCTGCTAATGGCCTCATGAACAGAGTGTACTAAGAGGACGCCATTCCTTACATACCAGCATGTTGTCAGGATCTGTTACTTTCTTTTTTATTTTGTTTTGGGGAAAATACAATAAAATAAAATCTAAATAACAATATAAATGATATGTATATATTATATAAATAACATCTATTGTCATCAAGTTATTGACAGTTTTTCAGTCACAAGTTCAGGGTCTAAAATGTCCTGAAATTGTTTATCTTACTTATAGTATAGCTATATACCCAAAAGTAATCAATTCATAATCATAACAGCAAATTACTGAAATGCTCCCTCTTGTGGCAAATGTTGGTTATTGCACAGTTGAAGATAAAAACAAAATGCAATATGAGCCTTTCTATTTTATTACATATTTATAGTTATTTATTTTATATTTATAATTTTTTTTAACATATTGCCGGTTTTATTGTCTAGACCGCATTTTTCTTCAGGTAATTTTATTTTTGAAAATGTATTTTAACCAATGTAGGCTTAAAAATTAAGCAAAAATACTTGGTTTGCCCTTTTAACTCTTTCAGCTTAGATTCATGCTTTCCCTGTAGTTTTGACTAAATTTTATATATTTTTTTTTTATGTAATGTATTCTCCGTTTAGCTGTAAATATAATTTAAATAAACATAACTAGTATGCACCATTTTTGTAATAAAAAAACTGAAAAATAAAAAATAAAAAAAAAGGAAGAAAAGAAAAATCTGGCAGTTGTACTTTGGCGTTAGTGAATGCAACTGAATTAAAAGCAGATGTTAGAGTCAGGAGGGAGATGTGAGGCCTACTTTTTAAGTTAAAGCCAGTTGCAATAGCTTTGCAGACTCAGTCAGCGTTGGTGTGAAAGCGGCCAGAGGAGGAAAAAGATGAGTAAAGAGTAACTAACTAAAGGAGGGAGGGAGGGGAGAGAAAAGGGCTGAGCGTTTTCTACTGAAGTCCAGGAAGTCCGAAACCGCTACGTTTGCAAAAACGATGAGGAATAGTGGATGGAGAGAAAAGAAAAAATCTGCCCGGTTAACCTTTGAACCGCCTTCCCTTGTCTTCACATGAAGTCACAAGACAGCCTGTCCTGACAGTGAGCGGGCAGACGGTGAGAGCTTGTTTTTGGGTTGTTGTTTTGTTTTTGTTTTTTGGGGGACTATTTCTGTGTCCGTGGGTCCGCAAATACACCAGTGAGGTAGAGGAGAGGACTGAGGGAAGGTGCCCAACTCAGAGGAAAGCGAGTGGTTTGTGTTGTTAAAGTTTTGCTGGTCGTTTCCTCTTCTTCTTCTTCTTTTTTTTTTTTTTCTTGAGGTAATCATGAATTCTGGCTACTTTGCTCATCCCTTGCTTGTCGGTTTTGCATGTATCTAAACAGATTTGCAATAAGCTCTAGGAAGCATGAACTCCTGCAGAAGCTATAAGGACAAAAGTGTGTGTTTCCTTGTCTAAATCACTGATTAAGGATGTGTGTTGGAGGCTGGTATCAGTGGATACTGTATTTTAGGACAGGACACAACGTCTCTTGTCCTTGTCTCCCTTGTCTGTTTTACATTGCAACCCTGCAGCAACTTGCTGAGCAGGGGGAGTATTATTAAACTTTACTCTTCTTCTTTTGTTTTGAAATACAGTGCAAAGCCAGAAGTTGGACACACACATCATGTCCACTGTTCATTTCAATCCAGGGTCGGATTCAGGTGTAAATGGGTAATATTTCATGGGAATATTCACCTTTTTAATCTGTGTGTGTGTGTGTTTACAGCACCATCTAGAGTTTGAACTGCAGCTGTTACTTTACATGTGAATATTTTGCTGTTATTTTGAATGGTTCACTATACTTGCATCTGTGTTATCTATCTGCCTCTTAGAAACATTGCAAAGATGGAAGATGCTAAAGTGGAGATTGATGATGGAAAGGACGAGATTGTGGTGCCAGACACAATGTACCAGTAAGTTTATGCAGCTTGTACTGCAGAGAACTTTGAATACTCTACTCAGAGGCACATTCACCTGTACTGACAAGCGTTACACTTTTTCCTCCTTTGTAGCATTATCCGAAAGAAGATCTCACCTTTTGTCATGTCCTTTGGATTTCGGTGAGCGTGTCATGAAAAGCCTTTTGGAGAGATATTGTATAACCATGAGTGATAACCGCTTATAATGTTTGTTTTTTTTCTTTCCTGTGTGGTGTTTGATGATGATCCCAATGATCTGTGTTTTCCTCCAGTATATTTGGACTGATACTGATCATCGTGGACATTGTGCTGGTGATTGTGGATTTATCCCTGCCAGCTAAAAGCAGAGAGGTTGGAGATGCCTTAGAGGCTGTGTCCCTCGTCATCTCCTTCTTCTTCCTCATTGACGTTCTCCTGCGGGTTTATGTGGAGGGGTGAGTTGAGAAGGGAAGCTCTTGCATGTAGTAGTGTAGGATGTACAACTACTTGTGTTTTTTTTATGTGTGCTTATGATAGTAAGTAGCCTGTCATGATTTAAAAAGTCGTGCATGATAGACACATTTTTATGCTCTCAGCAACTCCTCCTTCAGTCCTTGTTAACTTTGTGTTTATTGTTAAATGTATTGTAGGCAGATACAGAACCAACACTTGCGCAAGTTAATGCATTCTCAATATTTCCTGCACCCTGGCAATAAATCTTACTTTTGTGAAATGTTAATTATTTGCTGAGGCTGTGTTGGTTAATTCATGCACTAGTTTGGAGTGTTACAGACAGTAACCATATACTGTAAACTGCCCTGTTGGTTGCTACAACTGCCTGCTTTTGAACATGAAATGCTTAGCAATGCAGACATTCCCTGCAGTCCTGCATCAGCAGAAACCAAGCATGATTATCTGTTAAACAGGACGTTATGGAGAGGAAGTCCAACAGGAAATGTATTAGGCATATACTTGGCTAGGTCTTGGAAAACATAATGTCTAAGAGTACTAGCACAGTGTCACTGAATATACCCATGCAGTTGATAATACTTGTTGCAGCTTTGTAGCAGAATGTTTTAAGTGTCTTGTGCCACCTTTTAGGTTCAAAGTCTACTTCAGTTCCAAGCTGAACATCATAGATGCCTGTGTTGTGGTAATCACCCTGGTTGTCACCATGATCTACACCTTTACTGACCTGTCATCAATCAATCTCATCCCCAGGTACACTAGTGCTTTCCCTCGCACGAAATCTAGACATGGCTCATATGGTTGTGTTAGACACTTGATTTATTTATAGTGAAAAAGGAATAATATAAGTACATGAATGCTCTGTGGGGTCTGGGGGTAGATTTGAATTTGCAAATGTAAAATGTCAATGTAGAATGATATGGCTAAATCTTCATTCATGTCTTAATTCAAGTCTTCATTACCTCATATTAATCTTCTGCTGATGAAAAGACCTAGACAACCATAGTCCACACATACACACCCACACACACAGTTTCTCGCACTTACATTGCCTGATTGGACATCTGCGCAGGACTGTGTACAACTGTGCTTAACTGACTTAATTCCCGTGCTCTACTGTTAGGATATTACAGTTTTACACCACTGTCATTCTTATTTGTCTATAGAATAGTCATGTCACGTGACTCTCAGCACAGCTCACCCTAGCTTCTGTCTGACCATAGGCCTGATTACTCAGAATGGTTGAACACGTGTCGGTATATTGGGCCTTTAAAACTAGAGGTTGAGAATCCTGCTAAAGGACCATTTAAATACTTATTCAACAGTAATTTCCTTTTTTATGGGAGTGCTGTTTACTGTAAATGTGTTGCAAAGGTCAAGGCTATAATAATGTATTGCCTTTAATGGGTATTGTAACATCTCCAACACTTGGTTGGCATCTCTAGATCAGTTTTAAAGTGCTTTCATTTGTATTTACAATGTAAATGTCCTAATATAGACATTGACAAATCACTGTCATCCTCTGTGAAGATGACCTGTGGGGTAACTCGGGGGTCTGTCTGGATCTCATTTGTTTTCTTTATACATGTTACCACTGGTGAGCTTTGATTCCTATGCAAATGACTCTCGGTTGTAAAATTAATAAATCAAATTAATCACTGACTACATCATTTACCTAAAATGCTGCATGACCCAGAACTTCCCTCAGCTGAATATTGATAAGACTGAGGAAATAACCATTGGCCCTGACACAGTTTTGCTTTCACCTCAAAGCACATGGGCTCTAGCAGGAAGCTGTAAAAAAAGCTTAGCTCCACCTTTGATAACCACCTCAGCTTGAACAAGCGTGTCAACACAGTTGTTTAGTCTTTTGTTTTGCAGATCAGGACACTCCAAGACCAGTTCAATTTTATCCTTTAAAAATCTAGAGACTGCTTTTACTTTCTAATTTGGACTACTGTAACTCTCTTAATCCATGACTGAACCAACAGAGTAAATAAATAAATTCCATCTTATCCAAAACGCAGCTGCCTGACTTCTCACTAAGTTTCCTTCATTTTAGCAAATTATAGAATTGATTTGAAAATTTTATTAAGGACTTTAAGGCCCATTCTGGATTTGCACCTAAGTACATCTCAGATCGTATGACACTATCTATGCTCAGTTGCAGCCTGAGGTCTTTAAGCCAAAGCTCTTCTAGCCACTCCATAATCACAACTGAAGACCAAGGGTGTCAGGGCTTTTTCTGTTAGGGCTCCGACTCTTTGGAACAACCCCCCAGAGGAGATTAGCCTTGTGAGCTCCTCATCCTCTTTTAAATCTCCCTTCAAAACATAGTTTTATAGGTTTGCTATCTCAGAGCTTGGATTCTGGGTTTACTTTCAGATTTTTAAATCCTATTATTATACAAAGTCATTCACTTCTTTCTTATTATTCTTATTATATTGATTATTTTAATTGTTGTCAAACGTTCTATTTCTCTACTCTACCTCAATTGCAGAACTTTTCTTCCCCAATAGTGTATAAAATTGAAACAAAATTTTTTTTTTTTTTCGATATTTGTCCTTAATTTTATATTGTCTTGCAAAGCACTTCGTAGCTGTGTTTTGAATATAAAATATAAAAGAAAAAATAATATCCTGTGATTAAATGATCATGCTTGTTTCATGATTGTGAGTATTTTTTATGGTTTTTTTTTCAGGGTGGTGACATTTCTTCGTTTCCTGAGGATAATAATCCTGGTGAGGGTTTTCAGACTGGCAGCTCAGAAGAAAGAGCTGGAGAAGGTCACCAGGAGGATGGTAAGGGCACACAATACCAGCACAGAAAACAGAATATCTGATGTACGTATTAAAGTCCACTGGTGTCTTCTGGAGCATTGCAGCTATAAAGGAGAATATATTTATGTCTTCCTGATACATGACTGACATGTTATTTTTCTCAGGTTTCTGAGAACAAGAGACGATATCAGAAGGATGGATTTGACCTTGACCTTACCTATGTCACAGGTAGGTGTTCCATGCTGTGTAAAACACCACACATCTAAAAGATATCACTAAAAATGACACACTTAAAGAAGTGGAGCATTTATTTGCATCTATACCCACCTCTCTAGACCGCGTCATTGCCATGTCTTTTCCTTCCTCTGGGAAACAATCCTTCTACAGGAATCCAATTGGGGTAAGTCTGGCTGAACTTAGTTGTATGTACACATCAAAATCTATGTCAACACATGATTTTGACTACCTTGCTCTTTATATATCATTATCAAAATAATAAATTCATTCATATGAACCATTAAATCATCCCCACAGAATATGCACCTTGGCTAGTGCTTAAACCTATTCCCCCTTTCTCTCTGTACAGGAGGTGGCCAGGTTCCTGGATGCTAAACATGAAGGCCACTATAAAGTTTACAACCTGTGCAGTAAGTTGGCATCTCTTCTCATCACATGCACTTTATTTTCTCTCTATAGAAATACAAAAACAATGCCAGTATCATCTTTTGTTTCCAGGTGAGAAAGGTTATGACCCCCAGTTCTTCCACTACAGAGTTGAGCGGGTTTTCATTGATGACCACAATGTTCCCTCCTTGGAGTGAGTAACATTTTCTTCTGTGATGTCTTTTTTTGTTTGTTTCACCTTTCCCTTTTGCTTATAATCATATGGTGCATTGTTGATATAACCATGAACAACATCCTCACCACATTTGTACAGTTGCTGCAGGCATGTGTACTAACACAATGTCTCACAAACAAGCTATACTTGTACAATATTTTGTCAGATAATCTTTATCAATGTGTGTTCTACTGTCTGTCTCAGGGACATGCTGAAATACACAGCAAATGTGAGGGAGTGGATGTCTGCCGATCCCAAAAACATCATTGCAATTCACTGCAAAGGAGGGAAAGGTGATGACAACAATCCATACTTGTTTTATTATCATATGAATTATTTGCGGTGAACAAAGACACTGTTTTTGTGTTAAAAATGTGTAACCTTGACTCTTGGTCGACCCTGTGCTGGGTAGCTAAAAGCCATACGTAATCTGACCATGACCCTGCTCTGTTTGACAGGACGGACGGGTACTATGGTGTGCACCTGGCTTATTGACAGTGACCAGTTTGAGAGTGCAGAGGTACATCTCTTTAAGTTTGAAAGTAGTTCAAACAAGGGTTAATGAATTAGGAACTGCAGGCTACTAACTTGGATTGATTTCTGTTTGCCCACCAGGACAGTCTGGAGTATTTTGGTGAGAGGAGGACAGACAAGAGTCAGAGCTCCAAGTTTCAGGGAGTGGAAACCCCCTCTCAGGTAAGAACAAGTATATTTTAAGTATATATTGTAAATAATTATGCCATTTTAGGACTAAAGTCAAAGCTATTATGTATGTGACTCTCTGTGATAGCGTTACAAAAAGTAACTGTGGCAGACAAAAGGGGTAAAAGCAATACAGGACAGATTTTCACTTATATTACTACACCCATTCATTTATGACATCAGAATAAAATGATTGAATAGATTATTTAATGAGCAACACCATTATTTATATTTTTTTATGATAATTAGAAGAATATTAAAACTCTGTAGTAATACATAGCATGTATTCATAGCATCTCCTAGCAGAATCATAATAAAAAATTTCCTCATAAAACCTTAACCACGGAAAATGGGTCAGGGTGATTCATCTAGTCTGTTGTACGTGGGGTACTATGTGATTCATGATTCATCTAGAGCCGGTATGTAGGGTACTACGAGATCATGAAAACCAGGTTCAACAGACAGCTGCCTCCACCTAAAAGCCTCAGGATCAAGAGCATCCGCATCCACTCCATAGCAGGTAAAACCCAGAGAACCAGGACAGTGAAATATGTAACCTCGTCCTCAAAATACTGTTTGTTCGTGCATTTGTTAATATCTGCTGTTTGTACTCATACCCAGGTGTGGGTAAAGGTGACAGCAGTGATCTGAAGGTGAAGATAATTGTGAGGAAAGAGTTGGTATTTCAATGCGTGTGCGCCAAACAGGAGAACTGCACAGTAAGACTCACACATACGGCACATACGTCATCATCCTACATCAACAGGTCACAGTGATTTATCTGTAGATTAGGCAGTAAGTGCATTTCTGGTGTTTTGTAGGTATTTCCTGATGTGGCCAGTAATGCAGCAGTCATCAGCCTACAGGATGGGCCTGTGGTTGAAGGAGATGTGAAGGTCATGTTTGAATCAAGTGCTGTGAGTACTTCCCTTTACACTTTTTAACTACACATTGAAAGAAAAGCTCACACTTGTATAACCCTTATTACGCCTAATTTTCATATCATTCCCTTTAGGGTCTTCCAAAGGGATATGAAAATGTTCCCTTCTACTTCTGGTTCAATACCTCCTTCATAGAAGACAATAAGTAGGTTTCTTTTTCCCCAATGCTAATTTTTCTGTTGTTCATGACTCAAAAGTTTCAGCTTCTGATTCTTAATTCCCTCCCAACTCTCCACAGGCTGTTTCTACCCAGGGAGGAACTAGACAACCCACACAAACCCAAGACCTGGGACCTGTACAAGACAGACTTTGGTATCACTATGTTCTTCACAGAACCATAATAAAAGGAGGAGAAAATGGCTTGTTATAGTTGTACATTTAATGATGGATGATGTGGATCTAATATTTACTCTAACAGAGGAGTTCAATGTTAAAATTCCTTGTTTTCAGATGTTGTTACCTCCACCAAGTCAAAACATGTAGACATCATGTGGAAGTAGTATCAAATATTTAGCAATGACTAAGTTGATATTGATATTTTTTATATGTGGTGACTCTTGTGTATGTCCTGAGATAACACCGACAAGTCCAAAAACAGATTCAGGAAAAAAAAAAAAAAAAAAAACATTTGCACTGACATTGAATGGATTAGTGAGGAGCTGTTGTGAATTTTGGTGCATGCCATTGACAGTGGATGAAATCTGACAATATGAGAAGGAATTAAGAGTACATGCGGTTCTTACTTTTTCGCCAATGTATTTGCAATCAGCCTTTTCCCCCTCATAGCAAACAAGTGGGCAAGAGTATCAGATTTCATCTTTTATTCAAAATTTATACAATCTCTTTAAATTATTGATAAATTTACATGTTGCATGTCCTGCTCATGTTACCTCACAAGTCACAGATCTAAGAGTTGACCCAAAGTCTGACACACTTTGGGTCAAACAAATGTGCTCTCTATTGAACCTAAGAGTTAACTAGCCAACAAAAGAATTAAAGTGCAGACAGAAGTAAACCTTGGTGAGAAATACTGATCCTCTTCTAGGTTTGACACTTCTTTGCTGAGGCAGATGGTGTCATGTATTAAGGTAGAAGCTAACTGGAAACTCAACAGCAGTGCTCACAGACTGTCAAAATGATTGAGTTAGGATCTTGTATGCTTCAAAACATCTCATCAAAACTTAGCCCTGATAAATAAATCACCAGATTCATTAGAGTAAATGGTCTAATGAATGATTGTACAGCCTTCAAATCCTGCCATTGTCAGGTAAAGGGTGAAATAATGAAAAGTTTGACTATGTCCCAATCTTTAAAAACTGGAAAAAAAGAAAAAAAAAAAAAACATTAAATGCGATTTCCTCTGTGGAGAAAATTAATCATTTTGGTGCCGTTTTAAGCATCTATAAAAGTTAAGATTGGTGCTAAGGATGGATTTTCCCTGACACAAGGCACCCAGTACAAAATTAACTACTACTTAACAACTTTGACCCCTGCCAGTCTGTGCATTTCAAGCATTAAACAGAACATTGTACAAGACACTTTCAAGCAGCTGCTACACAATTGGCATTGCAAAACAGCAACAGACAGCCTCGAGGCATGTTACCAAACACAATCAGTGAGATGTTTTTGTAAAAACGTTGATGACAACATAGCAAGGCATGATCAAGATCTTATCACACTCACCGTCGGTTTTACAAAATCTACATAAACTGTTTAGGTAATACATGACATGAAAAATACATCAATCCTTGTTGACCCACCAGCAACAGGAAACACTTTTTTGGCTCAATTTCATATTTGGTCCTATTGCTTTTTCCCCCATCCAACCACTCTTTCCAAACTTTCTAAGATCAACAAAGAGTTTTTCTGGCAGCCTTAACCAAGTTTCCTCCAAACCCATTGAGGAGGTCGCACTGCTCCAGCTCATCATAGCGCCCACTTCGCAGAAAGCAAAGCACTGTGGTTTTGCAGGTTTCCTTGCAGGGCTCTGACACGTGTCCTTTATGTCTCAAGTACCAGAACTTTTGGAAAACTCGGTCATCACTGATAAAAGTCTGTATCATCCCATTGAAATCAGCAGGGAATAGACTGGAAAGGCCATAGGCCTCAGTGGCACGGTAAAGCAGTGTCCATTTCGGGTTTGGATAAGGGCTGAATTGTGCACCCAGATGGTGGTTTGCTTCAGTGAGGTTGAGGATGTAGGTTTCATGGTCGAGCACAAGACGAGAGCTACCTTTGTAATTCCCATCAACATAGTAGACACGGTATCCTGGAAAGAGAAAAATATTGTTTTGGTTGTGTTGTTTGCTCTCTTTGAAATATTAAGAAGTCATTGAACTAGTTTCTGAACTCACCTGGATTAAGATTGACATAAGTAGTGACACTGGGAGCAACAAATGCCACTCCCAATGGGCGGGTCAGAGTCATCTCATCATAAAACATTTGGAACTCATCCAGATGTGTATGGCCAAAAAACTGTCCTGCAATTGTACTTTCATATCTGGAAAAAAAAAAATAAGAGGATGTTAGAGAGAAAGAGAACTCACCTTTTCTGATAGGTGGCAAAGAGTCAGGCTGTCACATGCAGCAACTTTAACTACAGTAGGACTCTGACCTGTAAATACAAAAAAATAAAATCAAATAACTTCCTGTCTTGCTTATTAAAGCAGACACACAAAACCATCTATCCATCTTTCAAAACCATTATCTTTATCATATACTGGCATTACACTAGATATAGATGGCAACTACACCAGGCTAGTATCATTTAATGTGTGTTCCACATTATAGTCCATGGTCTGTAACTTCACCAACAATCACTTGGTATATCAACAAGAGAAAATTGCTGAGTGCACAGAATGTAAAATCCTTCTCTCTGTGACACCAGCAAGTTAACAGGGATGATGTACTGCACTGTACTGTAGTTGTCTTAACTGCACTACAACTTCAATTTCTAACAGTTGTTGGATTCAGCATCTGTAGGGGAAATTATCAATGTAGCTACCTGTTGACAATGTGATAGTAGTTCCAGCTCCAACTGCCAAGACACAGGCCTGGTGGGATGTGACCAATAATGTGTACCTAAATAAAGGAGAAAATGACGCCACATCCAGGACGATTATTGTACTAATACAAAAAAAGACAATTTTAAGTCATCATAAAGATTTAGTATAACAAACAATATGTGCCAAAAGTGGGACATGAATCAGAGCCACATTTAAACCACACTAAAACGTTCTTTCAGTTTTAAAATGTAAAGTGAAAAACTACCCATAAGTCTTTTTAGTTAGTAACATTAAACCTTCCCATATTCTGCTTTCAAGTCATCTTTTGTTTTTGCTGCTCTACTCACCTTCTCTCCCTTGTTCTCACTGGCCTGGAGTAGATGAACTAGCCACTGCAGCTGGTTGGCAGGATCAGTAGAGTTCACCATAAGCCAGAAATTTTCTCGGGCACAAAAGTTCATGTTGAGAGACACCACCCTTAGACCAGGCTGTATCTCCACTGTGTAGAATCCTCCATATCTGAAATTGCACCCACAGACATAGTTGAAGGACTAAATTTCAAACTCTTGGTGCAGGGAAGAATATTCACATCTTTACTGTTTGCAAACAACATTTGTGTCTTATCTTCAAGGTGGTTAGAGGAAATAAAAACATGTATGTCAAGAACCTTAAGGTCTTCAAAGCTTGCTCTGGTAACCACGCTGACCATTCCTCTGCCATTGTATTGTAGAGCCAGGCGGAGGATCTGTTGCCATGAACAAAGGGTGGTGGGAAGCTATTCACTGGCGTACTCTCATGGTTCCCCACAGCAGGGTAAACTGTCACATTAGGTCCCAGATGCCTGCACAGAAGATAGGAGGGAGAGGTCAGTAGCTGCTTGGATCAGTTCCAGGTAGCACGTAAAAAACATCTGATCAAAGCAGCAGCAAAAACATCCTGAATGTTATCAACAGACTGTGAGTCAAAGTGCAGTTGAGGCTAAATTAAAGCATCTGTGTTATCCAGACAATCCAGCAGCTGTTGATCACCAGCAACATAGCTGACAGGTCATTTCAACCCTGGGGGTTACTCTATTAGAAACTAAACGGACATTTATGTTTATCACGTGTGCCCTCCAAAAAAATAAATAAATAAATCAAAGGTGATCTTAAAGAAAAATTACTTGTGGATGAGCCTGGAGATGACTGTGAGCTCTGACAGCTGTTGTTTCCTGGTCTGAGACCAAACATTGTGTGCTGGTATATCTCCAGTCCAGTAGACCCAGTCCCAGGATCCTGCTTTGGCAGCATTTTCCAGGAGGTTCTCCACTGTGCGCAGAGGCAGGTCACACTTACTGTAGGTTCCCCAGTACCCAGCCTCTCTCCGCCTCCAGCTGGGGGAGCCCGAATCTTTACGACAACACAGAGGGTCTTTGCAGTCTGCAGCGCTGCCCGCTTTATACTCCTGTCAGTGGAGATGATTTTTTTTTTTTTAAGCAGAACTTCATCCAAAACAGAGTCAAGTGACCAAAATCGTGCCACCATTTTCAGTTTAGTCAATCCCTATTTCCTGGGAAAACTTTTCAAGTAAATCAGTAACTTCAACCTTTTGGATGGTATAACCTTGTGGTCCTTGACTTAACACTGTTATTATGAAACTACATAACACACACTTTCTGATACACCAACTTTAAAGCAAACAAAAAAAATCTGGCATGTTAACATCTAAAAAGAGTCACTATAATCGTTTCAGTATAGCTCTGTTTTGACTAATCTCTCAGTAGCACGCGCTCACCTGGTCCCAGTGGATGTCAGTTAAAAACAGGATCCTGCTCTGTGGAGAGCCAGGTTTGGGGAGAGAGGGTGGTATAACAGGAGGCTTAGGGACCTTTGGCAGGGTGATGTTCCAAGGGGCGTAGATGTCAAATTTACCACAGGAAGGCCCGACCAGCAGGGCGCATGCTTCAGTGGGCCAAAGCAGGGACTCCTGCAGGGCCCGGATGAAGTCATCTCTGAACAGCTCAGTTATTTCTCGGCACACCAGCTCATCGGCCAGATGGAGACGGATACACGCTTCACCTACTGCATGTGCCACTCGCTCTTCATTTGCATCACTCTAGGAGAAGTAATGAGAAGGCAGAACAGAATCAAAGAAAGGTTTTGGAAAACATTGCTTCACTGACACAAGTCAAAACCACAAACTTCTTGAAAAAGCAGCCAAGCTTGAATCATCTCAACTGGCTAGGCCACAATATAGCAAAGGATATTATGTACAAGTCATACTTGAATCAGTGCAGGGTTCAAGTGTAGTAGTTATACTTTAGATGTGAACTATAGTTTGGAGGGTGTGCTTCAGAGATCAACACCTGTAGCTAAAGAACATCAGCCCTTGAGGTCTAAAAAGGGAGCACATGATCGAGATGTCTCAAGTAGATTTTTGTGCTAAATCAGCTATCACCAATGAGGAAAAAATGAGAAGAAAGAAAGATGACATTTTCAAGGCACAGAAGAAGTGTTTTTTTTCTCCATATGAAGCCCTTAGTGTCACATGTTTACAAATTTTAGTAACCCTGCCTTATAGATCCCAGTAAGATTTGTGTTAACTTATGTTAAATGTACTCACTAAGTAGTGAGATGATATGCTGGAAAGCATCTGCCAAATTAGTAAATATAAATGTAGCATGTGTGCATTAGGCAAAAGGATGTGAATTACTCTTACGTGAAATATCACCATAAATGGAAGATATAATTTCAATCACAGTTCCGTACGTCAGAAAACTTAAACTGGTTATCAACAGAACAAATAGAAGTGGGTAAACAGTGATGAACTTAAGTTACCCTTCGATTTGTCACGATTAAGGTAACGAACAGCATGTCTTGATCTCGTCTCCAACCCTCATCTAGCTTGTAATGTTCATCGTTTGGTGAAGCTTTATCAGGGCTGTCGACTTCTTCAGCTTTACTTTTGGACAGTGCAGTCTATGATGCTTTGAATTGCTTTGCATTATATTGAAAGGTGGCGTGTACCATTAGTAATATAAAAATTAAAAAAAAAAATGGGGCAGACTACACAAAAAGAAGAAATTACAAAAAAAAAAAAAAAAAAACCCTCTGGATTAAATACAGACTGACTCAGCCAAAAGTGCAATTCCCTAACGATAGTAAAGTTCAAACACTTTTCACTTCTCTCAACAGTTGCACCACAAACTGAAAAAAAAATTCTCAAGATAAATGTGATGGTAACTCTTTTCTTCACTTTACCCACAATTGACACTTTTATTTTGCTAAGCATCAAATTAAGATGACTGATTTCCTGTGCGTGTGGATGGTTAAAGTACATGAAGTTGTATGATGACGCTGGCTGTGGCTTGTCTCGTTTAAATTGCATGTTATTCAAGTTCCTTTCAGGTGATGTTGTACTGGCCCATAGGAAGTCACACCAGCATCCTCTTTTTTATTTAACCGTGTAAATTAAAAAAAAAAAAAAAGGAAGAAAAAAAGCATTTGATTTGAAACATTACCAGGAGGGCGATATCAAGGATGGTGAAGACAGCTTTACACAGGGGGCAGGAGATATTTCTCCAGTTAAATCCGACCCGCGGGCGGTTGAACTGCTCCATGAACTCCAGGCGGGGTGTTCCTGAGCTCGACGCCGGGTGACAGGACGCCAAGAGCGGCAACATCAACGCCAGCGCGCAGGTCATCAGCCCAAGGGAGGGCAACAGCGAGGGCTGCCTCATTGTCTGCACAGCAGGTGCTGGTGTCTGTGAAAGACATGAACAAAACCAAAAAGCGGGGGGCGTCAGGCAAGTAACACATCTTTAACTTGACACTTGACAAGTGACTCACGCGCAAATACAAAGTTTTCCGCTGCGGGTGAAGCAGAAAAAAAAAAAAAGCCTGGTAAAGATATAGCTAGCAAGCTGCCTCTTTACTACTGCACCCCCCCCCCAAAAAAAAAAAACAACAATAAAAAAAAACAAGTGCCGACCGGAGATGTGTTTGTCTTCGTCTCCCCCGCTTCAGGCCCCGGGGCCGGTGAGTGAACACAGTCCTGCTTCCTCCTCCACGAAGGGCAGAGGAAACGCCGTCAGTGGCCTCGTCAGTCCGCGGCTCTCTGCCTGTTGTGATCCGAGGCTCTGCGCCGCACTGGTCTTGTGAAAGGCAGAGAGAGAGAGTCAGCTGACTTATCACGTGACCACGTTTATTTTTCTCTCTTTGCTTTCCTCGGCTCGGTCTGGTCCCTTCATCACAGCACAAGTGTTTTAGGAGAACAATATATTGACTTTTCCCCTAAATAAACGATGCAGGTAAAAGCCATTTTATGTCATACATAGTTTCCTGCATAAAAAAAGAGCAATTATATGCAAGTGGGCAGAGTACGAAGGCTGTTGGACAAGGAAATGTATAATAATCAGAGTCCACTGACTGGAGCTTTCTACCCCATCTTGTGGCCTTCACCGGCGAATGCAGCTTGGACAAACTGCACTTGCAACCACAGAAATTGTCTGAAAACTTCCCTGTAAGATAACCTCTTTCTTTGCGCTAACTAATGAGCATTAAGGAGGATGATGTCTCAAAATAAAAGGTCAAGGATTTGTCATAAATATAAAATATTTATTGCATTGGCATTTGATAATGCATATAAAAGCAGTGTTTCTTTACACATTTCTTTGGATCAGGTTCTGAGCAATTGTATCTTGACACCATCGCTGAATTTAATCCATACAGAACTGAAAAGATAGCCAGTATTTCAGTTGAAGCTATAATAAAAGAGCAACATAGATTGGCTTAAGAACATTTATACCTCAAATTTAAATTATACAAGAAAAGCAACATAATACTTATTGTTTGGATTGTGTAGTTAAAGTGGTCTCTGAAATTATTTACAGCAGCTTAGCAGATACATGATTGAAGTGAAGATTAAGAGTGGTTTGATGATAAAAACATAATAACAGGAGTGCACATGATGCTGCCAGCAAATGCATTTATTTGTCTTGCATCTTCTCCAGGATGGGGACAATCATGTCAAACTTGGGTCTTTTGGCTGGATCTTCATTCATGCAGAGTCTCATTAGCTTACAGATGTGAGGTGAAATCCCTGGAGGAATAGTGGGCCGAAGACCCTCAAGAGCCACCTGAGAAATGTGAGGAGGTGGGAGGTGAGATACAGTCATTGTTAATATTATAACAACATTCAAATCTTGGGACATCTTGGATGTACAGTGTTTGAAGCTGTAGATGTGGAAACACATTATAAAACGGCAATTGGATAAATACTGCACCCATTTACCTTCATGCCTATCTCCATGTGTGAGAGGTCTGCAAAGGGGACCTCCCTGGTCACCAGCTCCCATAGTAACACAGCAAAACTCCACATGTCAGCAGATCTCCTGTTTATGTCTTCAGGCTTCTTCTGCAGGGCTGAAAACAAACAGGGACAAGGAAACTCATAAAACATAACAGAATAACTCATGGCTTGTTTTTACTCTGTAACATGGAAAACACATCAGATGAACAGAATGACTACCACTGAAGATGGAATAAATTATATAGTGCAGTATGTTTTTAACTGAATGACTCATAAAGTCTAAACAGGCATTATGGGAGCAGGAAGTAGGCAGGAGAACAAACAAGGGGGGGAGGAAATAACTACCTTCGGGAGCCATCCATGCTGGAGAGTACATACGACCAGGACACTGGAAGGAGAACTTTGCATCTGCCATGCTTATTCTGGCTGTCATGTCCTCGTCTATCTGCAAATTCATCACATCAGCTTAATACTGTGTTGGCGCAGTGGCAGTGACAGATTAAGATGTTTTAGTGGTCAAAGACAGGACTTACCATGACATGCTTACTGTTTAGGTAAAGCCGTGAAACCATTGGTTCTAAGGTGTGGAGAAAAGCCATGCCACTGGCTATATCAAATGCAAACTTCACTGCTTGGTTTTGGTCAACCACCAGAGCTGAGAAAGAGAGAGATAAAGACAGAGGAGGACAAGGTAGGACAGGTGGAAAGTTTAAAAGTATCCTCAGCCACAGTAAAACTTAAGTGCAATTTTTATCCATTTTCATTTCATATATGTACTTGAATTACTTACTGGTGCCTTGGTGGAGTATGTTGTAGAGGGATCCGTAAGGCATGTAGTGGGTAATGATGATGGGGTGAGGGGATGGAGGTGACTGACAGGCCCCAAGAACAGGCAGAATGTTTGGATGAGAAAAGATCCTATGGGTACATGACAAACAGATAAAGAACACAAGTTTAATATTAAAAACAGAAGAAAAATGATTTAAATCCTCTAAAAAGTCTTTCTCAGCTGATTAAGGGATTGATCAGTTCAAAGCTCTAGGGAAACCTCATTAAAAACATTGAGATAACAAATGTCCTAAAAACTAGCTCTGCATGAAGGAAACTCATTGAGGATCCATATTATTGTACACCACATCTGTGTCTATTAAAGGTTAAGCTGAGCAGTACTCTTTCTTTATCTGAAGATTCTTCATTTTTGCAATCCATGTCAGATTTTATGTTGCCTGATTATTTTATTTTTTTTTAGTACTTTCATGCTGGCATCAATTCTGAAAAGAGACTCAGAACTGGAGCCAACACAGAATCATACTGCCAAGTTATTACTATTGAAAACTCAGCCTTCCTGGTGGGGGGGACTTCGCCTGCTCAGAGGTTTTTCTCATTCCCACTCTATTTAAGGTTTTGTTGCTGTTTCTTCTTCTCAGTTGAGTTTGGCATTGCTTGGCCAAGTTGGGTAATGTGCTAATATAGGCTAGATATATAGGCCACTTCTCTGTTAAAACCTGTGACACATGCATGCGTGAGTAGCTCATTTGATATAGTTCATTTTGATATTTTATATCACACAACAATCTATCAATACTGATTCACTGAACGCAGCGGTGATTCTCCGGCTCTGCTAAACCTGTCATAACATGCTTGTACAAGATGACTCTTTTGCAACTGTCTGTACATGTGTCAACATAAGAAAGGTGCAACTGTTGGGTCATCTTTTGGGCCATAATTTTGCAAGTAAAAACACAACGCGCAAACTGATTCAAGAACATCAACATGGGCCAAAGCGATAAAAGATACTCAGGATTTAAAACGATTGGTTCGGTTTTAACTATGATGGATTTAATTTTATGCCATAATAGATTCCATGTTTTCTAACAAAAGAAGTTTTGTGGGAGTTTTTCAAACTGTAGAGCTGAACACATGACACAGAAAAGAGGGCCAAGCAATATTTGACTACAACACCAACTAAAACCCATTCCTTTGACCTCTAACGATACAAACTCCTCTGCTCACTGAACAAGAGACAAAGTCCTCTTTGACAACTGACCTCAATCACTACCAATCAATCTCATATTTACCTGGATGTGAAGAGAGTGGAGACTCAGAAAAAAAACAGAAGAACCAAATGTATTAGCCTCAGTTCATGCAAGCAAAGAGATTGACAGCATATGGCCCTGTGATGCCCATGAATTAATCCGAATACCACTAGTCTGTGTGCAAATCATAATGCCACAGGAAATACTGTTAAAGGTCAGAAACCTGAGTTTTGGATGCTCTTCATTGAAGTCTCTGCTCTTCCTGGTGGTCCAGTCTCTCACCTGTAGCACCTTCACAACAATCTCATCCCCTTGCCACCGACCCTGCCATAACTGCAGATGGAGCACATAGTCATAGGCTAATAAACAACAGGGGAGCTAAATAAATTTAAAAAAAAACTGGCCACAAAGCAGTCAATACTGAGTGCAACTGACCTCTCCAGACTGGTTTTCATTGATCTTTGCCAGGAGTGAAAGCTGCTTATAATCAATACCAGCCTGCTTGTTGAGGGTCCCATTACCTGTAAGAACAAAAACATCAAACAAACAAACTTCCGATGATTTCAGATGTGGATTGATCCATTTTTATGTTACTCACGGGGTCGTGTTCGCATGGTTCCCTTCCAGAAAGTTTCCTTATAGGGGACTTTGGTCATACTCTGTCCCATTTTCTCTGCCTTTTCTAAAAATATATGCAAAAGAAGCAACAACACAAAATAAAGTGTGAATACTTTAGTTTTGCCAAGATGATCATTTTCTTCTTTCATAGGAACAACATCCTAATGTATTAAAATGCCCACAAAAGACGTCTGACCTTGCAGGAGTTGTCTTAGGTGAGGCTTGGCCTTATCCAGAGGTGTCTGTCCATACCTATTACATACACACACCTGGGCACCACTGGCCACCAAGTCCTAAAAAAACAGCAGTTTAACTATGTTACATACATATTAGATTACAAGTATACATAGGACACTAGGAGCAACAGGAGCTACACTGCTGAGCAAAACAGCACTGGGGTGGCCATTTCTCCCACATGTTGGCCTTATGTCAGCCAACAGACAAAAAAAAAGAAGTGGAGCCTCTGTCACTGTGTGCACATTTAACTTACCTCTGCCACTTCATCTTGACCCCAGAAGCAGGCGTAGTGGAGTGGCGTGTTCCCATGCTCGTTGACTGTATTGGGATCTGCTTTGCACTGAATCAGCTGGCATTCACAAGTCATATTGTCAGAAAAAGGAACACCAAAGCAAGTTTCCCCCCCCTCACAAGTGTACAAACAACACATGCACTGCTCAGTTGTACCCATGTATGTATGTGTGATCGTGTTTACCTTAGCCACAATGTCTCTGTGTCCGTGACTGGAGGCGAGATGTAATGGGGTATCATCTCCACGGTTCATCACGTTAATTCGAGCACCTCTCATGATGAGCATGTCAACAACTCCGCTCCTCCCTTCCCTGCATGCCCAGTGGAGGGGGCTAAAGCCATGGTCATCACTAAAGCACATTACACACAAAAAGAATGAAGAGCAAAGCAGAAATTAATTACCTCAGGAATCTTTAAGATGTGATAGAATTGACTTGAAAATCTAACAAGATTGCCTTTATAAGACAGCAACATTTAGAGGTAAAGACATACCTTGCTGCTTTGGCATGTATAAATGAGGGTGCTAGTGGTCTCTGACAAAATATTATCTGTTCTTTCTTTGACACACAGTCACACAGGTTCTCACATCCACAACCTACAAATCTTTATTTAGACTTAAGCACATGCTTCCTTGCTGCGCCTGCAGCCTTTACCCATCTGATGACTGGCCCAGTGATAAATCTGTCTGTTAAGCTGGAATGCCTGCTAACACATTTAGAGATGCAAACACACAGACAGCGTACATAGCATTGCTCCAGTCTGCAAGGAGCCAAACTATCACCTATGTGTGAGTGGCCCCCTTCACCCAATTGAGGCCTTTACATTAGCTGACCCCAAGGCAGCTGCTGGGGCTTCTCACAACACCCTGCAAAGCCACAAACTTTACACTATATTTAACAATAAAACTCAAGATGGCCTGTACAGCCTATAACTGAAATACTAGCTCACACTAAAGTGAAACAGCAGTTAGTCACATTCTCTTTCAATTTTGATCCAGCACTGTCGACAGATAGTTCATAGTCTGTACAACCCTGTGTGCTATAAAAAGTAACAGGGAAAAAAAAAAAAACTCAGGAATGACAGAGCAGAAAATACACAGAGGAATCCTCCACAACATATTCTCTCTCTTTTTTTTTTGTGTCTTCCTGTGTGGCTTGCTCCCGGGGGAGATCTGAAAATTTAATTCCTACTAAGCAACATACTTTCCAGTGTGTAACCAATATGTACTGTGTAACAGTACATATTGTTGGTTACTCTGAAGGCCACTTCACACATTGAGCCCCCTCCGAGTAAAAGCCAAAGCAGGCCTCAAGCATAATGACTGGTCTCTCAGATGTTTATGTGGGACTGCAGCGAGCTGCCTGAGAAGCTCTGTCAGTGCAGGGCCTGGCCCTGTATGGAGTTGAAGAGAGGAAATGGCCTTGGCTGTTGTGTGGTTGGCCAGCAGCTCTGCAGCCCTCAAAGTCAACGTCAACAAACTGCACATATATGGCCTGGCCCAAGAATGAGATAACAAAGGTCTTTAGCAATGAGGTCTTCCAGCTTCTTTCAAGCAAGGAAATTTTGTAAACAAGCTCAAGTGCTTGATCTAATAGGACAGCAACTCATGACATTATGAATTTATCGAATCACTGTTAGATTTTAGATCAATTTTATTTTTAAGATAATGCAATATGTCGCAAATTGTGAAAAAAGCCCATCACTTCCCAGAAATGAGGGTGGCATTTTCAAAGTAGTTGTTTTGTCTGACCAACAGTATGAAACCCCAGGTATTTAGTTTAATACAATTATCAGATGTTCTGTTGATTCATTTTCTGTCAAACCACTAAATCATTTCAGGACTATTATTTAAAGTTTGTCTGTGCTTTTCAGTCCAGTGTAGGATTTTGAGGTTATTTTCTGTCATCTGAGTCAGTTATGTCACCGCGTAGCCTCCCAAAATCACCCACTGCTTTAATACACACACACACACACACACACACACACACACAGTTTTAAGGGATGACATCATGAGGAGAGAAATCCAAAAAGAAAAGGGAAAAAAAGTACAAACTGGACTGGAATTACCAAAGCTGGGTGATGTTCAGCAGTATGTGGAGTTGCAGGGAGAACACAATATGGAAACTATTTGACCACCTCTAATGTGCCAAGGATTGCTTTGTACGCTCACACACAAGCACAGAGTCACTCACCTACCATACCATATCTGGTACGTTACGTGTAACGTACGTGTTATTGCAATGACATTGTAAACCATCTGTAACGCAGTCATCTTCAAGCTTTGTATATCTGAGAGGAGTGAGCGCAGATATGTCCACTTACCCCAAGTTGAGGTCATTCTCTGTGTTGTCCAACCACAGACGAACAGCCACAGAGTTTCCTTCCCGACACTGTGTGAAGATGTCATCCATAGTTATGCTGTAGGTCCCCTCTGTTGACTCTTTGCTCTTTCAATGGCTTTCAAGATCAGGAGCATGTAGCCTGCAAACAGTGTTAAACAGAGACTCCTATTAAGGTTTGTAGTGATTCTTTTCCCTCACATTTGCATCTTTCCAAGGGGCAGATACAAGGAGGTAAACAGACATTACTCTCTGTCCTCTGAGCCTAAGTGGACTTGTACTAAGTTAATGTCCATAATGTGAAATTGAACACTACCCCCTCATGTGTGAGTCTGACCCTACATTGTTAGTATATTCCTAAACACCCATTCTTATCTTAACCCAGCCTTTCATTTTTATACTTAATAGTATCCGGAGTCCAGCGAAATGAAATTATGAATCCAAGTACTTAAATAGTCGTACATTTTTTTCACATTTTCCTATGGCTGTATCTTCCTCCGTGGAATCGGATGGGCTGGCCTGTTGGATCACTTTGTAATCTATTGTTAAAAAGTCCAAATGAAGCTGGGACACCCACTACAAACTCTCCCAGGCACAGAGAAAACACAACCACTCAACCAACGCTTTCTCAAAAATCTCTTACCAGCTGCCAAACGATCGATTTCTTGTCAGTTTCTTTTTCTTTTTTTTTTTTTTTTCCTCTTCCTTTTTTCCCCCCTGAAAGTCGGTCGTCTCCTCTCAGATTTTAGAGCTGGGAATGGTCGGTGCGAGTCCACGCCCCGCTCCTCTGAGTTGATGTAGGCAGCTACTGGTGAGAAGTTAGAGGAGCCCCGCTACTGGCTCTGCCCTGTGCCGGGACCCTCGCACTGCAGTGGCCCCTGCTGGAGGCAATGCGATGATGCTTCACCCAGGGGGACAATGACATGGGGCCGAAGATCATCAGGTAAAGTGAGACCGGTGAGGTGGCTGCAGTTTAATTCACTGACTGGTCATAATTGAGAATGAATGAAAAAATTAATTAAGCATACATTTGAGACTATGATGTATCCAAAGGTACAAAGTTTTCTTTTTTTTTTCCCAAACAAATCCAACGAAGACACACAGCCAAGTACTACGTTCACTATTTCGATTTTGTTTTTGTTGTAATTGTTTACCTGTAATAAATTCACAGATGATTTTATATGCTTTGATACTGACATGATGTGTCATGTCAGTATCAAAGCATATAAAATCCGTTGATACACATTGCTCACATTTTTCTCTCTCTGTTTCCCTTTTAAACACTTCTGATGAGGGGCCCTGAAATATGTGTCTTGGTTTATTTAAAAAATTGACCAATAAAGGTGTCTTTTTACAACAGCCACGTTTAATTTTCACGGTAAGAAAAACACCAATAATAACATAAAAGGGCTTCTAATAACATTAACCGCTTTGTTCTATTCTTTTTTTGTTGTTGTTGTTGCCTTTGTTAATGGGATTATTTTCACGAGTACATTTCCTACTGTGGTATGTCAAAATGTCTTCCATGAAAAAGGCCTGAGTGCATGGAGCCTGTATGTTTTAATAAATAATAAATTTTGAATAAATTATGATAGGCCTTTTTCACAGACTGTCATGTTGCTGCAGTAGAAAAGACACAGGTCTAAATAATAAAATTTATTTTAAGTGAATTCAATTCAGCTTAGCTTCATTTTCAGGGTCCTGGTGTTGTCCGACTCACTACCTTGTCATGGCCCACTGGGACACTCAGGACCTTTTACAGTTTAAAAATTGGCTGATTGTTGTATTGGCAATATATTGTGTCATTGGTTTTATATTTTTGTTACAAATGGTTTTACCTAGAGTACATTAATTACCTAGCTAAAGAAGTGCCTAACATGCCACTGTGAAATTACCAAATGTGTTTTCTTTTACCAGCTTGACAGGAATTATAAATCTCATTGACTCAACAGAAACAGTGTGGCTAAACATCCTGACTATCACCTGACTGTATCATCCAAACGATGGTTTGAACTAACCATGTATATACTTAGTCTACAAGAGGCCAATGTCTTCTACAAACCTGGACAGACAGCTGTTGGTTGACAGAACATCACAAAGTCTACCGTTGAGGAATAAAGCCTCTGGAAATGCATCTTTAAGATCTCGTAGCTTTGCTGCTGGATTAGAAAGTACATAACATGTACAATGTAAAGACGGGAAATGATGGGAGGGGAGAGAGAGATGATGACACCCACAGCAGTGAGATCATGTGGCATACGCCCTGATCCACTGTTGCATTAGGGCATGTGGCAGCAGGATAGCTTTAGATGTTTGCAACAAACACAACATGTTGCCCCAGGGACATTTAACATTAAGAAAACATGACAAAAATATTGAATATCTCTTGTTTATTGCTGATAAATATTATTTTGATCATTGCTGTCTCAACTTACAAAACAATTATGAGGACTGAGTGCGTTCGGGGGAATCATCAGTCTGAGCCACTTGGTCTTTTGAAAGTCAAGACTTTGTCAAAATGTGATCAAGCTTTCACAATCCAGGGCTGATCAGTGTAGAGCTCTGACTGGTAATATCACCACCACTGCACAGACACACTTATATATACTTAGTACACTATTATATATTCTTGTTACTGCCTCTCAGCACAAATCAAGAGTTTAAAGCCTGGATTTTGCCCATCACAAGTTACACGAATCTAAAATTAGGTCTTTGTTTTTTTCTAATTTTGTCAATCAAATAATGAATAAGATCCTTAAAAACAGGGAAAACCAAATGCTCAGTAGCCAGAAAATGTTATGACACGATGACCGTATATTGTTAATTTATCTCACTCTATGAATCAACATTCTTTTCAACAATACAGAGAACATCATGTTTGTGGTCTGCCATTGATGACCTTCTCTTCAGATTTGTTGTTTGTGGTGCGAGTCAGGACCATATCACTAACAGTTTGACCAGCTGACACAGACCCAGACTGGGCATCATTACTGGTCTGACAGAGGGGGAACTACTGGAGCTCGCTCTTGGCCTGACAGGTTCTCTGTAGATTTCAACACTGTAGGTACAGCGACTGTGGACACATGCACATCTTCTGATAAGGAGGTTGGTTTAGATGGTATAAATGCAGACACTGAGCTTCCAGAGTCAGTTTGGGCACTAGCTATGGGTAGCTGTGAAAAGCTTTGTGTATGAGAAGGTCCATTGCCAGCTTTATTAAGTACTGAAGTATTTACTGTTTCAGTTGCGGGTGTGAGTGGTGTGGCAGCAGATAATTTAACCTCTGTGGCTGCTATTGATTTGGACACAGCAGCACCCAGTTCCACTGGGTTATCTAATCTTGCTGGCTCCAAGACTGAGCCATGGGCCTCTGGTCCAACATCAGTTGCTAAAGGGGTCAACAGTACAGGTGTTTGTGGGGATGGAGATGAGAAGATGGGGCTTGGAGATACAAGTGGGGCCTCTGTGTCGGGAGGCCCTTTAGATACAGAAATAGCTGCCTCTGCTGCCTTGGCATTCTCCGCAGCCTTGCTCTCCATCTCCTCCATTCGGCGCTGCACCATCCGAGGCATCAGCTGCACATAGGTGCCCATCAGCCGGTGGTTGGACCGAATCAGTTTCCCCGCACAGTTGTCCACACAGCGCTCCTGGAAAGGCACCAGAAACCAGAGATGAGTCAGTCACAGTATGTGTTCGTCATACACTATTTGGCCAAAAGTATATAGACATGCCATTCATGTATGGTCTGCGGTTTTCTTCTTTCATTGCAAATGTTTTCTCCTGTGCCCAATGCAAAAAGCTACAGCACTATCCTGCCTCAACCACATCCAACACCTTTGTTAGACATCACCACCCAATACCAGGGCCCAACCTCACTAATGCCTTCGTCTCTGAATGGGAGTAAACACATGCAGCCAAGGTGAGAGAGAGTTGTAGTCAAATCAGTTGTCTGCCCAGTGACCATGGTTGCTGAAGCAGACCACTTTTCACTACTACTAGGGGCTGTGAAAATAGTGGTCCAGTTAGGAACTGGTCTGTGGAGAAGTCTTTGTGGTTCCAGTCCACCTTTTCCCTTCTCTGAACATATTAACAATGCGATTTGCCAGATAAAATGTCACAGATTACAATGCATTGGCCATTAAATGATATTCTTATTATAGTTCTGTATGTTGCAGTTTTCTATGTCTATAAATATGAAACAGTTTATGGTCCTTGTGGTCAGACCCAGTTGACCCAGTCCATTGTGTGGTCTTGCCGTGGACCATCTCCTCAATTGTTCAGTGGTGTGTCCCAAGGTGCCAATTCACCACACACATCCACAGTTTCAACTCCTTCTCTTTCCTTTGCCTGTGTGGTACCTTAGCTGGTAAAGTATTACTTTTATATGCAGAGACGATTATACAGTATTATACTACAATTCATATTAAAAATTTTGCTATGAAATATTTTTATTGTGCTATATTTTAAAGTTAGCGTGAGTCTGTCTGTCCGTCCTTCTGAACCAGTGGCAAAGGAGAGAGAAGAGAGGTGTGCTGTGATTTAGGACCACACCACACCGCTGAACAACTGAGGAGCTGGTCTGGTCCAGACCACAAACGGGTTCATATTTATAAATGGCAATATACAGTACTATAATAAGAATATCAGCACATGCTAATCAATAACATAGGGGATTTAATAGCCAACACATTATAATCTGTGACTTCCATTCACCAAGCAGCATTGCCTCTAAGTCCAGAGAAGAGAAAAGGTGGACTCCACAGACCTAACTGGTCCGGACCATTGTCTTCAGCATCCCCACTGGCAGTAACCAGTGGTCTGCTTTAGAGACCAAGGTCACTGATTTGGCTACAACCGCTGCAGCCAAGACTCCAAACTCATGTGGGAAGAGCGGGGGGGGTCAGGACATTCATGCCAAAGGTTTTGTACAGAAATGTTTCATGCGTGGGTGCACGGGCTGGATGTCCATATACTTTTGACTGTACTTATGCTTTTGCAGAGAAAGAGCAAGTTAAGTAAAGGTGATCAAACATAAGAGCTACTGTTGCTCGTACCTCGTCCATGGTGAGGTTTCTGTAGTTGAAGTTGCTGGTGCATCGCTGGAAGCAGATTTCAGTCATGCGGTTGTAAACCAGAAGGAAATCCCGCAGCTGCAAGACACGCAATGACACAAACTCACCATCAAACACGTGTCCACTTCACACTCCGGCTAAAAGCAGCTGCCGGTAAAAGCCAGAGTGACTTACATTTCTCAACTGTTGATCAGGTTCCATCGCGATTCCGTCTGAAGCTAAAATGCTAACATGAGACTGGGCCAGAGGATGAATGAGTGAGAGAGTGAGAGAGTGAGTGAGATCCTCCCGGCTCTTCTCCGTCCGAGCTGGGTGGAGGCACAATCCCGCAAGATACAAGTCAACTTCAGCGCATCTCTGGCTCGTCTCGGCCTGACACGGACCGGTTCAGACAGTGGATTAAGGTGACATGACTTTCACATGCCGCCGCTGAAGCCGAGGTTAACTTCCGGTTCGTAGCTTCCGACTCGGCGGCTAAGGCGAGGTTAAGGGGGAAGTTAAGGGAAACTTAATATTCACTGACTCCGTTGTTCGCAGCTCTTACTGTTGTGGACGTGTATTAAATATTTTAGATCAAGTTTTAACGCTGTCTGAAACCCACTGTCACATTTATTATAACATAATAATTTATTATTTACTTAATTTTTCTTACCCCATTATATATATAAAATGGGGTAAGAATATATATATACACACACACACACACACACACACATATGCTTCTTTTTTTTGGATTTATTTTTGCTCTGTGCTGCTGCAACATTGCAAATTCCCCACTGTGGTACAAGTAAAGTGACAGAATATGGGAAACCTTCACCGTATTTGTGAAAAAGGTAAAAAAAAATTGGAGATTTCACTGTTTTTTTTGTTTGTTTGTTTTTTAAACCCAGGTCCAGACAAAGAGCCACTATATTTAGACTGGTCAAATACTTAGTCATAGAGTTGACAGTGTCCATTAACTGGAAATCTGGAAATCTCTGAACTCGTTTGTGATGATTACAACTTTAAATGCATTCATTTTTTTCAATATATGCAATTCCCTTTATTTTCACTGAGGAATCAGAAAATAAATATGTTTTGTGAAAGACCTAACAAGTACAGATTTCACTTGAGAGCCACAATTGTTCCTATAATGTTGTCAAACTCATGTCATCTCGGGTTTTTGACTGTGTAAGAAAATGTAGACCCCATAAACAATATAAATTCACATGTGAAGAACCACACCAGGTTGGTTAACTGCCATTTGCCAAAAATGCCAGGAGCGCTGAGTTGAATTTCCCTTAACTTTCCCCTTAAGTGTTGAAGGAGAAGCGGATTAAGCGTCGATGGTCGCTGCCATGTTTGTAACGAAGATCGTCTATATTCGTGAAGATGGATGTATTTATATGTAAAAAACAAAAACATACAATTTCCGGTTTGCGGGAGTACAGCTCGAAGTTGTATTGAGGAGCAAGATGTAGAAAGATGTGCACACATAATATTGTATGTGAGATAAAACCTACATCTCATACTGTTTTAAAGACATTTCGAGAGACAACTTGAATAAAAAATCTCACAAATTTTTGAACTCTTGATTTTAGCAGGACAAAGATAGCAGTAATTTAGTTTATTATTGTAATATATATGTTATATATATATAATTTATTTAATTTATAGTCACGCATTGGCCCCTTAGACCAAGTGCATTACATATACATACATTCATTGTCTCCAGAGGATTAACCATTAGTGACTTTACCACTATCACCAATTTAGTACTACAATATGACTGACATTTGTAATAAAGTTTCATTTCAGTGGTCCACATCATTCTACTGGCTAACACCTCATTAAAACAGTTTTACATATTTGTGGTACCCAAACTTTTATTCTGCAATTTCAATAAAATCCCTGACTTCTCCCCTAACATAAAGAAAGGAAAAAAATGTCAGCCTGTGCATCAGAAATATCAAAGTTTAAATATCATGGCCATATTTAATGAGTACACTACAAGTTTAGCTCCACCCCCAGAAAGGATGAAAAACAAGTAAACTGTGTTTTTTTCATGAATATATCAAACTTTGTTGCAATAAAAGCATTAAGGCAAGTTAACATATAAAACGGACATCCAGACACATGCACTTTTGTCCAGTTCCTGCAACAGCTTTAGAGAACAGCATGTGCTCAGTCCCTACAGAGACTGAATGACTAACTGTGTCCTCCGTCCTGCCCAGAGTCACAGAATATGCTGGTTGTCTGAGAGGAAAACAAAGCTTGAGACCCAAGATGAAGGCAGAGAAGGACACTCCTTCAAAAGCCAAAATCATTTCTCAAGTTTTATTGTTTATGTCTCTTGGTTTCTTCAATACAGGTATGTTGTGTTTTATATTTAAAATGTAGTTTATGTTGTGCTAAATTGATCACATAGTTTTGCCTTAGAACATTTGTTTCACTTCTATGTCTCATGAAATGTCTCAGAAAGATTGTGGAAAGATTATCACATATCGTTTACAACATAGCAAATAAGTAACAACTGATTAATGTGCTCTGGTTGCTGTTTTAATTTAGTCTTTTTTCCTTTGTTTTAGTATAAAATGAAATTAACCTCCTGCTGTGTTGCTCAACACCAACTATATATTTTCGGTATAATCTGTAATTACAATGGTAGCTAACTGAGTGTTAGAAGAAAATGCCAACACTAGGACACAACTGTATGGGAATTTTAAAGTTGCATACTAGGTTTGTGCAATAATTTAATATTGTAATATGGTCAAACACTCACTAAATTATGGTGTTGGAAAAAATGAGAACGCTGTGAAAACTGAACACAATAGATATCACATGTTGTATTTGTTGTTGGGATATTTGATTGCATCAGACTATGTGGGTGCTTTTACAGTCTTGTGCCCACCCTTTGTAAGTAATACAGTAATTGTGCCTACAAGCAGTACAAGAACCAGTGTTTTCAAATGTTTAGTTACTTTTAGCTGTGGCTGTGTCTCATCCCTGTCCTGCTATTGTTGTGGCTAGCACCAGAGTCACTGAGTTGCTCTGTTTCTACAAGGCTAGCATGGCATCTGGATTGCTCCCAGTGCTCTTTTCATGAACTGCCAAGAAGGAAATTTGAACAAACAATCCTCACTTTTGTTGGCTCATGCTCGCCCATCCCAAGGACTGACAGCTGTTACCATGGTAATATGGTTTCGCCATGCAAACTGGCTCCAGTACACAGCAGTGATGGGGTGTGATGCCCACACTAGCCTTCAGTTAACTAGTGTATAACTGTACTGCAGTTGAAAAAACAAATACAAAACCTACTTACTGTATATGCACAGCTGTTGTATTAGACTGCATTCATTTGAGCTAGCTGTTCCTTATAAACTGGTGTCTGATATTATAAACAGTAGTTTCCCAATCAGCCCTAAAAATTCTTTAAAAACTAATTTCTTTTCCTCATTTCTTCTGAAGTTACTGTGCTGCCTTTGTAGCATATTGTTATTCACTAAAAGCTCCTATCAGCCAATTACAGAGGTTAAAGCTGTGGTATTATTTACTTGCACAAGTGGAGTTCTGTTGGATTTGTATGGATATAAGAAAAGAAAATGTACAGGATCTTCTATGTTTCTCTCCAGGTGAGGTGCTGGCAGTGAATATGACTATCCCCAACACTCTTATCAGAGGTACAGTTGGAGGGGAGGCCCTTCTATCTGTCCGCTACAGTAGTTTCAGTCTAGACCTGCCGGTCATCAAGTGGCAGCTCCAGAGAGAAAAGTCTGTCACTGTTGTCCAGTCAATTGGAACTGACATAATTGGCACCTTGAGGCCTGAGTATCGTGACCGAATCCTGGTGTTTGAGAATGGGACTCTGCTTCTCCACAACCTCAGATTCTCTGATGATGGAACGTATGACGTGGAGATCTCCATCACAGACGATACCTTTACAGGAGAGGGCAGCATCACACTCACTGTGGATGGTAGGAGGGCAAATTGTATTGTATTATTCTGTACAGGTAATGTCAGGGTACAATCACATCTCACGTTTTTAGTCTGCACTTTAGGAAACACACATCTCTCTGACTTGGAATCAAGTCTAATTTAAGTCCCAAGTTTGATGTTCGTAGACTTGAGTCAGTACAATCCCTGACAGCTAATAACTATATGTCAGCAGTGATGTGTTCATAGCGACAAACTGAGCGTAATTAACTCACCAATCTGGTGGACTGTGGAAATATACATTCTGGAGGTAGTTTATTTTATTTGTGTGTTAGCCACACACATTTCCTCTCATGGTTGAAGCTGTTTGTGTACAGAAGAAAAAGCTGAAAAATCTTTGTCTATCTGTAGGATCTCTCTATTTCTACTGCTAGAGGAGTTATTTCAGACTGGACTGAAACCACTTTCCTGCTCCTCAAAGGGTAGCTCCACATTATGGACACTAACTTCCAATGTGATACTGTTAAGACTGCTTTAAGCAGTTTTCCAAAATATTGAGATTTCCTACCGATAATATAAAAACACTGTAAGAATACGAGAACAAGCACAATAACAATGATAAATGATTAATTTATTATTAACACTTCTATCATTATCTATAATTTGAGTGGCCCATGTGCACCACTGACCTCTCCAGGATGGCCAGATCTTCAATTGTGGGGGAAATAACTTTCAATAAGAGTCACTCAGTGTCAAGGGCAGCTTTTATTCTACTTATTTAGACTACTAGAGAATGCAAACCCCTGCTAAAAGTACTCTTAAGAATACATTCATTCATGTTTCCACCAGCCAAATACCATAATAATAAAATTAATTATTCATAACATTATATTTTCTCAATTTCTACAATATTGTACTACAATTTTAGTTGCACTATCACACTTGGGACTTGAATGTCAAGACTTGAGACTTGGATTTGACTTGTAAAACAAAACAAAACAAAACAAAAATCAAATTTGCTCTCATTGAAACCCACACCAATAAAACAGCCAAGTTGATACTATTATTACTATTGATATTAGCTTATAGTAGATAAATGGTATCTGTATATATGTTAGGTGATGAGTAGTAGGTTTTTTTGTTGTTGTTTTATTAAAGGCTAATAATGACATAAGAAAAACACACATAACTATTAATGGTAAATAGAGAAATTCATGGTCATTCATGGAATAGTGTACTGTATAAGCATAGACCATGTTTACTGTCCTTTTTTGACCCTTTAACATGTGAAAACTATTATATTTACTGTCACCTATATCCAGAACCTATATCTAGGCCCTATATCCACATGGAGGCTTCATCAGTACTGGAGCTCAGTGAAAACGTCATCCTCAACTGCTCCCATGAAAATGGAACCAGGACTACATACAGGTGGTTCAAAGGTGGAAAGCCTCAGACCAATGAAACAAGATTCGTGCTCTCATCTGACCAGAAGCTCTTGACCATCACACGGGTGTTGATGGCAGATGATGATATCTACAGCTGTGCAGTGGAGAATCCTGTGGGCAATATGTCAAGTCTACCTATAAGATTGACAGTCTACAGTATGTGATACCATCTTTGTTGTTTGTCACAGTGCCAACAAAGGCTGAACCCACCATGCTAGACATAGTGACATGAGCAGCAGGAGATAGATTTGTTCACTGGAGTGTATAAACTTTATCAGGAAAATGCGGAGGAGCTATGCAGATAGTATTACCTAAAACAATTGAAGCATTAGAAGCAAAGATCTTGCAAGACTAAATATTTAATTTAATCAGATTTCACTTTTTATATTCTATCACCAATTCAGTAAGATCTGAAAATTTAAATGATAATTAATTGTTACTAGAAAAGTTTCACATGTGTAACTATGTGTGTCCACGACATAAAGGCTGGTGGATTCTAAAACTATTTGGCCTCAAGTCAGAGATTCAGGTCAGAGAGGACGCTCGTCTAAATTGCAGAAAGCCAAATAACAGCTATTTCAACTATTTTACAATTGCTGGGCTAATCAGATTTTTTATTGGTAACAATATGACCAACTTTCCAAAAAGGCTTTGTGTTTTCAGCCAAACAAGTAGCTCTATGAGGCAAGACTTAGTCAAAGTGATGCTATGAGCTAAATGTTAATATACTCAGCATCTTATTTTGGCATGTTAGCATGCAAACATTTGCTAACTAGACTAACAGAGACTTTGCAGGTTCAGTCTCCCTACACCACTATGTTAGCTCTTTGATTTGGTTTTAATTAATTCAATTATTAGAATGAAAAAATAAAACTATTTTTTTATAGCACAGGGATGTTACAGCACTAAACAGAACTAACTGCTAAGATGGTGGGAATTTCATTAGTTTTACATGTATTTGGTCACAAAACAGTCTTGGGCAAGGGTTAGGGATACCCCAGAAAAAAAAGAAATTTTATATTGTTTAAAACCCTTCATTATGCTACCACATTACAGTATTTCTTGACACAGGACAACCATCTGATGATCATTGTAACAATGTGACACAATTGGCAGGAATGTGCACAAATTTTCATCCACCCAGTTGAGATGTTTTAGTGCGTTACCAAAGTGGCTGAACCTAGCTTTACTACCAGATTTTGCAAATATATTTTAAAAGTCATATTATGTAAAATCCTTTCTTGCATGTTTTCATGCAATTCTGTTCCCTGTTGATATTCATTAGCTGTAATCTTGAATCCTACCAGAAAGAAGTTCCCTTTATATCATTCTTTCTACTGGAGGGATCTTCCTCCTCATCACTTTGGTAACTATATGTGCCTGCTGGACGCCTTCCAAGAAGTAAGAATAGCTATTACCTTTTCAAATCAAGCCTTAATAGTGCAAGACAGATTTTAGAAATGCATTGATAACATTTTGTCTTTGTTAGGCCAAGACATCCACCAAGGAAGACTCTCTCCAGGTTTTATGACCGCTCTCATCGCTTACCAATCAATACCATAGGTATGTTATTGTGAGACTTAAATAATATTCCATTGTAATGATAGTTAATACAAAACATGTCCAGTTAATCTACATGAGGCTTGAGTAATCTCTCTCAGGAAATCAGACAATGTCTATGACAGACTTCAATTTTTTTCCTTTGCAACAGATGATGTGCTTCCAAAAATGACAGAGCATAATGGAATAAATGCAGTAACTTCACTTTATATCCTGCAGCAAAAGGTAACTCTCTCTCATCACCACTGATTTTATTAGATTCTGTGACTCACAAAAAGAAGCATGACCAAAAATCTGCAGCAACTCCAGCTTTTCTTGGAGAGTATGATGAGCAGTCCACAAAACATCAGCATTTTTGGCTGGAGTGTTTACAGTCTGCAGTGTTACCAACTTAGTGCACTGTCACTAGATTTAGAGACTTTTCTCAAGCATTACTGGATATAAACCTGGTACATGACTGGGCCATATTTGGATGCCGAACAGGGGCTTAGGGCTACACCTCTTATTACACAGTCTCCCAAGCTGACCTTGTTTAGCAGAGAATGTATTAAGTCTAAAGTTGCCTTGTTTTGCAGGATCCCTCCATTGATGACTCATCCAGCAACAGTATTGGATCCCCTTCTGAACTTGACAACCCACCATGCTACACCAGTTGCCCCAACTACACTTCTTCTCTTATCCAGTCCCCTGGGTCCCCCACCTGTTCCAGCCACAGGTACACTTGAGAGCCCATCGGTTAAAACTCTCCATGTCGCAGCAACTGGGAGGTCAGACCATCCCGCTTCACGCTTCTCCTGAAGGAACCTTCCTGCAAATCTGGCCAGAGTTGGGGAAAGATCTCAAAACCATTTTCTGAGGCTTTAAAATGTCATTAATGTCTGTTGATCTTATTCAAGTAAACATTAAGTATATAAGTACTATAAGTACAACTGTTGCTACAGAGCACAGCTCTGTAGGGAAATGTGAGGGGAGCATGTTATCATACATGTTTTGAAATGGCATTGAAGTCCATATCTGGGTTTTCCCCACACCACCATTGTCACTGGTTACTGGAACTACAAAACCAGAAATTTGGGAAATGGTATGTTGTCTTCATGAAGCTTAGGTAAGAAGTAATTGTCAAATTGTTGTGTAATGAAGAGAATGTCAATTGAAAGGCAAACACTGCCCCACACATACTTCTTTTTATGCTTGACTGTCATTTCATAATCATCACCTCACAGGTGGGTTTTGTTGTTTATAAAGGTTAAATGTGAAATAAAATTGATACATTTTGTGAAAAAATCACCTGAAGAAATGCCACTCTGTTGCAGTGTTATGTGATATTTTCTCTAGTGTTCAATAAAATCCAGCAGTCACTTTGTAATATTTTGTGATTACTATTTTAGTTCTACTAGATGATTTAATGGTATTGAGAGAGCAAAGAATACACTATGTTGAAGGAAAGGCTATACTATTTAAATTGTATAAAAACTAATAAAATTCTCAAAACAAAGGGTGAGCAGAATTTTTCTGCTGAACACTTATATATATTGTATTGCTTTAGTTGTTATGGCTAAAATCTGTATGCTGTTTTCCTACTGAGATATCCAATAGGTTGATTGACTGGATCTGGGAGGAGAGAGAAGGAAAAAACTGAGCTCCAGCACAGTATTGCAATGAGGTTGGATGAGGTTCAACTGTTGACTTGCTCAGGCAAAAGTCTCCACATTGGGACGCCATCACCTCCCTAAATTGTTTTTCCGTGCACAAGTTTGCACGTTCGATGAAAATCTTTACAAATGGTCTTTGTTCTGCTCCTTTGATAGCTCAGTTGGTAAAGCGGAGGACTCAACCATTCGTTTGAAGACAAACTCCGGCTCGAAGGACATTCTATTGAAGACTGACATGGGGTTCAATAGTTGACTCGTTCAGGCTAAAGTCTCCACGTTGTGACGCCATCAAGCCCCTATGCTCTATCCATCAGTACAACACCACCCGACATTTCACAGGTCAACGTTTGGTGTCAGTTGGGCGTTTCCTCTTGGCCAAAACGCTCAGACTTCTTCCGTACCGTTGCCTCTTTGAAAATCGTTTTTCCCTGCACCTGTTTGTGCGGTCGATCAAAATCTTTGCAAATGATCACAAGCTCGCTCCTTCGATAGCTCAGTTGGTAGAGCGGAGGACTGTAGGTTCATGGTTGTGGTCATCCTTAGGTCGCTGGTTCAACTCCGGCTCGAAGGACATTCTATTGAAGACTGACATGGGGTTCAATAGTTGACTCGTTCAGGCTAAAGTCTCCACGTTGTGACGCCATCAACCCCCTATGCTCTATCCATCAGTACAACACCACCCGACATTTCACAGGTCAACGTTTGGTGTCAGTTGGGCGTTTCCTCTTGGCCAAAACCTTCAGACTTCTTCCGTACCGTTGCCTCGTTTTTCCCTGCACCTGTTTGTGCGGTCGATCAAAATCTTTGCAAATGATCACAAGCTCGCTCCTTCGATAGCTCAGTTGGTAGAGCGGAGGACTGTAGGTTCATGGTTGTGGTCATCCTTAGGTCGCTGGTTCAACTCCGGCTCGAAGGACATTCTATTGAAGACTGACATGGGGTTCAATAGTTGACTCGTTCAGGCTAAAGTCTCCACGTTGTGACGCCATCAACCCCCTATGCTCTATCCATCAGTACAACACCACCCGACATTTCACAGGTCAACGTTTGGTGTCAGTTGGGCGTTTCCTCTTGGCCAAAACCTTCAGACTTCTTCCGTACCGTTGCCTCGTTTTTCCCTGCACCTGTTTGTGCGGTCGATCAAAATCTTTGCAAATGATCACAAGCTCGCTCCTTCGATAGCTCAGTTGGTAGAGCGGAGGACTGTAGGTTCATGGTTGTGGTCATCCTTAGGTCGCTGGTTCAACTCCGGCTCGAAGGACATTCTATTGAAGACTGACATGGGGTTCAATAGTTGACTCGTTCAGGCTAAAGTCTCCACGTTGTGACGCCATCAACCCCCTATGCTCTATCCATCAGTACAACACCACCCGACATTTCACAGGTCAACGTTTGGTGTCAGTTGGGCGTTTCCTCTTGGCCAAAACCTTCAGACTTCTTCCGTACCGTTGCCTCGTTTTTCCCTGCACCTGTTTGTGCGGTCGATCAAAATCTTTGCAAATGATCACAAGCTCGCTCCTTCGATAGCTCAGTTGGTAGAGCGGAGGACTGTAGGTTCATGGTTGTGGTCATCCTTAGGTCGCTGGTTCAACTCCGGCTCGAAGGACATTCTATTGAAGACTGACATGGGGTTCAATAGTTGACTCGTTCAGGCTAAAGTCTCCACGTTGTGACGCCATCAACCCCCTATGCTCTATCCATCAGTACAACACCACCCGACATTTCACAGGTCAACGTTTGGTGTCAGTTGGGCGTTTCCTCTTGGCCAAAACCTTCAGACTTCTTCCGTACCGTTGCCTCGTTTTTCCCTGCACCTGTTTGTGCGGTCGATCAAAATCTTTGCAAATGATCACAAGCTCGCTCCTTCGATAGCTCAGTTGGTAGAGCGGAGGACTGTAGGTTCATGGTTGTGGTCATCCTTAGGTCGCTGGTTCAACTCCGGCTCGAAGGACATTCTATTGAAGACTGACATGGGGTTCAATAGTTGACTCGTTCAGGCTAAAGTCTCCACGTTGTGACGCCATCAACCCCCTATGCTCTATCCATCAGTACAACACCACCCGACATTTCACAGGTCAACGTTTGGTGTCAGTTGGGCGTTTCCTCTTGGCCAAAACCTTCAGACTTCTTCCGTACCGTTGCCTCGTTTTTCCCTGCACCTGTTTGTGCGGTCGATCAAAATCTTTGCAAATGATCACAAGCTCGCTCCTTCGATAGCTCAGTTGGTAGAGCGGAGGACTGTAGGTTCATGGTTGTGGTCATCCTTAGGTCGCTGGTTCAACTCCGGCTCGAAGGACATTCTATTGAAGACTGACATGGGGTTCAATAGTTGACTCGTTCAGGCTAAAGTCTCCACGTTGTGACGCCATCAACCCCCTATGCTCTATCCATCAGTACAACACCACCCGACATTTCACAGGTCAACGTTTGGTGTCAGTTGGGCGTTTCCTCTTGGCCAAAACCTTCAGACTTCTTCCGTACCGTTGCCTCGTTTTTCCCTGCACCTGTTTGTGCGGTCGATCAAAATCTTTGCAAATGATCACAAGCTCGCTCCTTCGATAGCTCAGTTGGTAGAGCGGAGGACTGTAGGTTCATGGTTGTGGTCATCCTTAGGTCGCTGGTTCAACTCCGGCTCGAAGGACATTCTATTGAAGACTGACATGGGGTTCAATAGTTGACTCGTTCAGGCTAAAGTCTCCACGTTGTGACGCCATCAACCCCCTATGCTCTATCCATCAGTACAACACCACCCGACATTTCACAGGTCAACGTTTGGTGTCAGTTGGGCGTTTCCTCTTGGCCAAAACCTTCAGACTTCTTCCGTACCGTTGCCTCGTTTTTCCCTGCACCTGTTTGTGCGGTCGATCAAAATCTTTGCAAATGATCACAAGCTCGCTCCTTCGATAGCTCAGTTGGTAGAGCGGAGGACTGTAGGTTCATGGTTGTGGTCATCCTTAGGTCGCTGGTTCAACTCCGGCTCGAAGGACATTCTATTGAAGACTGACGTGGGGTTTAATAGTTGACTCGCTCAGGCTAAAGTCTCCACGTTGTGACGCCATCAACTCCCTATGCTCTATCCATCAGTACAACACCACCCGACATTTCACAGGTCAACGTTTGGTGTCAGTTGGGCGTTTCCTCTTGGCCAAAACCTTCAGACTTCTTCCGTACCGTTGCCTCGTTTTTCCCTGCACCTGTTTGTGCGGTCGATCAAAATCTTTGCAAATGATCACAAGCTCGCTCCTTCGATAGCTCAGTTGGTCTCTGTTTTGTCATTTGTTGCTTGTTTTTCCTGTCTTAAAGTCTCCCTTTTGCTGCTCTCTGCCTGGACATCTTTCTCATCCCTGCCTGGCCTGAAGCTTTTTCTGAACTGACAGTAATGTATTGAGGTCAAATGTGGTTATCTTCTAAAAGTTTACTACTAACTGACACACTTCAGTCTCAATGCAGATCCGTTCTGCATTTCCCAGCGTGAGCAGTTGCACTTTCCTGGCTCATCATCATCATCACCCATACACAGGACTTTTAGGCTGTTTGTACCACAGCACCTCAAGCTTAAAGTGTCTCTCTTCCTTTACACATACTTGCTGACAGAATTACGGTAGCTGGCCAACCCACTGATCATTGTGACCCCTCGACCCCTAGTGAAGTGCTTGTGTGCTGGTAAGTACTTCTGAATGACATTGATATCTTGAGTTTCACAATTTATTGACATAAGATGTGGTACTGTGACAATAACAAATCATTTACAACAGGGTTACAGCAATGACGCTCGAAATATTCAATTTCATACGAGGCCACGAAAGCTCTCTCTATATATTCTGGATTGCTGGCAACAGTTTTGGGTATACTTCTATATGTGAGTCCTACAGTCCATGCTGCTTGAAAAACAAGAGCTCTACGATCGCGACATGAACTTGGGAGGAAGTTAGTCTTTAAATGGAGGAAATCCACAGTCTAAAGGAAGAGATCAAATGGATGGTGAGCTCATGCAGGCACATAAATGTATTTTATTATTATTATTACTGTGTATGAAAATAGTGTGACCAACACAACTGAAAAAAGCCTTTTCTGTTGAATAGATAGAAGCAAGGCTTCATATCATTTTCAGGGCAATAGAAAAACATTTATATTTTAGCTACACTAACTACACCATCACTGGACTACACTGTACTAGGGCAACTCTGGGTCTTAGTGTGTATGGACTCTAATGTTCTGTAGTACACACAACGCCAACATTAGAAGGATATATTGAGACAGGGTATTAAAACATAAACTTGGCATTTAATTTCCATGAATGCTTGGTCCTGTGAGACTGGTTTGGCTGACATGCCACAGATTTAGACAACGATGGCATGAAGATTACAAAAACAACACTGGCATAAAAAGGTGAAACATTTAAAGCACATGACAGAATTGAATCTACTGCAACATTTAACGCAGAGGTAGATGCGCAATAAATAGGAATGACAATATAGATGTATAAAGCCGTGTACAACTATGTGGTTGCAGTAAAATACAATTGAAATTGAAATTAATTACCAAATATTCTTAAAATGGAGTGGCCCTGCAATGTGATAACATAATCAATAGATACCGTGGTTTGCGTAGTGGTTCTGAGCTAATAAGCAAAGATAATAAGCGCAACATCACAAATTTGTCTAGGAATTTAACCCCACAGATGTACTGTACACTGAAGCCCCTTGTCTATTATACTGATAGTTTGTGTCCGTTATGTCTGTCCATTTACACAGCCTGCAGACACACTCGTCTGTGAATGTGTTTCGTATTGTATTTTTTAACATGACTTTAAAATTATGTAAAAATTAGCTCTGTGTTGCCAGAGCAGTTCCACTGAAGTTGCTTCACATGGCTTTAAGTTTTGTTTTCTTTCTTGAATTTACAGATGGGTCAATCAGTACAGTATGTAGTGAGTGCTGATGGAAAGAGGTCTTTGTAATAAAGACCCCCATGGGTCCTACTTCTGTGTTTGACCACCTGCAGAGCATCAGCACACTTCAACCAACACTACATGCCTCCACTTTTCCAGATAGGCCACAGACAGCAGGAGTCAAAAACATAATAGATGTGTTAACAGATGAATGAAAACTTTGAGTAACATAATGCACAGATGGGAAGCAGCAGTAAAATGCTGGGGTTTAATAGTTACATTGGAGTTACTCGTTCTCTTACTTATGTAATCTCTGGTCTGCATTTTCTTTTTCCAACTTTTTGGAATTTCACATAAAGCGTTTCAATTGTTGTACAATGTTGGAAAAAGTAAGGTTTCTATCTAAATCCTGCAAAAAGTATTCCCATTACATACAAGAATCTGTGTCAAGGTCATGACAGAAAAAATAGCAAAACATGCCACTCAGTGCAATGTGTAATGTTTTGTTAACTGAGCCTGTCTCTAGAAGTAACTGTAAGTCACGACCTCCAGGGATCAAACCTGCTGAAGAACAGACAAACATGTTACTGTTTTTGACTCTTAGCACATTAATGGCGAAGGAAAGAAATCAACATTGGTAATATTATATAGGTACAAGTGAAGCAAAGCCAATATAAAAAATAAATCAATAGCAAAAGAAGCCATATCATAGAAAAAAAACAAAAAAAAAAACAACAACAACAACAAAGGCTTAATGGAAACTGGGGAGATTTTTTTTCCACTCAGGACAGTTTCACCATCAGTCACAGCTTTACGACATTAAGACACTAAGTTAAGGATGGAATGATGGACAAACTTTCATTTGGAGGTAAGAATTAAAATGGTGGATAAGTGAATTCAATAATGCTTTCTACTACCAAAATAATGGAATCAACAACAGTATGTCTAACCTCAGTACATTAGACCTACTGTGTGGTGAAGTCGATAACCTGAGAGAATAAATATTCCCTTGTCTCAAATTTAACCATTATTTACTGTTTGGATTCCCTTGTTTTGGCAGTAAAATGCAAGTGGCAGAAAATGATAAAACACCACTGTTTGTTGTCAGGATGAAGCAGAGTAGTTAAGTGTTCGAGCAGGTCAGTTCTTCAGCACAGAGTCGTACATCTGGTAAACGTACTGAGAGACCTCGGGTGCCCGACACTTGAGAGACAGCTGTAAAAGCAAAGACCAGAGTTATGATGGGAGACACCTTCACTCAAACAGGCCCTGTCTGAAAGATGCTTTTTTTTTGAAAGGGCCTAATAACATCTGTCTTCATGCTGCTTATACTGCAGAGTTTAAGGAATTCCAAATGTGTGTTAAGGCTGTGAAACAATTTGAACAAAACTACACAATTTTAACAAACCATTTCAGAAGACATGAGGAGATTTTTTACAATTCTTAAACCTTTTTAAGACCTTCAGATTTTTTTTCTATCCCTTTCTAACCTACTGATCTTCTTTTCATTTGTATGGGAAACCTCTTATTTTCCAAAGGTTATGTGCAAATCTTTTCTATTACAACCATAAAGCATAGCTGAGGGTCAAATAGTAAATCCTCATAGCAAATAATCAAATACTCTACCGTGTAGTTCGGGTTGCCAGGCTGAATGCGGAGCTCAGCCAAGATCCAGATACCATTGGTTAGTTTGAGGGACTGGTATAGCATGTCCTGGCCTTCTACATTTCTCTTGGCAATGGTGTAGATGTTGTTATTCTGGAGCTTCCCTGATACTGTGTCTGAAACACCAGAATCAATATTACTTAATATAATGAACTCATCCCACTTGGTGCTACCATCTAATTACAGAGCTACATGGAAAAAAACACACAAGGCTGTAATCACTATGGGTACTAAAACTAATATATACATAAGCGAATGTGAATTCTATGACTAGGCAAACTTTTTCATCAGGGAAATAAAGATATATTAGTTCTTTGGGAACCTTCTGTAAACTCAAACAGGCATATTACAACTCTCGGCCCTAAGAAGAGCTACCAGGGGTTGGTAGTCATCTTACTAGCAGGTAAGAGTGGAACAATTATGGGCAGCTTATAAAAGGAAAGAGGAGAAGGTGTCCATCAGGTACAAAGGGGAAATGTTGAGGAATCCCAAGATAGGCATGTGAGTGGAGAAAGAAAACACAAGAGAGACAAGTGTGAGGTCTTTGGTTCAGTTGTATCTGGCAGAGCAGCTGAGAATTTATCAGCCCAGACATGATTTCTAACAACATTTTTTTAAGTCTCTAAAGTGATAGTTGGTCCAGTCCAGGAATGAGTGTAAATTTAAAAAATCCGGCCTTGGGACCACTGAGGGATTGTTTGTGAGTAGGGAACTCTCGATCACATGCTGTTTCTCTTTTGTCCTTAGCTCCTTGTTATTGTACAGACTTACTACTTTGGCCCAATTAACTGATCAGCTGGTGTCATGTTTAATATTAAATGTCCTGAACAGAACAAATGAAGACAGATCAGCAACACTGAGGGTTGTAAATATGATACTGCTGCAGATACTGCAGGAAGGGTTAGGGTTAGATGCCACTGCAGCACTGATAAAGTTGGAAATGTTAAAAAAAAAAAAAATCTAAACTAAGTAATTTGCATGCAAGAAGAATCACTACTCCTAATTACCCTCATATTTACAGTATATATACACATCCTTTTTTTAGCAATGTTTAATAACTTTGACATGGGAGACAAGCAACCAACGTGTCTACAGATTTTCCAGATGTTTTGATAGGACATGGCATTAGACCAAGGGAATGTCCTGCCATGATGCCAGTGATGAGAGAACATGTGTGCTATTACTAGTAGTTTATTCTAACAGAGGTTTGAAAAGTACTTTTTATACATCTGATGTCAATTTGAAATTGTTACCTTAAATTGTTTAAAGAGTGATGGGAATTATTGGGAAAAATCTGACCAGATCATCAACTACTTATGACTTACGTTATGTTCTCCAGAATGTGTGTACAGTCACAGATGCAAACATGACAACTTAAAACCATGTACCATGGTGAAGGGAGATAAAAAAATTTCTATGCAAGTGAGGCCAATTAATTCAAAAACTTGCCTACCTGCATTTAGGTGGCACTCCTTTATCTGATATTGTAGCTCATTCTCATTTGGGATGTCTTTCCAGGTAGCAAGGAACACCTGTCGCTCTGAAGAAGGAAAAAAAAAAAATCTTATCAGATTCGATCTCAACATGAAGAATCACATTATCATCACGTTATCATTATCACATTATTAGTTGATACATGTGGAAGCAAATAATAGTCAGTCTTCAAGCATGTATCACGTGCACATTTCAGAGCTATTGTTTTAAAATGTGTCAGATCCATTCTGTTCAGACTTGATTTTTACATTTTGGCATCCCAGATGTTCAATCTTGAATTTCGGTTTCTAAATTTGGTGGAATATTTCACTGGTGTACATTAAAGATTCAGTGGTAACTCAATTTTAGAATTAAGTTTTGAGTTGCTTTTAAGATTCAAATCCATAAGATATTCACTTCCATGGTTACAGCTAAAATCTGTTTTCAACTAATTCAATTTCTTGTATTTTCAGAAATGTCACATTGGTGGTGAACTTGTGGGGTACAAATGTTTGAGACCACATTCCAGTAGTCAGTTGTTGGGACCCCACCATATATGAATACAGTTTATTTTATTCCCACTTTAGTGATTGTGGAAGATATTAATTCCCATCACCAGAGATGTGATAATATTTTATAAAGTGGTGAGTCATGGTCATACCCATTTTTCCATCCTCGACAAAGAATACGTTGAGAGGGATGAGTACGCTGAAGTAGAAGACGTCAATGTTGTTCTTCACAGCCACCTGTGTACAAGTAAACAAAAAAATTTAAGAAAAGTTTAACTCAGCATCAGTCACCTAAATGAAAAGCTCTACATTGCTGTTACAATGTGCTTGTCTTTGGTGGGCAAGTGTTTGTGGACAGTATCTGTAATAACTGGTGCGTTGAAAAATGCTTTGGTGTAGTTGTTTGAAGATGGGTCAGCTGCTTCCCTCAGCTTCCAATTCTTGTTCAAAACTGGTGCTGCCAAGTTATTGGAGCTACTGCTCACAAAAAATGGGAGCAAGTGTCTCATAGTCAAGACTAGATTAAGCTAAACTAAGCAGCCAGTGAGACAGCTTTCCATCATGTATTGTGCTGTTCAAATATATTTGTTGGTGGTGAGTGAGCTCTTCTGTACCTGCAGATTATTGAGTGGGTCCATCTTCATGACTGGCCCAATGGTGTTGAGAGGCAAAGAGATCTCAATACTCTGACTGGGCATCAGGGGAGTGTGAATGGGCAGAGGACTGGTGGGGATCACCCCAAAACTACATGTAGGAAACAAACCAACAAACAAAATTGGTGGCCTTCAGTGCCTGTGTTCAGCTGTCGCATATAGACTCAGCTACCAGTTTATGAGGTACACCAAAAGGTACACCTGAAAATAAAGCAGCTAATATAACAGCTCCACTGCTGTAAAGTCATGCATTTCCTATCTCACTGACCTGTTCTTGTTGAACTGGATAGCGAAGTCTGTCATGTGTTGCAGGGCCTTGTTAGTGAAGGTCATATCCATGTACATGTGACCCTGACGGCGAGAAAATGTTCCAGAGATCTCCAGTCCCTTGGCTTTCACTGCAGGCAGCCACACCTGGATGAAAAGTACCATCATCATCCATACCAGTTCTACATATAGTATCAAACTTCTGTTCTTTTAACCCTCTTTTATATAATCTCCCATTTCTAAGAAAGCATCTCCACCACTGACCTGGTCGATAAGTGCTTATTTGCTGCCTCACCAGCAGGACATCTATAAATAGGTTGTGTTTATACTGGTGTCAGCACAGTGTGAAAGGATTAAAACACATGGAGTGTTTAGGCTGTTGATAAATATTTAAAGTCAATGGATCCATTACTGGTTCTTGTGTATTTTGTATTTTGAATTTTATCCTCTCAGTGGCACTTGAAGCAATACGGCCACATCCAAACAGATGTGTTTTTAACAAAACAACAGTTCGAAAATGAGTCTGAAAAGCATAAATCAAGATGAATGGTACCAGGACATTTCAAATATGGCTCAAACATTTACAGTAGCAGCCCATTCCAGTTGTGACAACATGTAGGTTTGACCCTTTCTAACAGATTAGGAGGAGGCAAGTGTCCCTCTCTTACCTCTCTAGAGTGCATGTGAGAAAGTTAACTGAGTAGAGTGGGATGTACTTTCCATTATTGTATGTTGTGCAGAATATCTGAACTTTCTCTTCATGTGTGCAAGTGACTCAATTTCAAAATTCTTTTAGTTTCAAAAGTCTATTTTTTTCTGCGCCTGCTTAGAGGAAAACTAATACACCTGGCAAATTTGACATCATCGTGACTATTAACTTTGATTTCCACTGTAGAGATTTGTGCGAGCCTCCTACAGATTTCCAAATAAACATGATCATTTCAAACTCATCTTTGATTAAATGTAAACTCAGACAGTAGCCACTCGAAATGACTTCTGAAACATTCAAGCAGCTCTTTGAATTTTCCTGCTGCCCTGATTCACTATATACCACTTTCATTTTCCAGCACGCCAATGACTTGGAGTTTTCACCAAAGAGAATTTTTCACCCTACTATTGCTTTTACTGTGAGCAAAGCATCTGTACCTGTCTGGGTGTATGTTCCCCATTATTCCAGCAAATTTTGACCTACTTGCTTGTGAAGACTTGTGAAGTTGTGTTAACTCACTGCTTTTGGGGCTATGTAGCCTCCAGTGGTGATAGCCATGCCTGTGGAAAGCTCAAACAAGTCGTTGAGGCCACTGCTGACAGCTGGAGGTGCTGGTGTAGGTGATGGAGCGAAAGTACTGGGGACAGATGAGGGAATGAAGTTCTGTCCCACCTAAAGCAATCACAATAAAAACACACACACATAAAAGACACAAGCTAAGTAATAATAATTTTAGTAAACACCACAGACAACTTCTAAATCTACAAAAAGTAAACAAATCTTAAATCATGAGGTAGAAATAATTAGTAAAACTCTTCAGTGACTGAGAAAAAAAATGATTTCAAGCATATCAGGTGATTAGCCAAAAAACCTTATGAAAGACAGAACATCAAAAAAGACTGAAAGATTGAAATTATGTGTGAAACTGCGAAGCCAGGGTTATAAACTTTGTGAAAACTTGAGGAAGTTGGTTTAAGAGTGTGGTGGGTTAAATTCAGGAAGCATGCAGCATGCAGACAGGCAGGCTGTCAAACAGAAGGGCTTGACTTACTGCTGGACTTCCCCCAACACCTCCGCCCAGGTCTCCCCCCAGCTACAGGAGAGAAGAGAGGACCCCAAAGACAGCATCCAACATCACAGACAGACCAAACACACAAACAAAGACAGAGATAGAGACTTTCTTAGCCACCGCAGCCCATCAAGAAGAGCTCTGACTTTCTGGGAAAATTGTCACTTCATGTTATTTTATGCATTAAAATATTTAAAAGACGACAACAAGATTATCAAGAAGTCCAACTATTCCAGCAGCTTGAGGAAGTAGAAAAATGACCATTAACAGAGTGAACAAACATGATTAACATATTCATATACCCAATTTATTCATAATATTAAAATATCGATGTGACACATTTCACACATTCATGGCCACAGTAATTTCTGTCTTGTGTTAAACAAATAAACACAGAAAATCCAAAGATAATTACCTACTTAAATTAAAAGCATATTTAGGTGAACATTTTAACTTTCATCTCCCACAAAAAAGTTTTGAGTCAGTGGGCCATTTTTATGTTCAGCACTAAGAGAAGGAGCAGAGCGGAGGCCAGCCAGCATTTTGGCATACACTGCTTTCTTTTGGATAAATGAGGAACTTTATCCAAAATACTGATGCAAAGATTAAAAAACAGCTTAACTGCAAAACTTTCGCCTCATTTATTTGTAACATTTGTGATATCTGTAAAATCAGAATTACACTAGAAGAATGACTAACAGACAACCCTGTCAGCTTTCTAGAAAAACTGGGACTTGGGTTGATCCATAGTAAAGACTTCAAAGGCATTATTCTATATTCTTTATGTTGAACAAATCCCACAAAAGGACACACTTTGTGTATACGTTTATCTGTGTGAGAGAGCTCAAGCTTACCAAGCTGTCTAGGCCTCCTCCCAGAAGGTCCACCGCACCCATTTGCATAGAGGAGACTTGGGGTACATTGACAGGAGGGCCCAGGTCCAGGTTGAGCAGGTCACCCAGCAGGTCACCCTGACTGGGGATCACATGCGGCTGGTCCATGGCAGCTGCTGGTCCACTGCTCACTGGGCTCTCACCTGTATCAATGCTGTCAAAAGGAAAAACAACACTGGTAAAGAACAAGATTTCACCTGCTCACACCAGCTTCTTTTCGGCACAGGATCGAACGCTAGCATTTTAGAGCAGCAGTCTGAGACTTTGTAAGTCTTCAAACTGTCCCATGGCAGAGTTTTGATCCGTGATCGAACCCCCACTTTCAGCTGCAGAATAGGGCAATTCAGTTGACTGTTCAGCCTCAACAACTGGCTCTCATCTGCATGCAACAGCCACAATGTGTATTTCATTGACAACTCTAATCTCTTCTGGGAACATGAACATTTTTTGCAGATGGTCTCCATTTGTGGAAGGCTGGTATACTGACCTAGCATGTGTTATTGTTGCCCCTGTAAGTGTTGGAGCCTCTGTGTGAGATGCTTCAATCGGTGATTGTGTGTTTTTAAAAGTTATTTTGGGGATGCAGCTCTTACTTTTATCCCAGAGCACATTGGAGCTGGTGCTCAGAAAAGGGGATATATCTGTCCTTGCTTGACCTTAGCACTGCCTTGGACACTATTGACCACAATTGCTGACTTAAATTGCTTAACTTACTTAACTAATGCCAAAATATTGCCCACTTCAGGGTGTCCTTAGTGTCATATTTAAATGACAGCAACATCACTTTGCAGAACACTGCAGGTTGTTTTTAATCTTGTTTGGGACATTTTATTAGCTTGTGCTACAAAGAAGTGCTAGAAGAACTAAAGTGGAAAAAACAAAAGAGTTAAGACTGTCAATTATTCATCTTTACTTTGACTGGACACTGTGTGATCAAGTTATATCTTCCATACAAAATTTCCTATTCATAAGCAGCACTGGGTCCTCTTACACAAAAGATATTTCCTCCCATTAGACATCACTGAGACGTGGTGCAATAGCTTCAGTGTGTTGGGCAATGCAGTGCATAAGTTGATGCCACGTCAACTGCTTTAAAACCATCCAGCATTGCTCAAGAGACTGTAAATGGCATCCTGAGACCCAAACTGCATAATATATTTTACTTTCACAAAAGATCTGCATGTTGTTATTTACACAGGTGAGAATAGCTGTATTCACCATTAGCTTAGTCAAGCTGCTAAGAAAGAGCCAGTAAAGTCATTTAAATGAATACGTGCTGAACAGAGAGAGTCTAATGAGGACAGAAGGCAATTAGGCCAAAGGTAATCAAAGTATATGAGTATAATCAAGTGCACAATTGCCAGGTGTCTGCCATAATGTGCATAGTGTTTGTATGTCTGACCTGCTGTGCTGCACAGGAAGGTGTTTCCTGTGGATTCCATGGCTTCCCTCCACAAAGGCGCTGGGGGGTTTGTGATAGACAGACGCCAGAGAGCCAATGTGACAGATGAGCTCATCCAGCAGGGTGGGCTCAATCAGGTCTGTCTCTTCTGAGATCAGGGGCTTTTCTGATAACACCACCTCCTTGGCGGTCACGGGGTCAGTGGACAAAAGACGCCAATAAATGTAGCCCCTGTCACGCAAGTCAGGGTTGTCAGAGTCCTGTAGAAGAAATGGAGAGATAAAGACATAATGTCAATTTGATTTCACACTTTAACGTAAATAAACAAACCAATCAACTGAAAAAAATGTGCACGGATACGCTACACAAAGCAATTAGTTTGAGTTTAATGTCTGTAAAAGATGAGAAAGAACAGATATTTTCAGGGCTGCGTAAAAGACTGATTAAAACAGAAAGTGAACAGATAAATCATGAAACAGGTAAACCTGCACTTCTTCACAACAAAAGACAACTAACCTGAGTGGCCAGACTAAGGACCTGTTGCACCAACTCCTGAGTCTCTGATGGCTTCTTTAGGAACAGCTTGACAATGGCAGTCAGCAGAGTGAGTTGGACCTGTAAATCAAAGCATGCAATGTTGTGTTATGCTCATTTTCAGTGTACAATTCCTCACAAACTGCCGCCCCTTTGTTCTCACTGTGGGAGGTAGGAGCAAGTAAATAATGGAACTAGCCAAACAAGATGATGTTTGGTGATGTTAATGTTGCATATGGAAATGTGTTGAGCAGTAGCACTGAGCTGATAATGATGAATTAAAAAATATCTACAATGCATACAAGAAAACATATGTACATGCTCATACCAGAGAGAAATGAATTATATTGCTGCTACATTTAGCTGTTTAGTACAGCATGGTTTAAAAAGAGACAGTTTACAAACTAACTTGTGTAACTTTGACCTCCAGTACTTTCCAAATACCTCAGTTTATTACCAGTATAATCCAACGGTGCTTTAACAATGAACTCACCTGAGTGCTCTCATCATGGAAGCCCTCAAGGAAGCTCTCAAGCAACTCGTCAGCATTGTCGATCCTCTCTGCGTACTCGCCAACAATCCAGATCATGGCAGCACGAGCATCAGGCTCATCCAGAGAGTCAAGATTCTCACACAATGTGGCAATGATGCTTTCATACCTGAAGAGCACCAGTATCTCAGTGGTCAATAGGAAACTTTAAGAGCACCTTGCAGCTTGAATGTAAAATATATTGTATAAGCTGAGGGTGAAAAAAAACTTGTGAATTAGACCGCATTAAAAAATTCTCAAGGACTCAGGGGGAAACGTACTTGTTGGGGTACTTGCGGAAGATATCCCTGATGACCACAATGGCCTCCTGAACCACATAGTTGACCTTGGTCTGGATCAGGTCCAGCAGGGTGCTAACGCATCGCTCAGCTGATTGCTGGAAGTAAATAGGACAGAGGCACCATGTCACCATTACTTGGAAAAAAGCTCATTATTAGTCACAATGTAACTTATTTTATTTAATTTAAACTGGCTATGGTTGATGTTTCATGTAGAAGAAATCATTTAACACTAAATTGGAGTAAGATAGAAGATTGAAATATGAATAAGAGAAAAAGACAAACTAACAAAATGCATTAATACATATTGCTGACATGAGAGCAGATTTAAAGTCGATTTTAAAACTGAAGCCTATTGAACTGCAGCAAGAAGGTACACACAAGCTGAAAACTGAGCAGAAATTTAGATTCTTGTGCTTGGGGGTGCACATGAGACATCTTTAATAAAGAGCTCAGTGATGGTGGCATCTTTACCTCCACTTTGATGGCACAACGTCCAATGGCCCGCACAGCCTTGCGCACAAAGTCAACATCCACCTCTGTGGCATATTCCTTAAGTTCAGCCAGCACCTCAAAGTGACAGATAACAGCCATGAAAAATGGTATCTACACACAAGGTACTACATTGAAATCAAATAATGGTTCTTTTTTGACCTGAAAGGCTCAACACCATTGTGTAATTCAAGAATGTCTCTCCCTGAGATTATGTACACATGCAAAATATACCCTCTACCCAAATAGAATATGTTACTGTAAATCATAATTGGTAAAGAGAATAAAACTCTTTGTAGCAAAGTTATTGTCTATACAAAGTGACCATATCATTGTGTGTAAGGTACCTGGGCAATGTTGGCCTGAGAGGCCAAGCGGATCATAATGTCCAGTTTCTCCAGTTTCACATAGATGGGGTCGTTGTACTTGACAAAGAACACCTTGATCTCCTGCTTCAGGATCTCAGGCCTACGCACATTAACACATTGCACATTAGGAGGAGGAGACCTTTGCTACACTGTGGGAAGACATCATCCATAAGAACCAAGTAACATGAGGAATCTGGGTGTGACTGCACTTCAGATAATTGTTATACACCTGAATATATGAAAATGATTTTCCTTTCTCAGATTTTATTTGAGGAGAGACATATGGGTTTGTAAAACACTGTTGTATTAAGGGTTGTTTGTATCCCCCCTAAATCCGAGGCTAGAAAAATTCATTATATTCAGGCCAATATGATATATTGTGGCTAGTAGCAATATGAAGTCCAGTGCAAATAAAAAAATACAACCCAGTTTTTGGTATTTGTGATCACACACCTTTTCTGGACAATGAGGTTGATGTTCCTCAGAGCCACATACTGGACCTCTGGCTCCCCAGAGAGCAAGGTGACCAGTGGTGGGGACAACTTCTTCAGCAAGGTGTTGTAGTAGTCAGAGTCTTTGGGCAGCAGCTCTAAGAACTTCATCAGCACCTTGACGGCTGACAGCACCACTGCTGAGTTGGCATGAGACAGTCGGGGAGTGACACGCTCACAGATGCTTTGAAAAGGAAACAGGAGAGGCCAAAGGTCAACACAGAAAAATTACATTTTAAAGTATTTTATTTTGTTGGCAAAATTACTACCTTTGGGCCTCGCGCTCATCCTTGGGGTTATAGTTGGACAGACAGTCGAGAATGAAGATCTGTCCCCATTCTGTGCACTCGTTGAGGGCTGTCAGCAGCTTATTGATGTTCTGAGGATTGAGGTCCAGCAGGTTGCTGTTGGGATGAGATTCACTGATCTCTGACAGGGCAGCAACTGCATTGGCTACAACCTAAAAGACAAGAGATGGCCTGTGATGAGAACTCTGTAACTATTATGCAATGTATTTCATCATCATCTTCTCTGTAAATTAACAAATCTTTAAAGGTTGCATATAGCTCTGCTCACCACTATATTCCACACTCATACAGCACTCTCCATTTCCTTTAACATAATTATGCTAAATGATGTCTTCTCCAAATTCTATGGAAAATAACTACATTCAAACATAAATCCACTTCAATATTGTCAATATTGCTTTAAACTAACATCAGGTTGGTACAGACCATACTCAGTAATTCAATGATAATGATAAATAGCATGTGATAATATACAATATATAAAAACTGTGTAAACCACCTCTGCTAACAGAGTGCTGCTTCTGTGTAAACTTGAGAAAGCTGAAGAAATCTTCAACTTCAATCTTCAAATCTTGAAAGCAACAGTGGCAAACACAATAGAACACATCCATGCGTTGCTTAAGACTACCTGATCCAGGAAATGCCTCCATTCAACTGTTTGTGTTTCCATTTATTCCAGTGGGTTGAGTTTAAGAGAACACATATACAAACCAAAAATTTAGAAACTGAAACCCAGGTTGAAAAAAATACAACCTTCTCATTACCCTGACACCTACCATGGGATTTGAGTCAGCAATGAGATCTCTCAGAGAATCCAGGAATCCCTGGTCCTCCACCATCTGGGCATTGATGTCATGAAGTTTAGCCACACAAACAGCTGCCGTCTTTCTCACATATGGGTCTTCATCCTTCAAGCATTTCCTCAGTGGCTCACACAGGTACTCAGTGATCTTGTCCACCCGGATGCAGCCCATTGTGCGGACAGCCAGAGCCCGGATGAGAGGGTTGGGGTCTTCACAGTCCTAGAGAGTAGGACAAGCAATGCAGTTTTGGTTTGAGGCTGATTAGATTTCATTAGGAAAGTTTCCGTTGTTACACAAAAGTGAACAAATAAATTTGGAGCAATTCTAAGGTATTGTCAAATTTGATACTTTACTTGTCTACCTTTCAAAACTGAATGACAAGCTTAACTTTTCCTGGCCTTTTGGATTGGCATGTCCACAGTATGCCAGCAGCTATTGATGAAAATGCATGTTTTCTCATTTGAGCATAAATGGGGAAATACAGCATTCATCTGTTTCATTCAACAGATTCATCTGCCTTAATTTTGATATAGTCAAACTTTAGGACATTCTTGCAGTATTATACATAGCTGTTCTTTTAGGGCCTTGCCTTGACAAAGCTGTTGACAGCCATGATGGCCATATCAGGCTGGCTCTTGGCGTAGTTCATTAGGTACAGGTAAACCAACTTCTTCAGTTCCAGGTTGTCGGTCTGCATGCAGTTCACCACATCTGGGAACAAAGAACTGACAGCAAAGGAAAATGACTTGGTCAGAGCTTAAAATACATGGTTTCAATGCTTTTATGTTTACATCACGAGCAATACGACAAACAAGTCCCTCTGAAGGGCAATATTTACACTCAGAAGTATTGTGTCTGAAAGCGGTAAAAACCTCATTCTCCTAACGGGGATCCTCATTTTTGTTAGTTGAAATAGTGATTTATACTTAATAACTTAACTTATTTATGTAAATTGCTGGCTTATGTTAGAGTTGAGAATTTTCACTGTACCTGACATCCTTGCCAACAGTCATGGCAGCAATGACCTTCTTCACTGCCTCTTTTCTCTTCTCCTTCTTCTCATTGTTCAGCTCTGCCTTCAATTCAAAGATCTCCCCTGAAAACAGAATCACAAAAAGTGTTGGCTGCAGTATAATTTCACCAAATTGTCACATAGTGTGAAATAAGATGTTTCTTCTGACCTTAAAGCTACCTGAAGTGAAAATAAAAAAAAACAATGTTTATGGGTTTAATAACTTCTTCACCAGGCAGACTGAAAATTACATTTAATAACAGTGTAAAGTGCTGGTCTTATCTTTCAGCACCACTGCCCCCCTTACTCACCTTTTTTGTTTGTTGTGAAATATTTAGAGTCCGTCATGATTGTGGTCCTTTAAGTCTGTAAAAAAAATAAATAAAGCATTCAGCAAAATTTGTATGAATGATTCCCTTTAGTTCTTCCCAATTTCCCCTTTTTGCAAAGAACAACACTTAATTTCTAAATTCAATATCCATTTGTTTTTACTGTCTCTTCCTCCCTGATGTGGCGATTCACTATGAGGTGTAGTGATCACATCAGACTCCAATTCCATGAAGCTCAGCCATTTGGTTTATCTATTTGCCTCCAACATTATCTGATTTAGTTGAACCTGCTTTTTCATTCACATTTGTATCATATGAAATATGATACATATGCAATACATATGTATCATGAAATATGATACATATGTATCATATGAAATATGATACAAAAATGAGAAATAAGTACATACAGATTCAAACTGGATTTGAATACTGCATTGAAAAGTAGACAATAATACAAGTATTCTCAATTGTATTTTACAATACTATATATTAAATATCTAATTTAAAAATTGACGCATAGGATTTCTCCCTGTATAAACACAAGATTACAGGCTCCTTCTGTACAAACTAAATCCCACATGCCACCCTGATGATTTCCATTGACATTTTAGCTTCTTAATACTCCATCATAAGTGTGAGGGAAATATACTATATAGCTAAAAGTATGTGGACACCTCTTTAATTGGTGAGTTCAACTAACTTAGCAATTGCTAAAAGGTACATACATAAAAAATACAGACATATATTCTGTACTGATAAACATTTTCAGTGGAATAGATTGTTTTTCCAATATGGCACAGTCATCTTTCCCATGTGTTTATGAAATCTCTGCTCTGCTGGGTTTAGCCCAGTCAGCTGTAATTACTGTGAAGTGGAAATGTGTAGAAGCAACAGCAGTTCATGCCATCAACTGGTAGGCCATACGACCTCGCAGAATGAGCCCACAAAGTGCTGACATGCACTACGGCTCATTTCAAAGCCTTGGTTGCAACACTCACTAGCAAGTCCCAAACTGCCTCTGGGAGCAATGTGGGGGCTGCTCAATGGTAGCTTTGTAAAATGGGTTTCTATGCCGGTGTAAAAGTATAAAAACCTAAGATCAACATGCACAGTACTAAATACTGGCTAAATACTGGCTTAAGTGACGTAAAGCACACCACCATTTAACATTGGGTGGTGAAAATAATGTTGTATGAAGATACATATCAGGCTTGGACCATTCTAGGTTTGGCCACCACCAGGAGAACCATTCCAACTACATGCAGTGCCAAATGTGAAGTTTGGTGAAGGAGGAGTAATGGTCAGGGACTGTTCACAGTCTGGGCTACGTTCCTTTGTTCTAATAATAGCAACTAACATTAGCAAATAATATTTTAGACAAGAGTGCATGGGGCCAAGCTCCTACTGCTGCCATAGCCTCTGGCTGTGACCACTGGGTGAGTGGAGTGGGTTCACCCTGGAAAAGAACTTAATTCAGAGTTAAGCATGGATCACAGGTTAGGTATTGTGACGCTTTAGCAGTAATGTCAACTTAATGATGAATGAATTTTATCTTAACTCTATGTAAAGCCATGCACTTAGCTAGACAGTGATGTGGTCTTATTACACAAAGTAGTAACATAGACAGTATCGTGGTCATTGGAGGCAAATCCTCCAAAAGTCTCTTTCTTTGAAATGTTTTTAAAACTGTGGCCAATGTCACTATCACATAGGTTGTATAAGTAGCCAGCCAATCGTGATCACAGCCACAGCTAATGATATATCCATAGTCACAGAATGGCTATAGCCACAGCATGCTATGGTAACAGACCGTGGCTAGAGGTTAAACTGTCAATAAATTATTACACATTGTCAAATATAATAATATCCACTGACCAAGGTCGATAACGAAACAGTTTTCCCACTTTGGTGTGGACAAACTTAACAGAGACAGCTCTGAAGCACAAACTGAGAACCACCCAAAATCAGTTCCCGACCTCACTAATGCTCTTGTGCCTGAACGGGAGAAATTAATCTCTAGCAGGAATCCAGATTCCACAATACTGAGAAATACCTTCACTGAAGAGCAGGGTTGTTATACCAACATAAAAGTGACCACCACCAGAAAATTATGTGTGGGTGACATGTTCAGATGTGCACGTATTCTCGATATTTGGCTAATCGTCAACACAAATTAGCAACGTATTCAAAACTGACTGACGACGTGAAAACAGACAATAAAGGTCAGCGGCGGAATGGGCACTGTCTTTATCAAATAACTTAAATATGTGAATTAAAAATAAATCAATTTCTTGTAACTGATATAGGGCGCTGTTTTTTTGTTGTTTTTTTTTTTTGTACCGTTTGCAGGAAACAAACATTCAATGTTAAATATGCAAACGACCTCTTGTGGTCTGCTTTAATAACTGTCTTTATGTTTAAGGGTTAACTTCATTACAAATGTTAGCAAGCTTGCGTTACCTAGCTAACATCAACGTTAACTGTTGGCCGTAGGTGTAACGTTAGTTATAAATGTAATCAATTCCCTCATTAATCAACCGAGAAATCTTGTTAGGCGTGGCACTTGAGAAAATGAAGAATTTCTGCCTGTGACAACGTTTGACCTCTCCCCGGCATCAAATTAACTAGCACCACAGCAATTTAACTTTGCTAACGTTAGCTAGCTTACTGCATGCTAAATGCATCAGTTAAATGATTGCTGCTAACGCTGCCCCAAGACTAGCGATGCTAGCTAGCTAATAACGACAAACTGCCGATCCTACCGACTATAAGACCACAACCAGCATCGCAAGACCTTTCTAATTGGGTGTGAGTTGTAACGTTACAGCATTAAATCAGGCATCCAAACAGACGTGACCAGCGGCCCAGCTTCCATAGCTGCTGACAGGAACTGTTAACGTTAATGTAGGTGATGACCTGCCCAGAAAACTGATCAATACGAAATCACACACAAATGCCATTGACGTTACAGTAAATGTAAGCTATAAAACATTTCATGTACCTGGTTGAGTGTATGTCAGCGGGAAAGTATTATGTTACAGTGGATGTAAGACGCAGGTTGGTCCCTTTGCTTGGCTGGAAAAAGATGGAGAATCTGGATTGTGATGGTAAGTTCAGGGTCACCGGAAACTCGGGGACTTCTCGCATGAGTTGCGCCTCCAAGGAAGTAACCAAGTGCATATTTGGACCGGTTGATCAAACTCGGTTGATCAAATGTTTTATAGACTTCTAATATTAGATTTTATATGGTTTGGATCTGTGAATAGTGGACAGGAAGTATTCCCTGCAATATGTACGCAAAAACAACACAGACAGACACAGACACACACAACACAGAGCGAGGTAACCTGGGGCAGTGACACCACCCGGAACCGACGGCAGAAAATTGATGTGCATCAACCAGTGTGTTCCACTCTCGTTTAGGTCCACACGTTATCATCCAGTGCAACCGCTGTATCTTAATTGAGATTTTAATTAATAGGCTATACAATGGATCTCGGGCGTGACTGGTTATGGTGCCGCAATTTCCGACGGCTTTGAATGTAGCACAACGAGGAACGGTTTGGTTGGGATCACTCATGTCTTGGTTGTCATGAGTGGAAACACGCAAGATACACAAATATTATCAACAATAGGCATTTAAAGTTTCAAAAGTAAAAACTTTCAATCGTCATAATAATAATTGTCATATTATATCCGGTAGTTACTGCATATAACCTTAATGCTCCTCCAACATGAAATACTTTTTGCTGTCACAGTTATTGAAAAAGGAGCAGAAACCTTTAGGCCCACAACAGCCCTCACTTACTTCCAATGCCCCATATATAAGTTCACCTATACAAATCTTCTATGGTAGTTTGTAGAAAACCTGAATGATTTGTCAATAATCACAAGGTAAAAATTCACAAAACAGCAGTTATAGTTATAAAAATGTTTATATAATACACATATCACATTATACAAGTAAAAATACATGTGATGCTTATTTAATTATTTGAAAAAAAAAACCCCCCAAAACTATGGAAAATATGCAGCTCAAATCTAAAAATTCCACTTTTACGTACAATACAGCATGGTCACCATACTTTGCTTATTTACCACATTATTATCACATAAATCCATATAGTATACAAATTATTACCGCTCCAAAAGTGTTCGCCATCTTAACAAAAATAAATAGCAACCAAAAATTTGTTTCTTTTCTCTGATATGTTAAAGTAGTGTGAAAACATACAAAATGCAATATTTGAAATGGCAATTCATACTTGCTGCTAATTTCACTATGTAAATCTCACATTAGTATGACTTCACCATTCAGGCACTTAAAACATCTGACAGAATGACAATACTACAATGTTTTTCACGCCGAGGATTCCATTTGGAGTTGGGATGTGGTGTTGATTAGATCTCTGGGAAGACTTTCTCTGGCCTCTTGCATCTTTCTCCTGGCCCTCTGGAAGGCATCTGATAGAGAAAAAAAAACACTTAGTAAACAATACATACATACTCTCCTGAACTTAAGCTACAAGGAGTACTGAATAATATCTTTACCCAGGATGGTGCAGACAGCTCCTTGCTGACTAAATCCTCCCAACTGGTCAAAAACCTTCTGCCTCCTTTTCTTCAACATGGTGGCATCAACAAAGGACCTGACAAGTACACAACATAGATATAACAAGCCACACATTAACCTACAGTACAAGAAATTAAACCATTTATTAGTATGATAAATATTTATGATCTTAGATACTGTGCACAAATGCTGAGGTTTGATACAATTTTATACACAGTGATATAATCAAGGTGGGTTGGTTTCATTTTCCATGTTTACAGTAGTGATATACAGATTTGATTAGACTTTTGATTCAATTAATTATTTATATTATAAAACAATATGTATAATAATTATAAATTAACAATTAGTAATCAAATAACTAATTATCAACCATCTCCTAAATTAACAGATGAGCCAGATGTGGACAAAATCAGAACATAGCTGCTTCCCTACTAATTCCCTGTGGTGCTGGAGACTGGTGAGAAAATTAACCATTGGGGTGAAAATAATATATACATTATGTTATAGGACTCAATAACAAATCTTTAATATACATATTCAGAGCACACCCACCTCAATAATTTTGTGTTTTTTATTCCCTTTGTGCAAGATTAATTTGTCAATTTAACATGTTTTACCTGGCTTGCTGGATGCAGTGCAGATTAAAGGTGACACTTCCTGTGGTTTCAGTGCAAAAGCCAAAGCGGCTTAGTCTGTCTCCCTACAGACATATATGGAAGTAAAAAAATAAAAATAAAAACTTTCTTCAGTATCATTATTGACATAACATGAATATAAAAAGTACAGTACATATTTACAAAAACAGGAAATCATGCTAATTTACATGAATATTTCACAGGGTACCTATGACTATTACAAAGATAAGTTATGATAAGATTATTTTCATATTCTGTATTCATTAATGATTCACTGATTAATAATGTTTTTATGTAATTATATTAATTTTGTACCTTGAAATAGAATTTCTTGAATTGGATTTAAAAAGTGCAAAATCAGATTATGAAAATATTTGAAGCTTGAATATGAACAACTTGTAGAATCATGCAACAGAATTAGAGTTATGTTTTCTAATATATCATTCTTTACTTTCTATTATCGGATGTGTATTCTGAAGTATCTTTCCAACTGGTGACCATGTATACTGAAAACTCAGAGAAGAAAAGTGGTGCAACTATTTAATTTAATTTAATATACATTTAATTTAATGTATACGAACATTTAGTGCATTTTTTTCATAAAAAGAGAGAGAATTGCTCACAGGTTTGAGCCTACCTTGAATGTCCCTGGTATTCGGACGTAGCTGTGGTCTTCAAGCTCTGGAGAACCTCCAATAAAGAAGCGTCTCAGTGCAGAGACTGTCCCAGTCTGAAGAGGTCTCCACGTATGACAAGTTAATATATGTTTACCTGGCACATACAAACATGCAGACAAAACATAAAATCCAGGCAGATAAGACTAAGGAGATGATGAAATGTTAATTAATTTACAAAACACATAAATGCTTTGTTTTGTGAGTGAATTGTGAATCGGTTACTTCAGCATTGACATTTCTATGTCCAGTGAGTCAAGTCACTACTTGGATTAAAAACACTAGATCCAACCTTAGAATGGAAAGAAATATTTTGTAAATGGTACGTTGAGCTGAAACAGCTGATGGATTGAGTGGTCAACAGATGGACTGCTTTGATAACTGATTGTTTTAATTGCTTTAAACAAAAATGCCAAATATTTGTTGGTTCTAGCTTCTCTAATGTGATGATTATCAATCAATAGAAGATGATAGCAATTGTTCACTGCAGCCCTAATTTTAAGGCCACATTTTTTATCAATATACACAGCATACCAGGTATGGCAGGAAAAAGCAGATAGCCATAGCCTTCAGTTCGATAGCGCTGCCAGAAGTCCAGGGAAAGAACCTTGAAGTAGAGCACTGGCCACTGGGGAATTGATTCTGAAATAAGAAGAAAACTCGTGGCTCAGTCTAATCTTTTATATGTAGTAACACATCTTTCAAAGATACAAAAATCACTATCACAAATTTAAACACAACATTCAGTACTTGATACTAACCCTCACTCTCTTTTTCACACATGTAGAAAGCCTCAAAGCTGAAGGGGAAACTGAAGAAAGCTACATTTTCCTGTTGGCAAAGACAACACTGATGATCATTGACAAAACCCAGAGATGCTCTGAAGTTTTACACTATTTTCTTTTACAGCATACATACCTTCCCTAATGTTTTAGTTCGGCAGGTCTGGGTAACCCCTGAGAGAGACTGGAATGGCAAGCTGGACCAATCTTGAATGAGAATAATACAATCAGTCAAATAAATTATGTTTAATTGACTTATAAGGTCTCAACAACACCTAAGTATCACATTGTAAATGGTGTCATATACAGTATGTGACTCACTGTTGGGTAGCTCCATGAAGAAGTGGATGTATAAGTTATCATATTCAAACCCTTTAGCTGACACTAGGTAGAAACAAGTAGGAGATTTAATTGCCAAAGATTACTAATTTAGAAAGCTGAACTGTGAGCACAGCCTTCATACTCACCTATCTCTCCATTCATCATGTAACGAAGAATACCTACAGGAGGCTATAAGAGAGACATCTGTTTAGTACAAAAACAAAGTCATTTTTCCAGCAGAAACTCCAAACGTGCTGGCTACAGCTTCTGAAATGTGAGAATTTTCTGTTAAGGGTCATCGTACGTAATAATAAACATCTTTGGGTTTCAGACAAAACAAGCAATTTCAATATGTAACCTTGGGCTCTGGGAAACGACAAATGGCATTAAATGGCATACCATTTCAAAGTCATGTCCAACGAGGCTGTTGAGGTACTCCTTGTGCCTTACATACAGCTAGAAACAGAGAAAAGTGGATGTGCCCATGTCATAATATGTGTTTGACATAATTAGTAATCACGATGATCATTGAAAGCTATAGTCTTTAATTCTACTGGTCATGAAGAAAAAGTGATGAAAAACTCACATCTTTGTACATGTTCTGCTCCCTGTCCTTTTCTTCTGTTTTCATAGCTGCGGATACATTCTCCACAATAAGACGCCAAACGTCTCTCTTGTCCCCCTCTGTTATAATCCTGATCAACAACACACACACCATATTGGTATTCTTTTTATTAATCAGATATCATAAATTCTATTTGCATAAATGATAAAGTGGCGGACTTTTACCTACGTGTGTCATTGTGACTTTGACATACAAAAATTCATATAGGTAATACACTTGTTAATAAGACAGAATATCAGTCAATGCTGTTGCATGTTTTGAACTTGCCTGTAAGGCTCTTTGCCTTTGTTGAAGTCAGGTTTTACAACAACTGTTCCACTGCAATCGGATTTTATGGTTACCAGCAAACATTCATTCTCTTTCTGGCCCAGCCTGAGAGAGCAAATACATAATGTGAAAGTTACAACTAAAACACAACATCCACAGTTAATGTTTTGTTTATTATGCAGAGCAGTTAAACGTGATAATAGCAAATGGGTCCTTTCCTTATTGCAATTTAGTGTAAATTCAGGCATATTTATCTATTTATCTATTAGGTTGACCAATCCATATCTCCATTTGGTCTTACTTGCAGTACTATGACATCACATCCTTAAAGGTTTTCTGTTATGTTTTTGGCCTCAAGAAATACTGGAGAACTCTTGAACTACAAGTGGCCCCTGTTTTTTGTCTGCACATGCACACAGTTTCTACAGGCAAATGCACTGAGAAACAGAGCCCGATGGAGGAAAGACGATTTAATAGTTATGGTCTTACCTTCCAGGGGAACCGAGGTCTGCCATGATGTGCATGGTCTGCATAGCATTATTTACCACATGACTGCTTTTCACAAACTCCTCTGTGGGCTCCCAGTTGATGATTTTTGACTTTGGGATACTACTGTCCCTGCAAAATACAGCAGACCATCCTATTAACCATGACTGTTTAAAGCATTTAATATTCCAAGCCCCAATCTTTAAGTATCTTTAAGCATTAAGCATAATTTAGGAAAAACTTTCTTAACAAAAATAGATCCTAACTGTATTGCATATACACAATATTGTGTGTTACACAGACACAGTGTTAGTAAAACTGAAGAGTCTAATTAGATGAATTTTCTAGTAGTCTAGTAAATAAGTGAGCTGGTGTTTCACGTACATGGTGCGTCTGTCCTGCCGCCTATGTCTTATGCTGGCCATCCTTTCAGCCAGGAAGGTGGGGCTGGCTTTAGTCATGGTCAATAAGTCACTTGAGTGCTGCTTTCAAGATTAAAAACAAAAAAGTACTCACAAATACAGTAGCAGACAATAATTATAGAATTTGTGGTTTCACATTCATTTTGACATAAATGTCTGCTTCATCTGTAGTACCAATGTGTCAGAGAAGGTATACTTACCGTAAAAATATAATTGCTGTCACAAATTCAAAGACACAGACTGAAATGATAGGACACCCACCAGAATAAAATCTAATCTGTTCAGTGCCTTTAGGAAATGTATCTCATCTCTGCATGGTAGCAGGAAAAAGTAGTTTTGGATTACACACATTGCTTAATCACTTTGTCTACCTCGGATCATATTTGAACTTGACTTTTATATTTTTGCTTATTAAAACTATAATTCTGTGTAAATTATGGGAATATAGTTTGAGGTAGGATGCAGCACAACATACCAGTTGGTGAAATGGAAGACAGTTCGTGTAGCGGTCATGATCAGTGTATGTGAAAATCCTGCGATTTCGTCGGCCCTTTGCCCTGTTCAGGGCCTTGACTTCTGTGTGGTACTGCCGGTCCAGTGGGGTCTGACATGCTCCCTCATTCTGGAAGAGCTCCATCTCATACTGGAACCACAGGCAGAGGGACATAAAGACAAAGGATTGGGTTCATAAACAGAACACAAGGAAATAAATCTAGATTTTAGCAAAAAGCAAACTGCATTTCCAAAGAATGACTTTGACTCTTGGCCTTAACCATTATAATTTCCTGTAGGATGAAGAAACTAAAGTCTTACCTGACTGAAGAGTTTCTCCTGCCAACCCACCACCAGTTCCTCATCATTATCACCTTGTGACACAGTAACAGAAATTTCAAGTTACTTAAATACGCTTTGAAGGAAACCCTAAAACACACAAGTTATACACAACTGTTACATTCCTGTAACAGATGTTCTCATATTTAAAAGGAGAAATATTTCAAAAGATCAACTTCTAATTCTTTACCAGTCCATAATTCTCATAGCCAAAACATACTTTGTTTTAAGTAAGAACTACAACTGCTTTGAAACTGAAAAGTAGATCAGTAGACAGTGGAGTACCTACTGGTTTTAGCCAAATTTAAAGCCATCGAGTCCTGACAAGTTTGAAACTCAAGCAGACACAGCACAGCACAATTTGCGGATTATGGACAAGTGAAAACTAAATCGTGAGACTGTCCAATGGTATTTTTTAATGAAAATAATCATTCACGTTTCATTCTCCCAACAGTAGAGGTGATATTACCTGTCTGGTCTTGTGAGGTGAGGGTTTCCAGTTCAATGCCTCTTTTATCTTGCTGGGAGAGAACCTCCTGGTGGAGGTGCTGTGAGAGGGCTGCTGTGGAGGTCACCCTCTCTATGCGCACCCTGAAGGAGGGACACAGAGATACCGTGTTCAAATAACGATTGGTCAGCTCGTCCTTCTGAATAATGATAGCGTGGGTGTTTACAATAGCTACTCACCTTATCCTCAAGTTTTTAATAGCATCCCGGGACCGATACACAGCCTCTCCGGCATCTGTGTTCCAACAGTCTGCCATCAATAATTAGCACGTCAACATACAAACGCTGCGTCTTTGAGGTTAGCTAGAGCAGGCACGCTGCTAGATTTACTAGTTTTATGTACTCACAACAACTTGAAGTTTCTTAGCAAATGTAATTAGAGAAAATGTTACAGAAAAAATAATGTTACTTTCGTCGGTTAACGCAACAACGAGAAGCTAACAAGCTAACAGTCAGGCAAAACCACGGCAGATGGATGTTGTCGTTGCCATAGAGATAATGGTAGTTCTTCTTCTTGTACTTTTCAGGAGCATTGCTGCCACCTACTGAGCCGGAGTGGAGCAGTAGTTTGAGACCAAACCACAGAGCATGACTCTCTCTGATAATCATGTTTTTGTATAAATAATCAAATACCTCCCCTGAAATACACCGGACTCACCAAAGGATTCTGTCCAACAATTTACAGATAGATAGATAGATAGATAGATAGATAGATAGATAGATAGATAGATAGATAGATAGATGACTCCACAGTATCAAGCTACTTTGGCTCTTCATTGTGTTTTTGTATGGCATTGTGAGAAAGATTTTCAATTAGCACAATCACAATTCATTTATCTTTTTAGGTTTGAGGTTTTGAATGTATTTTACAACAAATAGACGGCTACAAAAACAATAATAATAATGGCTATTATATTATTATCATTTGTGATATATTTATTGTAATATTATTATTTATCGTAACAATTATTATTATCAGTATAAACGTAAGAGTCCAGGTACAATATGTGATTGGATGTTTATTTAATCAGAATCAGAAATACTTTATTAATCCCTTAAAACAGAAAAAGAAAACAGTAAGTAAAAGAAGCTGAGTCATACTTATAAGACAGAAGTACTTACTTGGACAAAGTTACAATTCTTTAACATAATATATATTTTTTTTTTTTCATACTACACTGATAGTCTTCCACCACTGGGTGTTTATGTCAAATCTACAAACATAAAATTATGTTTTCTTTTTCCACTTTCTGCCGTACATTTTTTCAGAACTTACAGACCACGTTTTTGACTTTACAATGCTGTCTTTCTGTTAAATTGTCCCAGTGTTCCTCCCACACTTTTTTTTTTTTTTTTTGCATGAATTCATTATATCACTGGGAGGCAATACACTCTCCTTAACACGTGGAGTCGGTAATGATATCAAGTTGTCGTTTAATAAAAAACGACGAAGAAGACGGGGGCTGTGACGCAGTGGCCATCAGCCCAGAACCAATCACACCACCTGGCGGGTCTTGAGTTGCGCTGACCTGTCACAGTTTTGAAAAAACATTAAAACATTGCTGCAGTATGGCGTCGTTTGTGACTGAAGTACTTGCCAGCTCTGGCAAACTGGAGAAAGAGGATTTATCCAGTAAAATAAGCAAAATGTCGCGCAAAGTGGAAGATACAAAGGTAAACCGTTGGCTAATGTAGCTGTAGCTGCACCGACTAAAGTTTGAACTGGCGTTAGCTGTTAGCGCTAACGTTGACAGGGCTGAAACTTGACTCGTCTTTTGAATAACGTTGGCTTTATCGTTACGGTGCCCGCTGAATTAACACTCAGTTGCAAATAAACATGAGCGACACGATTAGCTAAAACAAACCGGGCGGTCCAGCTAGTTTAAATAGAGTTTAGTGACAGTTTAGTTAGCAAGACAGTTAGCCATATCTGGAGACATGTAACTAGCTACGTGGCTCCCTTATATACAAACATTACAAGTGTCATATTTTAAACATTAAGATAATAACTATATTAGAAGTATTAGCCTGTTTCCAATTGTAAAAAAAACTTTCCTCTTAGCCGCAATAACGTAAATGCCAGAGATATTTATCCTTTCAGACACTGGTCAATAGACACACGCTTGACCGATTAACAACTGTTATGAGACTAATTAATAATAAACAATTACCCGACTAATTACCCGATGAGTAATTTACGGTATTAGATCCGAATAAAGTTAAGTAGTAGATCAATAGCTAAAATCGTGTTACTTTGATTATTTGTACAAATGTTTTGTGCATCCACTTTGTTCAAATAAGAAACCAAGTACAAGTATAAATAATTTATCAGTTGTCAATTATCAGTTGTCATTAAGCAAAAATGGCAGATATTCTCTATGATGTGAGGCTTTGTAGACTGTGTAGGCTTGAGAATTATATACACACATAATTGCACACAAACTGAAGAAAGTTGTGCTCTTGGCTTAAAGAAAACAAACTGACACATTTAACTAAAACTATTATTCCTTCATATTTCTTTATAGGAGGAAGTTTGTGACATGATAAATAAGAGGTATGGTGACTTCCTTCCAAGTCTTCAAGGATCTGAGGAGCTAATGGTTCAGGTTGATGAGGTCTCCAAAGAAATGGATGTTCTTAAAAACTGCATTGAGAATGAGGTATGTATAAAAGTGTTCATAAATGTAAGGAAGACTTAACCTAGATCCTTTAAAAGAACTTAACAGACTGGGTTCATTTTTCTTGTGGTGGATTTACAACTGTGCTACAGTTTATAACTGTTTTGTGTTTGTGTATGTAAACACAGGTGCAACAGAATATCAGTGTGGCTGTGGCTGAGTATGCAAAGCTGAAGCAGCAGTTAGAGAAAAATACTATCATCATAACAATGCTTGGACACCTGAAAGAGGTACATTGTCCATACAATTTCAAATATTATATTATATTATTATATATATTATATACTAGTATAATGACACTAGTATATATTATATACTAGTGTCATTATACTTTATGAGCATAATGCGAAATAAGAGTCGTATTAAAATTTACCATCTGCATTGTCCTGAAAAAATAAATAGGTAGGGGTTTGTGTCAGTCATTTTTTTAAAAAAAAAAAAAAAAAAGTCTACCTTTCAGAATTGTATAAGCAGAAAAAAAGTGGTGCATCCATAACATGTTTGCGCATTTCTGTTAGTGTCATGTTTTCTGTGTGGCTTAGTTTCATAATGCAATGGAGGAGTTCAGCAAAGCTTTACAGGACAAGAAGTATGTTGATGCAGCCAGCCAGCTGGAAAGGGTAAGAGCTGTTTACATTATGTTATACAATCTTACAATCTTAATTAAAAATTAATGGAAACTGAGCTAATGTAGATCTTTGCATATGTTTGGCAAATTTCATCAGGCTGTCAACTATCCTGTACTACACCTGAAAATACATCACTTAGCAATTTTTTTGTGAAACAAAAAACAATTATACAGATAAAATAATTACTCAAAGTTGTGACATAAGGCCAAGGGTAGGGAAGAAATCAAATTACTGAAATTTAACATGTATTATTTACAGTAACCTAGTTTTAGTGCATGTCAACATAGTGATTGATGGCTAATATTTTTTAGGCTAAAGCCAGTGTGGATTCATTGAAGGGCTGGAAGACTTCCCATTTGCCGCTGCTCACTACTCTCAGTTCTGAGCTGACGGTGCAGAGAGAGAACTTAATTTACCACTTGGGAGATGAATGGAAGCGCCTCGTCATCTGGAGATTGCCATCTTCAAAGGGTAAGACTTCCTCAGAAAAATGGTTAAAGTCTGTCTGCCAGGTACAACTATATAATGTATGGATTGCTTTTCTTTCATACAGTACTTATATGTAGGTATACATGTGATACTTATCATATAGATGACTGCACACCAAAACTCATTGCTCTCTCCTTTTACCTAATAACTGCATTAATTTCGGTCATAAACTAAAAAATGACAGAATATCAGGGATTGCTCCCATTCAGCATTCATAAAATATATGCATTTTTTCAACTTTCTTTCATAATCATGACAGCAAACCTATTAGTACGAGTTACATTAGCTGTTGGATTTGTACCACTAGATCCTGCAGGTGCAAAGTCCTTCCTGAAAGTGGAGCTGAACCTGAGCCATTCCTGCAGTAAGGACAGTGAACCAAAACCACCTGCTTTGCTGTGCTGTGTCCTGCAAGCTCTGGCCATCCAGGGAGACCTTCAGCACAAGATCAAACTCTTCAGTAAGAACAAGCAACACTGATCAATGTTTAATATGCAGTACTTTAATTAACTGCAAAAATGTACTTTCATACCTTCTGGACACTTTATTTCAATTAATTTAATATTCTCAGCACAGTAGAGACTTACATAGAATTGTGCTCAACATTCAGTATGTGTAGTCTGGACTGTAATGGAGTAACTTCTTCTAGTAGTTAAGCATAGTTTTGGCATTTATGCACTCTCTATATCAGCTGATGTTTAGATAGATACTAATGTACATGTAATAAGATAATATCACCTGATCGCCTGGTTAATCTATCAGTTTAAACCTGAAGCACAGTTTATTCAATGTTGGCTACAACCTCATGACTAGTTTCTGTTTCTGTTGTCTCTGTCACTCAGGTCAAGTACTGTTGAAGAATATGATGAAGCCGTTGGTGATGTACCCATCACTGTCAGTGAGGGTCACAGAGCAGCAGGATGAGGGAACCATCCTGGCCTTACAGTGTTTTGAGGAGAGCCACGAGGAGCGATCCACTCCTTCACAGGTCTACAGCAAACTGCTCCTGGTGCTGAAGACACTGCATTCCCATCTGCTAGGTACAGTATAGTACAACTGGACCCATATAAAATTGATACATTATGCTTTAAGGCTGCTCAGTGTCACTCTGTACATGGTGATCAAGATTCATGAGGTATATGTGAAATTAAGGTTTTGAATTCCATTCAAAACAGTCACATGGGTACAAATGTCACTTGGTGGGCAGGTTTTATCAGTAGTGACAGTCAAAGTAAGATGTGAACAGCATTCACTGTATGCATTATCATATTTACCTCAGACTTTCTGTTTGCGAAATATTGCATGATGAGCTTATGAAAGGCAAATCACGTGTCTGTTATTTTTCAGATGTGTCCATTGGTAATAAAAAGCTCTCAGCTATCTTGGGGGAACTGATTTGGGAGGAAATGTCCCAGTGCATCATCCATGAGTGTCTTCTTTATTCCATCCCCACCAACAGCAGCCAGCTGGAGAAATATAACACTGTATGGACCTAACATGAGTTTGTATTGTATAAGCAATATTGTAGCACGTGGAGAAAATATGTTACCTCTTCACTTTTGTGAAGAGAACTTCATATGGTTCACTTAGACAAGTTTATTTTATCTTATTTATGTTTTTATCTTATATTTAAGGTGATCAAAGAAACTGAGGAGTTTGAGAAGTCTCTGAAGGAGATGGAGTATCTGAAGGGCGATTCCACAGACCTGCTGAAATATGCCAGGGATGTCAACTGTCACTTTGCCAGCAAGAAGTGCAAGGATGTTATCGTGGCAGCTCGCAAACTCATGACATCCAAGATGCACAACACTGTCAAAGTATGTGTGAGCTCGGGCTGAATACATGGATGAATACACTGCAACTACTGCTAGTTGAAGGAGAATATGTCCTTTTCACCTATAAAAGTGAACATTTGAAATGGTCTGTTTAATGTAAATAGAATGATGATGATATGTCTACTCTTTATCATTTTAGATTTCTGAGACAACATGTACATCATCATCTAACACCAATAATAGCTAATCTATACTAAGAGATATGTTATAATTAGTTTCAATGGCTTAACAGTTGTGTTAGCTAGCTATATTAGCTTGCTGCAGCACTAGCTTGCTAGCTAGGTCTTATACAGTGTTGTCTATATATGGTGTGATACTGATGCATCTTGAATGGTTTGGCGGTCTGCTGTTCTGAGTACAGGGGCAGTTGCATGTATACTTATTTAACTTAAGATCCCTAGTAGACCTGACCTCAGACCTGAGTGAGGCCAAGTTCAAATTAAATTCATATGTACTACTCTTGTGTTAAACATCTTCTGAAATGAATGCACTGATAAAATAGTAATTCATATATAATGGAATTACATATGAATAGATATATCCAGTACAATGACACCACTAGACCATGGTTGCAAAGAATACAATGAAATTGAATCTGAATCTGTCACATAAATATTACACTACAAATTTGACAGTGTTTTATTAGACTCTCCTATGCCCAGTTTTAAATGACGCATCGCCCCATATGTTGATCTTTGTGCATCTCCTTATTTAAAAGCTTTTTTTTTCAATCTCCATTAGATCACACCAGACTCCAAGCTGCATCTCCCCAAACTGCCTGCTCCAAGATCAGAGGTGAAGGTGAAACAGGAGACCACAAACGAGATGATTATGGAGAACACAAAACAGCTGTCTGCCTGGAGTCTGTGCCTACCAGCCTGTCGCATCAGTGAGTCAGTGCAGCAGCTGATGGAGCTAACACTCAACACCCTGTGTGAGGCCGTTGGAAGCTCCACACAATGGTATGTTATAGTGCTCAAAGACCTTACTGTCTGTTGTACTGACTTGCGTATGTGGTTAATGTGCCTGGCAGCACAATGTTATAGTTCAATGGAAAAACCAAGACTCATGTAGTTCACAGCGCTGTTGATCTACCATCATTACAAAACACTGAAGCTTGGCATGGCAGTATAGTTGCAGCCAGCCAACAGAAAGAGGGCAGTGACATACACGTTGACAGCAGTAGAATAAAAAACTATTGGCTGTCAATTTAATACCTATAATCAGATATTCTGACATTGAACCTACACAGACTCCAACTTAACTGCATCCTGCAGTTTGTATCTGTCAAGTGCATCAGGAAACCAAGCTTCCTCAGCAAATAAGTGTAAAAAGTAATACATTTTTCTGTTATTTCCAGTGCATTACAACTCTTCTTCACCGTGAGAAACATTTTCCAGCTCTTCTATGACGTTGTACCAACATATCACAAGTAAGAATGTTTCCATCACATGATGTTTTGCAGACCAAACCTGCACATTTCACTTGATGGTGTTGAAGGTTGTTTCTTGTTTTTATGCTTCTCCTAGAGAAAACCTGCTCAAGTTCCCTCACCTAGCTGCAATTCAGCATAACAACTGCATGTATCTGGCCCACCACCTGCTCACCTTAGGTCACCATTTCAGAGCCCACTTGCCCCAGCCCCTCAGTGAGGGTGTTGCAACATTTGTTGACATGGTACCTGGATTCAGGAAACTGGGTAAACAAACAGTCAGCCACATTGCTATAAAATATGGTTCTGATTTTGTGATCATCAGAAACTCAATAATTTCAATTACCAATACTTTGGTTGATGAAAGGGTGTTTTTAAAAGAGCTGGCCTGGTTTCAAAATTTCCTGTAGACATTCATGGTCTGCACATTTTCCTGTAGGTGCTCAGTGCTTCCTGGCACAGCTGAATGTTCAAAGAGCTGAACTGTTGGAGAGACTTTCCACCGCTCACAACTTTTGCAACCTGGATGATGAAGATAATTACATCGCAGCTAGCAAGGCTGTAAGACAGGTGAGAAAAAAATTAGATAATAAAAAATGAATAATAGTGTAAATATTAGTGTCCAATGGTGATTCGTTTGTAGATTTTCATGTTGTAATGGATTACACCCCATGTCGTGTCTGTTACGGCTGATGTAAGCCTCATCTTATGTCTTGTGATTATTATTCTTTCATCTGCTGCTTTTCATCTGTTTGACTGCAGGTTATTCATCAGTTGAAGCAGCTTGGTACTGTATGGCAGGACGTCCTACCAGTCAGCATCTATTGTAAAGCCATGGGCAACCTCCTCAACACTGCCATCTCAGAAGTCATTGCCAAAATCATGATGCTAGAGGTTTGTCTTTTGTTACCATCACAGTACATCTGTAAATGTAGGACTTTTGCATTTGCTGACACAGAATGTATTACTGTGATAAAGTGAACATAAAAAATATCTTAGAAATGTTCCAAATTTATGTCATTTTACAGTCATAAATGGGGAGAGATCCCAATTTTTTTTTAATTCCATCACCAATGCACATTTCTAGTCCAACCCCTTCACCCAGCCCTTACACACATATCTTCACAAATACCAATGCCACGTTGTCCTTTTAAACCATTTGGCCTTAAATGGGGGTTAGTAATAAAGCCCTCAAAGACCAAGTCTGCATCATCGTAGGCATTAAAACCACATTCCCAGAGAAATGCAGCACAGTTTTTGAGTTTGGGATGGATGAAATGTTCCGTGCAAGTATTTCCAAAGGATAAGTCATAAGCAGACATTTGGTAGTATTACTATTTTAGTGCACACAAGGAAACTATTGATTATACTGTATTTTGAAAATATCTGGATATTGTGTACCCAAGAAAACAATATTACATTGCTGATGATCAACAAGAATTTTATTATTCCCTTAACTGTCAACAGGATATTTCCTCTGAGGATGGGGAGCATTTACACACTCTGTGCCAAACCATCATTGAGGAAGGACCACTCGTCTTCATCCCTCTGGCTGAGGAAAACAAGAACAGGAAATACCAGGAGGAAGTGCCTCTCTATGTGAAGAAGTGGAGTACCTTCAAGGAACTAGTTATTGTGCTGCGGGCCAACCTGCAGGAGATTGTTGACAGGTAGGTGAGAATTGACAAGCAAGTATCAATAAATAAAAATATAAGGTAAATAAAACATAGTTTAGGGTATCTGCAGGTTTTAAGTCTGAAATAAATTCAATTGATAAGAAATTATTAAATTGTTTAAGACATCTTCTGTTAGTTTTTATCTTACTTGTTCAAATTTTCTATAGATATCATAATATTGTTATTATTAACGTTTTTGTGCAGCAAACTTCAACAGCATTATTTTTAATTTTTTATTTTGACTGATTTTGTAATGATGCAAATGTAAAACATAATGAATGACTGCAGGATTTTCTCCTGTACAGAATTTTTACTCCAACAGCCCACAGATCCCTCTCTTCCATTTTGACAATGAGATAAAATATGGAAATATGAGAACTTTAATGTAGCAATAACAGAGTCATTGATATCAGTCATTAACAGTAACAGTCATACTGTTTTTTCCATGAATGTTCAAGAGTGACTGATTTGCCCATGATTTCATTCACAGGTGGGCTGACGGTAAAGGTCCGTTGGCGTTGGAGTTTTCTAGTTCGGAGGTGAAGAATCTGATCCGAGCTTTGTTTCAGAACACAGAGAGGAGAGCTGTAGCTCTGACCAAAATCAAATAGATACTCAGAGCTAATGACCACCAAGAAGATATTATAGCACTTTTTCCTCTCCGGAAAATATGATTCATGTCTTAATTCATTTCCATTTTCTGTAATGTTTATTAAATGTATACACCTACATGTATCTACATTGGACAGTTTGTCACAGAGAAATGATTGTGCTGTCTGGGGATATAAGATGGTTGTAATCAATCTGAGGGATATGTTCCTTCTCAGCATTCAAGCTGCAATTAGTCCTACAGAGATTACACGAAGGCTTCTTAACATCAGCATCCTGCAGACTTTGGGGGTTTACAATGACACAGCCAACTGAGGTTGTGTAACCAGTGGCTTGCCATCTGTTGACATGTGATGTCGTATCCAGGGTTAACTTTGCTTTAACTTGTTGGTCAAACTTCATCCATGGCTTGAGTCAGATGTCTCCACCTTCTGTATTGATGTCATTTCAGAAGATTTTGTCAAGTGATGTTTGTTCAAACCTCAATGCCTCTAAATGAACATTTAGTTCTGACAAAGACGCTGGACCTTGGATCTCTTGTTAAAATCTTTCTTATACTTTGACCAAACTCTTCCACAATGTATTTATTTGTCCAAATAAACCAAAAGGCTCAACTTTTTAGAACCTTCTCTGAACTGTTTTTTGGTGCCACTACATGATGCATATTATAAAAATGCAACTATATTAAAGTGCCTAGTCAGTCAGGTAATTGCTTGGGGCCAGGGGCTGCCTTTGCTATCATTCATACTAAATATAATAAAAGTAAGTGGAAGAGTTTTTTGTTTTTTTCTAATGTACTTATCTTACAAAGTAGAGTGATGTTTAAATTGAACTGTAATAATTTGACCTGATAAATAGTGGTCCACTGACAGAGCTGCCACTGCTGTATGCAGTGTCATGGGTTAAACATTGTCAGTATTTGCGCTGTATATGACACAAGGGGGAGGAGACAAACGGCTGGGCAGTCGTGCAGTAGCTCCTCTCACTTGTCTTTCTTCATCTGTTTAAACCTGATGACTTCCACTAGTTTAAACTCTGGCTGTATTCTTAAGGTTTGCTTTGCAGAGGTAAGTGATTTTCTTTTTGCTATAATCAGTGGTAGCAGGACAAATCAGGAAAAATATGGTTATTTGACATGTATATTTGTAAAATTTACTGGAGGACCTTTAAATATTAAAACTCAATTAACCATTATCATCTTTATGTCAATCTACCAATTATTTTCCAGTTAATTTTTTTTTTGTTTATAAAATTACATGATTTATAAATCACCCGGGGAGACACCTTCATCACTCAGAAATATTCAGTTTACAATAATATATAACACCGGAAAAGCAACACATTTTGATGCAGAAACCCAAAGAACTGAATGTGTTAAGCAATTACTTTATGAAAGTTGTTTATTGTTGACTTATTTTCTCTTGATCAATTAATTGACCAATTGCTTCAGATGTAATTTGCATGTTCCTTTAAAGAACTAATTTGGTAGAAATTTGACTATTAATTGGGGGCACCACAGATTCACAACAGACTGAATAAAGACATGATTGACTCTCGTTCCTTCTCTCCCTTCTAATAATTTGAGTTAGAAGACCAATTATGTATTTTTTCATCACCATGTCCGTTTAAAACGACACATTCCCTCAAACTAAAATCCTATCAGTCTGATTGGCTACACAGAGATGGATCGTGGCCAGTATTTAGAAATGTATTAATTTTTTGTCATTCCTTTTTTGTGTGTTGAGTGATACAGTAAGCCCAGCATGGTTTCAACAGAGAGTGAATTTACCAGTTCATTTGGCCACATCTGGACAATAGTATTTCTAAGCCCTCTGGCAAATACAGTCAGTAATCTTTTCAAATCCATCATGTTCCTTGGTGTTTCTCAGATTAATTTTGAGGATTAGTGATAATCCCTTCATGTGTAATAAATTGCAGCAGTGCTCAGACACTGATCAGCTCACTTCAGACAGATGAAACCTCATGTTTTGCTGATGAGAAAGTAAAACAACATTTGCTTTTGGCACATCATCATACACCATCACAGCTTGGGCTGATGCAGACGTATATGGGAACAGAATATAAACGGAGTTTGAGTTGTCAGAAAAATGGAAACAGAAATTTTAATATACATTACATTGAAATTAATTTTATATATATATAATAATTTAAAACATTGAATCAATTTTTGATGCCTCTGTAGTGCCTTCATCAATGATCAATTTCATTATTTCTACAAACAAGTATTGAAGTAATGTTAACATTAGCCTACGTAATTGTTTAATCTAATTGTGATGTAACTGTAGCTGTTTTTGAAAATTATATATTTTATCTAAGTCCCTTTAATGTTGTTGCCTAAACAGAAGCAAAACCTGAGGAGTGATCTGTGTCCTGAACACCTCAGCAATGAGCACCACTGTGATGTGCAGCAGAGAGACACAACAAAACATTCAGTACAACAACCATGTCAGGAGCCCCGTCAGGATCAAACCACGTAGAAACACCATTCCCCCAACGCAGACCCTCACTGCCAAACATCTGCTGGCATACCTGCCCAGACCACAGCCAGAAACAATACGGTACAATCCTTACACTTTCAAGGTACCGCTTTCTATATTCATCACTGTAAGTCACCACTAGTACTGTACAGTTGTGAAGCCTGTGAAGCCCCTTTTGAGTCCCTGGCACAGCCGTGCTTTAATGACAGAGGGGTTAAAAGATTCATTGTTGAGTGTAAAACAACTCTTAAAAATGTAAGTGCTAGTGTAACTATTTATCTGTTGTCCAACTTCCCTACCCTGTCTGTGGTACATTTGTTGTGACAAAAAGATCTTTAAAATGTGTAATTAAAATAATAATTAAAATGGGTAGCAAATATTACTAAAATGGGAGGACATAGGGCTTTTCTTGAGGACTATTTTCAAGTTTTTAATAGTGAATTGAGGACCATGTTCATGGTAATGTCTGAAAATGTCTACAGTAATGTTGTGTCGTGTAAAGTGAATGTGCTCTATGACACAAAGAACTAAGCAATTTCAAGCTTTGGATCCACATACAATACTTTGTGGGATTGATAAATTTGTGATTTTGAATTTATTGGCATTACTGACAGCAAGGAAAATCCAGACCATTATGGTCATTCTTAAATTAATTGAGACAACAGTTTTTGTAATAATTTTTTTCTCAAAACACAAATCTCTAACAGACAATGACTCATTTCAGGAAGGCTTCTGTTTTGAAGGAGTTTTGAGGTGTTTTGTTTACAATTATTTTGTTGAATACAAATTGGACACGGTCAGAGCTCAGGTCAGGTTAGGTTTTAGACAATTGGGTTGGGAACAAATGATATACAATATACTGGGTTTTGTGAAGACCTCTACTAAAAGCTTCTGCTTCTGCCAGCGCAGAGAATTAGGTTTAGAGGTTTAAGATTAAACAAAAACATCTTTAGGACAGAGGATGCTCCTTGGCCTCAAAGAAATCAAAACACATGAATGGTATGGAATTGATTTTTTGATGCTGAGGATATAAAGGATACCCTGGTCATGTCCTCCAGAGAAAGTCACATTATGATGTCCACAGTCACATTTCTATGCCACATTTTAGAACAGATTTTAGAATTCATTAGTCTTAAATGGGACATAGCATATAATCTACTTGCCATTTATTTATGGTTTTGTACATTTTGTGAATGTTATGAATTGCTGTCTTTGATTTCAGGCTGCAGCTAAAACCACTGTTGCTTCCATGATGATTACAAAAAGACCATCTTTAATCAACAACTTCAACTATGCTAACTGCTCATTACTTCCACCATCCCAGGAGGCCTCTCCCTCCCAAACCCAGAGTTCCTGGAGCCAGTCCTCTCAGGCTCTGACTTTGAACAAGCAAGAAGCCCCCCAACAGCACACTATCCACACAGCTCCTCTGGAACCAGTAGAAGAGACCCCAAAGCCTCAGCGTTTGCATCGCAGAATACACCTCAAGCGTTTTAGCTCCAGATGGCAATCAAGGGGCTCCACTGGCAGCATCAGTGTTCCAGTGTCTGCGATAGAAAGGCAACAGGATGCAAAGAGCCACAAGAAGCGTTGTAAGCTGCTGGGTGATGAGCATTCATTACACATCAATGCCAGCAATCAGCGTCAGCGTTATGTCACCAAGGACGGCAAGTGCAGGGTCAATCTGGGGCCTATTGAAGACAAGAGTCGCTTTATCTCAGATATTTTCACCACATTAGTCGACCTCAAATATCGCTGGTTTCTTCTTGTCTTCACTATGTGCTACATTCTCACATGGGTGGCCTTTGGTGGAATTTACTTATTAGGTGCCTGGTTGCGTGACGACATTGCACATGTGAACGACCCACAATGGCTGGCATGTTTCCAAAATGTAGACAGTTTCCTATCAGCTCTGTTGCTGTCATTAGAGAGCCAGAGGACTATTGGGTATGGGTCCAGGATGGTGACAGCTAACTGCCCTGAAGGTACAGTGCTCCTGATGATCCAGTCCATCCTTGGCTCCATCATCGATGCTCTCATGGTAGGCTGCATGTTTGTTAAAATCTCTCGGCCACAGCAGAGAGCCCAGACATTGATCTTCAGCAAGCACTGTGTCATATGTGAGCGTGACAAGAAGTTGTGCATGCTCTTCCGCATTGGGGATCTGAGAGAGAGCCACATGGTGGATGCCAAGATCCGAGCTAAGCTGATCAAGTCCAGGCAGACCAAAGAGGGTGAGTTCATCCCACTGGAGCAGTCAGAGATCAATCTGGGCTATGACACTGGAGGAGACAGACTGCTCCTTGTGGAACCCCAGACCATTACCCACGTCATCAATGAAAGCAGCCCCTTTTGGGAGGTGGGGGCTGAGCGTCTGAAGAGGGAAACCTTTGAGATCATTGTCATCCTGGAGGGCATCGTGGAGGCATCAGGTTTGTAGAAGTGTTTTTAAGTCCAGTGCTCTCTTGCAACTCATCTCCACAGCGAAGCAGCTTCATTTTAAAACATTGCAATTTCAGATCTCTTTTTCTGTCTTGAAAGAATGGTTGTCAAAGGGTTAATTGGTGCACTTTGTAAGAGGTATAGATGGATGGAAAGACCTTGGTCTGCTGAATGAGCTTTAGTTCTGTTCTATCTACTCCCTACTCCTACACTTTCTGATCCCTTCATTTATTTTTCAGCACCACTGAAGACACAACAAAACTGTTCTCTTTGTTTCTGTATGATTTCAGATCTTCATGCGAATTGTATCTCATGCAGAAAAGGGGAATGGCTTTAGTGTAGTGAGATTTGAACGTCTGTCATTTGCAGCAAGCAATTACAGAGAAATTTAACACTGTTGCTGAGGAGAAGTAATTTGGCATGACTGAGTTGTTGACAAGCTGTTAAAATCTCTTTAGGAGCTTTCATACAGTGGGTCATTGTGGCCTTTGTGGTCTTGGTCATCTACTTAACTTCTTAGTAATGTTGTTAAATATTTTATTTGGCTTCTGTGTTTTTTTGGGAAAATTTGAAAGGGTTGGGAAACATTGCTCTTGCATATGGTTCTGTTAAGGCTAGGACAGTTGCTGTGATGCATCTGTTGCTGTAAGTGGTAGAAATAAATAGAGAGCACCAATAGAAATGAGCCATAGACCTGAAAAGAAAGCACCTTAAATGTTTTTGAAGTGCAGTTTTTTAAGTATTCTTTAAAAATCTGAGGATGGAAGGACAGAAATTGCGAGAAAAAGATGTTATGTTCTGAATTTTTCTGCTGTTTTTCCAATGAAGTGACATTTACCAGAAGCCATGATGACATTTGTTGTAGGTATGACATGCCAGGCGAGGACTTCCTACACAGAGGATGAGGTCCTGTGGGGTCACCGATTTGAATCGTGCATTTCCTTGGAGAAAGGGGCGTTTCGTGTGGACTATAGTGCGTTTGACAAAACCTTTGAGGTCCAAATGTCCTCACACAGTGCAAAAATTAGAAGCCTAGCAAAGGATCAGGAAGGTTCATTTTAGAAAACATTTGCTAAAAATAATATTGCATTAAAACATATTCCCTGATTAACTATAACATCATATTTCATAAATATTGATCTCAGGGTAGCAATAATTTCTATTTTTCATTTGTGTGCATGTATACATTTTGCTCTTTTTTTTTTCATGTATTTCATTAAACTATGTTACACTATGAGATGTTTGTGTTGTGTTTCAATAATTTTTCAAAAATAAAAATAAACATCCTGCTAAACCCAGTTGTCTGTGGTCTTGCCTGGGCAGTTGAAAAAGTGGTGTGGCAAAAGAATCTGGACTCCAGAGAGTTCAACTCCATGGTCTTTATTTGACAAGTGGAACTGGCTCCATTATCATCATGTAACACTCTCCTATGATAAAAGGTGGTCGTACAGGTTGATGCATCAATGTTATCAATCTAATATGCCATATAAAGTAATACATGGAAATTATTTCTCCATATTGAACACTTTCACTTTTGATATTTTATTTAGGTTTCACTGACACTATTTTTATTTTATGTCATGGGTGGGACTTTGAATGCAGTAATTTAACCTGTATTGGGGTAATTTTACATTGATGTACAGTTACCTTTACCTAAACAAACGATCTGAATACTTCGTCCACCACTGGTTAAACTCTACTACTGGATTTTGTTCATGAAATTTGGTGGAAACGAGTTTTGATTTTCTCCTTTTCTTTGTAACATAGACTCCGGCCCGGCAGGTGGCGCTGATGCAGCCACGGCCTAAAACCCAAAGAAGAAGAAGTTGTTCCAGAAGAGCAGCATGATGGGATATGAGAGTCCTCCGGCGGCGCGTTGCCGCCATGTCACCTAGAGAGAAACATTTAGCGCTTCTCTCTGTTTTAGGCGTAGTTAGTCTTGCCCTTTATTATATTCCTACTTTTCTTTACGCGACTTTAATTCTTGGAGTTTGTTGCATTGTGTGTTACTATCATCGCGGAGAACCGCTTCCCGCCAGGCTAGGCCTGAATCCGCGGGCTGGGCTCTACGTCCCAGCCTTACTCAGGCGCTGGTTGCTGGGTTGGGGGGTGACCGGCGTGTCGGTGGCTGCCCGGGGGAAAACGAAGAGTAGCAGTAACAGAACCGAGCTCCGGGAACCAGAGGGACAATTCAGACAAACGCTCGTAGAAACTGGGATTTATCGAAGGGAAGCCTTAGCAAGTGACTCGTTTCTTTTCAGCCCCCGGGATTTCCTCATGGGGAGTTACATCGGGAAACCCGAAAGTCCAACCGCGGACACCGGGAGGCCGAGGGCAAGGAGAAATCCCCGAGAGCAGCTGCGGGAAAAGCTGTCCAGACCCAACCATGCTGTCTATACTCCAAACAGGAGGTTGTCATTTGCTGGGTATGTTAATAATCAACCACACTATATAACAACACGAGCCGCCGTTAGGAGGCGGTAACGTTAGAGTCGGTGGCGCTGTAAAAGAGGAAAACATCAACATGATATAGACTAAAGATGGACCTGTAGCTATACAAGTATACAATAATACACTGTACAGTGCCTGTTAAAAGAAAACATTATTCCTTGAGTCCCCTCTCCAGATAAAAAAGAAGAATTATCCAACAGCAGATTGTAGATGTCTGCTTTGTCCCTGCAATGATACATTTTTACCCAGAATAAAACCAGTATTTCTATTTTCTATTTCAGACTATCATAGCCTGACATAACTTGAGTTTAAACTTTGGAGTTTAATTGTTAATTTTAATCTTAGGTAAACATGATATAATTCCATTAATTTGATTTTAGTTATTGGAACTGTACTGCCTAGTAATTTAGGGAGCGCTAAAGTCACAAGTGGGGGTCTATCTGATGTAGATGTGTGATGTTTAAAAGCATTTACATCTCTGTTGAATATTCATTTGTAGATTCAGGTAACATGTATGTACTTTTGTTTTTACCCCTGCAGGGAGCCACTAGGCACAGTAAGCAGGTTCACGATCACACCTCAGCGTCATTACCCCTTACAGCAGCCTGGTGTTTCGTCAGTGGGAGTCCTTCCTCCCGTCAAGTGGGATGGCTTCAGGAAGAAAAATGTTCTCAGCCCCCGAAACTCCCCGGCCGCCCTCAGTCCTGTCACCGTGAAGATCGCTAGGCCCAACCACAGCACCCCCAGGTCTCTATATCACTGCAAACCCATAGTCTGTTATAGTGTATAGGTTGTTTTGTCTTATTATTTTGTCCATTATCAAGGAAGAAATTGCATACTGTGTACCACTGTACTCTGCATGATATGCAAAAAAAAAAAATGCCTAGAGAACATGTTGTATAGAGGCACCTCTGTAGCACCACAATTATTATGTTTCGATTTTTCAGCTTTATAGTTTGAATGTTAACTCTGACCATAGCCCATAGCTGTTCTGTCAACTGCTATTTTTATTTATTTATTTATTTTTTAGTTTGGACCATCTCAGTTGTGCAGGGCTTCCCAGGGCCCCTGCAGACCCCTGCTCCAGAGAAAGTGTCCTCAGGGTGTTGAAGGAAAGCCGCAAGAGAGAAGTGGAGGATGAGGACAGGAGCTTTACAACTGAGCAGAAAAGCAAACGAAGGTACCAGGCTTAAACTGTGTCTGAAAGGCAGCACATAAACACTACTGTATTTGCTTCATAGACCTTTTGTAAGTTTAATACATAGCCAACATTAGCATTGACAGCTGTTAAATTACCAGTCTTGCTAGGAGCTTCAGCCATCATTGCATTTACAAGACAACAGATTATATTATGTCCTCTGAACAGCTAGTTCTTCAGGGCAGACTAGATGCCAGTGACTAATTATTGTTCTGGAAAGTGATGAGGTAAACAGGAATTAGCTGGTTAGCATGTTGACTTCAGTGGAAGAAAGTAAGTGATAGAAGCAAAACAAGCAATAACATTGGCATTGCTTTGAACTGCAAGAGACTGCTCTTTACTCTCTCAAGTAAAGGAGAAAAGCTTGGTGCTGAACTTGCAAGATTTCTTCAAGACTGGCAAGTATAAAACTGTTACTGCTAACATTGGTTATATAGCAATGGCAAAATGTAAAAAGGCTCCTTTCAGCAGATGTACTTTGGTCACTAACTGACCCATCACCTTTTCATATGAAATAACGGTTGGTATAAACAAAGCATCCAGAGGCCAAAACCAGTCACTCAATGTTTTGTTGGTCAATGTGTCTTTCACTATTGGAGAACATGCAGGTCAGGTCTCTCAAGAGTGAGATGGTCATATTGGAGATGATGTGGCAGGAAGCCTTGTACAGGATTTAGATGACCTCTTGTCAACCCTATTTCCATTTGCTATTAGACTGCCAACTGTTGCTGTATGAGGAAGAAACATCAATGAAGTTGTAAATGTGCATATATATATATATATATAGTAATGCCGGACCACATCTAGAAGTGGGATACAGAAAAGTACAGATGTCTTCAGGTCTCTCTGTGTGTCAGATGACACTGAGCTTGAACATTATATTATTGTCTACTACGATAGTTTCCTTCATAGCTTCTCTGAACCTTGGATATACGTAACCAGATATAGAGTTCACATCAACACAATGTGGAAATAGGTTCTTAATTCAAACCATGAACACAGTACTAATGTTGAAATGTAGTTTTCTGCTGACATCAGTTCTTAAAGTTATTGAGAGCATAACAAAGATGAGAGACCACACAACGAAAACAGCAGCAACAAGTTGGGGTTTACGCTTGATTCAGTGATTCATCCAAAAATGCCTAGATGTTGAAGCATTTATTTGCTGTTAAAATAATTGTTTTTAAAACTTTGTTTAAGGATATATCAAAACATTACAAATATGTGATCTCCTCAGAACTTTTCATACATTTAATAATTTGAAGTATTTTTCTGTTTTGTTGTCCATTTTCATTTCTGAAGGCGTAACGACAGTGGTGGAAGTGCACACTCTGCTTTTGAGCCTCTTTTGCCCAATGGAACACCGTCACAGTTGGTCCCTAAGTGAGTTAAACGTTCAGATTTATTTTTTTTGTTTTACCAATTGCTATTGAAGCTCATGGCACCATATAAAGTATAGTGTGACTGTCTAAACGGAGGTGGAAATGCTTTCCCTTCCCTCCCCCAGGCCAGGAAGCCTGAAAAGAGGGATGACCTCACTGGCAGAGGAATCCATCATGAAGAGGTCTCGCACCTCTTCCATTAGCTCTGGCAGTGGAGCCCATGCGCCTAGAGGAACACCAGGCACCAGGAGAAATCCTATCCACAGCTCCTACAGCTCTTCAGTAGGCCTCTCCCAGGTAATATTTACCTACTCCATTACTGTGCACACGACCCTGCAGAGACAAAGTGGAGTTGTTCAGCTTTAACTTCATGCTTACCTTCACAGTGGAAGAAACCATCAGCTCCCAGTTCTCCTCTGTCAAGCCCTGGATCATCTCGCTCTCAGACTCCAGAGGGAGCCGCCAAACGACCCAGGTGTGTATCTGCAAAGTCCCTGCTGTGGCCAATCATCTACATTTAATCTAATATTATGTTTTTAACTTTTGGTTTCATTACCAGAGAGGATGATGGGCAGTCTCCCAGCTCAGCATCTTCAGTGAGGTCAGACCAGACTGCCTCCGACAAGGCACCTGTTACTTGTAAGTCATGTATAGAGGTTGTACAGACATTAACTCTGTAATTTGTTATTTAGACAGATTAAAGTAAAAGGATTTGGATTTATAAATATGTGATTATTTTGCAGCCAAACTGACTCCAATTCCCAAGGTCCCCATTACCACCTCAACAGACTCTACTGGTAGTGGTGGGAAGAGAAAACGGAAGATACAGCTGGTGTCCAGCCACCGGGACGATCACATCTCTCTGGTAAGGATGGCTACATTCTTAGACTTTATGCTTCCACAAACTTGTTTATGTGTGTCAGAGTGAGATATTTTTCATTCCCCATGCTTGTTGACAGCCCCCACCTCCAGAGCTTGGTTACACCATCACTGTACAAGACCTAGATGAAGAGAAAAAGGCTGCCATTAGCAAGATACAGAAAGTCCTGGAGACACCTGGTGAGTAGAAGCAACCACAGGACTAACACATTCAACCTTTGTCCTTTAACTTGTGCACTGTTTGGTTCACATGTACTGCAATGCTGGAGGAGGGAGAAGCTGCTATTCATTAACTGAACCCTAAATTATCCTTATGCCACCCCCTGCGACTTCTAGGCCTGACCAGACTTGCATGACTGTTCATGGGAAAAGCCCCAGTTTGACCTCTGATCTTCCTGTTAATTTGCCCTTGTTTAGCTCCAGAGAAAGAGAAGTCTGTTTCTCCCCCAGCCACCACGTCGACCCAGCCCTCTTCCTCCACCACCTCTACCACGACAACCACCCTGAGCAGCCTTCTTGCAGCCCCCCTGCCTACTGCCTCCAGCGCTGCCATCCCAGTCATTAACCTGGATCCCAGTCCAGGCAGTAGTGTCAGCACGGCACCTGTAGCCTCCAACCCACTACTAGAGGCTCTGAAAATGAAGACCACCTCTCCTGCTAGTTCCACATCTGCTGCAAGCGCAACCACAGGTACGATCACTGATATGTTAGATGAACATCAGTTCACCTATAATGTGAACAACGTTACAGGTGAACTGATGTTCACCTGTAATGCTAAGCTTGTTTTTTTTTTTTTTTTTTTTTTTTTTTAACACTTGTTTTGTCTTATCATAATCAAGGAGATTAAAATCTCCCAAAACAGAAGAATAAAAACTAAGGATGTGATTCATTGACTACAATGACATGTTGATTTATATTCCTACGATCCAATTACATTAATAGGCTTACATAGTTTGATAGGGAAGTATATAGATCTAAAATGCAAGGTAAATCATCGATTGTAACAATACTAAGAATTTGCACGTTGTATTTAAGCATGACAAACTTTATATGGATGTATTTTTCAAGTCATTGAATCGTATCGTTCTAGATGAGCCAAATGTCATTCTTGAATTGCATCGGAACCGTGCATATTGTATCATAAAAACTTATCTTTACACCCCTAATAAAAATGGATCTTATTTTCAATTCTTATTGTTTTTCTCTGCCCCATTATTATCTTAAAGGTAAGGTTTACTTTTTAAATTTTTTATTACAGCAGCTCATGATTATCATGTTTTGGTTATACATGAGATAATCAATTTAAATATCATTGATTATTGATCATTTCCAGGTGCCTGTTTGATTGACACATTTTCCTTCCATAATTGGTTTGTGTCTGCAGTGTCTGCAACAACCACACCTGTACAACCCAGCAGTTTAACCCTGAAGGCAACGACTGCAGTGGGTGTCCCACACCTTCCCCCTGCCTCCCAGTCTCAGTCCTCCACTGCTGGGGTGGAGCAGCCCTCTGCTTTTACTCAGGTCCTGGGTCAGGTCTTCAAGGCCTCCAGCAGCACCCCACCTGTAGCAGGAGCAAACCTGTATGGACTGGCCAGCCAGATTAGCACCCCCGCTGCTTCTACAGCCTCCAACACAGTCACTGCTGCTACTGCTGCCCCAGCCAGCACCTCTGAGTCACTTAGTAACACAAACCCTCTGCTGGCTTCAGGGTTCAAGCCTATCTTTGCTGTCAGCACCACCACCTCCTCAGCCACATCAGCTCCAGAGAGCAAACCTCCGGCCCAAAATTTCAAGCCCATCTTTGGAGGTGCTACTACAGGTGCTGGCTTTGGACAGCCTGCATCCCTCATAGCCACCAACCCAGTCTCCACAGTTTCTTCAAGCAGTGCAACCTCAATATTTGGTGGCTCAACAAGCAGCACCACAGCTGCTTCATCTGTTTTTCCAGGCTTGACCAACACCCCAACTGGAACAGCCTCTACTGGTTCCATCACCACCACACAGCCTACATCCCAGCCAGTTGCAAAATCTCTCTTTGGAAACTGGTCCACACCATCCACAATAAGTACCAGCTCAGCCACGGTGCAGGCCCCTAATACAGGGAGCACATTTCAGTTTGGAACTGCTACCACCACTACTGCAGCTACAGCTGCCCCAGCTGCTGCTACCACAACCTCCAGTAACAGCACCTTCACATTTGGAGTCACACAGCCAGACCCACAAGCTGCCAACCAGAAGGTGTTTGCATTTGGCCAACCAGCCCCCAGTCAGAATGCAACCACCACTTCTTTTGGAGGCTTTGGCATGCCCAACACTGCCTCCACCACTGCTGTCGCCACCACACAGTCTACTTTCACCTTTGGAAAGTCGTCATTTGAAGCGCCAGCAACACAGTCAACCTTTGGCTCCACAGCAGCACCGCCAAAACCATTCACTTTTGGAGGCAGTGTTGCATCATCTACACCTGCCTCTAACCCCGCCCCAGCTCCTTTCACTTTTGGGGCACCTGCTGCCACCACAGCAACCACATTTGGGACCCCTGCTAAACCAGCATTTGGAGCCAGCTCCACTGGTTTTGCCTTTGGTGGCTCTACTGCCCCCCCAGCTGCACCCTCAGCTGCACCAAGCTTTGGTGCAGTAACCCAGACTCAAAGCTCCTCCTCAGCCACCTTCACTTTTGGTAGTGGTGCTCCTCAGCCGGCTCCTCCTGGCCCCCCTCAGCCAGCACCCAGTGGATTTAACTTTGGTACTGGTATGCCATGTCCCCAGTTCGGAACACCAGTCTCCAATAATCCTGCACCGCATATGGGAAGCTTCAACTTTGGGGCAGCTGCTACTGACAAACCAGCTTTTGGTAAGTAACAAAGACAACTTATGTTTTGATTGTTTATATTTAAAATACAGCAAAGGGGGCTGGTGAGATTTCTTTCTTCTTATAAATATCCTCTTTAAGAACTGGTCTACATTGGTTTCTGTCCAAGTAGAATCAATTGGTTTAGCCATTTAATTTTTTTATTTTTTTTGGTTCAAGTTATGTGCTATTTTCTCTGCAGGAACATCTACCCCATCCTTTGGGCAGAGTGCTGCGGCAGGTCCAATTGCCTTTGGAAGTCCTGGAACTCCAGGCCAAGGATTCAACTCTGCTCCTTTCGGTAAGGATGTCAACCTTTTTATTGCTGTTGATTGATAGGGATGGTTATACCTGCACCCACCTGTAGTTTTGTGGTGGTGAGTTTTTCTAATTCTCTCTGTAAAGATAAAAATGAGGTTGATATCAAACTTGAACATAGGAGTAAAACAAAACGTCAAACTACAGAGTTAAGAAAATATTTTAAAAAAATTTTAAATATAAAGCTTTCTCTACAACCAGCAACATAGCATTCATTACACATCTCTGTGCAATGAAAGACAGATTGGAGTAGGTCACTGTCACAGGTTTACCATCAAACTGCATGGGCCTCTCACAGAGGCCCCAATTTAAACCTTATGTATAGTGAAAGCATGACAGTCAACAAAGTTTGAGCCTTATCCTAAATTGGGACAAGAGTGATTTTTGGTGATGCAGAGCATTAGAGGAGATGGCTAAACCACTCCCAAAACATACTATCACTTACTGTTTTGCCATGTTGTTTGATAACTGCTGTGTCATTAGCCAAATAAAAAACATAAGCTATTTAAGGTTAATGATTTAGAAAATTCAGATGCAGAGCTAATTAAGACCAGAAACAGAAATTTGTGTGAAAATGTAGAAAGAGAAGAAATTACAGGTCACTTCATATCACCTGTTTTGTTTTTAATTCAGGGTCTCCAGCGACTCCCTCCTTCTCTATTGGAGCTGGATCGAAACCATCTGGAGCACGTCAGAGGCTGCAGGCGCGGAGGCAACATAACAGGAAGAAGTAACCTGCTACATGTGTCCAACCCTGCTTTCAGAAGACTTCAGCTGTTGCTGCTATAGCTAATCTGGCTAACATTGCTCTGTTCTAAACATCCCCCAACCATGATCTCTGCTTCCTTCCCCTCCTCCTGTGGGTTGTGCTGGCCCAAAACATTGTGCTTGCAGAGGAGTTAGAAAGAGCACACCAGCTTGCTGAGTTCATGCTGCCTGGATGACTACATGACTCAGTGAGGGATTGTAGCAGTGAAGAGACAGAATCCAGAACAATGTACAATACTTGAAGAGAGGAAAGACAATTGATTAGTTTGATTCTGAACAAAAGCATATCCAAAGTTCTTTTTCCTTTTACAGTATGTGGACACTCCCATTGGTTCGTCTTAAGGAGAAAGCTGAGTTCGACAAAGACATGGAGCCTTGGCTCAAACATTTATTTTTTTACGTGAAGCGCTCACTGGTTTGTATGTTACGGAATATTTGAGTACACTCTCTGAATGAGTCTGAATAGGGTGACATGCACAGTTAATTCAGATAAGGTACACAACGCAGCAGTGTCAATGTAAAGTTATGAGTTGTTTGCATTTTAAATTATTTTTTTAATTGGCTCTTTGACCCTGTATATGACTGATTTGTTTCTGCACTTAAGGGCAACTTAGTAAATGTCTTAATGTAGTTAGTGAAGACCTTTTTGTTCTTGTTTCATACTCTGTCATTGCAAGCATTCCCAGAGTCCTCCTATGGGCAGCCTTTTTAATAGTGATTGCCAACACTGATGTAATAAGTAGGTCAGTATGTGATTAGGATGACTACTATTGACTTGTGTTGTCAAACCAAAGCCAATTCATCAACTTCATGCCTGTGAAAAGAATCTGTGATCTTTATCTCATCTTTAAATCCTGAGATGTGTTTGTTTGTGCCAGACTACCTCTCTTTACTCCCAGGCACTGAATCCTTGTTAGTTCACTGAAAAACAAACAAATCTGACAGCATTGACTAGATCAAATAAGATTTTACCTTTAACTACTGTTATTACAGATGTACCTTAATACAGTTTTTTTTTTAACATCTGCACAGCAACACATTATCCCCACTTCTGAATATCACTGTCATAATCTATTACACCGCATTAATTTAACACCAGATTTACTAAAAACTGAATCTGCTGAATTGGAAACCTTTACCTGCCAGAAATTCTCTCTATGATGCAGGGATTTTTGTTGTCTTTCATGTCTCTTACCTGCACCGTGAGGTGAGAAATTTTGTCAAGCAAACATGACCATAAACCCACTGATGTCAGCAGTCAAAGTTATCAAAATCCTTTCTGTTCTGAGTAATAATCACCTCTTGTGAAAAGTGAGCAGTATCTGATGCAGTTTTTGATTGTTAATTTTGAATGAATAAAAACTGAATTTTGGACATGGACAAGAACACATTTAACCCCTCAAGGCCCCATTATTTTGCTTCCCAACCATGAGTCCAGGTGACAGGCCACTGGCTGTGACCAATAGATCAGGTCTTGTATTGTCTATACTTTTGAACAAAGTTACAGAATAAACTATTATACATTAATTATGGCATAATTATTATACATTATATTGAATAACAAATATTAATCTCTTAAAAGGGTTGCCAGGGTGACATTAATGTTTACAATTTAACTGAGAAGAGAGAGATTTATCTCAGTTTAAGTAGACATCAGTGAATGTTTCCATAGTGATATTGGTTGTGAGGTTATACCCAATGAACATTTCAGGCATTTCTAAATGATATTGCAAGCCCACAGTGAAAATTTAAATTTAAGTATTTTTAACAAAGTGAGTTTTGTAGTATAATGAGTAAGAAGTTCTAGTGTTCAAATGACACATTTCAACATTAATGTCATTTGCCCTTGTCTGAATTTTTAGTTGAGTTTATATGTTCTAGTATCTCAAAAGCCTACAGACTACAGACCTTAATTTGTAAAAATGTAGGCGTCATGATTTCTTACTTGAATTTGGAAATTAGTTAATTCCTTGGATTCATCCTAAAACTCTTCGCGATCCAGTTCATTGTCAATGTATAGTTTGGGCCTAAAGACTTGTTGCTCCAGATGAGTGTGAAACCAGCTTTGAAGAACCATAAAACTCATTATCAAGCACAAAGAGCAGCAGCTCCTCTCCGGCCCTGCAGGGGGCGGCAACCTCTCTGCCACGTGTTTGTGGCGCGACGAAAGAAGACGAGGAAGTTTTGGACGCAACGACGCATGCGCCTTGCTTCTGTGGAGTGGTTGCCGAGTAGTTAACGTTAACGGTGCGAGGTACGTGGCAGAAAGCTCTCGATATGGAAGCATCTGCTCTGGTTGCCTTGACTTTGATACTGGGCGCACTGGTTATCCTGGTCGCATTGGCGGTGGGGAGACGGAAGGAAGAATTAAGAGAGGAAACGGAGCAGGCAGCGGAGTTTGCCGGTAAGAGCTATCTAACTAGCTAGTGTAGCTAGTCCCCTGAAGTGGTGAGTCACCGACTCGTTCACTGTCTCTGTCCGACTCTCACGCACGTTTCTTCGGCTGCAGTCATCCTCAGCCGGTGTGGACAGATAGTTGTAGTAGTATTAATGTGTCTGTGATAACTTTCAATCGTTCACACACTCCACAGACAGATACATGAGAAACTTTTGAGCGACTGTCACCTGTCATTGGCCAAACGACTGAAGCCACACTGACCCACCAATGGCAGTGACTCTGCTTTATGTCCAGTCAAGTAATTAAACACTAAAACACGAGTGAACAAGGAAAGGGGCATCAAATGAGGCAAATGTAAGAATATTGTGAACTATCTATATGTGTATATATACATAAATTTAGTTCAGCCTTTTTCAATTTAGCTCTTTATATTTGGTATAAAATTTAGTCTTAAATAAATTAAAGGGAGGGCTTATTAGATCATTTGCATATTAACACAGTACTTTGTATGTCTTTCCAAAGCACACTTGATTGTTTGTAGCAAAAGAACAAATGATCAGTAGTCGGACAGAAGAACATAAAATACAAGGCTTCATCTCAAATTTACATTTTTAATGTGAAAAATCACTTCCTGGCTTAATATTACAAGAATCTGCATCTCTCATCATTCAGGTAGATATTTCACACCTGGAGACGGCAGTGTTGTAATAAATTTGAAGACAAGAGGATTGTTGGTCATTAGTTTCAGTGGTTATGATGTAGTGTCATGAATGAAAATGTGCTTAAGTACTGTTGTTGTTGTCTCTCAGCTGAAGGCAGTGTTGTGAAGGGCGCTGCATCCAAGAAGCAGAAGCAGGAGAAGCAGCGCAACCGCAAGGATAAAGCCTCACAGCACAGTTTCAGCCATCCACTGCTGGCCGCCTCGCTGAAGGTAAACTGGTACACATGCTGTCACTGTAAAACACACACACACACTGAAACAGCCTCTGAGTACAATGCTTCTTGGGAGACATATCTGTCGATCTATCATATCTTTACACCTCAGAGATCCAAAAGGGTCCTTTTTCTATTTAATCTACTCTCATTGATCTGAATTTGGTGAATAAAATATTAAAAACATCTGTCTAAAACAGTTTAAACTAAAACAATGTAACTTTGATCCAAATTGGATTGTTTAGAGGGCTATTATGTATTTGTGACCAATATGTATATATTTGCATCTTCAAAAAGAACAGACAATGCTTTACTTTAGGCTCTTTCTCCAAGGCCATTCTTTGAGCATGCATGTATTTATGTCACAGGGCCACAGTGGGAATGTGACATGCCTTGATTTTAGCAGTAATGGGAAGTATCTGGCATCCTGCTCTGATGACCGCACAGTCCGGATCTGGAGCACCAAAGACTTCCTAGAGCGGGAACACAAGTGTATGAGAGCCAATGTGGAGCTTGATCACGCCACACTGGTCCGCTTCAGCCCAGACTCCAGGTCTCTCCCTCTCTCTTACTAAGACTTCTTTATTTGTCAGTCAGTCAATCCATACGATTAAACAATACTGTTCAATGTAGCCAGAAAACCAAAACAATCTTTCTCTTACTTTGTATTTTTAAGTTAGATTTTTGCAGAAGAAAATCAAGTCTGCTTCATTTGTAGAAAAGTAAATGACTTTACGTTTACTTTTGCTTACTTTTATAAAAGTTAATCAAAAGTAAATTCATTTAATATAGTTTTTTCTGCAAATTAATCTACTTGCTTGACTATAATTCTCAAATGCAATTTTTGTTGTAATATGCACCTTATACCAGACAAATATAGATAAGTAGAGCAGAATTCTGTCTCTCAAACACACGTGGCATTGGTTCGTTGGGAGGTAATTTTTGGATACAGCTTTGTGATAACTCCACCACTTTTTCCCCTGACTCTCATCTTTTCACTACAGGGCGTTTATCACCTGGTTGGCCAATGGAGATTCTATTCGTATCTTCAAAATGACCAAAAAGGATGATGGCAGTTTAAGCTTTAAAGCTGCTGCTGAGGACTTCCCACAGAAACACAAAACCCCCATCCTTAACATAGGCATTGCAGAGACAGGTACAGAACATAACAACCTTTGAAGTCATGAATTTGTAGGTTGTTTTTTTTTTTTTTAAATTGTATTATTAGTGTAT
>CM076660.1:11856866-11953708 GCA_038496675.1 Rachycentron canadum | reverse complement strand
CCTAGCATGGACTATGGCGATCCTTGGTGATCATGTCGTCAGTGCTTGCTTCCTAAGATGTGTATAAGAGACAGATATATATATATATATACATACAATACAATACACTCTTGAATGGCACGAAGCAATGTGCTTTGTTCTACCAATGACAATCTACCCAGACATTCAGTTTACAATGACTGAAGTCTATGGGAATCAGAATATATTCACACATGAGAAGCTAAAACCGGAGAACCTGGAAAACTTTAAGTGACTATGGATCAATGATCAAAATAGTTGCTCTTTATTTTTGATAAATTTACTAGTTATTGCAGGCCTAGTTTGGTGTCTTTATTAACATTTGTTGATTAATTTTAAAATTTTATTTTTATTGTTTATTATTTTAAACAATTGATTGAGCTTCTCTGGGAAAGAACATTGTCATGGAAGAAAACTCCAAATTACAAAAACTACAATTTCAGACTTTGTTCAGTTGATGTAAAACGTGTATGCAACATTCAACATCCCCAGAAACAGGCACTGGCACTGTTATTTATATATCATATTATTATATTGCCTATGTCTATTCCACGATTTTTTTAGTAGTTTTATTAAAAATAAAATAAAAAAGTGGCGCCCATTCAGTCCTATCGTGGTCTGGACGAATTATTAGAAGCTGGGTCTTCAAATACATCCATGGTCTAAACTTGTTTGTTTTGTTTTGTTTTGTTTTTTCAATAAAGTTTTTGTTGGATGTGAAAAAGGGGCGGGGTTAGAGTGTTGACCCGGAAGCAGTACGTGTGCAGCGAGGCACGTTTTCCTCCCGCAGCAGCAGCATGGACAGTTAGTGGTGGTGGAGTGAGGAGATGTCTGTAGAGATGGTGGAGCTCCCGGTTAAAGCGTCAGAGCCGGTCCGACCCGCAGGCATCCTGCAGCAGAACCGCGTCTTCCTCGACTTCTTCTGGGACCTTGCCAAACCCGACCAGGAGGTCCGGCTGAAGGCGGTGGAAAACCTCATCCAGTACCTGAAAACCAACAACAAGGTGAGGCAGATGACTGACTGTAAACCCAGCATGGTCCTGCTGCACATGTAGCCCTCAGAGGCTGGGGCTTAATGTCAATAGTAGCGGCACAAGTATTCAAATACTTACATTTTAATAAAAGACGACATAATAAATAAAATCACTGCTCTCAGTAAGCTCATTAGGAGTACTATATTAGTATTATCCATACTGAGTCAGTGTTGTGTTACTATATCACTCAACCATTATTATTAGGGAGCTTTAACATTGTGGCTGGTTAAGATGTTCACCATAGGTTTTCAGTGTTATATGATTAATGTAAAGTGACGAGTAACTACTGTTACTGCTGTGAAATAAATATAATGTAATATAAAGTACCCTCAGCCATGGCCAGGTTTACCTCTTACAGAGCCCTGGAGCAAAAATCTAGTTTGAAGCCCCTGTCTACGCCCACTGTACATACAATATACAGAGCTAAAGTTATTAGTTGATTGACACAAATTAAATAGCAGCAGTTTCTCACCATCATCATTTCAAAAATTCACTGGTAGTAACTTCAGGACTGTGAATATTTGCTGGTTGAGTTGTCTCTGACAATATACTGGTTTGACTGATGGTCAGAGGGCTTCAGGGAACAGTGATGCAATTAACGAAGAAATTTGTCAGATGTATTGAAAACAAAAGTTGGATGCAGCCTTACAGTTTTTATAGTATTTTATTATGGAATAATAAGATCTCGTCCGAGGTTTTCTGTCTGTTAATTACTGAGAAACTAACTGGTCTTAGTATCAGATTTGGACACAGTTCCTCCTCAAGACAAGACACACAAGATGGATGATAGAGGACCCATCATATCTGATACTCTACTTCAGTGGTACAAATTTCTCATTTATTATCTAAACCTTTTTTGGGGGCCCGGGTGGTAATACAGCTCTGCTCGCTGTAATTATTGGGGAATTAACTATCTGAACCATGTCGCCTGTTACCCCTAGAAATTCTATGTCACACAACGTATGCAGTCTGTAACTGTATAATAAGTGTGTGAGGCTGTGTATCATGTTGTGGTGCTGTCTGTGTATTACAGGAAGATGAGTTGGAATACACCTTTAAAAGGCTGGTCGACGGACTGGCCCACACACGAGAGACTGCGAGACCTGGGTTCAGCCTGGCACTGGGACAGGTGAGAGGAGACAACCACCTAACTAGTTCAACCTTTCTGTCCATTATGACACAGCAGTTTGACTTGTATTTTGAGAGATCTGAAATGTAGGTCAGACAATAGGAACCCAACTCAAAGATCCACTTACTAGCTTTTTAAGAGCCTTCAATTACTTTTCACTTTCTGTAAGCAGAGCGATTACAGCTGTGATTGAAGTGTGGACCATTGGTCAAGTGACAACACCTGAGTCAGTTTCATTAGGTGCTGAAAACTGTGAGATGCTAGAAAGCAAATACATTTCATATTTAACACACACTCACTTAACAAATCATCAGTTAATTGATGTTAGCTCATAGTTATAGATTAACTTTATATGTTGACCTGTTCTCAAAGAACATTTTCTTTAATCAAATTGGTCATCATCTAGATGTTACTGTATGGCACATTTACAAACTTGGGGATATATCACTTAAGTATATGTTTTGAACCCTGATTAAGAAAGATGTGCTGATATTTTATTACCAGATTTCTCATAACTGTAAAATATATATATGAACATTATCAACATTAACTTACAGCACAGAACTAGCAAACATTTTTCTAGTCACAAAATAGTTTTTTGCTTTTAAAAAGTTTAATAAATTTATTAAGTTGCTTTTAATGAAAGTTTAGATGAAAGTGGTGTTTTTACATGAGTTCTTTTCAGAGTAGACAGATGTGTTGTTCATGAAATGAATGGAAGGTGGAAGGTTTGGCAGTGGATGCAAAGCAAACCACGAGAGATCAATTTTGGCACCGACAGCTCTAAGGTAGCTGAGCCAAGCAGGAAATAATCAACGTGTTGGCTTAGTGTGACATGGGTTTTTGTTTTTCAGGTCTTGGGTGCCTTTGAGGACGTCTCTCTGCAGAGTATATTCGACAGAATCAAAGAAAAGCACAATTTGCAGACAGTGAAAAAGGTGAGTGTTTGGTGTTTTCTCTGTCAGCTGAGAAATTACTTCATGAGAAATTACTTCAGCTGTGGCTGTAAAGTTCTTCTTATGTTTTTCAGAAACTTGTCAGAAATGCTATGTTTGGAAACTTGTTTGGCGTACTGGCCCTTCATCAATCCAGCCGCCTCTCTAAAGTAAGTAGTTTCACCATCATGCATCATTTTTAAAGAAAAGTTTCAGCTCTGTGTCTTTGCTGCATATGGGTGGGAAATTGCTGAAGCCACATACAGAGTGCAAGTCTCTGGTGTCCTAACTTTATTTTCCAATCATGTTTGACAGTTATGTCTGGTAAATATTCATTGTCACTGATGGAAAGGTACAGGTCTAAATAATAAATGAAATTGATCACCAAGGTGGCAGAGTTTCATTGTGGCTGCTGACACCAAGTTTTGTCAAAAAAGCAGAACACATGGAATGAAAAAAATTGAAATCTGATAATGTAACAGGTGCAATGCTAAGTCATCACACACAACAGATATGCTTGTGAAAGTTCATGTCTTTCTCTGACATGTAGTAAAGTTTGACCTTCACAGGCCATTTAAATGTGTGTATGTTAAAAACTTTACATTGTGTATGATCATTGTGTAGTTAAATACCTATACTTATAGAATATAGTAGCAGACTTGCGCAGTGTACAAAGGTTGTTGTGTGTGTGAGCTACAGTGCAACACAGTATCTCTGAGCTCTGTCTTGTGTCTCTGTAGGAGCCTCAGGTGGTGTTGGGATGTGTACAAGTCCTCCAGAGCCTCAGCCAGCACAGACAACACCTCAAGGATCTGCCAACTAAGACCATGATGGACATTCTCACTGAGGTGATTACGTAATACAAGAGCCATATGGCTAGAACTATAACACATACACATATGTACTTTTTCCCCCTAAAACTAATGTGTCTTTGTATATCCTGTGTGTCAGATCTCAGAAGACGTGTTTGAGGAGGTGCTGCTGGGTGCTCTGCAAACTGACCTGGCATCAGCCTTCAGCACTCCTGAGCAGCTGCAGCTGTTGCTGGTAGCACTGCAGCGCTTCCCACAAACCCTCAAACCCAAGAAACTCAAGAAGCTGCTGGGCTCCTCGACCATCATCAACACTGACAACATCCCAAAGTAAGAGCGCTGTGATTGACTTTCATTAGGTTTTCATTTTCTCTCTCACACACAAATTATCTTTCTATCCCCCACTTTGAGTTTCCCTCTGCCTTTATTTTGCAAGTTAGCTAATAGTGTCTGTAAGAAGTCTGCACTAGTCTCCCTTTCTTCATCTGCTAATTAGGAGCTGTAATTAACAGATGCTGTGTGTAAAATCTAAGCAATGTTTGATGTTGTCTGGCAGGTTGACAGAGGTGTTAAAGACGGCAGCCCGCTCAGTGAAGAAGGAGTGCGTCCTTCCTGCAGTGGTGCTGGACCTCCTGAAGCTCTCACTGAAGGAAGACAGCTTTCAGCTCTTCTGGAATAAAGCCATCGTTGACGGCATGTTGAAGGAGCAGCCTGGGCCAACTTAGTGAGTCTTCACAGGAAGACATGTTCAAAGTCTGAAAACAATGAGGGGTTAAAAGACTTTAAATTCAGTACTGAAATTTCTGGCCAAAAAAAAAAAAATCTAGTAATGCAAATTTATCAGGTTCAAAAAGTTCAACTCGTCCAATCTTCCAATCTTTCATTTTCCTTTAATTTGTCAGTTAACATTCATGTTCTCCTGGTGTCGTTCTGTTTGTGTCCAGTTACCTGAGCTTTCGTCTGCTGGGCAGTGCCCTGCCTCATCTGTCTGTAGCCCAGCTGAAGGAGGTGTTGTCTGGAGAGGTGATGATGCACTACGGCGAACACGTGGTGTCTGCTCAGGTCAGCAGCCCTATCTAGTTGACTATAAGTGGCAGCTTTTCAAAACTTGATGCACTTTTAGTTTGGGCAATTCATGTAAATGTGCAACCTCTTTATATTGTGTTTAGGAAATGACTTGTGCCTCTAGTGATGTAGCTGGATACAACCAGAGATACATGAAAATTAAAATCCACAAGTTAAATTGGTCCCAAAGACATTAAGTAATGACCCAACAAGCTTGGTAATAACTCTAGAGTAAAGTAAAGTAAAGTATCACCTGCTAAGTCACGTTTTATATAAGTTAATGCTTGTATAATTGCTAATTGCTCATTTTTAATAATGTTAAAAGACCACTAACTGATGAACAACAACTGATGAATTAGATGCATATCACATAGAGACCCAAATGTTGCTTAAAACTGATCCGTGAGGTATTTAAATATTATTATTATTATTATTTTATTATTATTACAACCATGAGTTGCAGCTTGAAGGGGCAATTAGAAAAGTTTCAGTCTCTGTAATGATTTGGTTGAATTTGCCCCCCTCCTTTTATTTTTTTCCATACTCCATTGTGAAAGTTTTGTGGATATCAGACAATTGGAAACTCTCAGTATTTTGTTAATTGTCTCGTACTGGAACTATATTTGTGGTATATTGAATTTATGTGTACAGTTATATCATTGTGATTATTGTCACATCCCTGAGTGGTCAGTGTTACTTTCCTTACTCAACAAAGGAAAACAGAAGTGACTGTGTCTCTTGCACATTAACAGACTAATCTCATCCATCACTTCATCCATCCATCCTCTCACAGAAACCTGACCGCTTCAAGCTGGCTCCGGAGATGGACGTCTACGTGTCAGACTTCTTGCAGGGCTGTCAGGACTCAGACAAACAACTGACAGTGATGGTGGGCTTCTCCTCGCTGACCAACCAGGGTTACCCTGTGGTGCCGTCGGTGTGGAGGGTGGTGCAGCACCTCCAGCCTGCAGCGCTGCAGAGCTATGTTGAGTGGCTGAAGAACATGTTCATGCAGCCTCAGCTGGACAAGCTTCTGGACTTTAGCACTCGCAAGCAGAAGGACAAACAGGAAGGAAATGAGCAGTGAGTGTATATGTCTGCTGTTAAATGTTAGTCTGTGTGAGAGTCTCAGCTCTGTACCTGTCCGGTCTGGGGACCCTGAACAGGAAGTGACAGACATAATAACAGGCTCTAACTGCTGGTTTTCCTTCCTCAGGAGAGAGAGCTCCATATTCCGCCTGAGGAAGTGGATTGTTGCTCGGCTCACATCAATTGTTGACAACCACCAGGTGAAGAAGCAAGAGGACCTCATCATGGATGTGGCCAGGTGAGACTCGCTTAGTTGAGTAATGTGAAGGTCTGTGTGTTTGGATACCAGACCGTCCTTTGGCATCATGTTGTTTCTTTTCCAGGTTTGTCTTTTTCCATGCTTTCTTCAGCGCCAAGAAGGCCACAGCCGACATCGCCGAGACGAAGGGGAAGCTTTCTGTCCCACTGGATGATAAAACCAGAGGAGTGCTTGTCAGTTCTTTCTTTGGGTGAGACACAAAATCTTCTCTGTGATTCTTAAATAGCTTTCAAATAACAACAAAACAACAACAAACAAATAACAAACTAAATCTAGTTTCAAATATCCTGTGGTTGTCTGTTTGCACTCACACCACAAACTTACTGCACCAGTGTCTGGTAGAAAGAAGGCATAGACCTTGCTTTTCAGGCAGAGCTGGACTAATTGTTTGGTCCACACCAAACGATGATTGACACTGACAGTTTGACAGTTTTTTTTTGTTTTTGTTTTTGTTTTTAATCCAAGGCCAGAGTTTGGGGTGAAACGCATTAATCTGTGACTTGTCCTGTTAATGGCTAAATCTGAAAGCTTTCAGTCTGGAAACTGGACTGGACTGCACCAACAAACCAGGGAGGAAAACTCAGATTTCATATTTGGGGATTCCCCCTGAAAGTCAGAAAAGTGTAACATTACAGCCAGGGCAGGACCCATATTTGTCCAAAGACCACAAGGCTGTTCAAAGCGCCACCTGACCTCTGTGCATCGCTGTTTCCTCTCTGCTCACCATCCAGACTCCTCATGTCCATGCACCACCTGCCCCTCATCGAGGACTCAGCCGAGGGCACAGTGGTCAACCAAAAGCGTGCACTTGGTGTGACAGCCAATGGCACCATGTGGATCTACCACCTGGTCCAGTATGCCCAAGTCCTACTTAACCAGCCAAAATACATCCAGAGCAGCCAACCCTTCAGCCCTGAGCAGAGACAGGCCTGGGACAGGTAGGACAAGAAAATCCTTTCAAAGCACGGCCTCAGCAGGACAGGATTAAAATGACATGATACAGCTTCATTCTTCCCTTTCCCTTGTCTTCTACCAGCATGCTGGAGTCAGTCGCAAACCTGAAGAAGAAAGCAAAGAAGGGCCAGTCAGCAGAGATCAGCGCGTTTCAGCAGCTTTTCCTTTTGGTCGGCATGCACCTCTTCAAGGTAAAACATTCAACACAGAGCTGTGATAATTTTCAATCTGCTGGCACAAAAAATAAAATATTTTATTTGAAATTAGTAGAGTAAGAGCAAAATAATCCTCTGGACTCTGAATACTCCCATAAATATATTTCCTCTGAAGGCCCCTGAGGAGCTGCTGGACATCATGAAAGACCTGCAGAGCTGTGTGGACAAGGCCCAGGAGAAGAAATCCAAGAAGAAGAAAAAGAAACAAGGTGAGGCTTCATACACGGTTGATAGTTCTACCATCATTGTTCAATTTTGTGGTGATGAATAGGACATTTCTTGCCAAAGTTACTTGAGAATATCTGATACCACTCTGGAGTCTGTTAAATATGTAGCTTGAACCAAAGTCTGATGGAGATTCAAAGCATTGGGAAACAGTGGGAGTTCAGGAATGTGGCTCCCAAGACCTTTAAAGTTCAGTAACTGACACATCTAAGACGTACAATATATTTTTCTGTTCATTTAGTTCAGCTGTCAGTGTGGTCTCTAGGGTCAAAATTGTTACCCGGACAAAACTACAAAACAACATCAGTAAAGTTTCAGTATAGATAAATTATGTGGTACAGTGTTATTCTGATATTTTGCAGTTATTATGTTGTGTGAAAGCCCTTGAACATATCTGTCGACTCTATGCAAGATAGAGACCACTACATTCACTTATGAAGACTTTGACATGCAGCTGTAAACTGTAATCTTGAGTTGTGATTGTTTGTGTGGGTCAAGAGTGAACTACCACGCCCAAATTTCAGTTTTAGTTTTTAAAAAAATATTAATTAAAGCTGGGCTATATAAATACTTTCAATTAAACAGTGGATCGAACAATGTTTTGTGTAAAAGCATTGTTTTGATTTTATTCATTTAGCAGAAGTTGCTGAAGACCAAGCAGTGTAGTAGTAGTAGTATATAATGAATATCCAATATAATATAATACACAATATACATTTGTCAAGTTGCCAGAAATGTGACAGGCAAAGTGTAAATAAGCAAGTCTTTGCTACACTTTTACCATTATTGACTTTATAATGTGTTAATGTTGTTGTACAGTTTGTTCCAATGTAGTAGTGAAGGAAATCTCTCAGTATTGTTTTAAAGTGTATGGACATGTGGATTTTCCCTGATACAGCCACAGAGCAGGGGGAGGAACCTGACTGGGCAGAGGTGATGGTGGACATCTTGTTGTCCCTGCTGTCACAGCCAAGCCGACACATCAGGCAGGTCTGCAAAACCGTCTTCTCCTCCATCTGCCCCCATGTTACTGCCACAGCCCTCACTGCCATCTTAGATGTAAGTAACATATTATCATATCATTCATTTTCAAAGTCAATTTTGACACTAGTTTTGTCAGTGATGTTTGAGAAAGCATTTTTACAGGGAGTAGTGATATGAATGTCAGTTAGTTGATCAGTGAGTCATAAGATACTGATCCAACCACTAGGTCCAACTGTTTTGGGTTTCTTGTCACATCTTTTGACCTTTCTCAGAAAAAGGAGTTTGTCATTGAGATGGTTTAGTTGTTATCATGTGACCTTAGTATAGAGTTTGTCACCTGATAAAATATATTTTATTTGAGGTATGATTTGTTGACTTTGTGAAACACAGATCCATCTTAACAATGGTCAGAACTTGAGAAATCTGCATAAATGGCAAGTCCAGCTGTTCAGAGTCATTTTTACTAAATTGTACTTGGATAGAGGTAAATGGTGCATTCTTTGGGGACTATTGTCAGCTGCGGGTTAATACACATTTGGTAGTCCAGTGTGTATTTACAGCAGCAGGACAGTGTGTGGGGGACTAACTCAAAATACGCTCCAGGAGGGTGTCACTCAGTGCAACCGTGTGACTCACTGCTGTGTTTTAAATAGTTTTTGGACAACAGTGAAGCTCTACACACAGGAATAAGATGTATCAGGCTTTGGCATTTACATTGTTCCAATCCTGATATTTAAAGTGGAGCCTTTTGTTATATTGTTGACATCTAGACAGAGGGAACGGTAGAGCAACAGAGAACAGAAATGCAAACTTTATCAAGAGCTTGGTTTATGTGATTCATGAAATGTGGACCAACAGTTGCAATCTCAACAATGGTCGCATGTATGTAGAGTTTGATGCATGTCATTCCCAGGTCTCTGTATAAAGAGGCTGTTATTCTGACTAGACTGGCATCAGAAAATGTCCAGATGGTGATTGTATTCAAAGTCATGTGTATTGCCCTGGCAGTTTTGTAAGTGATTGCAATGACTTTGGTTTTTTTTGTCTGTGTAGGTTCTGGACCCAGACAATAATGATGAGGAGAACAGTGCTGTGGTCGTCACTGATGACAGCGATGCCAACAAAACGCAGAAATCAAAGGAAGATGATGACGAGGAAATGGAGGTCAGTTCTCACTCTGTGCACGACCAAGTTTTCTTTTATTTACAGATTAGACCTCTGTGTAGTGTTTTAAAAGTAACTGATATTATGTCCTAACACGTGGTTATGGCTCTGCCAGGATGACACATCAGACGGAGCAGATGACGACTCTGACAAGGATGAAGATGATGAAGCAATGGAGGAAGAGGATGAGGAGGAGGAAGAAGAGATGGAAGGAGAGGTGGACCAAAATTTCCGTTTGGAGTTGATGAAGGTGTTGCAGCAGCAGAATGCTCTGGTGGGTGCTCAGGCTCTCAGATTGGCCTGGTGTCTAGAAAGCTTCCTCAAACACACGTTAATTGACATTTTTGCCCACTCGGGCGCAGTAGAGTCAACTTAAGCTCAAAGAAATCTCCATTTAGTCATATCCTTGTGTCTTATGTATAGAGCAGCAGAAATGCAGTGTAATATTGTGTTAGACATCCAGGTTATAACCACATGTCCTCTGCTGGGCTGCATGATCAGGCCACAGAGGAGGATGGCAGCAGTGATGAAGATCTGGATGATGAAGCCATGATGGAGCTGGATAAGAGTCTGTCAGCGCTGTTCACAGAGCAGAAGAAAAAGACCCAGGCTAAGAAAGATGAGAAGACCAAACTACAGAAAGAGAAATCTCTGGTCCGAGACTTTAAGATCAAGGTAGCTAATGCACAGAAAATACACTTTGTCAGGTGATGATCAAGGTGAAAAAATAACTGACCCCAAGCCTGTGTGTTTGGCTCTTGTAGGTGTTGGACCTCATTGAGGTGTTCGTGGCCCGGCAGGCTGGCAGTCCTCTCGTGTTGGGTTTGGTGGAGCCACTGCTCGCCATCATCGACAGGGGAATGAGCGGCGACAGCCACCAGCAGGAGCAGGATTTCCTTCGCCGAGCTGCAGACATCTTCAGGTAATGCACCTCAGCTGTGGACTGAGGTGATTCACAGCACGCGTGTCTGTCACTGATTTAGTGTTTGTGGTTGCTTTTGGTGAAAAAACAAGATGATGATGGTGATCAAGTGAGTGCTTACGTCCACCAAAGTTTTTTTAATTACTCTCTTATTTAAACAATATCACATATCTGCCTGCTTAATGATGGTCGGTTTATCACTACACTTTCCTGGAGGGAACCCACACAGGGAGACCGTGCGAAAAAGCCTGGGGTTTGAACCTTTGTCCTGTAAGGGTGACAGTGCTAACCACTGCCCACCATGCCGCCCTTCTAAACCTCCCATTTGCCTAAATTAATATCTGAACCCATCGTGTTTCCAAGTCCTATGTGACAATGGTCCAAGCTTGTGTCTTTACAACAACAGAAAATGAAACCTGAAACTAACTAATATGTGTTGCTATCAGACTTTGATACAGATTCAAACATCTCAGTCTTTGGGTTGGATGTTGTTGCCATTTACTTATTTTTACTTTGAGTGAATGAATGTATCCTGTTTGCTAACTGTCTTATTCAGGAACCAGCTGTGTAGGTCCAAGGTTTACTGCAGGACTGTTGGCGACAGACAGGGGGAGCTCCATGACCTGCTGGACAAACTGGTGACTAAAACCCAGAAACTATCTGACTCCTCAGTCGGCCTCTACTACTTCAGGTACAACTTACTGTTTAATGACTGCACTGAAAAGAAAATGACTCTAATCTAAACTCTAAATGACTCTGGTCCTCATGAACAGATTGGATTTCTATATTTTCAGGGCATGTTGGGTGTTTTTTTTTTGTTTTTTTTCCCAAGGTCAAGAATGAAATATCGCAGCCAACACATAGAGTCTGTTGTGAACAAACAAGAAATTGTGCCGTGAGTGTTTTGAATTTTGCTTATGTTGTACCATCCTTGCAGTGCATCTCTGTATGTGGTGAAAGTGCTGCGAGGAGCTCAACCTGCTGAGAGCAAAGAGGAGCAGTCCGCAGAGAAAGCGCCAGCAAACGACGTAGGTTTATCACAAACTGATTGATGTGTCAGCTTTGTTTCCATCCATCCCCAGAATCAGAGGAGACTAAGACCAGGAGATCACTCAGTTAGTAGCCTAATGAGACAACGTGTTAGGTTCTGCTGCCACAGCAGGTCGGCATTTAATCGTTACTCAAAAAAATCACACAGAGATCAGGCCAAGCGTTTTCTTTTCTTTTATTTTAGGTCACCAAGTTCATTATTAGACAGATGGAAGTTAGATATTTCCGTGGAATCTAATAGGTCCAGTTACATTTTCATCCATCATATCATGTCCAGCTTGGCACCAAACTGATTCCAGGTCTGTTCCTTTACTTTACTGGGTCAGGAAGTGGGTCAGTGCTCGATAACTTGGCACCCTCTTAGCCAGAGTCGCTTTTTCACACAGACTTCTTGTTGTCCTTTTTTTTCTTTGTATGCAATTGACTTGAAATGATTAGTTGATTAATCAATTACTTGATCACCAGGAAATGAATCTGCAAGTGTTTTGATAATCATCATTCTTTTTTTTTTTTTTTTAAATCACCAAACATTTGCAGTTTCAGCTCCTTAAATGTGAATATTCTTTGTTTTCTTCATTGTCTGAAGCAGTAAACTCAAAACTCAACATTTTTGAATTCCCTGTTTTCAAATTGAGTTCTGGGAAATAGTGATGGACATTTTTTTACTTGAGAAAATAATGAGATTAATTGTTAATCAACATAATTGTTAGTTGTATCCTTTATATTTCTGTTCATATGAAGGAAAGCTCAAAAAGAGTCTGATGTGTGCCTGCACCAGATGTTTTCATAAGATCATAAGTAGAACAAATGTCATTGAAGAAGGTTTGACAAAGTTCCAAAAAGGGCAAATGAGCTCAATGTGAGGTTTCTGTCTCCACCCAGATACAGTGAAAGTGAATGGAAAATTTCTGTTTTTGAGAGTATCACTGATGAAAAAGGCCAGTTCACAGACGACATTTTGAGTTGTCAGCATAGGAAAAGCCACATTATATTATAATCAGGATTATTTCAATGATACGAATTGCACTATTTCACTGTCTTTTAATCTGAATTGAACTCAGGCATCATTCATTTTATTTTGTTTACACCTGTGCTTTTCCCACCATGATGTGTCAAAATGTTTGTTTGTCTTTAGGACGCCCTGATCACACTGTCTTTTACATTCATGCCTCCATTTACAGAGAGTCCTGATGTGAATTGTCAAATTTTTTTTTTTTTTTTAATGGTGTTTGTGTGCAGTTGACGTTCATGGGCAATGTGGATGTGGATCGGGTCTCTACCATCTTCAGAGAGGCTCTGACCTCCTTCTTGAGCAGGAGGAAGAGCCCTCTGACAACTCAGATGTTCACAGACCTGTTCAACAGATTCCCTGTGAGTACAGACACATCTTATTTAGAAAACAGACGTTAGTTCAGGACATTGTATGGACAGAGGGCAGGTAACTAATGCAGCTTAACTGTTATTTTCCAGGTTTTGTGTGTGAATCTGTTGGATACGGCTGTGCAGCACATCACATCTGGGGTCAGAGAACACCAGAAGGTAAAGGTTTTGACTCTTCTACTGCAGGAACAGTTATGTGGCTACATGTCTGACTGACAAACAGCACCTACCCTAACAGCAGGAAAATCAAGGTCAAAATAAAACAAATTTCGAACACTATTTACAAAAGGCATGTGTGAATGTGCTGCCTGGTTTGAAAGAAAAACAACCAGGAATAAAAACTTATGGTTGTCACTATTTTAGACCAAGGCATCTTAACACCAGCATCAAAGTAAATCAAGATTAAAATAAACAACAATACAGTTGTGTAGAGTTATATCTGAAATGAAGATGTTTTTTAATTTTGTCAGTGTAGGTCACTTGATGAACTAGATCAACTTCTGATTCAGTTTGAGTTTTTGTTGTTGGATCCTCAGTCTCTGGGCCACATGGCTTTCAAAGACGCATAGCTGCACAGATGCCTTTTGAACTTGTTGAGGAGCTAACATGGATTTGTCCAAATTATTTGTGGGAATGTTTATAACAGCCCCAAGTTTAATACTGCTGATATTCTTTATTTATAATTTTTATCAACAAATTCTATAAAAATACCAAAGGCAATAATTTTAATAATTGATTTTCCAACTTTCCTGACCAGTCTTTATAAACAAATGATACCAATGTATCATAGTGTTATAACAACAGCTTAGATGTCTTTAAAACAGTTTTTCACAAATTATACACAAAGAGGATTTGTTGGGTATTATTTTCATTGCCAGATTAAATACAGATTTGGTGCTCAAATATTTATAGCAGCAGGACAGTGAATGTGTGATTGAGTCAAAATAAATCACAATGTATTGGTAATGAAGGAAGGAACATGTTACACTGTCTATCCTGTTGCTCACTGATGTGTGTGACATAAACTATAACAGGCTCACATATACACAAAACTTGTTGGTAGGATTTAATCCTCACTGGTTTTGGTTTTATGAGAGGATTTTTTGACAATAAGAAAAATATTGATTATTATTAGACTTTTGCTTTTAAGAAGAAATCTTGACAATCTCTATTTTTGAGTGATAGAGTAAACGTGATCAAAATATTTCAGATCAACTCTACCAATTCCAATGTCTTAAGAAAATGTCATTTATCATTTTAAATAGCCACGATGGATAAGAGACATCCACAGATTAAACTAGTATTCTCCTGCACTACTGTAAAACTGCAAGTATAACACCTTCAGTGGCGTTGGTATCACAGTTGGCCTTATTGCATTTAGAGCCCTGTGTAAAGAACAAAAGCTGACATCACTGGCTGCTTTTGAACAATTACAGAAAATGCAGCTACAGGGTTAGTCTCTGTGTTATTGTGTTGCTGTTATTAACACAAAGGAGGACTTCTTCCCTCCATCTCTGATGCTAGATATCCATGCGTTACCAGCTCCTGCTGCTGTTTATTTCATGTATATGTCAGACTTCAGACTGTTGATGTACATTGTTTTGTGCGTGTGTTTAGGGCCAGGCGTGCTTGTTGGTGCTGCGGGCGATGCAGAGCAGGGAAGTTCAGCAGCTGCTGAGCGGCGCTCCATGGACAGAGCTCTGTGTGAAGATCACAGGTCAGCTCGCAGTGGTAAGTCAACACAGCTCGACATCACAGTCCTGGGAAAGATCACGGGGTTCACGCCCAGCATGATCACAGGAAGTCAGGAAACAAAATGATTTGTTTCTGTAATATGTGATTTTCACAGAAGGTTATAGCAACTTGGCAGAATGCTAAACAGCTTGTAGCACACATTTATTGAACAAGGAGGGTTTTAGTGCAGTTGTAGTGGAAACAACACTGACCTGATACCAGTGCTCTAGTTCTAAAACGTCTGTAAAATATCTGCATGGAAACAATTAAAAGCCATATTTCCATGCATAAGATTGATGTAAGCCCGAGGCTGGAGCTACACAACAATTCTTCACCACAAGTAGAGGCTTCTATTCACCAACATCCTTTAGGATTGTGCAGATTTTAATTATATTGTTCTCAAAGTTAATGAGATTGCATGGTGCTGTGATAAATGATAATTGGAGCCAATGCTGCACTCACTGTCCTCTGTGTGTCCTTGAGACAGCTGAGGGTAAAGACAAGCATAATTACATGCTTCTGCAATTCTTCACCAAACCACTTCACTTCTGTGTCGCCCCGTCTTCCTCCTAGACAAAAAAAAAAAACAGGCCCAATAACAGCATTTTTTTTTTTTTTTTGGTTCCAGTTGCTAAATGTTTTTATTGTTATAAGGTGTAATGTCAGTTCATCTCTGAGCTGCTCTGAACTGTAATAGACAGTTTTGTCCACACAGTATTTCAGAATGACTACAAGGTGAATTTACTTTGAGTCCCACTATGTAAATTATATTATATTATATTAAGATAATGACCATGTAATCACACAACATCCATGCTTTTAGTCCAGCCCCAGATGTCATCCAACAAAGCACAAGAGAACGCTAACAAGGTTACAAACAAATGTACACAGGCAATTCATTTACACAAATTGCAAACAGTGTAAAAATATAAATATGACAGTGCTAAAATACACACAGATTAATGGCAGTGGTCCATAGGTGCGCAACAGTACCAAAAAGCAACAACACCCAACCTCCCTCCATTTGTTTCACGTACAGACAATCTAATAATGATAACGATAAGGAGTCTAACCACGATGCCTTCTTTTCTCAGAGTCTTCAGCAGGTTGGACAAAATGAGAGCAAGGTGGTGAAAGAGAAGGTGGTGAAAATCCTTGAGCTTTGTCAGTTCCTGGTCAAGCATGTTCACCAGCAGGTAGGTTGAGCATTGCAGGTTTGGATGAAATAATGAGAGGGGGCTGTTGTTGATGTGGTTTGAGCCCAGATATTCAATCTTTGCCTCTGTTACCTCCCACTGTGTAGAAGCTGCCTGTGGACCTGGAGCTCCTTCAGAAGGTCCTGCTGTCCCTAACCAGCACCGTCACCTTTAAGAAGACTGGCAAGCTGGAGGACACCTACTGGGCTGTGATGAAACACTTTGGAGTCATGTGAGTTAGTGTGGTTTCTATAAAGGCTGCCACAACTTCAAAAACAGTACACAGACAAGACTGAAAATACTTGTGTGGAGTGGTGATGCAGGGACAGGTTACAGTTGTAGTCAGACTGAATTAAATCATCTTGAATACAAGGATGCATCACTAAATGTATTGATCTTGCTTTTATCCCACTGCTGTGATGCCTTTCCAACAGTCTTTTGTCCTGCACACACTCACATGTAAGGCAGATAAGAAATCTTGTTATGTGTATACATGGCCAAGAAGTCAACATCCTCTTTGAGGAAACTAACTGGGGAAATGGGGTTTCCAGGAAGCAGGGTTTCTCATTACATGATACTGAAGAAATCAGATTACTGCTGACAGTATACTTGCTATTAGGTAAACTCAAACAGTACAGGTGATGCTAAAACTCAGCTCACAATGCCAGTGTATTCCAAGCAGCTCCAAAAGTGAGTCAATCCCCGTTCACTCCCATGTTAAAATGCCCAACTTTACAGCAGAAATAAACATGTTTACAGCCTGGAACAAAATATGATTGTGGTTTCTATAGCTAATATCATTCATCCTTTATCACACCTCTACAGTGGATTTTTATATTACTCACCTGTTTAAATTTTAAAAATCAGCGTAATTGAGGGCGTGCCGATTGTCAGGCACCAACAAGGTGGCAATGGCAGAGCAGCCCACTCTGTGCTTCAAAACCACTCTTCAGAAATCTATGGGTGACACCACAGAGGCTACCTCCATCTTTGTTCACAGTATATGGCATATCCTCCCTGTACAGCAGCAATCACTATCACCCCCACTGTAATGTATGTGAGGTAAACAGTAGAAGTAGCACAATGCTCATGACCCCGACCATTAAGATGTATTTACCTGGAACATTTGCTTGCACATATGTGACTGGCACTGTGTTGCAGGGTCGTCTGACAGGAAAGCTGAATTTGGCTCAGTCCTTCTTTCATTGCATTATCTTTTTGCTAAAGTGTCGTCTCATTGAAGTGGATCGCAGTGGATGTTATTTTCATGCATTTCCAAAGTTTTGCTGACCTAAAAACTTCTAGCTGTTCTTAGTTCTTATTTGTGTTTTTTTTTTTTTCAGCTTGTGTGTGTTTAGGGTCAGGCAACTAATTTCTACAGAAATACGATGAATGAGGCCACTTAACTCAGGGTTTTGAAGGGTTAAATGTAGCAGCATTTTGACAATGCTTAAAGGCAACTGCTTCCTTTCATTCTGTGGTGGAGCTGTTCAGAGATAAAACCTTAAGTGTGAGAGCTGAAAAAGATCTGACACCCCACTAACAAAGAGAAGCATCCCCTCTCCAGCACTGAGTGAAAGAGATATGATGGTCTTTTCAACACCACAGACTGAAGTTCAGGGTCGGTAAATTAGATTCATGATTCAGTTTTTTATGATTTGATTCAGTAGCAATATTCTTCTTCCCTTGTCCATATCACTTCTTTAAAATCACCATTCAGTCCAGTAAATAATCTCTAAATAGACATAAGCCCATATAAAATGTTGAAGTGGTGTGCTGCTTTAGTACTTGACATGCACTTAAGTGTATGAAACTATTATTTAGTAGAATTAAAAGGAGTTTATATGAACTTTTGCTGAAACCAGATTATTTTTATAACTTAATTGATAACTTTTTAAAATTATGATGAATGATGCATGAATTAACACAAGGAGTCTGTGTTCATGCCCCTGATTGATGAGTTGAATCAGATTTACCACAGGGCTTATGAAAGATGGGGCTTCTTCTTGTCTTTCTTTCTTTTTTTTTTTTTTTTTTTTTTAATCTTGTTTTCTTTTTGTGCCTTAAGTTGTTGTGTTGACCTTGAATGTTTTCATGTTCACAGGAAACCCAAAGCTGAAAAGACAAAGTCTGACAAGGAGGGCGACCAACAGCCAGTTTCCAAGAAGAAGAAGAAAGGCTTTTTACCAGACACAAAAAAGCGTAAAATGCGCAAGAAGCCTGTTTTAGAGCCAGCAGCAGCAGCAGCCCCCACAGAGAAACCAGGAGCAGACAAAGGACAAGTCAAAAAGAAACATGACAAGAAAACAAAGCAGAAACGTCCAGCCGATGGAGGAGCAGCTTCTCAGCCCAACCCAGCCAAGAAGAGCAAGACACAGTCTGAGAGCAAACCAGTGAAGAAGAAGAAGAAACCCAAACAGAAGAAAGAGGGAGGAGGGAAAATGTAAAGGGGACACTGCTATTTTAATGGACACAAAGAGGTTTTTCTTAATTTCTTCTTGAAGAGGCTGTGTTTTCCTCTGTTAATTTTTCTACTGTGCATGCAGTTTACTTGGCTGCTACTTCTGGCAATATGTTGGTATGTTTTAGTAAGAGATCAGTGAAGTCAATTACATCAATTAAGACATGTTATTTTTCTAATGTGTGACTATTGATTAAAAAATATATACCTACTGCAATAAATTAATTTCTAATTAATTAATTCTTCCCAAAAATTCACAACAACCCTTCTCCAAAGCATAACACTGTTAAGCAGCATTAATAAGACACTGTGAAATGAAATAACAAGATGACTTGTTTCAGACCTGATAACAACCTGTGGTTGATACCTGTCATGGCCTGGAATTAAAATCTAACTTTATATACAGTGCTGTGTGAAGGTCTTGGGACCTAAAAGTAAAGTTGATCCATTAACTTAATACAGTTCAGTGAACAGAGAAGAACAAAATTAACTCACTTTTGTTGTGACTTTTAAACAGCACCAGCTCTCATCAGTACACTTGGGCACAGTTTTTCAAGGTACTTGGTAGGTCGTTTGTTCGAAGTATCTTGGAGAACTTGCCATAGTTATTTTTTTCTCAGTACAGTTTTCTGTCTTTTCATGTTTGTCCAGATGGACTCCATGATGTTGAGATCAGGAATCTGTGGGACCCAGACCATCTGTTACAGGACTCCTTGTTTTTCTTTAACTGAAGATGGTTCTTTATGGCTGACTGTTTGCCATTGTCCTATGCTGCAGAATGATTTCGACAACAATCAGAGTCAGAGGTCAGAATCAGAGTACTCACCTATGAAGTAGGATGTAAACTTCCCTCAGGTTTGATTCTGAGGAAAATCACCAAGGACATGACCTCAGTGTTTGTAGTTTGATTATAAAAGTATTGATTACACAGCAGCTGCTTTAACTAGATACCATTAGGCATAGAGTATAAACCTTGTGGTATTACTCTGTTTTTGTTAACCAACAAAACCAATAGTGTGTTTGTCTCAGTGCTTCTTAACTTCCCTACTCTGGGGCTCACAGCCCAGAGTCTACTGGTTTATACTGAAAACAAACTTTAATAAAAGGAGTACCAATACAGTGTTGTTGTTTTTAGAAAAAGGCTTAATAATTTCTTTAAACAGCTGCTCTGTGTAGATTTTAGCAAACATTACTCAAACAGGAATAAATGGGGAATTTGTCTGGGACTGTTGTCAGCTGCAGATTAATACACAGTTGGTTTAGTGAGTATTTCCTTGCCTGCAGGACAGTGTATGTGAGGACTACAATGATCCTGTCGGTTGTGACAGAACGTGTCAGCCAGCGCAGCTGTGTGGTTCATTGACGTGTTTAATATTTTTTGGACAATGGGGCTCGATGGCACAGAGGAACAAGATGCATCAGGTTTTGTTGCACACCCATTTTTGAAGTATTTATGCATCACCACAAAATTATAGAATACAAACATATACACTTGGCTTATTTATATACTATATAAACTTATTTAAACCATCCACTTTTTGTCATTTGGATGAACCAAAAAGATGTTACCAAAAAATCTGGCATGATATGTGTCAGATTTCACCTGTGTTATATGTATGAACTCACAGAACATTGTTATTTGAAAAAATATCACATGCCTTTGCACAGGATTTAATGTTGCAAGATTTTGTGCTGTAAACTAAGATGAGCAGTCACACATAATTGTAATTCACCTATCAGAAAAATGATGTAGTGTCCCACAAATGGATTACTATACAGGACATGAAGCCATGCAGCCATAAATCTACAGGAATGTCAGGCAAGGCAGCAGACCCATCCATCAGTAATCTCATCTTAAAGCGCCTCTTCACCGCAGGAACCTTCAGTGGAGAGTATTAACAGGAGGCATCTTAAACCCAAGACAACATGATGTTTGTTGTTTGGCGCTATGCTGGAAACAACTATGTACTGAGATTACAGACGATGTGCAGTAAATTTCCACATGGCAGGTAAGAGTAGCTACCCGTCTAGTGGTGTATTTGTCCTTATATCAGAGTTTTAATCTTAATTATAGACTATATCTATATCTATAACTCCCTCTCTCTTCCTTATATAATGCCAATAACATGCTTCTGAAAGCTCCAATAATCAATATTTGTATCTTAACATTGGATCACATGGCTACATATGTGTGATAAATATGGCCATTTGATAAAACCACCATACACTACTTAGTCAGTATTAAACAACAGACAATATTAGAAACTCGCTGTGAACACAGGAGAAACCAGAAATTTCCCTTTGGTGGGGACCAAAGGGATCTAAAGAGTGGAGTGCTAGTGATGCTTCAGATCTGCTGGATTAATAAGCAAATGTTTGTGAACAAGTTATCCTTGGCAACTTTCTATGGTGATTATTTGACAGTGTTGTGTTTCCCAAGGTGTCAAAATTGAATCGGTTTAAATGAACATTTGCTGTTACCAATGTAACAGGAGATGCCTTTAAACTTTCTGTCATAGACCCAGAGGGACGGTATCAAATGTCTTTGGTGACCCAGCAACTTTCCCTGAGAATTAAGATTCCTCTTGTGGACAGATTACTGAGAACAGTCATGCTTCAGATTTCCTTTCAGAATTGTGCCAAAATGTCAAGAAGCATACAGAAAAAGCAAGCACAGTCATTTGCATCTGACAGCAAAGACCACCAATGGTGTCTTCCTCTGGCCACCATGTCTTCCATCCAGAGCTTCATCCTGGACTGAGATGGGTGACCAATATAGAGACGGAACCACACTGTAACTCGCAGTGGCTAAAATTAAGGTAGAATAGAGTAGTATTTTAGATCAAATTTGTATTTTAGTGGCCCCTTGACATAAATTTAAATCACGGAGTTTCCTGAAAGCGAATGCATCTTTCAATGATGTATATGATTGGTTGTGTCAATAATAGCTCTGGTCTAAATAATAGCATGACAGGTGAATGAGGGCAAACAACTGTGTGTATCATGTGGCCAAAATAAGGATCTTCAATTGGACAACATTCAACTAGAAGTTTAAAAGTAAAGTTTTTACCACAGAAAAACTGATACAGCCTTTGAAAAAGGGTGATTTGACATTCCTTGCATGGGCCACAGAGCAGTGGAAGTACTTGTCTGAGTGCTTGGTAACCTCACAGCCACAGTTTGAACCTACAGCAATGAAGCATATAAACAGACACCGGTGGTGACAAATCATCTACCTCAAACCGTGACGGCAGGGGTGAGAACAGGAGCAGTGGTGTCCTCTCGTTCTGACAGCGAACTGTCACTTGTCATCACTCTGAGCTGAGCAATAGAGCGCAGAGCCAATCTGCTAATCCTGCTCAGTGGAATAATCAGAGTAAGCTGTAAGGTTGAGGGCAGAGCCTCATAAATATGTGGAAGCTGTAACTGAATGCAGGCCTGATTCATCCCTTTACCCCATGAAATATTTCAATTCCTATGGTATCATGCTGTAAGTTGTGGACTTTTTTATCTATAGTGCAGTAGACTGTGAAGTGTTTATCATTCCAGTTTTTTTTATCTTCACCCATGTTGCTTTAGTTAAAGTATGGCCCCTTGGAGCCTGATGTTCCACAGCAGGAAGGTTGGCAGGCGTGCTGGCATGGTGTTAGTTTTATATTGAGTGCAACCGGAAACCCATTAATTAGTGCACCCAGTAGTTTACTTGCCAGGCCTTGTAGGAACAACCAGAATTGTTCTACTGTTACTTGGAGGACGCCCAAATCTGCATGCATTGCATAGTCTGATTCTTCTTTTAAATACTGCTATGCTGAAATCTTTCTGTTCCTGCAGTAATAATTTAAAGGACCATACCCATTTTCTTCCATGCTTCTTGTCACTACCTACAAAGCTCATTCTGTATAATTTATAATAACGCTGACCTTCTCCAAAGCAAGCAAGAAGTGCAAGTCTGTGTTCAACAAAGAGACTGTCTAACATTGGTGGCAAACCAAACCAATGACTGCCAACTCAAGCAAGTCTCAGGTATCCGCATGTTGATCTTCACCCTCTACAGAAATGAAAAGAAATCAATGATTGTCGGGAAATACAATCAAAAGAGAGGTAAAAGGTAGTGACTACATGCTCAACAGATTAGATTAAAAAAAGATTTGCTGAGATAGTCTAAACCACATCTCAGCAAAGGTTACACCAATCACTTCAATAACAAGAAGAAAATGCCTTTAAATAAAGTCTAAGCTGTTCTAAAAGCCCGTCCTGTTAGTGGCTGCACTTTTACTAACAGTGTGGCTAAAATGTAATCCTTGCCTAATGAGTGGCACAAGGGAAAAGGCCAGAAGATTAAATATATAGAAGTTAAAGTATATATAGAACACATTTTTCGATTATGTTGTCCTACTTTAATCTATAAATTCTACTAACTGATGAGCAGTTGTTTCAGGTGACACACACCATACACTTAACCATAATAATGCTATAATAAAAAACCTCAGAGGACCTAATCCACTGACTGGCCAACCAACACCCCTTGCAAAGTCTATCTGCAGCACAGAAGAGAAGACCTCCTGGGACAACAAAACCCTGAAAACTGGCCTCATTAATTCTAAATTAGGCTATACACAATAACTAGGCTATTCCCACAGCAAACTTAAATCACAAAAGTCTTTCCCTCTGTGTCTTTCTAATGCAACTATTTATGAGAGACAATAAATGTGACAATAACTAACAGCAGTCCTAATTCATGTTTCCCCAAAGAATTATCCAGTAACCGCTGACTACCATCATTTCCTAGCCACTAACCTTAATCCTTTCCTATCCACTGTACTTCATCCATTTCTAGCCACTGACCACCACTGACCTTTATCAATGACTAGCCATTGACCCCCATTCATTTCTAACCACTGGCCTGCTTCCATTCCTTCACCCATTCCTCACCACTGAACTCTATCCATTCTTGGCCATTGACCCTTACCCATCCCTAGCTACTGACCTCCATCCATTCCTAGCCACTGACTCCAACCCAATCCTAGGCACCGACCTTTCTACTTTCCTAATTACTGACCTCCACTTAACCACCAATGACTGACCTCCATCCATCCATCTCTAACTGCCACTATCCACGTATTTGCTGTGATCCTCCATCCATCCCTGGTCTCTGACAGCCAGCCAGCCTCATCCTTCATCATACCTAGCCATGAACTGGAAGAGGAGCTTCATCCCCCCAAACAAATAAAGCTCACAGCCAAGTCAACCAGAGAGATGTGCATTCCCACAAGATGGCTGGTAGGCAGAAATATTGTAGTTTTATCTGGTCAGGACTATTACATACTATGTCTTTTTCATGCTAAAACATGTATGATGTTGTGTATCCTAATCTATCAATTGTCCTGAAGGAAACATATGTTGTAATGTAGAATGCATTAGTCATCTTCCATTGACTTTCTTCCAATTTCCCTGCAAAGATAAATGGTTTCATTCTGTTGCACTTATGCCAATGAGATAAGATAGACAGGCAGTCTATCAGTGCATCTTCCAGAGCTGGGTCTTTGCCAAAGACTACTTCATATTCCCAGGCCTTTTTGCTGGGGACAATTTGGAACACGGTGTCCTGGTACCTGGCCAACACACTGACTGATGCTGATTCACTTCCACTGACCTCAATAAGACATGATGTGGCGCCGTCCCATGCTGAAACTCTTGAGATTGAGAATGATATTTCTATGGATAACCTTCATGTCAGTAAGTCACTGAATGAATGATATTATTCAAGCTGTTTATGCAGTAATATAATTCTTTAATAGCTGTCAGGGTCCTTATGTAGGAGACCCTTTACAAATTCCACAGATCTCCCCTGGGAAGGTCATTTGTACTTGTCTAGTTGAATCGGTGATGACGTAAAGATTCATCCAAGTATTTGCATAGTATTAAAAGTCACTGACTGCATAATATTAGATGAATGGTGGCTTTTAGCTGTCAATTCAATATACTGTAGTAGTAGTAGTAGTAGTAGCCATCAGGTCTATTAGCTAATGGGCAAGAGGCTAAGTTTTAAGATTACTGACACGTTCAAAGGATTACCATAATGTAAGTATTTATTTATAAACTTTGAATATTACATATTTTCCTTTGATAAGGCAGATTATATGAACTCCAGAAAGATGATGTTACTGTAAAACATTCCAGCTCTCATAATGGCATACATTTACAGTGAAATCATATAATTAATGACACAATTATTTCTATTAGGCCCACTATGATGCAGTAAGAAGGATCATAAAAGAAAAAAAGATCGGCTTGAACTGAAGACCTCTGTTGGAAGGATTCTCAATTTATTACATTTCAGAGAATACATTAAAAATACTCAAAAATAAAAATACTGTATTAGCGCAAAAACTTACTATCTGACACGTTAAAGAAAAAAATCTTATGTGCATAACTACAGCAAAAAAGTCTTGCATCCTGTCAGGCTAACTAGAGCTACCTACAGATGTCTAACAGACATTGGAGGACAGTACTTTATGCAAATATGCTAAGTCACTTAATTCAAGGAAAAAATACTATGCAAACAAATAAGCTATTTCTATAGCCTATATGCAGCTTTGCATTGCCTAACAGCACCACAACATCCACTATAGTCTAACTACATACTGGTAGTGTGTCAGAGGACATGCCAAGGCAGATCAGCCAGCCATTATGGTCTGTATTGTGTCATCAACTCTTAATAATTGAACACAACTGTGTGTCCCATCCCAGGGAGGAATTAAAGTTTAAAGATCTTTGAGATTTAAACAATGTTTTAAGCTTGGAAGGAAGAAGAGGTCCAAAAGTCAAAGCAGGCAAATACTTTATACAGTCCCATAAAGAGTTATTGGTTGGCTAAATACTATTTTAAGAGGAAGGAGTGTGACCACATTGCTAATCTACAGACGGGTGACAAATTAAAGGAAAAACCAACTTAAAATGTCTTAGTAAGTTGTAGGGCCACCATGTGTCGCCAGAACGGCCTCAATGCACCTTGGCATTGATTCGACAAGTCTCTGGAACTCTACTGGAGGGATGGAGCACCATTCTTCCAAAAGATATTCCCTCATTTCTTGTTCTGACGATGGTGGTGGAGAGCGCTGTCTAACACGTTGGTCCAAAATCTCCCATAGGTGTTCAAAGGGGTTGAGATCTGATGACTGCGGAGGACATAGCATACAATTCACGTCATTTTCGTGCTTGTGAAACCATTCAGTGATCACTCGTGCTCTTTGAGTAGCACTGTCAACCTGGAAGAGACCACTCCCATCAGGATAGAAATGTTTCATCATGGGGTAAAGGCGATCACTCAGAACAACTTTGTATTGATTTTCAGTGACCCTTCCCTGTAAGGTGACAAGTGGACCTAAACCATGCCAGCAAAACGCCCCCCACATCATAACAGAGCCACTGGATCCCCCCTCTGTCAGGGTCAACAACTCTGGCCTGTGCTTTTCTCTTGGTGTATGCTCATTCAGTCCCCCGCTTGTGGAGAATATGGTGAAGGATGACTCATCTGACCACATCACTTTTTTCCACATCTCTGTAGACCAGTGCTGATGGTTTTTGCACCACTGAACTCTCAAATGGGCATTCATCTTTGTAATGAGGGGCCTGTGCACCTTACTATATCCCTCTCTATGTAACTGTCTACGGACGGTTCTTGCTGACACAGTCTGATCACGTCCTGCATTGACAATCTCGGTCACCTGAGGCAGAGTCGCTGTTCTGTTTCTCCTCACATATCGCACTAACGCTCGAGCATCACGATCATCAAATGCGCGCTGTCGACCACAATGTCCGACCCTATTTACCGATGTCTTTCCCACAGAGCTAAATGCAGATGTCACTTTAGTCACCGTTCCTATTGAAACACTGGCCAGATGAGCCGTCTTTGTGACCGAATCTCCTGCCATCCGTGCCCCAACAATGAACCCTCTTTCAAAGTCACTTAGATCTCTTCCTCTTGTCATCTTCATACAGACTCAGAACCAACCGGCTCTGCTCATCATCTTTGTACATGGTTGCTTGTTAATTGCTCACTTGCACCATGCAGCGCGTCTCTGTGGAAGCACCTGCATCCGTGATGTCTCTCCTTTCCTTTGTTCAGGTTTTTCCTTTAATGTGTCACCCGTCTTTGTATGTGCCACTGTAATACTATTGTTACCTCTAGACCTACTGTTCTGCTGAGTATTCTGCATTTATTTTATTTTTTTCCTGCTGTTTCTAAGTCTACAAGCAGCAGAGATGGGTGTGGGAGTTCTTTGTGCCTTATTGCTTTTCCTGTTAATTCCACAGTCTCTTTCCCTGAAGTTGCACTAAGTTAACAGTCCAGAGGAACCGTCTCGTGCAGCGCCTGTTTGTCCTCCGCCGCTGCGGTGACGTCCCCGCTGTCCGTGCTCTGGCACGAGAGCTTCTCCTCACATCTCACCGGCCGGACGATGACGCACGGCCTCGCGGGCTCCCCACTCGCCCCGGCGCGCGCGGGGCTGCGACTGTCGCGCTCGTATTCCTCCTGCGCGCGCTGGATCTTCCTATTCCTAAGCTTCCTCTTATGGAAGTGGAACGTTGCCAGGGAAACGAGGATGATCCCCACGAGCACGGCCACCAGCACGAGGAGCGCGAGGGTGGAGGAGAACGGCGGAAAGAGGCTGAGCTGCTCCGCGCAGGTGCCGTTGTTGGCCTGGTGGACCCCGTTACAGCGGTGCAACGGCACCGACAGTCCCGAGGCCTCAGAGGTTCTGGCTGTCATCCGGTCCAGCTTCCCCGTCCACGTTTGTCACTCTGACCCCAGTACCCTTTGTGCTCTCCGGGCTCAGCGCGGTGACACCGGCCCGCGCATGTGGTTACCTGCACCGAAAAGAAGACACATGAGACCCGCTCATCCAGCTCCAGAGGAGGCTGCCTTCAGAAACCCTGCCATCAGTAACCCGCCCACAGACCCTCATTTACTGACCCTGGCTACTTTAACAAAAGCAATCTCAAACATTTAACACGGCGAATGCGCACCATTTAACACCATATCACAATTTTACAAAATCCATCAACCTTTATGCTGTTGCTCAGTTTAAAAAACGCACCTTTCTATACATGTGAGACTGGATAGAAGTGGGGACAATAGGCTACATCATGTATTGTAGCTGTGTGCGCAGGCCTGCGAGATTTAGCCCAACAGAAGCCATTCTCTCCTACAGTACACGCAGCAACGTTTAGGACGAGAGTGTCAGCTTTACGCAGAGGATAATGCAGCATTTGTTACATCTCAAGCCCGTGGAGCCCGTTTCAATAAAGGAAGGAAAAGACTGAATTCCTACCTGATGAAATAGTCAGTGCGGGGAACAGTCCGTGAGAGGAGAGCCGATGTGTAAATGGGAAAACCGGACGGTGACGTATTTCATACAATGTGATGCTGCTGCTGAGCTTCGATCATCCAGGACGCTTTGACTGCCGCAATCCGCTCGGTCTGCATCCAGGACAGCACTCTCTCAGGTGGATGCTGTGAGCAACGGGGAGGGGAATCTCTGTGTGCATCAAAGTGGGTTGTAAAAATGCGATTAGAATACAGACGTGTCTCTGGTTTTCCTTGAAAATCGTCCCTCCTCCGTTCATCTGCTGCTCCACTCAGCATCTGAATGAAGAGCTGCAGCTGCATTAAAGGTCCCGTATACCAGTCAGCTGGCAGAGCTGCCCCCCCCCCCCAGATGTAGTTTATGTATTACCAACACCAGAGTAAGAGTTTCCTTATAATGGATACATTAATAAATGAAAAAAACACTACTTCCTACTTTAACTGAATCAACTCAGAGGTAAATTAGTTTTAATATTTCACCATTATAATCATTGGTAACCACTGGCATTCTTGAGGGTGTGGTCAGTCAAATGCTGCAAACATGATTTGACATGTTCAGCTGCCATGCATTAATTTGGGCCAAACTAAGTACAGGAATGTCAATTATGACCCTTTTCCCCAGAATCACACCTATCCCCCATTCTCAATAGGAATGTAGTTTCAAAGGCATTATTTATCACAATTTTACGACAAAACATTTCTTACTTAACTTTTAATCAAAGCAGAAAGTGCCAGCTGTCAAAGTAATGTACATCAGTTTGGTAGAATACATGTTGTAAATTTCATTTTATTTAAGTTTTGTAAAGCAGCTAGTCCTTCACAGGATCTCAGCCTTTGTTGAAGCATTCTGTTGGATACCTCCACCCACTCATCTCCACCAAGACTTTCTTCTAGATCAACCGTGGATTTTTTTGCCTCGATGATAATGAGTGGTAAACCCAAATCAGTTGTACTAACAGTTGCCTTCCCTATTACTTGATAACTGGTAATCTTCAGAGACTTAAAAGTCATGAAAGTCAGTCTCCTATGGGATGGCGATATTTAACATAAGCATGAACCTGTTAAGAAAATGTTTTCACATTCAAACTAATCAGGAATGATACCATTTATACCTTCTCTTTTACTTCTGGTGAAGAGATTAAATCTATTGCTTTGAGTCACTTGAAAAAATGAAAACCTGTGATTTAGCTCACCAAACTGTGCTCAGCTCCTCTCTCACTGGAAGATAACTGCAGGCAGTGTGACATGCACTCCAAATATAGAAGTGTGGGTGAAGGAGAACGCAGTGAGGAGACGTTTCTACAATGAGGGCACACCTTGACCTACTGAGGCTTTAAAGCCACTGACATTACTTTACCATGCAAAAAAAATACTTTTTCATTTTGCGTTTTTATGACTGATCATATCTGCAGTGGTGAGTTATTTTGTTTCATTCCATACTACATAGTAATACACGGTGTGGTCTCACTCAAAAAAAGTAAAGAGGACATACTAAAAAACTGCTTGGATTTTTGTTGTACTCCTGATAGACTACGCACTGGGTTGTTTTCTCATGACGCATTGCACAAAGTAAAGAGTTAAAATATTTTGTGGAGGTGAACAGCTTTCTGGGGAAGCACGACAAGATGGTTCTGGCTTTGAACCCCTGGGCCTGGGGCCAATCTGTGTGGAGCTTGTATGTTCTCCCTGTATCTGCGTGAGTTCCCTCTGGGCCTCTGGCTTCCACCCACAGTCCAAAGAGTCCAAAGACATGCACATTAGGTTAAATGGTGACTCTAATTTGGCCAGAGGTGAAGGCCCTGACTGGCGACCTATCCAGGGTGTACCCAGCTCTCATTCAATTTCAGCTGGGATTAGTTCCAGGCCACCGTGACCCTGATGGATAAGCAGTACAGATAATAGCACTTACCTCATGTTTGTCCTGCTTCTTTCTGTCCTTTCTGTTTGGCTTTGTGTTGTTACATTATATATATTACTATTATGATATTATATAGGTCATGTTTCGACGTCTGATGGTCTTTAAAACTCACAGCTCTGTGAATCAGACTAAACCTCCAGGACTGCTTTGTATCGTCTTACATTTACCTGAAGCAACACAGCCCCATCAACACATCCTCTTACATTGTTTTCACACAGGATGAGGGGATAATAGCAGGCGTTATCCTCTGGGGACATTAAATATCTTTGCAAAATGACTTGGCAATCATTCTGCAGCTGAAAACAGAACTATGAGAGTGGTGAGAGTGAACTAACAGGAAGGTTGTGAACTAGAAAACCAAATCAGTGAGCTGAAAGCCTCTTTAAAGCTCCATATTGCTGATGGGAACTGCAGATTCAGGCGGTAAATCTCTGTATGTTCCCCGCTGAGTGACCACTTTCACTTACAAGTCCTCATGGTCCATTGTTAAAGATCCTCTCCAGACATGTTTTAAACAATGTAAAAATACTCTGCTATGACAAATACTTTTGTTTAACTTGGTGGTGGGCTGTGGCATAATATTATAACAATATGACTAGCGGAGGAAACGCTGGTGCAGTGATCTAATTCAGTGACAGAAGACATATCAGAACAGTTAGCATAGTTAGGATTTTAATTTGTTGTTAGTAGTAGCTGTAGCAGTAGCTGACACAGTGTCACTGGTTGTGCTAATGCAAACTTTATCTTGCTGTACTGACAAGATTTCAGATTTATTTTGGCTTCCCTTTGTCACAGAAAGTTGACAGGATTGGTACTTACATATGATTCCCTGTCTTTATATGACTGAAGTCTGAATCTGTCGCATCCACTATTTCACTCATGATATTTTGTATTATATAAAAAAAACATTATATGGACATTTTAGCAATGTTAAAAATTAGATTTTCATCACAGGGGATTTTTAATATAAAAAACACTTATACTCATAGTTAAAGTGAATAAAACAATTAAAGCTTTGATCTCTGTTCCGCATGAAAGTCAGACTTGTACCTATCCACCATCTTACTTTCCACCTTTCTTCACATAGGGTGCAAACCTTTCTATACTGATACAGCATTTGCCATCACATTGTAAATCATAAGATGATACTGCAGGCGCTGAACAATTTCAACAGGAAGCAGTCAGCTCTGAGCGTTTTTACAGAGTCTAAGTGTTCTTATAATTCAGCACCAATCCAGACCATTGTCCAGGTCAGCTTGCAGTTGTAGACCACCTCTGTATCCTTGACGGAAACAGAGGACAGGAGATTCCTCTCTCTCTTCAAGTCCACCACCAACTACCTGGTCTTAGCAATCTTGAGCTGGAGGTGATTCATCACACACCACTTGACAAACCTGTTTACAACACCTATGTATTCAGCCTCTTGGTCGATAAATGTGAGGATTCTTTAAGATTAATATATTATGTTCTGACAAATTTTTTTCTTTTATAATATGTAACAATAAGGTTATTTTATGACTAAGTCTAGTGGAGGGGTAGAACATAAAATATATAAAATATAAAGCTTAATTCACAGAATTTATATCTGAAACCAAATCAAGTCAAATCAGAATCCAAACATTTGATTTTAAAAAGTGCTTTATGTCTTTTGTGTCTCAGCAGGCAAAACAGGATGACCACTAATCAGATTGTCGGTGGTTTGATCCCCAACTCCTCCAGTCCATGTGTGTCCCAAGTGTCCTTGGGTAAGACAGTGAACCTGAAATTGCCCCTGATAGCTGTTCCATCAGTATGTAAGTGTTTGTATATGGTAGAAACGCTCCATGTTTAGTGAGAAAGTGGAATGTGACTTGTAGTGTAAAGCACTTTGAGTGGTCAATAGAAAAGTGCTATGTTAAGTGCTGTTCATTTATCATTTTGAAACACTGTTTGCTGCAGTCTCAAACCATCAGCAGTGAGCTCGGAGGAAATTTACGCATTACTTTAAAATGTAGCCCTATATTAAAGGGAAAATTCTGATTTTTATCTCTGTACTCTCCCGATTCAGAGGATTTTTTCCACACAGTGCTTCAGTTAGAGCAAGTCTAAAAAAACACCAACATATAATCAAATAAATCTCTGTACTGTTTTACATTCTCACCACAAAGCGTCTGAGATTCTCACAGTAATTTCCCCAGTCCTACTTGTGGACATGCTCCATCACCAACGGGGCTCCATGAAAAATGAATGGCCTTAGAGGGAATGAGGGTCCCTGGATGATGAACTCACTGTAGATGAGTGCATACTGAAAGATTTATACAACATTCATGCACAGTTTAAAACAGGGCATATGTTTGAGGGCTGTTAAATGGAGAGTGATTATAGCACTTATTTTAATATTCATACACGTCCACTCAGCTGCCCAGGTCAAATTGACCTACATTAGACTGGAGACTGAACACTAACCACAGAGGAGCCACTGTTATTCATTTTCATAACCTAGAAATAAATGAAATTATTTTCATATGAAATTTTCAAGCCAAAGCCATTCTGGGGCCTCGGGGGTGAATAAACTCAAAGTGAGATTTAAAAACAGGCTACAGAAAACAAGTAAATGCATTTCCTGGCAAGCTTTGGTTTGCAGCTGTGGCAGAGATCATTCGAGTTGAAATACAGAAAGAGTCCAAGGCCTGTGAAGAGTGTCATCCAGCCGCATCTAACAAAAAATATATATTTATATCTTCTGACTTGGATGAAGGGTAGAGAACTTGGCATTGCGGCCTCCACCTGGCTGCGACACTGCTTCAAATAACGCTGTGCCTTTTGTGTATCATTGTGGTCTTTACATGGTGAACTGTACAAATGGAGATAATGGTGCACATGTTCAGAGAGTCCCTCCTTGAAGTGGTGTTAACACTCACAAAAAATGATGGAGTAGTTGTGTGAAGAAAGGGGGAAAAAATAAAACAGCTTGAGAGAGAAGTTTAAACCCCGTCCAATTTCACACCTCTGCACACTGTACACTACCCGCCCAGCACCAAACAGCAGTTGGTTTATCAGCGCTTTTTCACTGCCTGCTGGGGCTGAAAGTGAGGTTGATGAAAGCGTGAACCACACAACAGTAAGGCTCTGGACCATAAAAAACACACCAGTGAGTTGAAATATGCTAAAACACTCCGGAGAGGTGAGGAGTACCACAGAGTTAAATTGTAATTCTCTGTGGGTTTACCACAATGAGAAACTATTTTCACACTACACAATTATTTGATCGATAGTTAATTATTGATTATTGCAATTTGAAATTGATCTGCAGAGGATCCTTTGAATAATAATAATTGCAATTGTAAATTCTTATAATTTAGATGATTAACAGCTTCATTATAAAGCCAAACTCTGTCTGCAACCACATCCTCTCTTTCTGAATGACACTGTACATTATGTGTCTGCCTATTATTGAGCCATTCTGTTCTCTTCCACTGCCAGGCTGTTCAGACTGCAGCTTGTGTTAATCAGGATTATTAACTGTAATGAGAAAGGTTTGTGGGCCCAAATGCTAAACATATATTGATATACACACTGCTGTCCACTCAGTGTGTGTGTGTGTGTGTGTGTGTGTGTGTGTGTGTGTGTGTGCGTGTGTGTGCGTGCGTGCGTGTGCGTGTGTGTGTGTGTGTGTGTGTGTGTGTGTGTGTGTGTGTGTGTGACGTTATGCATCTTATGAAGGAGCTGATATCTTTAAAGCTGCAGGCCATCTCCAGGCAGAAGCAATCCTCTTAATATTCCTTCCACACACACACACACACCACTGCTTTCTCTGCAAGTCTCTGTCAGCAGAATTTCTAATGAATTGCACAAAAGCCGGTTTACCATGCATGCACTCATGCATACACACACACATACACATACAGACACAGAGCAACTTTCCTTTTGTGCACAACAGAAATGGATTCAAGAAAGAATGAATGAGACTCTTGCGCACACAGAGAAGAAAAGTCTTCCATAAATTGATTTTTCTTTGTTCTTAATGATTACCCTGTCCCCAAGCAGGAGTGTGTGATGAACTATACACATTTATAGTGAGGATCTTACATTTTTGCATTTTAAATGAAGACATACAACCTCCCTGGATGGCTCCTCTTGTAAATCAGGGTCAGTTACTTGAAAGCAGCTTAGTTTTTGTCTAGTTTTCTAAAATTATTTAAATTATTTTGACTTTACTGGACAATAATGAGAGTAGCAGTAGTAGTAGTGGGCCACATGTTTTTGTGCCCTCTTGTTTCATGCTTCAAAGCCAGTGTGGACGGGAGGAATGCTCACAACCACCAATATCTCTTTCAACATACATATGGGCATGTAAGAACTGCTTTGAAATAGATTTAAAACAATGTGAACCTTAAATTGATATTGACACTGTGTCTGAGATGTGTTAATTAAGATCAATATCGGTGGTCTCTCCAGTTAATTGGTTACACACATATTTCAATACTGGGTTCACTCCTTCGATCCCCTCACAAAGTTCTTCAAACCATCTATCTATCTATCTATCTATCTATCTATCTATCTATCTATCTATCTATATACACCCCAATTTATGTCAACATCTGTAAAAATGATGCTGTGAAAAAGGTCCATTACACCAGGTTTGTGTAGGACATGCTTGAGTATTACATACACTTGTTGTATGTATAAGACCAACTTTCAATCACATCATTCCATAAATGAAAAATAAATGACAAATTCATAATTTTGTATCAACAAGGTTGCTCTCAAAGGGAATTTGAGACATAATATATATTATATAAATATATAGTATAAAATATAGTATAGTATAAAATAACAATTTGAAAATAATGTGACATTGCGAAAGGGGTCACTCACAGTGATTGCCTGAATCTGCAGCTCCCCAGCTCTGTGTTTAACTGTCCAGTCCATAAATTTACTGTTATGGATCACTCTCACTGCTCTCAGTGTTGTTATTGGCCACAGTAGACTGCTGTTTAGTGACAAAAAACCACACTGTTTCCAATGACTCCAAACGAATGATAACGTGTTTGTGTAACTGCTGGGTGTGTAAATAAGCAAGTGCATACTGAGAAGTTTGCTACATCAATATACTTGATAAGTTAGTGTTGTGTTTACAACTTGTTTCTGTTGTCCCTTAGTGGCCAAAAAACAAAGCAGTGATTGCTGGTTTCAAAGCAAATGTTAATTTCTCTTGGAAATTAAATCTTGGATGGTCTCTCCCTGAGGTGTTTGTGGTGTTGCAGTTGGTTCTACACAAAAAAATATGTGTGTGTGTGTGTGTGTGTGTAAACCCCTGGCTAATCATTGGATATAATTGTGTACAATTGCTGTACTTTTCATATTGTCCATTTTGGATGCTGCTCCTAAGGTTCTGACGTCAGAAAGAGACCTAGGTGGGGTGAATTCCCATGCTGCCCACAACTGAAAAACATTCAGTTTAGTCAGTGGGCATGTTTATATTTATTAGATAAAACCTTTTTTTTCACAGTTTGCTTGCTGACATTTTATCGATCTTTCCTTCAGCTGGTGGATAGCACATTTACAGCAGTTCACCTTTTCCACCCACCCCAAGGCACCATGAGCATTATCAGAGCCCCGTTTCCATTTACACACAAGTTCATGAGAATAAAACCCACACCTTGCCCAGAAGTGATCACACCCACAGTTGATGAACAATTCTGTTCCTAAGCAACTGATCCTTTCTGTGTGGGGTTTGCATGTTTTCTGCGTGTCTGTGATTCCTCCAGGCACTCCACTTTCCTCCCACAATCCACTTACACGCAGTTGAGCTGGAGTGCATATTTTAAAGAACCCCTATGTGTGTTTGTGGGTGGTCTGATACAATGGGTGAATAGCTATGGGTGTCTGTGGAAAGGCTCCATCTCTCTGTGACAACTGTAAATGTGGATTTATGAACAGTCAAAGGTCTCACGTTGCCTTTTCGTAACAATCCTTCCCACTTTAATGCATCTGTTTAAGTAAGTAAGCAGGCTTTACACTCCTTATACTTCTTCCAAGCTGCTAGGATGAGAGGAAACCCCTCTACTATTCCAGGTGTCTGTGTCCAACCAAGCTTGCTTAAGAAATTCTCTTTCCTAAAAATGTCTAAAAAAACCTTTCCCCCAGAGGCTATAGTGTCCAATACACTCCACATTAATGAAATATTCTCTGGAAAGTGAATCTGGCTCTGTTTCCTTAAGAATGAAAGTGAAGTTTTTGCCTTAACTTTTAATGAATTGCTTATACTTTCTTCTTTAGGCACTGTACCTTTATGCTTCTTCTTTAGATACAGTGGACAAAAACACAAAACTATGGGTAACAAGGTAGTAAAATATTAGAGGAAAGGCAAAATAAGTCAAACTTGTCTGTATTTCTGTAAGCACTGGTTTCCAACAGGATACAATACTGGGTTAAATAAATAAATAAAACAGGAGAACAGTCCCTCGGGAAATGACTGCCCATAAACCTCAATCCAAATCATACTATGAACACACACACACACACTTTGGGTGTAATTGAACTATTTTTCTCCTACACACCTCTATAACCTTTTGTTATTGAGTAAAACTACAATATGCATATTGCATTACATTGCATTACATGTCTCTTGTTCACCTTGTTTTCTCCCACCAGTTGGAACCAGTTATCTCTACCTTATTCATACAATGAAACAAATGACATTAAACTTTAAACTTGCAAGCAGTGTTATAACGTTACCAGGTAACATATCTGTATCTGTTGATCCTGTACATAAGCATTAGTTTATCTATTTATCTGTCAAAATCCTTCACTTTTCTGCATGCCAGGTGTCAAGAAGCAAGAAAAACCTTGTTCTTGATTTGCTCTTAAATTTAAAAACTGTGTGCACAAATTACTAATTTGTGCCCTTGAATGATTTAATTTGTGCACATGATTTAACCAATGGGATGTGTTCTGTCAGTATAAATCATATGAGAGGAGGAGATGGAGGAGGAGGAGGGGAGGGGGGCAGCCTTTTTGCAATTGAAACACTGCCCATTAAAATGTCTGTGCACGTCCCAACCTGCATGGCAGTCTGCCATGGCTGCTACTGACCAAAGTGTAGGACAGACAGACAGGTGGAGTGAGGGACTGTCACAATCCTTAGGCCTTACTGTTTTTATTATGGAAAGGAAAAGACAGACAGGCTCTTTCTCAATGTGTTTTGTTCTCTGACAGTCTTGTCCTGTTCCCTTTTTAATGGTCAGTGTTGTGGTGACATTCCCTGTTTGTCCTGTTGTTGACATTCCTCTCTTGTTGTCTTGAGCCTGGAGGCTTTCCATCCCACTCTTCTGCTCTCTCTCCTTCTCTCAACTATCAATTATGTTAACAGCAGCCTGAAGCTTCCTCCTAGCATGTTGCTCCATTTTGTGACAGGAAGCCTTTCTGCTGTTAGTTTATGGCCTCCTGCTACATTATTGCACTCCACTAGTAATAGAGCTTACTCTCTATTCTACTCCAGGCTTTGCCCTGCAATCCAATTTGTCTTTCCAACACCAGGCATTTTCTAGTGACAATGAAGTATGTTTATGGCCGTGCTGATGTCATCACATTTCTGTTTGTCCCTCATCTCCCAGGGTACAGCTTACCGGAAAATGAATTATACAACACAATGGAAAGGATGGATGTTCTGCAGTCAACTTGAGGCCAATTTGCCCTAACATGACTTGGCTTATGTTTCTAGCTGGATATACAACGGGAGATGATCTGCCAGCATCCTTTAGAAATTATGTTTTCCTGCTTTTTCCACTCACGTTAATTATATATTACCAATAAGAAACTGGTGGATTCATGTGGTGTGTCAAGCTTACTCTTGATTGGCACAAGGGCCAAAAATAGCACATCAAGCATTCCTACATAATTGTTAGTCATATTTGAGACCCTATATATTGTATAATCATGCACAATGTGAATCCACTGGAGAGACACAGTCTTGAATCATTCATTGATTTAAGTGAACAGCTCAGGCTGAAATATGTCAGGCAGTCAGTACTCATGCATGCAGCCCTGGGCTTTGAGCTTCCCACCGGCATCGTGTGAAGTGACTGGTGTTGCACCTCTCTGTATGCATATACAGTGTGTTTGGGCTGCTCAGCTGAAGATATTTCTGTCCATTTGAAATATTTAGTCAGATTTTTTTTAACATGCTGAAAATTATGCTTAAAGGGCAGGTTCACATCTTTTTAAACCCATCATATGTTCATTGGAACCCTGAAAAGATTCCACTGTAAGTGATGGGGGACCTCTTTATGTGTAAAAAGTTCCAAGAAAAGGTAATGGACAGTAGTTTTAGGTAATTAAATCAACCCTCTAATTCTAATTTACAGTATTTTCAGTACAAAATTCTCAAATTGTCCCAGGACAGTGTTTCCTTGCTTAGCTGCAGTTTGGTATGAAACATAAGAAGGGAATTTCATACTAAACAGGAATCAGATATGCCACTACAACACTCCAACTACTACTTCTTCTTCTTCCTATTATTATTATTATTATTATTATTATGTTTTGATTCTGCTCTCTGCTGTTATTATAGAATTATTACTACTGTTATTTTCCATACCACAACCAACAATCTTAAGAATGTGAATATTGTTTTAAAACAGACTTGAACATATCCTTTCATATAAAATGTATGATTACGCCAAGCCATCTTTTGATCTTTGTTAAATAGATTGAAGCATATTTACAGGATGCATCTTAAAGACCTTTGACCAGGTGCCAAATTTACTTTGCATAGATACACATATACACATTTTGTCATTTCTCAGTTTTGTTTAGTTTTTTTCATTCAGGTATTTCCTCCTCTCTTGGCCTGTCTTTTGTTCTCCTGTAAAATTTGAATCCCCCAGGTATATAAAGGGTTGTGGGAATTAGGCATTGATTTATTCTGAAGTGTCCTGGGTTCGCTTGAGGCTTTTATTGCGAAGGCATGTTGCCGCCGGCGGAAGTGGCGGACGTACGTCATATCCGGAATCGGTCTAAATCACTGGCCAAACTTTCGCTTTTCTCTGTAAACGCTTTGCTCATGGCGACGTTTTTTGGTGAAGTTTTGTCGGCGTATTCTCGGGCCGTGGAAGAAGAAGACGACGACCTCGAAGAAAACGAAGAAGATGAACAAATCCGCAAAGAGCTGGAGGAGAAGAGGTAAATAGCGGCAGCAGCTAGCATGGAGAGGCAGGAAGTGAACAAGTCATGAAGCATGGAGCTTTTCTCTGGATAAAACACACTTCACTAAAGTGAAAAACACTCTGAAATATTTGTTAGAGGGGAATTTCATTGCGGCTCCCTTCTTAGCATTTTAAAAATGTTGATTTTGTTACCATTGTAGACATCTATCGGCCATCATGACACATGAAATTTACTACCATTCATGGCAGTTGATGCTGTATTTATTACAACAAAAAATACAGGTAATTTACCACACAGCAACTCCTACACAGTAAAACTACACGGGGTTACACAAATATAGTATTAAGCACAATATTACGAGTGGTCCATAAAGTGGCTAAAATAATAACCGGGGACTTTCTGTTTAATCACGGAGACATCCACAGGGGAATCAAACATGGCCTCGTAATACTAATCCTACTATTTAAGATCAAAAGATGTAGAAAAATACTTAGCAGATGTTTCCCTACTGGAAATACTTGATTTGTGTGATTACTTGGTTTCCCTGTCCTGGTCATTATATAACAGCCCTGCAGTTTCTATCCTTCCAATTAACTGCAGCCACTTATGTCTCCGTTTGAGTTAAGTAAATATCTTGAAATTTCAGTTGCACTGTGTTTTGCTCCTGCTCCAACACACATCACTATTCATCAGGGAGGTTCATCTGCACTGGAGCTCTGAAGTGTCCGAATCGCTAAGCACCGGAAACAAGTTGCAGTGCACAGACTTCATCCTTGCTGTTGGAGACAATGCTGCAGGTAAGTGGTTCCTGTATATCCATTTCCTTTGATGAGCCCTTCAAACAGCACAGTCTGTGATGTTACAGATCAGTTCAAACATCAATAATCCCTGTGTGGAAATTGGAGCATAGATGAGTCCAGTGACAGTAGCTTTGCTTAGGAGTAACGCAGCAGATTCCCAGGGATGTTTTCGCTTTGGATTTTGAAGATGATAAGATGTGCAGCGAACAACATGCATGTAATTTGTTCAACATAATTTGTTCAACACGCTTTTTTAAATACCTGATTTAAACTACACAAGCAATTAATATGAATAAACACCAATACTTTACACTTTCAACATTTATGGTTTCAATAGTGATGTATTTGTTGTTAATCTTTCTGAGGGAATCACTGTTTTTGAAAAAAATGTAATGTTTTTACATAAATGACCACCTGCTGCGATAATAGCATTTGTTCCCCTTGTGATTTTAAACAATATATATCCATGTTCCATTTGTTAGCTTCAAATAAATCATCCCATGAAGTTTTTCCAAAGCAGAGAAAATTGTGAGAAATGATGTTTGTTAAAGTGTGCTAAAGCCTGAAAAGATTTCCAGTATTACCTTTTCGAATTTACCAGACTTGTTATCGAAACATATTGTTGACCAAAATTCTTTCGTATTGATACAAACGTGAGTGTGATTTTTGAATACAGCATTTTGATTTTACGAGATAGTTCAGTTGTTCCACCCGCAGGTCACTGGGGAACATTATCATTTTTGTCTATAAAGCAAAAAAGGTCAGCACAATTTTGTCAAGCTCCAGATTGCTTATTATGTCTGACTAACAGTCTAAAACCCAAACATGTTTAGTTCACCACAATGTAAGGGAAAGAGAAGCAGAAAATCCACATAGATGAGAGGCTGTTTTGCTAGAAATTACTGTATCGTTTATCAAAATGGTTACTAATTTTCTGTCACTTAACTGGTCAATTAATGCAACAACAATTTTTCATTGTCCACTGTGAGAAAATGTCTGTCATTTAAATTCAGGTCTGTCAGTGTTTTCAGATTATATGTGATGATTTGTTGGACACAGCAGGCATTCATCGAAACATGAAAATGGAATAATGTCACCATAGCACCCAAGTAAACTATGGGGGGAAAAAAAAAAAAGAAAAATCTCTTGTTGGACACTAAGAGGATCTGTCTTCACAGGGTTTCTGTCAATGTACTTTCTCTCCTCTGAAAACTGGGATGAAGTGGGACATGCATCACTGTGGAATGAGAGGAGCCGGCCTGTAACCGGGCAAACCAGCGAGGAGTCGGCGTGTGTTTTCTACAGACACAAGGACAACCCATCAGTGAGTGATACAATGAGCAGAATACCTGAGAACGTCACTTCAGAGTGTGTCTGCTATTTCATTAGTCTCACAGAAGGCACCAGGTTTCTCCTGATCGTCTTATATATAAAAGGTCATTACAATGGGTGTGATTAGTTCATTATCAGGCTACAAACCTGGAACAGATTGAAGGAAAAGGTTCATAAATTTATGGAGGAATATAAACAATGGATGTGTTGAAGCCACTTGTATAACGACATCCATCAAACACTATTTCAGTGTCACCTCAACTGTATCTCTTTTTATAAATGGTCTCATCATGTGTAACTGATGTAGCTAGAGTAGCATTTGCACAGTGATGTATTTCAGGAATAAAACATGAAACCCGGCTTCAGCTCTAAAAGTTGGAAAGTAGGCCATGACACACAGGATTAATGAGCCCTGCTAATCCGCCTTCTCAGCGTTTCTCAGATAAACTGTCAGAATACAGAGTTATAACCGACCAGTCTGATGTATGTAGAGGTGTATGTGGTTATTTTCTATCAGCCTAGTGTCGTTTGCATGCAGTTTAATCAACATAGTTTACAGGGGTGTGTGGTAGCACTGGGCTGCTGAGGAAGCTTCAGATTTATCACACCTCTCTTCTTCTGTTGCCTTCTGATGGTTGCAGAGATTTAATGATCTCAAGGAGGAGGCTTTCATACGTTGTAAAGCAGCTGTGGAGAGTGGATACTGTAACAGTCACCCATTCATTTAAAGACTACTGATTTACTGAAGTACATGATATCATAACCCCAAAATACATAAAACACACATGCACATGCCCGCATGTGTGTTTTACGTATTTTTGGGGCATTGTTTTCTTTACTGACTGAAAATTAAGGGGCATGATATGACAAGTAGATATGTTGGGGTTAGAGTTTGTTAATTTGGTAGAAAGTTGCAATATTAGGCAACTAATTTATTCAATTAGTCAAAGATAAATGAATTGGTATTTATTTTGACAATAGATTCATGAAGTTATTAAATTAAACAAAGCAAATATGCCAAATACTTGGTGGTCCCACATTCTCAAATCAAAGACTTTGCTGCTTTTCTGAATTAAATCATAGTAAATTTAATATATTACGGTTTTGGACTCTTGGTGTGACAAAATAAGGCGTCTGAGGACCAACACCAAGACCATGTGCTCAAGGTATATAGCAATCAATATTTTCATTGTTTTTTGATGATATATAAAACAAACAATTGATTGCTTCACGCAGCCCTAGCATGGTATGTATCTAAGTCAATATTGGCTCCATTAATTGGAGAGTGATAAATTAAATATATTTAGATATTATTCCACAATTGTGGTGCATTTGATCCAAGTGTTTAGTTTTCACTTGACAAACTCACCAGATTGCCAACTGAGTGACTTTGCTGACGTGGCTGAGGGCAGCTATCCTCAGCACAACCTCACAGCTTGTTTTCAACAAAATATAACACCCTCCTTTGTGCTATCTCATTTGAATGAACTGCAATGCACTACATGACAGTACCACACGGTCAGGTAAAGCGAATGTCAAGCTCGGGAAAGATTGTTAGAAAGGATGCTTGAGCTTGATGTTGAGCTTCCTTTCTTTGAGTTACACTACACAGACACAAGTATGTCTTAGATACACAAATTTTTAATAAAAGGTCTCATTCTTTTCCCTGAAGGTTTTGATATGCCTGGTGTTTTGCTATATTGCAGAAGACCAGCTTTTTCAGTGGACCAAAAAGGTATGTTACAACAAGATCATCTGGATGGTTCTGTAATGAAATGAAACCATATGGAACTATGTTGTTATGTAGAGAAGTATAGAGCATTTTGCCCTCATCATTCTGCAAACAGATAGCAGATTTGCATGCACAGGTTTATTTTCTTACATCCATGAGACACAACAAGTAGCAACACAATGGCTTCCACAACATGATTATATCATACACAGAATCATTGTCCTGTACATAATTGTTAGTGTTGCTTGCACAGACAAACTAATTGAGCTACTTCACTGACAACAGCCTAATTCTCATTACATCTACACTCAGTGGCCACTTTATGAGGTACGCTTGTACACCTGCTTGTAAATATCTGATTAGGCAATCGTGTAGCAGAATCTCTGACTACAAATGCAATCTTGAGTGACTTTGAGCATTGATTGTTGGTGCCAGACAAGTTGGGTTGAGAAACTGCTGATCTCTTGAAATTTTACACTGTCAGTTAGTGTTTACAGAGACTGGTGTGGAAAACAAGAAAAAACATCCTGCTTAGTCAACAAATTTGCAGCAGCTGTGTGATGTCAACATGAGCCAGGATCTTTAATGCATGTTTCCAGCTCCCTGTTGAATCCACACTACCAAGAAGACAGGCTGATGTCAGGGCTAAGGGGTTCTCAGCCTCTTAGCCAATTTGTCCATTTGGCAAGCTTCAGGCATTGTTTATCACATAGTTAGATTATAATGACCAAAGGCAAACATGCAGGTATTCTTCAGCTGGTGCTGTGTTGGCCTGACTGACTGTGTCTATGTATCTTGAAGGTTTTTGACTGTCTGCAGCACAGAGAGCTGAATGTGACTGTGTTGTCAGAAAGCTCTGTGTCAGAGTACAAGACAGCAGACTATCTGTGTACTAGCTCTGCTCCCTTCCTGCGCTCTCTGCACACCAGTACTTTCAGTGGTCAGCTCGTCTGCCAGTCACTGGAGCAGCCCAACATAATTACTGGACTTCCAGCCGCAGGTACTTCAACACTTTGTCTGTACACTTTAAGTTTCACTTACTCAAACTCAAATTACCTGGTATCCACTGGTTAGGTGTTTTCTCTTTTCCTCTATCACACTTACAAACACACAAAAACACTAAACACTTAAAAGCTTTACAGCTTCTCTGTCATACTGCTCTGCATGTTGTTCAATTAGCTGACAATTTTTAGGTGTTAAATGTTAAAAGTTACAATCTGTGCAATTGCTAAATTATGGAAAATTCAACCTAAATAAACAATCTAGTGCTCAAAAGAGAAAAACTGGCCAGTTAAACTCACATTTAACTAAATGAAATTACTCAATAGTAATATTAGGACAACCTTCAAACCGCTAAATAGTCACCAAATTATGTTAATGATAACACATTTCTGGTGTGACATCAGACAGACTGTTGACAGGTCTGTCATCTATCTGATTAAAGGAATATTAGCTTCACAGAGCAATAGGACAAACTGCTTCACAGCACTAAATCCTAGAGGTCTCAATTCAGAGCTTAAAGCCTAAAATGACATTATGGTGTGCTTAAAAGTTTTAATCACAAGACAACCAATTTAAAAAATGTTGGATTAGCAGACCTTGTTAATTCTGTGCATCATTGGCTCCTTTCTCATCTGTACCTCCAAATTTCTGATGCCATTAAAGGTTGTTGATAGTGAAACAAGACAACCTGAAGCAAGTTCAAAAAAGGCCTAGAAGTCTTTGTCATTTCAGTAACATACAAAAGAGAAAAGTACTTAAAAAGTACATACTCACTGTGATCATTGCTTTCTGTGACTTAATAAACCAAAATATTGTAGGTTAGAAATCCAGCTTTAGCCAGTTTTTATTCTCTTCGCTTCTGGTTGAATTTTCCCTGAGCAAGAATCTGTGCCCCAAATTGCTTCCTATGTTTATATCTGGGGAAAGACTAGAAGTGGCTTTGGAAAAAAGCATTTGCCAGCTGAATGACATTCAGCATCCCACCACTAGCTGACAACACGTAGGCTTGTGTCCTGTTTTACTAATTTCATGCTGGTGACAGTCAGAATATCCTCAGGATTGAGCTGTGGTCACAGAGGACTGACAGGTTACACAACTCATGTCAAACTGTCCAGTCTTCTTTTATTGTGGATTTGCTAGATAATTTAATGTTCTTCTGATCTTTGTTTCTTCAGTACTGAACCACTGCCAGGTCCACCGAATTGCCGCTGTTGTTTACCAGTGTTACAGTGATGTCATCGGCCCTGACTCTGTCACCATGGAGACATACCAGCATGCACTAACCAAGACTGGGAAGTTTGTACAGGTGAGGTGCTTTTATTTTTATATCTGAGGGGGTGTTCGAAAGGTCAGAGTGGTCAGAAAGAGGAACAGAGCAGATGCTCCACTCATTTAAAGTTTGCTAGGTATATAAAGTGAATGAAAGGTGGACACAATAGTCAACATAGTGAAAGAATTATCAAGACTGAGTTGTGCCTCTGGCCGCACCCAAGACAAGGATGTTGTTGCATGTTTTGACAGCTTATTGGTATTTAGTTGCAAAGTTTACAGAGCTGCTGGTTCCAGAAGTAATTTTCCGTATTCAATATTTCCATTGCATATTTTTATTTTAAACAGTATCCTCTATTAGCACTTTTCCACCAATGCAAAGCTAGTACTAGTTCTGGGCTGGTACCAGTGCTGCTTTCAACATTGAGAAAAATCCACTCAGAAGTGGGAGTCAGGACAGTAGAGCAGAACACTTCAGATGAAAAGCACATTGGGAGTTAGCTAATCTTCTCCCATTATGTTTTTATGCACACTAGCATGTACCATTGACTTTGTATTGTAGAACTTCTACAACCCTTCATTTGTCAACTTTTACTTTCATATTGCAGAGTGGTTTGTGGCTGCAGCTGCAACAAGCTTTGACACACTAATGCATTAGTCAGTTGCTATGTGCTATGTTGCTATGTACTTCATGTTACATAGCACCTTAGGAGTTGTGAGGAGCCATGAGCAAGAGGTCAGAGAAGGAAGTCTCGTTCATGACAAATCTGATATTTGTATACTGTATATAATAATTGAGTACTTGAATGTCACCCAATATGGTCATGGGGAAATTAATGAGGCCTTATTAAATAACTATTATATACGTATGTAATAAATACCTGAAGTGTTATCCTGTTAACCTGATATTTAACATTAACATTTAACATATTTGATCCCTTGTATTTCTTTCTCTCTTCAGTTGTTCTCGTCTCCAAGCACAGAAGTTCTCCGCAAGTTTGTCAAAACCACTGACATCCAGAGTAATCTTTATATCTAATATATGTCCACTTTGCACACTGAGTGGTGCAATTTGATTCTATTTTCCTGTCATTTTTTAAATAAAGAGATTAAGTCCACAAAGCCTTGTGGTTTGAAAGTGGTTTAATGTTTCATTTATACTGCTGTTCTTCCATCATTGTCCGGTCCCATTATCTTTTTTTCAAAAGAAGTAAATTATGTACCATCCAACACTGTCAGGGTTACCACAACCCTGATGGATAAGCAGTATAGATAATGAATGGACTATCCAACACTTTGGTCTAGAGTGAAACTCCTACATGTCTATTGTCTTAATTTTCTGATTATGAGATTAATTGTCCTGGTCACCAATCATATTCTTCAAAAGGAAAAACACATTTTTGCCAGACTAATATCTTGTCACATAACTGATATAATTCTGCTGATTATTACATATTCTTACTGTGAACAGATCCATGTAAAGACCAAAACCTAAACAAATTGATCCTCCTCTTAGGTATTGTCTTTGTTACTAAAGGCCTGATACTGTATCTTATTCCTTTGTGCAATAGAGCTCCCTTGTCCACAAAGTGTTAAAAACACATCAGTGAGATGCAGTATTAAAATTGGTTGACATGCTTCAGCACATTCAACCCCACAAATCCATCTTTCTTACAAGAGCATAAAAAGCGTATCCACCTGAAAGTGGTCCCCAACAAACACTATTCATTCTTCCTTAAGTCATGATAACTCATGTCTGGCTGTTTTAGAAAAATAAAAATTGCATTTTCCATCTTTGTAGGATTTCATATGTTGAGTAGGAACAAACGACAGGAATCAGAAAGTTTTAAAAGATGGTCCAACATGTTTTTGTTTTGTTATTTTTGTTGGATTTGTCAAAAATACACATGCAACACATTTTGGAGATTCTGCCTCTGGTATTGCATTTAAACTGTGTGTTTTCTTCATTTATATTCAGGAGGCAATTCAGCATAGTAATGGAAGACACTTTCCTCAATATACATAGGTACCCCATAGGTATTATAAATAATACCCCATAGGTATTATTTCAGTTGCATTCATGTTTCTTTCCATTGTAGGGTTGAGAAACTGTGTAGAGCATGAACTTCCAAGGAAATCCTCAATTCAAATGTAAAAGATGAAATATAATTATCAAGTAAATATATAAGTAATAAAATGAACAAATAAAAACAAAAAAGGAAACTAAACTGTATTTATGAGGGGAGGTCCTGGTGTAATGGGCATTATTGACAATTTCTATTACATCATTTTTGTGAGTAGTGTTGATGACTGGAAGCAATAGTATGATTTAATATATATACACACAGGTGAATGGATGAATTGACTTCTCTCCCATTTCTTAGTGTTTCTTTTACTTAACTATATACAGTAGCAATCAAAAGTTTGGACTCACCTATTTTTTATTATTTTCTACATTGTAAAATAATAATCAAAACTATGAAATAACATATATGGAATTATATTGTGAAGGAGGACAATAATATCAAAGAAACTATCATCATGGGCATCTGGTCAGGATGCATGGAAAAGAGAAACTCCTCTGACATAAGATTATTTTCAAAATGAACTGCATATAAACAAAAAGGTAGAGAAAAAACACATGGGCTCCTGTATATAAAATGAGACAAATAGATAAACCAGGGCAATTAAATAAGCTCACATCCCAGAATAAAGACAAAGAGAAATAAGTTCTCAGACTAACATGGTAATAATATACAACTAAAGGTACTTCAACCTCTTACCACAACAGCTGCCCCGTGCAATGGTGAAAGAATGAATGAATGAATGAATGAATGAATGACTCTGAGGGAACTGTTTAAATAACCTTGTGGAGACCAGGTGAACTCAATCAGGTAAATGGGGCGTGGTCGGAGAGAAAACAAGAGCCAATCAGTGATGAAGCGACAGGAAGTGATGAAGGTGGAGAAGGAAGAAGGCAGAAAACAGGAAACTTTACCACAATAGAGTTAACTAAAAAACTTAATCGGTGAAATATACTGCCTTCCTAACGTGTTTAAGGCAGGAAAACTGTAAGGGTTGCAGAAACCATCACATGCTATTGATGGTTCATAATGGTTTCTCCTCCCGCCCTGGTGGGGGCAGTAATGTGCTGATGAACTGTTTGGAAAACTCCAGAAACTCAACTTGAGCGAAACTCAAACAGACCTGTTGGTGTTTACTCTGCACGAACAGACGCGACAGGGATTTGTCCTTTAATTTAGATTTTTCACGATTTAATAATTGGCAAATATTGTGAACAATACAGTCGACGAAGCGAACCGGGAGGATATTTGGCAGCACCCTACGCTACGTTAGCCTGGTCGGCGAGGCTAGCTATGAGCGCTAGCCGGGTTATAGCATCGACTAACGGCAGAGACAAAGTTTCAGTTCACCGGAGCAGGGAGCACCGGGGGTCCAGACCTAACAAGGTGCTGGCTGAGAGGAACCAGGCGGTGGTGGCAGTGGGAGCCTGGGTGGAAAACGGACAAGACTTCTTCGAGCATCCGTCTGTAAGTTTGGGATTTAATGCTAATGAGCAAAGCCAGTTTGTAATGTGTTGCCAGGCTGCAGACCGTTACTGAAGATTATCATAGAGCCTGTAGGTTTGAGGAGGTGACTGAATTTAACCCTGGTGTTTTATTGACGGGGCCTTTGTTCAAATGCTACGTGTAAACAAATTAATTAATTTTTTGAAATGATTCCTTTATAAACAAAAATAACATCAAACATATTTAACATCCTATTCACATGTCAAACTCTGTCTATAATCCTATGATCTCTCAAATTCAAATGGTTGTGTTTAGTTTTGTAAATAACTGTCTGCACAATAGACTCGCTTTCAAGACCAATGTGGACCAACAAGCAAACTGAATTTGTGTGTTTGTGCATTTAAAGTTATGCATTGTTTTGTCTATGGTGATATTGCTCATGTGCACCTGGACTGGATCAGTGATACAGTCCTCACTCAACATTGCATCTTAGGTGAAAGGAGGGAGAGCCAGGGGGAAATTGCATTCTATCACTTAGAGAGGCTGCAGAAAAGATTGATTTTGCCCTCTGTTTTACACCTAAAGAGCTGAAATCTCATTAATAAAATAAGTCAGTCCCTTTGCTTGGCACCTTAAACCATGGTCAGGTGCATCTTTGTTTTCCTTGAGATTTATTGAACTTGTGCCGCCCTGGAGGCTCACCCAATAGAGCATGTACGGTTTAGGCCTAGTCCTTACCAGAGTGAGTCAGACTCATGGCCTTTTGCTGCATGTCATCTCATTGTTGTATTAAAGGCAAAAAAAAAAAAAAGCTTGATAAAATAAATACATCTAGTTCTTTGGCAAAGTAATTGTAAAGTAATTGGACATACAATTTACAGTTTATAGACATTTCCTGTCTAATCTGACCAGGATCAGGATCTGTCAGGAAAAAATGGGATAAACTGTCAAAATCTAAGTGTGTAGAGATTCACCCAAGAAGAAACAAACCTGCAATTGCTAAAAGGGGCTCCTACAAAGTAAATAAAAGATCTGAGTTGTTTTCTAAATGAGAGATAGAATGATACTTATATTATATATATTTATTTTTAATAAATTTGTCATTATCAGTTGTTCAGTGTAGCTTGATGGGCTAAAATGGCAGTTTTATCTTAAGATTAACTTGAGAACAGTGCAGAAACTGAAGTAGTCTCAATACTTTTTGAAGAGACTATTTATAAGGCCTCACTGCAAAGACTACCTCATTACCTCTGATTTCTGTAATTACAGTAATTACAATGTCAGGTCACAAGATACATTAAAATCATTTAAACTGCGTGTTCAAACCAAGCTGGAAAGAACTGGTTTTAGACACAAAGACTGACTCACTTTCAAAAACAATTAAGTGCAAATAACTTTGATTCTAATTTTCTTTTTATTTTGGAAGTTTAGATAAATTTCATAACGATATATTGGTTGAAACTAATAAAAAAATACACATAACAGTCAACCTTGGTATACATTCTTTATATTTGTATTCTTTATTTATTTTTTTTTTTTTTTAAGAATTGTGACCAAGCTAAATACTAACTAATTTTACAGGTTGACAGATGATGTGATGATGACACTGTTCCCAAATTACCTCAAACTTGGTTTTTATTTCTAAGTTTGAGAAATAAAAAGTGACACTACATTTGAAGAAAGGCAATTTTTTAGTATCTGCTTTAGAAAATGCAGACAGGTTGGAATTTCTTATTCTACCAGGTTGCATGAATTTAGACTGCTGATTGTAGTCCTGTCACTTATGCCATGTATTGGTCCAGGCTCTTGCTTTGTTAACTGAGGAGCTCCAGGCAGAAAAGAGGAGGGAGAATGAAGAAAGCCTTCGACGATTTCAGGACGAGGTACGCCACCGTGTGGCACAGCGAAGCCAAATCTTCAAGAAGACACAGCAGCCTCAGGCAAAACCAATGGTGAAGGTAACCTTATTTTGACCGATAGTTAGGTATTAATGAAGAAAGTCTTTACAAAAAACCCTACCACAACTGGAATATCAGTTATTTTTTATTGACTTATTTAACTGTAAATTATAAGTAAGTATAAGTCTGAAAGGTAAATGAAAATGGTTCTCACTATTCCCATCTTCTTTAAATTGCTTTGTCCCTCCAACAATTCAAAGATATTCAATTTATAATGTTGTAAAAAAGAGAAATGCAGCAAACACAAATGATGTGGATTCAGTTTTCCCATGTTGCTGTTGACCCTATGTGATTGGTACCTGCATTGTTTTCATGTCCAGACGAAACCTGACAGGAGAATTCCACAACAGCAGTATCGAGTATGGACCCATGTGTCTGCTAGTGAGAAGGCGATGTCTGAGGGAGGTGCTTCTCGACAGAGGGCGATGCAGGGAAGCTCTCAAGAGGTGAGAATGTTTTACATAACCACCGTGCAGCAGCTGTGAATAATATTTAGAAGAAGCTTTAGCAAATTGATATCATGCTTTGTTTACTGTTTTGATGTTTGCATCTTCTAGAAAACTATTGAATTTTCTGTCCCTGATTTTAATTGTAACTAATTGGTGTTACCCTCATATTCACAATTAAAAGTTATTTTAACACATGGTTGAAATCAGTATCACAATATACACCAAATGGCCAACAGCATACTGGCACATATAATTTTGTGTTTTTTTACCTTTGTTGCAACAGTGTGAGGAGGCCCCTTCCTTTTGTTGACATGACAATAACTGTGCACAAAGTCAGGTCCTGAAAGAAATGGTCTTCCACGTTTCATGTGAAAGAACTTGACTTGCCAGCACAAAGCCCTGAAACTCAGGCCCATCTAACTCCTCTGGGACGAAGACTGTCAACCAGGCTTTATCACCCAACATCACTCTCTGACCTCACTAGTGCTTTGTTGTCTGAATGGGAGCAAATATTTGCAGCACAGTTCAAAAGTAAAGTCTGAACCCAGTAGAATGGAAGATTTTATAGCAGCAAATGAATGCTTGGGGTTTTAGAAAGATATGTTTAGCTATTGCATACATAGGTGTAATATTTTGAAAAATAAGCATAAATAAATCATAAATTGCATCACAGAGGTGAAAGATATATTTGAGGTAATCAGAAACTGTCTCCATTGTGTAATTTGTCTACCAGAGGGTTAGGGTTAGGGTTAGTACAGTACAAACTGTCTGATAACCATATTTGTGATTTGTCAAAATTGGTTTGAATTTATTTCAGTAACTGAATATCGGGTGATGTAAGTAGATTTTTTTTAAAAACTTTAACATAGCAATATTGTTATCAGCTCCAAAAACCTAGTATTGGTTGCTCATTTATTTTTCCTAAGGTAGATTAAAATCTGCCCAGGGAGCAAGAGAGGCTGCTGAGGATCATGCTGTAGTCTCACACGTGTCCTCTATCATCCCCTTGTGATAAACAGTCAAACTTTAGTGTGTTGTTTTTGGCAGTGACAATGATTTCATTGTTTCCATGTGTGAGTGATAAAATAATGTGACAATGATTAATGTGGATGGTTATTTATTCCTTTGGTTTTCCAGCATAGTGAAGGCATGAAGCAGGTCAGACTCAGGCTGGCTGCCTGTCGGATGATTCCACATGGGGAAGTGACGACAGACCTTCCTGGAGGCAAATGGAACATCTCTTCAACCAGTCATGTGAGCTTCTGTATCTCACATGAGTTCCTCTTCTTAAAATTTCTTCTTCTTAATTCTTATAATTGTCTATGTTGTCAGACATCCAGGGGTATTGAAAATCATTTTCCTCTGCACCCAACAGAAAGCTGCATCTCACATGCTGAGAGCAGAGCAGGATGTGGAGGAGGAGGAGGATGCTCAGGGAGAGGAAGAGGAGAAAGGAGGAGATGATGATTTCTTCACCAGTCGACATGAATGTCCCCTCGTTGAGCAAAAGGTTGTTGAATATACAGGATGCAGCAGTGACACCTTTCGTCAGGGTTCACTTTTTCTTTAAAAACTCCAGAGGCACCCTGAAGCCTGACACTTAAAATCTTTTTTTATGTGATACTGAATGCAAAAAGTTAAGGAATGATAAAAGCTTTGTGCTGTCTTTCTGCTTGTGTTATTCATGCCATATGTAGCATAGCTGAATAATAACCTTGGCCTCATATGAGAAGCTCAAATATTCTTCAGCTGGTTCTTGTCAACTCATGAACCCTCATAGTTAAAACATTATGACTATGATAATGCCCTTTAATAGCTGACAGAGTCTGATTATAGGTGGGAAACTGGGGAAGCGTTTACAGTACGAGTTGTGACTGATGACATCATGGAAGTGTACAAGGAATAATAACTTCCAATTCCCTCTGACATCTTGTGAGTCAAACATCCAGTCCACTAACAGGGAACAACAATTAACTGTGCAACTGTACAGTCTTTTCCTGGCTTAATTTAGCTACACCCTAACCCAGATGCAGGTTGGTTAAGAATATTTCTGTGTAGTTTTTTGCCAGGAAGTTGCCAGATTTTCTTCCAGGTACGGTTGAGTCTTCTAACCAAAAGTGAGTTTTGTGTTTTATTTTAAATTTGATCAGTAGTTGCTGCATCTCTACTGCTATATGTTTTGCTTATTTGTAAGTATTGGAAGAGCTTAACCCCAAACATGGCTGTACACAATCCATACCATTCATAAATTGTAACTGAAGCATCTGGATAAGATAATGGAAAGAGAGCAACTAGTTGGGACAGTTCTCAGCCATAAGTTAGATGTATTACTCTGTATTTACAGCAGCAGGACAGTGTATTTTGGACTGACACAAAAAACCTGGAGGAACATTTCTTTTTTTTTTTTGTTTTTTTGTTTTGTAGTCAGTGGTGTTATATCAGGCATTGGCTACACAGAATACTTGTTAGTGGTATCTTTTATTGGATGTCCATAAGAAAAATATAGGGTATCACGAGACTTATTTTTTAACATTTACACTTCTAAAGTATTAAGCTTGAAGACATAGTGAAATATTCGGTTTTTGATTTCAAGGTGTTTTTGACACCTTGGTACATTCACACTGGTTGGAGCTGATCATCAGTCAAAACCTACTGACTCTGTTCTGATTGTGTATACGTTTCAGATGAGTGGGTGTGCGTTGTGGGATACTGAAAGATCACAACCTGATTTTGGTTTCAAGTCCAAACTCGGAGACCCTCAAGTCCTGTGGCCGCTGGATGACCAAGAGGAACTGAAAAGACAGGTAGATATCAGACATCTTCATGAAGCTGTAACTTCTGTCAAAGCAGATAATACAGACAATGCACCTCTCATTGCAGCGTCAGTCTCAGTTCCTGATACATCGCCGTCACTTCATGAACATTGAGAGAGAACAAGTGAAAGAGAATAAGCAGCACAGGAAGCACCTGAAGAGAACAGCAAGGTGGCGAGAGCACAGCACTTACTTCTGTATCACTTCCTTTTATTTATGTGAAAGTTTAAAGCTTGTATGTCAAACAACAACCCTCTGTAGCATTGAAAGATGCTGTCAAATGTTTCTATGAAGAACAGCAGCTTGAATTCAGCTCAGTGTAATTTATTTATAACAGTGGTGATGAATATTACTTTATCAATAATGCTTATTACTTACCAATACTATGTTTCTTTGTGGTGATAACACCATTCTTGAAACTCCACCCAAATCAGTTTATTCAACCATAGCTACATAATTACTCTGTTTAGAACATGATTAGCTTAAAGACTGGCTTATGAATGCAAATCACATGCGGCCATTGAGATTCTGAAAATCTCTCAAATGTGGCTGTCCTCACTGAAGGATCAAAGCAGAGAGAGAACAGATTCGTCTGGAGGAAGAGAAAAAGTTGGAGAGGGTTCGGCAGCTTGCAGACGCCAGACAGAAGTTGGAGGAGAGAGAGCTGCTAATTCTGGAGCGTCTGAAGCTTGAGGAGGATGAAAGAGCTGTGGAGCTTCAGAGGAGAAAAAAGGAGGAGAAAGGGAAAGTAGCTACAAGGTAATTAAAGGAGAATAATTGGCAATTCCCCATGTGGAAATTATGATCAGACTGTAACATGGCAGAAATCTTTATGGTGTCAAAATACATCAGTGATAGATTAATTCTGATTCTATAATACAGCTCAGATGGGAAAGAACCCTTCTAGTTCTGTTTGGTTTGGTTTGGCCTGTGTGAAAGCTGTCATTTGAACTTGAAATTGACTGAATACTGGTCTAAGACTCTGGGGGTCATGGTTGGCAGACGTTGAAGTTTGTTGTGTGAGAACAAAACAGACCAACTACAGGATGTGATATCAGCATGAATTTTACAGCTAAACTACTGTTCAATTTATTTGCTGCTCACAAAAGCAATCCAAATCTGCAGGGTGAACAGAATTATTCAATGACTGGTCATACATATGTAAACAAGAGTTAGGGATTTTCCCCTGATACATCACAAAGTGAAAAGGAGAAAATCTAAGTTGTACTGAGGTTGTCTCCTACTGCTTGGATTTCATTAAATTCTCAATAAAAAGTGAGTGGAAAAAGTGAAACACAGCAACCACATAGTAACTGTCCCATTAATAATAAGGTACAAAATGCCTCTTTGGCATGTCTTTGTACATGTTGCTATTTATATACTGTATGATATATTCTTACATTTTGTAGTCTTGCAGATTAATAAAGCTTATAACCAGCCATTTCTTGTTTAGCCCTTTGAACACGGGAAAAAAAAAAAATGAGCCCATAAATTTCAGTAAAATACAAAATGAGTTGCTGTCAGTCACCAGAATTTGATTTCCCCATATGGGTCTATATAGTCCTGATGATAAAATGCAACACTATGATTTATTTATTTGTTTATTTTTTTCTTGTCCAGGACCAAATAGACCAAACCACACGTGCAACTTAAACAAAGTGTAATGGCTTTGTGAAGCTGAAGCTGCACTGATAAACAGGCTGATTTTAACTCTGCAGGTTCATTGAGGCTCTGAGAGCTCAGATGAAAGAGCGACTGTCGCAGGAGAAACTGGAGCTGCCCCCTCTCTGCTGCTGTGCGTCCTCGTTCTGGGACTCCCACCCCGACACCTGTGCTAACAACTGTGTCTTTCACAACAATCCCAAAGGTACTGCACACACTGTCAAACTGCCTCACTCTCTACACACACTACTATTGAGTTTAAGTGGAACTATACATGACAACATTAAAAAAAACACTACGGTCACATTTGTTTCTTCCGCAGCCTATGCCCAGGCGTTACATTCAACAATGCTGAGTTTGGATTTACGTTAAAGAAGCTGTGAACTGCAGTGGAAATCGTCAGGAAGAAATAGATGAGAGTGCAAGTTGTCAGACCAGAAATCAGATGAGAAGATGGATATCAGTACGATTTCTCTATGTCCAGTACAGAGAGAGGTCCGGGCAGTGTTCAGCCTCAACTGAAACTTAAATATGAAAAGTATTTGAAGGGTGGCCTTGAAATTTTGAAGGGGACAATGGAACCTTCCACAGGTTGAGTCCAGATGACTTTGGTGATCCACTGATTTATCATTTTGTAATGATACCAGCAGGCTTAAATTTTTACTTATCCTTTGATGGATTGACACAAAACCTCTAGCGCTGTCGACAAGTCATGATTTCTCTTTGAACAAAACTAAATACCTGAAAAACTGACATTCCCATAGCTTGATTGAACTTTTTGGTAAGTGCTGATCAGCAAATGTTGGCATGATAGCTCACTAAACTATTGTGGCTAACATGGTCATTATTATTTCTGCTAAACATCAGCATATTAGCATATTAGCATTATCTCTGTGACCATGTTAGTATGTTGATGTTGTACTGCTGTTCCCATGTACAGCCTCACAGACTCACTAGCATGGGTGTGTATGCTTAGTCTTGATCTGCTGTTTGTGAAGAATTGACCATTTTTGATCAGATTTGATTTATTAAATACATTCTTTTTAATAACGCACACTAAGTTACTTTTAATTTATTTATTAAGAATTAAGGAATTTCTTTGTTAGCATACTATCTACATTGAATCAGTGAAATGAAGTTTACACGATTAGTAAAGCATCAGGGAAATTAGTACATGTCAGAATGTGCATTTTAGAATTTGCTGTGTGGAGTTTATATGAATCTGTAAAGGTCATGTTAATTTAAAAAATAAACTCAAATTTGTTTTAATTAATTCACTCAATTCATTCTTAACAGAAATGGGTGTGAAAGTTGTGTGAATCACCTGCTGGTATCCAAATACATATACATGGTAAATATAAAAATATCTGCCTGTAGGAGTCAAGTATTTATTTTTTATAAACTTACATTTGTTTGCTAAATAATTATATCAATTTGAACTTGCATTACTTTCATTTCATGTGATCTATTGGTTCAAGACAATACTCTACAAAATCTTTAAGCTGTTGGGAGAGAAAAAAAATCCTACTAAAGTATTATTAATTAATAGACAAAGTAGTAATATCTAGTATCTTCAAAAACATTTGTGTCACATTACATGGTAGCTAATGAAAACAAATTATAACAGCTCTATTGATATATTAATAACAAATAGACAAAGTGCCAATATGTAATAAGAGGTGAGCCATCTGTGGGCCATGTAAACACATCTCAGAAAGAACAGACTTTGAACCAATAGGTCACATGGTTTGGAAGCTGTTGTGGGAAAAAAAATTATTAGATTTATGAAAAATAAATAGGATTAGAATTGCTCTATTAAAAATACTGTTAATAAATAAAATAAACATCCAATTTTACACATCAGCGGAATGAATAGGAGTCTTTTGTATTAAGCCTCGTGCGTGTCAGCGTGTAGGTGTTGAAAATCGACGTGCTTTATTTTATTTGTGTTATCATTTTATTAATTTAGACAGTAATTTGCAGAAGGTCGTTCAGTTGAAATAATCCCGGAGGGCTCGCTGACCTCTGCAGGTCTGCTGGGCTGCCACTTCGCCGCCGAGCTCCACACCTCTCCCGCTTCCGGGTTTTCCGGTTCGCCGTCACGTCGGGACGCCAGGGTCACATGGCCACCGGGAGGCTGCGTCTGGAAAATCGCTTGGAATAAACACACTTGGTCTAATAATAAGTTTTTTTGTTTTTTTTTTCATTTTCTATTCTTAAACGCCCTCTTGGGAAAGACGCGTACTGCAGCTGTATGGATGTAGGCTGGCTCTCCCGCACGGCCCATATAAACTCAGCCGCACATATGGAGAAGTTATGGATGTTTACGGACTCTGTCCCGCACCGCGAAGCTAAACTGCTGCACATTTCTTCCAGCACCTAGCGTCTACTTGTCCTTTCATTTACCAGACATAAAAAAAAAACTCAGTTTTTACCAGGTACTACTTAACAACTTAAGTCTCCTTTTCTTCCGGGCCGCTCAGGTCTGTGTGAGCCGGCCGGTGCTTCTCCCCTCGGTCGTGAGCTACTCAGCGCCCGGCGCTGCCTTAACTGTCTCCGGCTTGGACGAGATGTGCGGAGGCAAACTGTGAGCGTTTCTGAGTGGAAGTTTGACAGCAGGCTGTCGGTGGAGGAGGGAAAAAAATAAAATACGAAATTCAACGAAAATGAAATCGGCTCTGGCTCCCGGGATACGAGTTATCATGGCGTTTTCTCGAGATAGCTGGTAAGTTATCGCCCATTGTTGCCTACACACCCAAGCAGCCAGTTAATGGCTCCCTTTGCGGCCGTTTGCGGTGAAGGGAGCAGCTGCTGTGTAGTGTGTGTTAACTTATCTCTCTGCTGTAAATGATTGTCTGAACCACATCGATGAACACATTCTGCGGATTTGCATCGGGGCAGGTAAATCCAGTGAGCTCTGTATATTAGTACCTCATTGTATATCTCTGTAGATAAAGAGACAAACTCATTTCTACCATTTGTTTTCGCTGGATTCTGCTATGTGAATCAACTGCCCCTATTATTATTATTATTATTGTTGTTGTTGTTGTTGTTGTCGTCATTATTGTTATTATTGTTATCATTATTGTTATTATTGTTATTATTGTTATCATTATTGTTATTATTGTCATGATTGTTGTTGTTATTGTTATCATTATTGTTATTATTGTCATGATTGTTGTTGTTATTGTTATGATTGCCATCTATTTAAAAAGTCATTTGGGAGCTTCCTCCTTTACCGACACAGATTTGATCTTTAAGGAATCGATAGGGGGGGGGGGGGCACTGTGCAGTTTGGTAGGTTTCTATAAACAAGTATTACAACAAGACTCCCATGGTCAGAGTAACTTAGTAAGAGAGCCCATTCCCACTAGAAAAAAGACAAATAATGAGACATTAAAAAGTTCTAAATACCAAGTTATTTTTTTAATAATTCACCAATTGTGACATCATACTTGTAAGTATGACTTATCAGACCGTCCATTGGGCTGAGGCTAATATTTATATTCATTACCAGCTAATCTGCCCATTATTTTCTCAATTTATTGAATAATCCATTGGTTTATAAAGCAGCAGAACACAATTAATGTCCATCATAATTTCAAAGAGCCAACAAGATGCCTTCAGATTGATTTTTTTTTTCTTTTATTAAACAGTCAAAATTACAACCTTGATTAACTGGAGCATCTATTTTTGTTAAATTTTTTTTCACTGTTACTATCAAAAATAGTAGTAGTTGTGGCAACAATCTAGTGTAAAAGCACTTAAAAAAGCACTGTTTTTTTTTTTTTCACAAATCCTCTGGACATTCACACATCAATTATTGGTACACTTGTTATTCCTTCTACACTAGTCCAGCAGTTTGTTTCTTAGAGTACTTTTAATACCATATATGCTAGTGAACTTAATAGTGATGGATAGGTTGTGTTAATTGAAATGCTTTCTCACAGTGCCATGTCATGTCTTGAGTCTATGTGATAAAAAACACAATGGAGACCTAATGAAAGATGACACTGGAGTCATGTGCCATAAACTCTGATCTACCCGTCTGCCAGGAACACCCATATAGTTTAATGCAAACCAATACAGCAGTTCTGCAATAACTCATATTCTGATAATGTTATATTACATTTTACCAGTATTTGTTAAGTAGACACTGTGACCTCCACCAATACATTAGTGTTACTATTCACTCACGTGTTGATGTCTGTGTGTTTTTATTAATTCTAAATACCTATTTTTGCTAATACGGTTTGCCACCATGCCTTCATTTCTCTTTTACAGGTATCGCAGTTTCATTCTTTTCCTCACCTTCCTCTTCTACACAGCCTACCACTTGTCAAGGAAACCCATCAGTATTGTCAAGGTGACTGGTGCAATTCATTTCCTTTTCATCAACAGATTTTACAGGAATTTTGCAATCTTTTCTTCTTGTTTCTCCTTTGTTTTAGCTGAGGCGTTCAGTTATTTGCTCATAGGTAGAATAAATAAAATAAACCACAGGATAAAGAAATTCAGGCTTCAGATGCCAACAGATGTAAACAAATACTTGTGGTTGAAAATTTTCCGTTTTCATGTTTCAATTTATTTAAACTCCCTCTCCCTAGAGCCCCAACAGAGTTGTTGAAATTAATTCCTGAATTAGGTTTCTCTAGGAAAAAGGATAAACCTCCCTGAAATGTTGTAAATAAATAAAACTAATGGGCACATGTTCTGAACCAGTATATATCTCTGCTAATCTATAATGATTAGACTGGTTTTAATAAAAAACAGGCATGTTGCAGATGATATTACGTGACTGCTGCACATTATTGATGTTTTTTTTAATATTAAATGCTCTTCATCCTTAGCTATCATTTTTTAGATGATGAAAAAGCATTTGATTGTTCAGATTCAAGTTTATGATTTTTGTAAATGGTCTAGAAATAAGTAATAACTATGGTATTATCCTTTAAGGGTACATTTTGTTGGCACCTTCCATTATTAGTTTATAGACTCTCAGTCTGTTTCATCTGCTTCCTTTAATGTTTTGCTCAGAGTGAGCTGCACAGAAACTGTTCCACAGTCATACGGCCAGCAGACCTTAACGTAACCAACAATGCTACCTGGTGTGACTGGGCGCCCTTTGGTAAGTCCTTATCTTGTTGTTATATAAAATGCTTTTGCGCAGGTTAACACCTTAACAACATCAAACTCTGTGCTGTCAAGCAATTAGTTACTGCTTCCCAAATCCACACTCTATGTTAACACAGATTTGACATGAGAGAATAAAGTAAACTCAAGACTAGATTTGAAGACTAGACTTCATTTCTGTCTTGCACAGAAATGAAGTCTAGTTGGTGGAGAAATGGCTCCAAAAACACTTATTTTTCAGACAGTTTTAAATAACTGGCTTACTGCCAATTAAATGCAACTAAGTTTAGTTTTCAGTCTTGTTTAAAAGTCAAAGTTTGGCTGACATCTAAATTAGCAGTATAAAATATGTAAGTAGTTGTGTGGAATTGGGACACAGCTCTCTCAAGTCAGTCATAGTGAGAGGCTCTTTGTATTAATAAACCTTACTTCTTGTGTGTTTAGCAGAGAGACAGTAAGTGTATTTGTGTTTGAGTAAATATAAACCAGCTAAATCTTTCATTATATATAGATTTAGACTTAAAAATTCTGTAATCGTCTATGCTAAGTGTGAGTAGACATGAGCAAAAATGGTTATCCTATCCCTCATTTTTTGGTATTAAGGTATCAGGGCGTGGAGTTAGAGAAGGCTAATAGTTTTATCTGTGTCATCTTTACAGACCAAGACAACTATCAGACACTGTTTGGGGTCTTGGATAACTGTTTCCTGGTTGCCTATGCCATTGGCATGTTTTTCAGGTTAGTATATGCTGTTACTGGTAGATCATGTTACATATTACATGTTACATTGATTTATAATAATTTTCTTGTGCTCACAGTGGGATATTTGGAGAGCGCCTGCCTCTGCGGTACTACCTGAGTGTCGGGATGCTGTCAAGTGGACTGTTCACAGCTCTGTTTGGCCTCGGCTTCTACTGGAACATCCACTCATTAGGTTACTACGCCTTCATCCAGGTAAACACACAACACTCCACATCACTCCATCATCAGCACTTCAGTGCAGAGTGAGATAGGTCAACAACAATTAGCCATATTGCCATGACTGCTAATTCCACAACCTCAGCAGAACAGTAGATGTAACCAATCTGTGGACACTCTAAGGTACCCTTTGCACTGGGTGGATTGACAATGTGAAACACATTGTTGTTGCTGGTTTCACTCTACTAAACCGTGGATCAGCAGACTAAAAATTAACATATAGGTCTATTGTATAACTGTGTAAACAACCTGACCAAACAGAACCTTATTTCAAATACACACCAACACATCCAAAGCTCATTAATTAACATGTTGAATCTCGTTTGTTTTCTGTAAGCAAACAGAATTAACATCCACTGATGGTTGCACAGGACCTTACTTAGTCTAACTATTTCTCTGCAAACAATGAGCCAGAGCTGTGACTATCACACCTGCACAGAGACAGAAATCTTTGCTGTCCGACTGCTTCTGAAAACCTACACTAACCTGGAATTCTGCACAAAAGTACAGGGTGGATGGATACACATGAAACATTTTAGAATTATTTGTGTATTTGTCATTTGTTATCTTCTTCTTAAATGAGAGAAGTAAAAAAAAAACTATTCCTGTAATAATGTAAGTTGATATGTTTTGGTGTTGTTGGCAGGCAGAACTACTGCACTCCACAAAAACACATTAGCAGAGAAAGAGGAAAGCACAGAGATTGCTAACTCATCACCAAACATTCAGCCATAGCAACACACATGAGCAAGCTTTGATTCTTCACTCTGTGCTATAGGAAATGAACATTCTCCCCTTGCTCATACTCACTCAGGGCCTCAGTACAAATAAAGGCACTGTCAGAGGAGTTTTGTTTCACTTCAATTTTAGTTTGATGTCTGTTTGACCAGTAATGACCCCACCTGCACACTGAGAATCAGAGATTGTTGCTGCAGTGTCACAACATGGTCTGATGGGACTCAAGCTTGGACCTCTCACCATGCCCAATTACATTTCTGTCATTTAAGAGCTGGATTACTTAAGGAACAAGTGAGAAACCTGTTTTGGACACAGGGTACTTTCCCATCTCACATATTAGGGTTTTAGCTAATGATTTCCTGCTTACACATTTAGATTTTAAAATGTGAAATAGTGAAGTGTAAAAATTCTTATCATCATTTCTTGACTCAAGGTGATGTCTGCAGATCACTTGTTCCCTCTAATTCACAGACTAAAACGCAAAGATATTCACTGTACGGTTATATGAAGCAGAGAAAAGCAGCAAAGCATATTTGAGAAGTTGGAGCCAGAGAATGAAAAAATGAGAAATAGTCTTTTGACTAAACGTGATGCTCTCCTCTAGCTCTAAAGTGTCAGATGAGCTTCATACCATCACATTATCAATCCCTGTGATCACATTCCACATGCAACTTAGACACTATGATTAGAATTGTTTCTTGCTATCAATAATAATTAGAAAAAGAAAGAAAAGAAAATGTAAAGTTAAAAAAAATGGTTCTCTTTGTTATATAAAATCTGAAAAAGAGGGTGAAAAGACTGAAGCACCTATGTGCAGATTTTAAGAGATCACTTTATTAATGAACAACCCTGTGTCCAATTACAATTGTAGAGTGACTGCCAGCTTTCTGGGTTAGTACAGACTTCATTTGCCATCTCCTGCCTTTAAAAATGTAGAGACTTTATGGTGGCTTCGTCAGGCTTTGCTCACAGGCTTTGCGAATCACATGACTCACTGCTGCATCATATGACTGCAGGCACGTGTTTAAGCTTATATGTGTTTGGTGTGGGAATGTTAACAAGCACTGCACACTGGCCTCTACCCATCCTCCTTTAGATGTAGAATTTATACCAGGGATATGACATTTGCCATAAGTTGGGTGCTAGGCCTTCATCCATAGATTAACAAAGGCCTGTTTTCTCCCCCCTCTTCACTCTGCAGGTGATGAACGGACTGGTACAGACCACTGGTTGGCCAGCAGTGGTTGCTTGTGTCGGCAACTGGTTTGGAAAGGGGAAGTGAGTACCGGGGTGTAGTCCTGCTGACTATGCAATATTAGATGTCTTTTTTGTGGTTAACAGACATGCACTTGTATCACTTTTCAAGAGCACAGCAAAACCCAGCTTCAAGTGAACTAATTTTGTCCAGCTCCATATCCTAAATCTAAACTGCCCCTTTTAAATTGTGTGTAAAAACTGAAAAACTGGTTAAACTGGTTCTAAAGGAAGTAGAACAACAAGCACGTCAGATTGAGGACACAACAACAGTCTCACACCTATCTGAATAAGTCCCACCCTTGAAAATAAACCAGGCAACTCAGAGAAATCACACAACCTTTTTACATCCACTGCAGTGACCTGGTGACTGTAGTGCCCGTGTTTACATGAAGCTGTTCAGTTTAAAAGTAAAGATTTTGTGTTTTGAGATTCAAAGTTTGCCAAATGTATGATTATTTGTTTTCATTCATTTCTTTAAGCTGCTAATTGTGAATTATTATTGATCATTATAACATTAGAACATTATAAATCATCATGATTTCTGACAGTTCTGACAGTTCGGATTAGCATAAAGATTGGAAGCAGGGTGAGAAGAGCTAACCTGGCTTTGTCCCAAGGTCAGAATTACATCTACCAGCACCTCTGAAGCTTTATAATGATTACATTATTTGTTGAATCCATATGCAAATAAAATGTAAAACTGACAATTTGTAGTTTTAGGGAAGTTATAAGTTCTAACTGCTTATTGACAATGGTTTATTTATAACATCTGGTTATTTATACAAATTAAACAAGTGCAATGCATTATGTTCATTAGTGAGCTCCAGAGCTCTACAGGTCTTGGTAGGTACATAGCCAGGCTAGTTGTTTTCTCCTAGCCTCATCCTAAATTAAATTAACTATATCCTTTCTCTATTCCCTAACTTAACAAAGACATTAACATCAATCTGAATATCACTATGGGAATCAAAACAAATAAGACTTTGTCTCATTAACCCACTTTGTGTGCTTGTGTTTTATCATCAGGCGTGGGTTCATCATGGGTGTGTGGAACTCCCACACCTCTGTGGGAAACATCTTGGGCTCCCTCATCGCAGGAGTCTTCGTCTCCTCTGCATGGGGAATGTCCTTCATTGTCCCAGGGATCATCATTGCCTCCACTGGCATCCTGTGTTTCTTCTTCCTTGTTGAAAGTTAGTTTGCCAACACTCCAGTGAGGCACATCACAAACACTCTTGCACCTGCAGGGTCTTGCCTGACTCTATGTTTATACTGGAAATTGTTTTCGGTTGCTTTAACCTTAACTCAGGTTTATCTGAGCTACAATACCATTACCTTGTTTAAAGTGAGCCAACTTAAGCTCTGCCTGGCCTGGCCAGAAAGGCAGAAAGTGTATAAGTACTTTTGAGGCACATTTTCCTTCCTATGGCAGTGTTGCCAGCTATGTACAATGAACTTCAAAAAAAGGCTACTGTGCATGATTAATAATTTTGCCTTCAAGATGCTTACATGTGTCGATAAATGATGTACCCCTACAAAGTAATTTGTGCAAGCACTTGAAAGTTTGATATTTTATTTTTATTGTTGATTCACTTAAATACATGATTTATGGTAGTATAAAACAGAAACAAAAATGCCTTTTCAAACTTGAATGTTGCTTTTAAAGTTCTCAGTTGCTGTAGAAAGATTCATTATTTCCTCTCTGTTATTCAGAACCTGAAGATGTTAACTGCACTCCTCCTCAGCACCATGTGAGTTACATCATTATTGTCTTCATTAATCCACATCGATGCTGCCTTAACTCACATATGTGTGTTTGTGCATCAGAATGATCAGGAAAGTGGTGAAGCGGAGCCTCTCTTACAGAATTCACCCCACGCTGACAGAACCATCAACGGTGCCATCTCCACCGAACCTCAGGAAGTTGTCGAGGACCACACAGAGGCCATTAGCTTCTGTGGGGCTCTGAGTATACCTGTGAGTAAAAAAGTTTGTGTGATTTGGTTAGAAGCTGCTGATTTTGAATCACTATCACAGCAGTTCATATTTTAAAGTTGTTTTTAAACAACACATTAAAGATCATTATATATTTATTATTCTGAATTTGTAATATATATACAGTTTTTTACTTTGGTACCCTCTGGTGATGGTATCAGGAATTACATTGTGTTATTTGGTTTGTAATAACATTATGATGATTAAAAAAAGATTTCAAAAATTGAAGTTAATCGAAATTAGACTTTTCATATGCTGCACTCATAGACCGTATTTTGTAAAGAAAAAAAATTATCTCACTTTTATTCAACAAAATTGTAATCTTCAGAAAAAAATTAACGCTCTAAATGTTATAGAGCAAAACCAATGTTTTTATTGAATTAGGCGATTGGCTTTTTTCACATAAGATATTCTGACATGTCACAGTGTAGTAATGAAGTAATGAAATGAATATTGGATAAATTCTGTTTGGCTGCCTCGGTCTCAGAGTCCTGGTGTTGTGCATGTTGGTTTATGTCTTACTGTGTTGCTATCTCAGAGCCATTATTATGTTTTTAGTAACACCAGTGTTTTTCAGTCAAAATGTCTGTGGTGAAAAGGGCCTGTCTTTATGACAGTTTCACCACCTCATATCCTGGAGGAAACACAGATGAAAGAAAGGGAGTCTTATCAGGAGTAATGAAATGTATCAAATACCAAAAAGTTGGCATTTAATGCTTGATTATTCTTATTTGAATTAACTGGTTCCTTATTTAAATCATTGTTTTGATATTTTCAGACAGTATTTAACAGATGCTTTGTCATAAGACAGTTTAACACATTTAAAGTATTGCTATATTTCTTTGTGAGAGGTAACGTAAAAAGCATTGATTTGGTTTTAGTACAGTGTAACACTGTAACTGTTACAAGAGAAAACATTTTGAGGTGATCATTGATGGTGTTGTGTGTCTCATACAGGGAGTGGTTGAGTTCTCTCTCTGTTTGCTGTTTGCCAAGCTGGTCAGCTATACTTTCCTGTACTGGCTTCCTCTCTACATTTCAAATGTTGGTCAGTGTTTACTCACACACTTTATTTCTATCTCATGAGCGTGATATCATATGTTACACTTTCGTCCACACCATTTTAAGTATTTTGTGAAGATAATGTGGGGTTTTTTTTTTTTATGTTTAGCACATTTTGAGGCAAAAGAGGCAGGAGACATGTCAACACTGTTTGATGTAGGAGGGATTATGGGTAAGTTTTGACATTGGACTGATCAGTCATGTGACATAATCTGAAAGTTAGAAGAAAAGGAAATACCTTGCATACAAAATATACAATAAGAATATGTCTTGGAAGCACATATTTTAAAGAGCCTTAATTTGAATTTAATAACCAACTTAAAACCTAATGGTAATTTAATGGAATGGTAAATTTAAGTAGCACTCAGCAATCAGTACTCAGTATTCAGTCTTAAATTTAGATTACAATCAAACGTCCCGATTATATATTCAATTGTTCGTAATATTTATTCAAGATTCAATGTAACTGGATAAGTTTTGTGTACAGGAGGCATTATGGCAGGCCTTGTGTCTGACTACACCGGTGGGAGAGCTACAACATGCTGTATCATGTTGGTTGCTGCTGCCCCCATGGTGAGTATCACCTTACAGACTGAATGATAAGAAGAATTTCCAACAGAGTAGTTGTTATCAGGAATGCGTGACATCTGCTGATTGTTTTTTTTTTTTTTATGTTCTAGCTTTTCCTCTATAATTACATTGGACAAAGGAGCCTTGGTACTACAATTGGTAAGACTCTTTTGCTATCTTTTTTTTTTTTTTTGACTCATTCTAACATCTTTATATGATGACTTGTCAATGGCCTGCATGGTTTACTATAATGCTAAATGACTGAGCTGTTTGATAGATTGCTATTTGATTAAAATTAAGTTCTCTGAAGAAGAGGAGACTGGGAAATCTTTACTCCCAGTCTCTCAAAAATACACTAACATAAAAACACACTGCTCCATATTGTCTGCATATTTGCTACTTTGTCTTATTTATTCAAATTTAAAACAAGTAAGTTTTAGCCTTTTTACTTAGAGCTGTTTGTCCACATGTAGGTATGCTGCTGGTGTGTGGAGGCCTTGTGAACGGACCCTACGCCCTGATCACTACTGCTGTATCTGCTGACCTGGTAATCGTCATAGTGAAACCCTCCGTTTTATGTCCCTACCAACAGTTAAACCTTAGATAATCATTCAATATAAGCAACAAATCTTTTGTAGTGGATGAAAATGTAAATAGCACTGGTTCTACTTATGATGTGTTTGTTGTAACAGGGAACACATGAGAGTCTGAGAGGAAACTCCAGGGCGCTCTCAACAGTGACAGCAATTATTGACGGGACTGGTTCAATTGGTATGTGTCAAGTGTCAGAAATGTAGAGATTCATCTTTATCTCCATCTTGATTCCCTACCTGACGTTACTCATTTAAATCTCCTCCACTCATCAATAATATTAACAGTGGATCAAATCAATATTAGCACCAACTGTTGATGCCCCTGTTAACACCAACACTTCTCTTAGCTTGTTGTTTTGGTTGTTGTGGAATTTTTTAAATGTAGCAAAACAACTACCAACAGTTCTGATGGTGCTGGATCATACGATACCATAAGATCACAATGCCGCATCTGAAGATTTAAATGATTTATGAAGTTACTGTTGCTGTGAAATGTGTAGATATTATGCACAGACACCCTCTTGTTGTGGAGACACTGGTCTTGGCATTTAACATTTGGCTTTTTAGTGTTAATGTGTTGGAGGTCAAACTTTATAATGTTCTACTGTAAATGTATTTCAAATCTAGATGAGTTTTTGATGTTATAGACTAAGAGGCTTCAGTGTATTAATGTTGGTGTGCTCTCTGCAGGAGCTGCATTGGGTCCTCTGTTAGCTGGTCTGATCTCTCCTACTGGGTGGAACAATGTCTTCTACATGCTCATCTCTGCCGATGTCTTGGCCTGCCTGGTCAGAAACACCATATTATGTCTTTACATCATTTTTATCTCTAATGGCAAAGCCTCAGTCTGAGATTGAGATTTTTATTACTAATATTAAACTAATATTACTTATTCCAGCCATATTTTTGATTGTTGAAGTGTTATGGCTGATGATGTTTCTGTTATTCTGTAACAACACCCTGACTGACATGTTGTTTGCCTGTCTTCAGTTTTTGTCCAGACTTGTTTACAAGGAAGCTCAGGGTTGGTGTGGACGTGCTCCCAGAGTCAGAGGGTCAGTATGCTGGTTGATGTTGATCTTTAACCAAGCCATGCTAGTGCTCCTCCTTTTTTGGTCTTTATGCTAAATTAACATAAGCTAATATTCTCACCCAACACTTGGACTTTAACATGACGGTGCGTTTTATTATTAAACTTTTTATTGCAGGTTCAAAGAAATCTGAATCAGTAAACTGGGAACCAAACACATAAAAGAGGGAAACAATGCTGAAACTGACCTCGCAGTACAGTGGATGACCTCTTTCTCTCCAATGTGGCTGAATCATCAGTGGAAGACTCAGGCACTAAACAGACAATTGAAGCCTTATTCTTATTGTAAAGCAGCAAGAAATATGTCTTTATAGAGACAAAAGCTTTTTTATGACCAATCTACTCTTTTTAAATTGTTTGTTTTCTTATTCTTTTACCATTAAAGTGTATATACTGTGCCTTTTCTTAATTTAATCTTTTTCTGTTCAATCCTTCATCCTCACAGTACTCACCACTACAGGGAAATAATTCACATGATAGTTTGGTAGTACTTGCCGTCTATCTCTGCTCTCAGCAGATTTCATTTTTTATTGAGACATTAAACTATGTGGATCTACAATACCTGAGTATTGTCCAACATTCATGGAAACACAGAATAAGCCAATTGTAAGTTGTTGATAAGGAGATTCTTTTTATAACTGATAAAATTAAGATATATAAAAATTGAACCCCTTCGCCATGGGAGTGTTGACTAAAAGGCCAAAATCAGCCCAGACCACTACATATATTTTCAACTTTTATTGATGCAGTCTTCATGGATGAGATTATGAAAATTAAGCAAAATGTGGCACTTATTTTATGTGGGGAAAAATAAGAACTAGTTTTAACACTTTTAAATGAACATCTTATGCACTGAATCAAACTCTCTGAATTTTTAGGCAGCAAGATTTACAAAATTATGAAATTGTAACTAGTGTCACTACAACACTTTCAAACCTCAAAGATAATTGAAACCTTCCTTGCTTAGCATTCATCAGAATATAAACACTTGAATGGTTTATCATGTAGTTATAAGCAGATTAAAGTGTCTATTAGTGTATTTTATCAGCACTTAAATGTCCCTATAGGAGAACAGAAAATAAAAGTATATCTATCTATCTATCTATCTATCTATCTATCTATCTATCTATCTATCTATCTATCTATCTATCTATCTATCTATCTATCTGTCTGTCTGTCTGTCTGTCTGTCTCTCTGTTCGTCTGTCTGTGTGTGTGTGTGTGTGTGTGTGTGTGTGTGTGTGTGTGTTATATGCCAGCCTATAAAGTGTTGCTCTCACAATAAAACCTGATGATCCCAGAGGAGCCTGTCCAGAAGGCCAAGCTACTCTACACATCTGTCAGATCTGCATTATTATGTGAATCTGCACCAATTTATATAACCACAGATCTCAACACAATAAAAAGGTAATTTCTTCATCAGTTTTTAGGTCATATATTATTTTTGGAGACACCGGTGTGAAGAATGTAGAATATTGTATTGCACAATATCAACAAAACTGATTCAAAAAAATTGTTGATCTGCTCCTTAAACCGAATCTGCACTGAAATGTAATGGGTTCTTTGTCTGGCTCATGTCCCATCCCTCTGGAGGTAAAAATAAATAAAGTCAAACCCAGGACTCACATCTTATGTTTAATGGCAGTAAATAAAAGTTAATTATGGTCCCTGGAGTTAGAGGTAAAGACAAATGATTCCCTGACACTCAGAGGATCATATGGCACTGTATCCATGTTTAATTATGGTAGCTTCAGTTACATCAGTCAAATCAGTCAAAAACTTGACTCTGCTTTCAAAAAGTAACTGCTGTAACATAAAACATCACAGTTATAGTGGTTAGGTTTATTTGAAGAATTAAGTCATCAGTTACTTTGCTCAGGTTTGTACCACTGCAAAATGTTTCTCTAAAATAAAATGTACAAAGGACACTCAAAACAGAAATTAATTTAACAAAGGTAACTAAACAACTAAACAAACAAGAGAAGTCAGACATTGACCTGAGGTCTGAAAGGCATGGTTATGAGTGTCCGTATTAAACAGAACAACAAGAAGCAGAAAATCAAACAAGCCCCAGCAGCAAGTCTCCAACAGAAGCTCTGGGTTGAACCAGCAGAGGTAAACATTTTCTCACATCCAGATCAAAGGAAAAGTCTGGTGATGGTCTATTGTTATATTCTCATTGTCAACAAATCCCATGAAAAGAAATATTTGGGTACAATGAGCCAATTAGTTGCACATGTTCATTCATTAACACAAATATGGCCCTAGATGTTCACCTTGAGCCAACCCCACTGCTGCTAGAAATACTCACTAAGTGTGTCTTAATCCTCAGATGAAAATAGTCCAAACAAATGCAGTTTAAGAAATGTTTGCTAAAAACTCCAAGGACCAGCTGTTAGAGGAAATTACTGAGCTTTTAAAGAACCATGAATCTAGTCATGATTTATATTTTCACTTGAGGCCAGTGGTCCTGGGACACAAACATTGAGTAACATGCGGACAGTTTTGTCGTTTTGTCGAGAAATTGCATTTATCTTACAATTTATAATCAGGTGCCACTCACATTGAAAAGAATTACAGCAATTACTGATCCAGAAAGCAATTGTAGACTAAAGGCTTCAACATGATGAAGTGTTTGTTCCTTAGTCTGAAACCTCCTTCGTGTCAGAGCTGGAACTGGACAATCGTTTTTATATAACGTCAAAACAGACTGAATTTATGCAGCATGAGGTGTGGAAGCAGACAGGGTTTGAACTTGATGCCCCGTTCACACATAAACAATCGAAACAGAAATCAGAACAAGCGTGATTGTTTCTTTCCATGTTGTCACTTCAGCGCAAGAGAGGCATTTTACATAAAGTTGAACCTCTGTTGACCTCAGCCTCAGGTTTGAGCTTCCCTTCACAATAAAGGCCTCCAGTTGTTAAATGTCTGAACAGGGCACAATAATCTGTCAATCGCCTTTCATGTGTATGAACGAGTGCAACACCATGACTATTTTCAAGGAGAGACTGCTTTTGAGTTTAAGCATCAACAGTTTCAACTTATAACGTGGTCTAATGACGCATTATACAAATTGGTTCCTTTGTAGCAAACTGAGATCATAACACACAAACTATGGCTGAGATTCAGGGGCAGTTTGTTTAAGGCCCCCGAAACTTTGTTTCAAATGTCACGTATTTCTGTCTGAAAAAATCAAATTTAAAGTTTGGAGAACAAAAGCACATCCATAGTTATGAAAACAAAAACAAAGGCTAACCTGTTTCATTAGGACTGCGTGGGTGTGATTTGACTAGATTTGAACATGAGAAATTTTGATTCAAAAGTCACCCTGAACAGTTCCAGCTTTGTCAGAACAGTGTGCACAGGGCCTTTAAAGTGTATCATAGTACTATTCTTTTTTAAAATTTTATCCATCTTTATCATCAATCATAATATCATGGTAATAACAATGCTGAGATCTGGGAACATCAACATCACCAAACAAACAAAAGCTCCAGGTTAGAGAAACTTGTTTGGAAGAACAAATGAAAGAAAAAAAATAATTATGACAGTTGTAAACAACCATTACAACTGTCTGGTTCAACGTTAAGATACTGTGCATGTCATAAAAAACACCCACACAGTTTTCTTGGTTGATCATGTTTCTTGCGCTGTTGGCCTTTGTTGGTACAATGTCACATATTTCCCAGATTTCAACTGTTTGATGAGTACAGTGGCCAAAAATATGTTAATTATCCAAATCAAAAGCCTGTAATTCTCCTCATTGATGGTATAATTGTCAATAAAAGCAGCAGCCATGAACAAGCAGATCAAAATTGTATTGAATCCCTTGGTTTTTACTGCATATTTATTTAGACAGGCCTGCAGTACGCAATGAAGGATTACATCAAAATCACTAACACTATAATATGAACATAAAACATCACAACAGCAACAACAGAGATCATGGTAGATGGCATAAAGAAAGGTTTTGCACACAATTTTAGTGAATCTTTCAACGTTCAAACAGACTTTTTGAGTCTTGACATCCAAGCAATGAGCTTATGGGTGGGAACGGGAGAACTCCCACCAGTGTTTCTGTTATCTCTCACTGAGCACTTTGCAGCTGATCTGAGCAGACTAAAGAGTCACATGAGCGCAAATCAAACAGCTTGAGGCCGTCAGGATGTGTGAGAGCTTGACTGTTGACAGATTTGTGGTGTGTTGCAGTCCTCTGCTTATGCTGCTGGTTTGTCTCACGGGTCCATTAAACGTTTAGCCTGAAGTGGTAACCCTGTTCATAACAGGGATATTGTGTTACTCTGTCACATCTTCAGTGAGCATCCCTCTCAAAAAAAAAAAAAAAAAAAAAAAAAAAATCTTGAGAAGCTTCATATGATACAGTTCAGGTTTAATATCAGTGATATGCAGCAGGGTTCCATGTGCGGTACCAGGAACTGAAAGACCAAAGGGAGAGTCGCAGGATTATTCACTCATAAAAATAAAAGCACCATTAAACTTAACCTCTTGCAGCAATTAAGGCTTGATTATTTATTTATTTATTTTAAAGAAATAGTCCAACATTTTAGAAAATGTGCTTATTCGGTTTCTTGCTAAGAGTTAGATGAGAAGACAGATACTGTTACCATGTCTGTCCAAGAAACAATCTGGTACACAACTTCCTGTAAAACCACAAATCTGCTCATTTTAACTCTTGTCTTTGTCTTTCAGTACAGAATCCATGCACTGGAGGTGTTGGTACATAGATTTTCTTACTTGTGGTTTCCAGTCTTTGTGTTAAGATGAGCTAATGAGGTACTGGCTGTAGCTTCATATTTACTCTACATGTATGTAGACATGTGCTGTATTACATATATATTTGTAGAAATGTCTTGAAATAATCTATGTAATAATCTAAGAATCTGCCTGCCTGTAATTGCTCTCATTAGACCTGTATCTTGTTTTAATGTAGCTGTTACTTACTGGCTCTATTGTTGTTGTTTTTTTTGCCACAAATAAAAGTGACATATGATTATAAGATTGATACTGAGCTTCTCAACTTGATTTCAGAAAGAGAGCAACTAAATGAATTGAACTAAATATTGAACTATTCCTTCAAAAATGCATCATGTTGAAACAAGTTGCAAATTAGAGGTTAACAGTATGAGAGAAAAGCAGTTTGCGGGGGTGTTAGATGAATGTCTCTTACCTCGGTGTGCTGTAGGAAGCTGCGTTGGCCTGAGACGTTAAAGAGGCAGAGACTGTGGACATGCTGTTGGGGGAAGCTTCACGACTTGCACTGTTTGGAGAGGAATTTGATGAAACTGGAAGGAAAAGGTCAAATAATTACTAAACATCCCCACACATATATTTTTTACGGCATATTTTGAAATTAATGTGCAAATTAGTCCTGGACAGTAAAATAAGACATGAAAATGTTACTGTATGTTGTTTCATAATCAGTAGGTGAATGTAGGAAACAAAACTTGCCTCCACCTGAAGCCAGAGGGCTGTAGGATCTGGATGTTGAGGCCTGAAACAGTATGAAAACATATGGGTTAAAACCTGCTTCACATTTGGACTGTAAAATATAATTGCTCTATAACAAACAATTTTAATATTCAGCAGTAGATCAGTATATCACAATAACTACAGGATCTGCCATTTTTTCGATTTCAACAGTTTTTGATTTTTTTAAAATGACATCAACTATACTATAGAAAAATGCATCAGTTAGCATCAGTTGTGAAATGTTTGTCACAGCAATGGATTGACAAAATTTAAACGGCTCTTCAATTATTTATTACGTATTATTTATTCCCAATGGTGGCTCAATGCCCTTGGACCTGTTTTTTCATCTGCTGCCACAACATAAATAATTCAATGTTTATTTGGGACTTCTGTCCTTTAGTTTGAATAAACCTATTATAAATTTGCAAAAATTGCAAGAAAATAGAAAAAGACTCGGAACATTGCTCCTATATTTTGTGAAGTGGGATTTTTTTTTGCTTTTTTCCTGAGAGCGAGAAGATAAATTTCATAAAAATGTCATGTTTGATGTGCATGTCACATCTCCTCTGAGGACATGTTAATAAATTATTAAAAAATTTTTTTTAACGATATTGTTATTTATACACCCTCATTGGGTACAAGTAGAATTATAGTGGTTGAAAAATACATTAATAAACACTTACAGGCTACATTATTGTTTGTTAAGAACTAAATAATATAAAAAATATACATTCTGCATATAAATGGTAAATAGGGTGTATAAAGTAAAAGTAACATTGTTTGGTGATGGTATATGTGCATTTAACATTCCCCATGCTTCTAGTTTTTATTGCTGAGCTAGGCTAACATCTTTGAAAAAGTGAAAACCTACTGAACCTGTAAGTATAAACACACATGTGATGTAATAATACACTGGCCATACAATGTACACTGCACCAAGGTACGAACTTCAGCCACCGCTGCTGTGTCAAGTTTCTCTTTGGGCTACAGTTCGATTTTTAGCATAAGCATATTAGTAAAATCCATAAGTATTTGTAAGTGAAAGAGATCGCTGTTTGAGACAAGCTAACCATTCTGGAGTTGTAGCTGTGTGATTTGACAGGTAAACTGGCCACTGGACAGTAGATCCTCTTTTCTTTCTGACGGCGGTTACAGAACCAAACTCGAACCACCTCCTTCTCCATGGACAGCTGCTCTGAGATCAGGGTTATCTCCTCAGAGTTGGGCTTGGGGTTCTGAAAAACAAACACGTTCACGACTCCCTTCTTCTCATATTTGTATGGAAAGGTTAGGACATCTGCCAAGCAAACACTGGTCATGTTTGACTTTCATTAGGGGCTCCAGTTAATGACATTTCAGTCAGCCACTGATCTGGGAATCCTGCAACTAAAACATTGGGGCTTTGAGAGTAAAATGTGAAAGTCAGAGGTTTATATTATAAGTGCAAGTTTATAAAGGCAGTTCATAAATACTACGGCACTCAAGGCTTACAAATGACTTGAAAGCATGTACATTTAGAGACAGTGGCCACATTCATGAGGCAATGTTACAAGACCTTTTGACTCTGGCACTGACCTGCAGTGGTAGCATCCATACAACTAAGAATCTACAGCCATGCTGTATTCAGATACATTAAGTCAGCATGCTAACATGTTTACAATGACAGTGTTATTGTGAACAATAACATTGTGAACTATTAAGCATTTACAGTGTATAAACATTGAACAAGTAGTTTGCAACACATTATATTGTAGCAAATACAAAGAAGATATAGGTGTTTTGTCAAAAGTATGAGGGCACATGTAATAGTGGCACTACAGACCAGTTTAACATTGTCACATTCTGACATTACAATAACATTAAAATGTGAATATTTTTAGTAATGTTTTTCTTTGAAAGATGCTACATTCACATTCAAGTCCACTTCTGGTTTTTCATAATTTTTCTGTCAATGATGAACAAATGATCGTATGCAATATAAAGCTGCATGTGACCTTTGAGGTTGTGTTATATTGATGATATTCTAATCACATATGTTTTTATCATTAATGTCTATTAAGGTCTACTGTAAGTGGCAGACATATACACAAAAAATGAGCAGGTTCACCATAAACACTCATTAAGTATGGATTTGTTCTTGAACTCACATCAATGAACCGTTTCTCCAGAGTCAGCTTGATGTTCGTTTCAATGCTCGTCCTCTTTTTCCGTTTGCGTCCATATCCCTCCATCAGGGTTGGCAGAGCGGTGGGATTGCTCATCGCATCAGAAGGTGAGTTCTCTAATGAAAAAACAAATATAATGTGGACATTTATCATCAATCTTCAACAGCGATTACATCATATGAATCACAGCTGCAATACAGACCTGACTTTTCAACATCTAATAACTCCTAGTGAGTGATAATGAAAGCACATGTCTGGATTTAAATATTGATTCAATCTTATATTAAAATATTTAAAATGCTTAAATTTAATTATGTTTCTCTTCTTAAGATTCTACTTAAAGAGACAAATTCACATCAACTCAAAATCACAAGTGGCACTGTATTGAAAAATAAAACTGTACCTGCGTCACTCAGCCATTTCTCCAGAAGAGGTTTGAGCTTGCACATGTTTTTGAAGCTGAGGTTTAGAGCCTCAAAGCGAGAGATTGTGGTCTGGCTGAAATCATTCCCGTACAGTTTTCCCATTGCAAGGCCAACGTCTCCCTGAGGTAGAACACACAGATACACATTATCATCCTTGCATAGAAAAAGCCAGAGTAGATCACAAAACAGTTCATCAGTCATCAGACAAAAAAAGTTTTTTTTCAGGGCTTCCAACCAAATCTCCCAGTCATCATTAGTGGAGAGTCTGAACTGATGTAGTATCACTGGCAGTCTAGTCTGAGGATCAAAAATCGTACCCTAAATAAATCCTGTTTGATCACTGCAAGTATGAAGCCATCTTTCTGAAAAAAAAAAAAAAAAAAACAGCCTGTCCCCTGAGGGTTAATCAATTTATATTATTTTCTGTAGAAATCTTGGATCCAAGCAAAAGTGGTACCAAATGTACAATAGAAACAAATATCATTTTATCAATTAAACAACTCCATCATATCCATCCATCTTGGCAGATGTGGAAAGACATTGACATTGCTGCAGCTGAAGTTGAACACAATTCAACAGTTGAAAGAGTTGAAAATAGTTGAACTGCTGTATTTTAAACTGACGTTTCATATACCTGAAAAGAAGAAGTAAGACCTGCTGAACAACAATTTGCCATCTGCGAGGAATTTAAAGTTAATGTACACTGTAAGTATTTTTAACTACCCTGGACCTTTTCCAATAATTCATCTCATTTCCTTTTCTTACATGTATTGATACATATTGTGCTGGTATATTATGAACGGGAGAGTCATGCAGTATTGTGGGCCCAATACCTACTAAACTTTCAGTACTGCAAATCAGGTGTTGTTACACTTAATAAAACCAGAGGGCGTCATTTGAGACATATGGGAGAGTAATAGGGAGTAAATCTGCTTCATGAGGATTGTGTTTGTGTGGTTCCATCATATTTCAGTGGCAGTCTTCTTAACACAAGCCAGCACCCCCACTACTTTCATCAAACTTTTGTTCAGATGGTACTAACTCCTGACTAGTGTGTGGAAGTGTGGGTGTCAGCATTTTTAACAGCTTCATAGCAATTTGAAAAGCAGCAGCAAAAACACAAATACTGAAAAATGTCATGTGAAGTGACCAAAAACTGGTTTGTTATACCATATGTTTGTAAGAAGGAAACTAATTGAGATTTCTTTTTTCACTGTCCAGGGCCTTCAAAGGAAAACAAAGTGAGGCTTTTTCTCTAATCTACCTGAGTGAAGCCCAGTTTGATGCGTCTTTGTTTGAACGCCTTTGCAAACTGTTCCAGTTCCTCCAGATCACTGGGTTCTTCCTGAGGTGGCACTGACATGTGTTTGGGCATCTGCAGGTGAGACATGTCCATGTGGTTCTCCATAGATGGTCCTGCCAGACCAGAGCGACTCATAGCCTGGATCAGACAAACATTGCCAAAAAAAAAAAAAAAAAAAATAATAATAATAATAAGAGGTCATGATCAGGTTTTTGCTTTTCTGCAGCACACAATTTTGTCTAGCTGTTAAATGCTCCACTATGTTCACCAGTGGGAGTAAATCATAATGGTGAAGTTCCAGGATATAAAACCAAAACAGTGAGTTAAAGATGCTGTTGACTTGTCTGTGGGTGTTTACTATTAGTGACACTTTCCACACATCCAAATACTCAATTTTCCAGCCATTTTGATATTAAAAATATTAATTATAGCTGCTATAACTTAAGCAATGTGACATTCTTGCAACCTACCACCCTACACAGATGTGTGTATAGACAGGACTGGTCTGAATTTACCTGTGGAGTGAGAGCCAGTCCAGGCTGATGCTGAAGAAGACTAGTTTGGCTCTGGCTAGGAATGGACAGCAAGTTCTGCTGCAGAAGAGCTGCAAAGAAAAACAGCAGGTTTTTGATCAATTATTTGTTTCCACCAACAAAACTCTTTTTTGTAGTATTTACAATCTACAAGCAAACAAGGTGCATCATGAAAAATACACAGCTTTGGATGTGGTAGTCGTTCATTTTTTTTTTAAAAACATAAACAGGCTAGCTGGTTCCCTATGCTTCCAGTCTTTATGCTAAGCTAGGCTAGCAGCTTCCTTACGCCAGCTCTGTACCTCCGATTCTCTGCTGTAAACCAGTTGTAGTTCAATGGTTTGGTGATATTTAAGATATTTAGACCACAGTGCATTTCTGACTCAAATCACTGAAAATAATTCACACAGCTGATTTGCTGTGTTGACTCCACCTTGGTGACCGGTGGGGCTCTGGGAGAGCAGAAAAGAGGAGGGGGAGGAAAGGTGAGATGGTGGCATCAGTACCAGCTGCTGCATGGTGTGGAGAGAGGTGAGCTCCTGGAGCAAAACGAAACACACAACAATAATAAAATTAGTCTTCACTCACCTGGACAAGGACACCGAGCTTGGTGAAGTTGTTTTACTATTGATTAAAATGTTTCTTACACGTTAATGCATCTCTAATAATAACTCAGTGATACAATGAATACGTGTTTCGCTGATAAAAACATATGTATAACAAACTTCTTTCACATCAGAAAGTCTTGGCAGGTGCATAGGATGAAAAACATGGTGACTGACAATGTGTTCTTTGTTTGTGATTTGTAATTGAATCTTTCAGTGAATTTACAATGTTGTGCTTTGTATTTGAGAAGTCCGTCTCTGATCAAAGGCTCATACACTCATGAGGCAACATGCTTAAATTTGAAGTAACCAGAGTTATTGAGTGACATGACAGTCTGTCTTACCCCAGTCAGCTGACCCCCATGTACTGGAGTGCTCTGTGTCAGGTGACATGTCTTCAGTGAGGAAACTGTATGAGGTGAGTCGTTGATGTCCTCTGTTTTTATCTAAAACATTGAAAGCACAAGTAGCCAACATTAACTTAGACTTTCTTGTGAACATTGTAAATAATAACGTTTTTCAGAACTGAGGTGTTGTGTGTGTGTGTATGTGTATAAGGGACTGAATGAATGAAATTTTTTCATTCATTCAATTCATTATTATATTAACTACCTGATGGAAACACACATGCATAGATAAATAAATATTAAGAATAAAGCTACATAAATAATGAAGACAGATAAAATAATTGGAATTCAGAGTCATAAATACATTAATGTGTAAGTGTGTGGCTGTACCAGTTTCACAAATATGCCTATACACACATGAGACTGCACACACACGCACACATGCACACACGCACACACACACACACACACACACACTAGCTTCAGGACCAGTTTGGTCACTAAACATCATACAAAGAGTGAGGACTCCTTCCCTCCCCTTGGGCAAGCCAGTATGCAAATACCCCCCCCTCCCCCTCCCTACTTGCCGCCAACCCACCCCAACCCCTGAAAGCCATGGCACTTCCTGGAAGCATGAGCTCTGAAAGAAAGGTACAAAATCAATGTTTGGAGAAGTATCCAAATAGCTGCAAACTATTTGAGGTGTTTATATAGAGATGGCAGTCATTATTGACAGTTTCTGGGGTGATCAGGTAGTTTATCCTGAGGATGTTAGCTATCTAAATGTCAGTTGAACTTTATGTCTTAGGTAAAGGTACATTTAGTATCATTCACATGGCTCTGGGATATTTATATTCCAACTGAGCTTCAGTATTAAGTCTTTGAAGAATACGACTTACATTAATTCTTTTGATTGAATCTATACTTTTCTTATACTCAACAATAATCCCACCAAATATTGCCTATATTCTGAAGTCCTCAATGTCAGAGCTCCATTGTATAAAACCTAAATCTCATTTTACAATGACATTAGGTCATTTCTTGTACAGTTCTACCACTTGAGACACCTGAAAACTGTTCAACTGAATAAATCAAAGAAGGCAAAATCACTCTTTGGTTAAACTGTTGTAAACACAAACAAGGGTTTGTGAATAGTAATTGGAAACCACTAGACTAGAACCCCAGATGTCTATTAATCCACCACTGAAGATAGTCAACAATAAATTTAGTAACATTTCCTAAAAAACTACTGTGCCAAGTGCCAAATTCAGACCCTTAATAAATAAAATCCAAACATACAAAAATTGATTCTGGCAGATGGTGCATCAACATGGGTATAAGTCACATAATGTTTTTGCCAAAGTTTTAGAAGTGAATTTGATCCATGCACTTAAAAGGTATCGTCAGATTTTTACCCACTGTGCTACACCACACACTGTGCCTGAGGCCCTTTTCAGATCTTTCAGATTAACAGCCATCATGTGTAATTTGATCACAGGTGGAGAGGTCCAAGTAGCTCCAAGTGTGAATGCACACAAGACACACTGTGATCACTCAGACCACATCCAGAGGAGCTCTGGGCCACACGCCTTGAGAATGTGAATGCAAATGTGTGCCACACTGAAGGACTGCCTGCTCAACTCCAGTGGAAGTATGTATTTATTTGTAATTTTGAACAACGCATACAGATAATTTGATTCCTTTTTTTTCTTTTCTTAGCAGACGGGAAGCGTATTGCCACCTCCCTCTGGTTAGAAACAACAACACAGTTTGTGTGTGCAAATAGAACGGATGTACACATTCATTTGCATTCAAAGCAGGAAAGTGAGATCTGATAACAAATGGTCACCCAAGACACATATAGAGCCATATTCTAATGCCATGTGTGAACTGACATACTCCACTTGTGAGCAGATCACTGAAGGCACATGTTAATGCAAAACATTTAACATAAAGCAATCCAAATCCTTCTGATGTCAGAGACCCCATCAATGGAAACTCTCATTCCTAAGAATCTGAACACCAGAAGTTATTATGAACTACTATAAAGTCTGTTACTTACTTGTCGATTGAAGTCGATTCCGTTTTGCTCTAGATGTCAGAAAAGAGAGAGAGAGAGATTTGCATTATTAAAATGATGCTCTATGACACTTCAATAAAGAAAAAAAAATCAATAAAGATGATATTTAGCCTGTTAGCATTCAGTGTTGCTATATGTGCGTATACTACATCGCATCTATAACTTTCTGTTTTTACAGCTGCAATGACAATTTCCAGACTGAACCAGTAGGTTTTTATCTAACTTTATTTCAAAATTAGTGTTTTTAATTTGATTTGGTTCATTTACAGATATACAAAACAAACCTGTCAAGGGATGAAATTTTATGCTATTTGAAGGTGTGACTTTGGCTCATGACAATAATTTCTCATTGCTTTCTACATTTTTAAAACTCAATCAAACCTTCAGTTAATCAATAAAATGATAACCAAATTAAACCATAATGAAAATAGGCATCAGTTGCAGTCATATGTGAAATATTTAAAAAATTGGCTGCAACTTTCAACTCTTCAATTTTCCTACTTGAGGAACATTTTCAATAAAGGATTTTTGCTTGTAATGTATTTTACAGTGTGGTATGAGGACTGTGTATATGAAAACATACAGTTGACAAGTCTTTTCAAGAAGTGCAGTTTTCCTCCTGTAATATACAGTATTTGTCAGTTGAGTGTATGTGGGAGGACAGGGAGGAGAGTTCATAAAGCTGGATAAAGCTTGCATGATTTGAATGTCAAATGGGGCTTTTGGGTCTGTGTGTGTATGAGAGAGGCAGTGAGCTGCTGGAGACACACAATGCAAATGTACCTATAACCCCCACACACTCCACCCCACATTCCCACCCCCACCTGGACACACACACACACACACACACACACACACACACACACACACACACACACACACACACACACAGACACTCCGCACCACCGCCACACTATGGTACTGCTCTCCCAGAGCACAACTAGCTTCACAGCCAAACTTCCAGTATGGAAATGACCAACTCATGCAAATCAGCTCTGAGTGCAGGAAGCCTGTATTAGAGCTCTGTCTGCATACACACTCACGCGCACATATACTGGAAATGATGGTAACACACAAGCACACACATGCACCCAAAATGTCGTATGCAGCATTTTAGAAATTGTCAATTTTAAGAAGTCATTTAATCTATTACTGCTGTTATCTGTTCTGTAAGATTCATATTTGTGAAAGGGAAGAAATTGCAGGTGAAATGCACTGGGATCATGTGGTGTGATATAATCTCTTTGGCAAACATTATCTAATTGATTTCAGTTAGTCTTCTGAATAGGACATTTCTGCAGTGAACAGTCAGTCACAGGAGCTGTTTTCCAATTCTTACACATTAATATTACTGTACACTTTGATACAAAAAATGTGCATATTTCTATTTTGTAATAAGCTCACAAGTGGTTATTAATCTGTATTTTTTGTATGAATTGATCAAAACCAACAGTGAGTTAGTCGTTTATTAATACTTTATGACTTTCCTGTCTGTGCCACTGAGCCCCAAGTCCATAGGTTTCTTGTGAACACATCTTAAAAAGTGAGTTGAAAAAGTTATTAAAAAATATATATATTTCTAGTGGAGGACTCATACACAGCAAGTATTTCCAGCAGCAGGATGATGTACACGCATTGAGTCAAAATAAACCACAGCATGTTTATGGTAATGTCGGAACATGTCACTTGTGTGTTTTTAAAAGCACTTAGAGAACAATGCATGGGTGGCACAGAGGAATGAGCTATCAGGCTTTGGCTACAGTGAGGATCAATTCATTGTTATTTTTTTCAAAGTAATTATTGAAAATAAAACAAGTCTTTCTTAAGCGTTTGTTTTCTGAGATCTCTCCACCATCTGTTTCACATGAGATTTGCTCTTCTGTTTCCTTTGTGAATCACATTATATAACAATAATGTACATCAGTGGCAAGCTCAAATATTCAGTTTAATGACTTATTTGAGTATAATTAATTTTTCAATTTTCCAGTCTAAACACACCATTTGCTTGCATACTGTTACTATAGAGGATGAGACAGGAGCAGAACTAAAGCATGGGCTCTCCAGTGTCCAGTTCAGATTTGGGCTTGATCACGTTTGAAGCTGAACTACCTTAATAAAACATTCACTCTGTCACTTCAATCTGTCGCACGCCCTGTTTTCCTCTCAAAAAATGTTGTTTTTCAGCTTTACCAAGGTGAAAGGATTAAACTAAACAGAACTAAAAAAAGAATATCATGACTCCTTACTGTCGAAGAAAATACACACCTGTACAATCAAGGTGAATTGACCTTAGTCTGTGGTGCTCACAGCAACGAATAAAAATTCATTTTCAAGAAAAAATGTTTCACGTTACTGTGGATTATCAAACAGAAGTTTGAAGAAAAAAAAAAAACAGTAAGGCTTTAATGGAAAGACCCATTGCTGTTGACAATTTTAATGTTATTTTTGATTGTTGAGAGCACCACAGACTGTATTCCCATCACCTCAATTATATTAGATGGAAGCAAAATCTCAGAGACAGATATCCCCAAACACAGACAAAAAAAAAAACAACAAAAAAAAAAACCTGCAAATATCTGCACATAAAGGCACCTGCAGAGGTAAGGGGGGAAATGTAAATATTTTTACTTGTAAGTCAAATCAACCATTTACAATAATAAAGGCAATTATTCCTGAAAATAGACCAGGATGTGACTAATAATAAGAGCTGCATGGGGGGAAAAAACAGTTGTGGCGCCTATACCTGATCACACACTAACAAAACAAGTCTTGGTCTTATATTGACAAAAACACAAGCACTTTCATGAAACAGTGCCGTTCACTTCTCTCACACAGACTTTTGTCTAAACAAAAGTTCCACATTTTCTGTTGCTGGTTCCTGGTTTTGTTTCATTGCTGGTTGCCATCCTCAGCCCCCAGGCAGCAAGCAAACAGCCTCAGGTGTATCCTGGTATAGCAGCCAACTGCCACAGTGTCTACACACGCAGACACACTAACATTCACGTATGGCTACTCATGAAACAGGAGCAATGCAAAATGCTGCTACTTTAACTTTTATTTCCACCACATCTGGCATCAGTATGAGGAATGATGTGTTGTTTAAGTCAGATGGGGAATCTGGGAAAAGTTGCACTTAAAAACAGTGGCAATGTTTCTAAAAACCTGATGTAAATTGTAAAATACAGCAGGAAAGATCCTTCAAGAGTCACAAAACCTAGAGCTAAAACTTCAGTGTGAAGTAAGACTTTCGTAAGATATTTCACTGGCACCCCTGAGCCAACAAATATCCTTTCAGTTAATCCAGGCTATAGTATATAATTTTATGACTTTTCCAGAGATCTTTTAAACATTGATCTTTTAAACTGATGCACAAGTGAGCTTCCTACACTACTCTTGTTGTTGAAGCTGATAAAAATGATTCCCTAATGGAGCGAATCAAATAAAAATTAAGAGAATTAACTTTTCACTCCTTTCAAATATAAGGACAATAAGCAAAGTCCTTCTATTAAACTCCAGCACCACAATCAGTGACAGAATAAACACAGACATACTTTCCTGAGTCACATCTACTGAACTTATCTGCTTGTTTAGATGATTCAGCTGTGTTAACGTGCATCATAATGATGGTGAAATATCCTTACCTGCCTGTTCAGCTGGAGCCTCCGACTGTTCCACCGTGTCTGTGCTCATCTTAATATCTGTAATGATAAATATAGCTGATTTTCCTACAGGATTGTAACTTTACCAGGACAATGAAGCACTCAGGCCACCCAGGAAAATGATCTTGAGTTTATTCTAATGCACCCTCCCCTCCACACACCACCACACAAACTGTACACACTCCTGTGTGATCCCTAGTTGTAATATTCATAAGCAAGGCAGATATACCCATAAAGCACTACCACAGTGATCCCTGTCTGGAAAAGTCATGCAACCCATGAGTTCTCATTAAAACATGAAGTAGTGATAATATTAGAAAGTCATTGATGAGCCTGTGAGTGACCCACCTCAGGTAAACAGTTTGTGTGGCTCCAGCTCCTGTCCGTCTCCCTGATTATTCAAAAAGAAGCTTGTATTAGGATAAAAAGTTTTGGAAATCCACAGCTGCCCATCGGCATTTTCCTGAGTGGAGAAACGTTCACCTCTGCAGCACACCCGACACTGACTGATTTGCATATGTCTCTGTGCGTCCTATCCAGCTTCAGACTGTTTGCATAAAACAACAATGGGGTACTGCAATTTTACAATGTGTGTGTGTGTGTGTGTGAGAGAGAGAGAAAGATACTAAAAGGCCGAGCAGGGTCGTCTTCAGAGTACTCAATAACAAGATGATGTGTGTCAGTGATGGGGAGAAGAAGGTAATTTTGCCACATTAAGTCATTTGACTTAGTAAAAATTATTAAATAAAATTCCACATATACAGTGGTTCCAAATAATTTGGACAAAATGAGACAAAAATTTGCACTGTGGTATTTAAGTAGTATAATCAAGCAAAGTGCAAGCAAAATGTACATTGTAGGCAACTTGTTCTTAAGTAAATTGAGAACAGTTGTTATTCACAGTACAGTGTATGACATTTAGCAAAAAAGAAAACAAAACACAACACAACAGCAAAGCCCAAGAAACGTCAACCATTAACATTTTGTTTTTTAATTTGATTATTTATTCATTTATTTATTTCCTCTGGACATAGGTTGGACTACCCTGCTTTTCATTATTATGTTTTATTGTATTGTCTATTGGCAACCAGCAATTATTTCCATTGTCAATACATTTAGTTGCTGTCGTACAATAATTGATTGGTTAGCTCCTGAAACACCAAGTTAACATGCGGATTATTGAGCTATTACTCGTTGTAGATGTTGAGTTCACTTTCATCGAAAGCTTGCGGTTGATTTTGCAGTTTATTAAAAAAAACATATACTTGTTAAATAATTGTAAATTAATTTTCTGTCAATCAACTAATCAATCATCCTCGGACAGCCTTTCCTCTGTGTGGTCCCACATCCGGTCCACTCGGCGGCGGTAGTTCTCCTTCGTCTGCCTGGCGAACGCGCAGCAATAACAAGCGCAGAAGAAGAAGCGGAGCCGTGTGATTGGTGATTGCTAGGGGACCGACGGCTTCGGAGCAGGCGCCTCCGCTACATCCTCAACTCTGGGCGAGATCACCAGCCCTGCTCCATCCCCTGTGGACCGAGGCGTCGCTTCTGCCTTTACGCAACCGGGCTGGGGCGTTATCTCCGTCTTTGAATGTAGCCAAACCAGCGCAGACAACCCCTGCTGTGCTCCAGGACACGAGAAATATAATGTAGCAGCCGTTTTTTCCTCTCTCTCCAGCCGTTTGCTTATCAGGTGTGACAGACCCGAGCCAGTGAAGGTGAGGGGGCCGTCCTGCTAATGCCAGCAAGCTAGCTGGCCTCATACTTAATATCTGTGCTTTCTGTTTCCTGAGCCGGCTTGCTAATGTAAGTGGAGATACCACAATTGATAAGCTTTAGTCCTGACTGCTGCCTTGAGGTTAGCTGTCAATGTGTCTGCTGATGCTGGGCCTCGCAATGTTGGCTGGCACCGACCACACAAGCTAGCGCTGAGGACAGCAGCGTTTGGTGTTTAGTAGCTTTAATGTCGCATATATGTAACATAAGTTGTGCTTTTCCCCAAGGAGCAGGCACAGATATTGCAGTCTTTCTTTTTTCTTTTTTTTTTTTAAAATAGCAAATTATGTGTACTTCACATGCCTGCCTGTAAAAATACTAGGTCAAGTAACAGTCCTGAAGATGCTACTTGATTAGCACCTAAAGTATATAAGTAAAACCAGATAAATGTACTTATATTATTAAAAGTAGTCGATAAAGACAAACGAGTCCTGTGACTGTCATTATGATTACTCAAGTGCACACTGCATTCATGGAAAAGCAGGATTTTGCTGTGCTTGAGGGTTGAAGTTGATTTTTGTGTGTAATATTTGATTATTTTATTATGTGAAACTTGTTTATGCCCATCACAATTCCTCGGGTGCCTGTACACCTTCACAAAGCTTATTTTGATCAAAATCAAGCGATTTGAAAGATTTATTCAAAGTCTTAAAGATTTAAGGTAAGGCAGAAAACCTTGTCAGTTCAGAAGCTGGAACCATCAAATGTTTGTCATTCTTATATGTAAAACAGTCAAGTAAATGTATACAGTGAATCACCTATTTTGTTTATGCAGACTTCGATTTATAAGTGTCATGTTTTATGCACACTTCATGTGTCTTTTTATGTAGGATCATAATTTGTAAAGTAACAGAGACTAAAGCAGCACTGTAGAGTATAAAGTACAATATTTCCCTCTGAAATTCAGCAATATTCTTTGTCATACTATAATACTATATTTGTTTATTAATAATAATAATAATAATAATAATTATAATAATAATCTTTTAAGTTAAGAGTTTATTACTAAAAACAGTAAACACAACTATCACTAAAACAATAAGACCAATACTTAAAAGTAGTTCAGAACATGAACAATGAAGCACATTCAAAAACCAGGATAAAAACTATTCAAAAAATTTTTTTTTATTTTCTTACCAACCAGGCAGCTGATGGTTTCAATTCTTTGTGATGTGAAATGCTGTAGAACTGAAACAATTCATTGGTTGATCAATCAATTGATTGACAAAAAAGTTAAATGCAGCTATTTTGTCAATCAAGTAATCAAGCTGGTTTGAGCTTCTTGTTTGTGAGGAATTTCTGTCATTTTATGTTTGTTTTTTTTTTTTTTTTTATGACAGTAAAGTGAACATTTCTCACTATTTTCTTACATATGTGATTTGTACAGACAGGATACATCGACAGGTCAGCCAGGAATGACAATGTTTTTGTTGATGTAGTATTGGCAGAATTGTGTAGAACATAATAAAAGCATTGAATCTGAAATTAAATATTGGCGAGGAGACAAAATCAAAATACCAGTTTTGTCAAAAAGTCTGCAACCTGGAAGACTTAAGCTTAAAGCGCACATAATAGCCGTGTCTCTAACATTACTTTTCTTCTCAGACCACTGGCGACAACTTCTTTGATTTATCCTTGAGAGCGAGAACTTCAAACTGGCTGACATGGATGAACAAAGTGTTGAGGTATGTGTCACACTCATTGGGACATGCAGCTGGAGATCCTGAATGTTCACTGCCTGATGGTTGGTCTGAAGGCTGCACAGTGGAGTCAGTTGGATCTGTTGGGTCAGTTGATCAGGCCAATAACTGGAGCCTGACAGACCTTTAGCCAGTTGTTAAAAATATTCTCTTTGTCTGCGAGTGTCTGATAATGAACACCTTTTCAACAATGACACCAAATAGTTACAAAACCTGATTGTAAAGTTAGTAAGAGAGTGAGAACATCCCATCTATGTAACATCTCTAAAGTCATATTAGTTATATGTGGTGTGTTGTAACTGCAGTGCTGATGTATGTATGTAAATACATGCAAATTTGTTGGACTTCGACTTGATCTGCTCAGTACACAGTGACTGAAGCATGCTTGTACTGCCAATATTTGTGTGTGTGTGAAAGTAACTATACAGAAATATATCACGTTCACATTGAAACTAAACTTAAAAGCATACGCTGGATGAAAAATAAAGATTCATCTGGTTATTTCGAAAAACATTTTGAATCTTGAACTGCTACCACTACTTCTGCTAGTAGTGACTAGTAGTAACTAAATTTCCAGATTTCTACAAGATTGAGCAACTTCAATTTCAGCACCATTCTATATGTGGATGACAGGAAAATGTAAGATAGAATAGAGAGCTATGTGCAAACAAGATTTTATAATTGGCATCAGAAGTCTGTTTTACTCTACATTTAAGTACAACTGCACAATCTACTATAATTCATTAAAAAGCTTTACATGAAAAATCTTTTGAAACTCTTTATTGACTGGTGTTGATTCTTGGGTGATCTCTGTGGCTTTAATGAGTTGTCTTCTCATCTTCTGTCCCTGTGCAGAGCATTGCGGAAGTTTTTCGCTGCTTCATTTGCATGGAGAAACTGAGGGATGCTCGCCTCTGCCCGCACTGCTCCAAACTCTGCTGCTTCAGCTGCATACGCGTAAGAATATGGTCTGCTCACAGCACCACTCTGTATTTTGCTCTTAGTAGTAAATTCTGGTATTAATACACATAATTGTTATTTATAAATAAAATTTGATAGCCCACATTTCTCAGTCAGTTTATGTATAACGGACACGTCTTAATTTTTTTGTTTTACAGAAAAGTGAATGTAGAGTTTCATACCCTGAGCAGGGACCCAAAAGGAAAGTGTGATTTGCTCAGGTTTAAATAAAGGTTTCCAGTGTGAGGAAAGCACTGAAAACATCACCCTATATCTCCCACAATGCAACTGACTAGCTGGTAGATGGCAACCTCTCTTTTTTTTTTTCTTTCTTTTTTTTTTCTTTCTTTTTTTTTTTTTTTTAAAAACAGGACATGTCTCTCTTTGGCTGCACATATAACTGTTAGGATCAGTTCAGTGTTGGTTTTCAGACCTTGTGCACTGATTTATATTTAAAATACAATTATTATTATTAATTTGAAGTTTTTTGTTTGACAGCGATGGTTGACAGAGCAGAGAGCCCAGTGTCCACACTGTCGGTAAGATGCAGCTAACACACATCTGCAACCCTCCATGACATCTGACAGTGACAAAATAATCTATATTAAATTGCAGACATACACACTATTATTTGTTATCTATCACCCACACAGACACATCCACCAGCATTAAAATGGAAGATGCAAACAATGTTTAGAAACCTAAATTAGGCTAATTTGTTAAATATTTTTTCTGTTGTGAGGTGTTTGGTACTAGGTAACCTATAAAAATGTGTGTGTATTCTTCTACACACAGGGCCCCACTCCAGCTGAGGGAGCTGGTCAACTGTCGCTGGGCAGAGGAGGTCACCCAGCAGTTGGACACACTGCAGCTCTGCAGCCTCACCAAGCATGAGGACAATGACAAGGACAAGTGAGCACCTCCTACTGCTCTTTCACTGTGTCTTGTCTGAATGTATTTATTTAAATTGGCACTTCAAAGCGAGAGAACCAAAAAATGTATTTATTTATTTTAAATAAATTATGACTGACAAAATTCTGGTCTGTATGACCTATACAGATATATATTTCATCGAGCATTCATTTCATTGTCACTTCCTTTTATCTCTCCAGAGATTTGTTTGTGTTGATTGAGTTATTTTATAATGCTTGTTGAAAAGTTTTAAAAAGTGTCTTTAAAAGCTTTGTCTTTCTGTCTGATAATCCTGTTGTTGGATTCCCACAGATGTGAGAACCACCACGAGAAGCTGAGTGTTTTCTGCTGGACCTGTAAGAAATGCATCTGTCATCAGTGCGCTCTGTGGGGAGGCATGGTAACATTTCACATCTTTTTTTTTTTTTAGATTACAGTTTGCATGCAAATTCACAAACACCTAATAATCAAAATAATCACTTACAATTAACTTATTAATATTATTATTAATAATTTCCCAATGACTAAATATTTTTTCAGGTTGTCAATTAAAATGTCAGAAAAAATTGAAAAATGCATACATGTCACAGTTTCCTAATGCCCAAAGTGTATTGCTTGCTGTGTCACAAAATCACACAATATTCAATTTCCAATGATAAAAGTCAGAGAGAAGTGGCAAATCTTCATTTCAAAAATAGGACCATGAAGTAACTGGTATGTTTGGTATGTGCAGCACGGTGGCCACACCTTCAAGCCTCTGGTTGAGATCTACGAGCAGCATGTGACCAAGGTGAAGGAGGAGGTTGCCAAACTTCGCCGCCGACTCATGGAGCTTATCAGTCTGGTGCAGGAAGTGGTGAGGACTGCGTGTTTCTTTTTTACAACATATGTCAAAATCTAAAAGACCAATGACATTTACTGGCTACATTCACTCTTCTCAAAGGATGAGACCTTTTTTATTTTGGACACTATCAGCTTTTCAGTAGCATCACCCTCTTGGTAAAATTGTCATTTGTGTATGAAGTGGGCTGCAAGAAAATTTCAGTATCCTTATCCTAAAACTCTCTTAATTTTTCACCTAATCCAAAATTTCTTAAATGCACAAACTGGTCATTGACTGTAAGGGGGAGCTGTGCATTTATGAGATTTGATCACTAGCACAATAGATATCCACATATATTATTCACAAAAAAGTAAAAAGAAATATATATATCAAAGCACTATTAGGGGACTTGAAACTATTAGACAGCTGTCAGTGATGCAGAAATAAAGAGGGAATGATTTGTCAAATTAAATGCTAATAAATTCATCTTGCTAATGTAAAGCTGTCCGTGATGTGTGATAGCAACTTATATTAAACTGCTGAGGCAGCTGTAAGAGTGAGAATTTTACTCACAACTATTGCCAACTATTGTGACACATTACAAATCGACTTAAATTAACCGCTAATAATTCTTGCATGAAACCTGATTTTCCACAGACTCATACAACAGGTTTGAACCTTGCTTGATATTTATGAGGAAAGTGTAAGTGAGACCCAATATCTCACAACTCTATTAGGCTGATTTCCAATGAATTTGCTCAGGACAAAGACGTAGCAAAGAATAGCAGTGAATGCCAAAAGGTTTAAAATATTACTAGTCAGTCAGGGAGTCACATGGCATGACTTTATTGCTAAAGTCTTAATTTTAAGCAGCCATGATGATAAAGGTGATAAAGGCGCATCAACAGCACAGGGTTAACTGTAAATAGAAAGTTAAGAATTTTTATTGTTCTGCCTTCTAAAGATGACAATGTAAAAAAAAAAAAAAAAAAAATTCAGAAATTAGTGTCTCACTAGGAAATAAAATCAGTTCAATAAAACATTGAACCAGTTTTGTTTTTCTTGTGGTATGGGGTAAAAACCCCTGAGAATCATAATTGGTCATCAAACCAATATCCAACCATATCCCTCAGGTTTCGTGTTATTGTCATCTACTTACAGCACAAATATCCAGGAAAATGCTATACATACAGCCGGTGGTCACCAAGGTTGTTATTTAAGTAACTCAACTCATTTAGTTTCATGTCCATGAGGCAGGTCCTGAAATAGCTTGTTTTATAAAAGTGTAAATGTCTGAGTGATAAATAAGTAACTTTTTTTTTAGAAAATATTGTTATACTGTTGTATTGCTTACATCCACTAGATGGCAGTTAATATTTCAATTGAGACTTGATGTTTGTTAAAATAAGTTGAACCCTTGTTATTGTGTGCACGTGTGTGTGTTCGCTGAGTCAGGAGAGAAACGTAGAGGCTGTGAGGGGAGCGAAGGATGAGAGAGTGAGAGAGATCCGAAATGCTGTGGAAATGATGATCGCTCGTCTGGACAACCAGCTCAAGAACAAGCTCATCACCCTCATGGGTAGGACTCCAGGACACACCACTGTCATAATGCAGCTGCGTTGACTCTGAGTTTGCAAGACACAAGTGCAAATGCAGTAATGGTTTTAATAAGGGAGTAATTTTTCTCAATGATCAACATTTTTGTGTTGGTGACGTTGGTATTTATGAGCTGTTTAAATCTTAACTACCCCTATTTTCACAGACACGGGATTTGGTTTATTTTTAAATAAAAAGAAATAAATGAAATGAAATGATTAATAATCTTAGCCAAAAAGTTTGAATGACGCGTTATGCTACTTAAGTTGCTGTTCTCCTGGTGGTGCAACTGAAGCATAGGAGGTCATTAAAAAAACACCCTGTCCAACCACAGTGATAATGAAACCAGCTGTCCCTCCCTAAATTTTCATCCATGCCAGCTGCATGGGTAAATGGATGAATGTACAAAATGCTGTAGATCAGTGTGGTGAGAAAAAAGGAATTAAAGAAGGAATTTACTTATCTCAGTGTGGCACCTGTGGTGAATTGAAAATAAACGTAAAAGCACAAAGGTGCTAAATACTGTGCGAGCAGGTGACTTGTTCTGTAAATGTCCTGTAATATAACCTAGAAGACATTGAATGACGAAAAGCCCTTTAGCAGATAAATGAAACCATCAATGTTGAGTAGCTGTGTCTGAAAAGGGCTCTTGTTGGCGTAGGACACGTTAACTGGCACTCAAATGTGTCTGAAAGTTGAGAGCTTAGCCGAACAAAATATGCAAACTCTCTGCTGAAAGCATGAGAGACGCCTTTTATAGCAATGGGTAATGTACATATGAAATATTTACCTGGACTGAGTGGATGCATGCACTCAGCACCCACATACACAACCTGCACACAGACACACACACACACACACACACACCCCCACTCACACTCACCAACCTCCATCAGGGCTGACATTCAGCACAAGTACACTGAAAATAGAAATGCTGTCCTCCCCACCAGGCCAGAAGACGTCCTTGACCCAGGAGACAGAGCTGCTGGAGTCTCTCCTGCAGGAGGTGGAGCATCAGGTTGGTAGTCTGCAGCACCACAAGCCTCCCCTCATTTAGTTGTACTGCACATTGTCGTTTTGTTTGTTTGTGTAATATTTAAGACATTTTGTGAAATGGGGAATGGGGAACAAGGGGAAAGCAAGCCTGGCTCCATTCAAACTGACACTCACCAATATGTTGGTTGAATCCATTTTAAGGCTGAAGTGTAAAAACAACAATTCAAGCTTGTGTGCCGCAATTAATGTTTCAACTGTGCTGTTGAACAGCTTCACTCGTGCAGTAAAAGTGAACTGATCTCCAAGAGCCCAGAGATCCTGCTCATGTTCCAGCAGGTCCATCGGAAACCCATGCAGTCCTTCGTCACCACGCCCGTCCCTCCAGACTTCACCAGGTACTCTGCTCAGCTGTAGGAAAGGTCAACTTAAGTGTCGTTGTCCAACAGGTGTCAAAATATCAACAAATATACAAAATATCATTACGACCACTTTTAATGAATAATATCATTTATGGCTAGTCTTTTGATAATATTTGTATTCATCAGTTATTTATTATGAGTAATGAAACAGAAGAGAACAGCCTGACACTGACGGCAAACTACAGCTACATTTAGTGCATCTGTCTGTAATTGTTCTTTCTGTGTGTGCTTTCAGTGAGCTGGTCCCTGCTTATGACTCCAGCACTTTTGTTCTGGTCAACTTCAGGTAAAGTCTTTTTTAGGTTTTACTTAGCCTTAGCTGCAGCAGATAATATAAATAAAAAATTGCCTGGATGCTATTTTATCTTTTTTTTTATCTTTTCGTGTGTGTGTGTGTGTGTGTGTGTGTGTGTGTGTGTGTGTGTGTGTGTGTGTGTGTGTGTGTGTGTGTGTATTTCAGTAAATAATTTAAAACTGGGGTTCTTTAAGGCAAGTTTAGACCAAAGGTTCACAATGAGACAAAACAGTTTTAGACTGTTACAGGGAAAAGCTGTAGCGGTGGAAACAGGCCAGTCTCACCTTGGATCAAGCTGGTTGCCGTTGCCTGCGACTCAGCTTGACAAGTCACCAGTGGCTGGTTTTAGATAAGAAAGCATGTCATCCGTTTCAATCACTGAGTTACAAATCTTGTGCTAACCATTTGTTTAACCATTTGTCTAATTTTTCTAATTTAACTTTCAGTTATGATATATAAATATTATATTTATCAAATGCTCTTCTGCTTTGTACAGTTATACTGCAGTAGCTGCATCTTTTATTACAACAAATACTGATTAGACACCTGCGGCTGTTATTACAACACAAATGACTAAGACAGTGCGTTCTGGTGGTTGTTGACAAAGAGGATGAGGAGTACTTTGAAGTAGTTCCACCCACCATTGAATTTCTAAATCTATGTCCATTTTGAAAGTTGTTAAAGTTGGAGGGTCCCAGCAGTGTCCCAAAAGGTAATGAATGCATAAAAAAAAGCAAGGAAGAAAATGTTATACTATGTTGCTGCCATGGCTTTATTGTAAAATGACGAATTAATAGCTGTGAATAGGAATAGGCTAACCAAGCAGCTTGATGTTGTTAGAGCTGCCTGGTTATTCACAAGTTTTGATATGAGTGTGTTTGATATGTGTGTTTTTGTAGCACCCTGAGGCAGAGGGCTGACCCAGTGTATAGCCCTCCTCTACAGATATCTGGGCTCTGTTGGAGACTTAAAGTCTACCCAGTGAGTGAATCATTTCCTCTCTTATATTTTTCCTATATAAAGACATATGGAGAAGTGTAATTCCCAATGTTGAATCCCACTCAACATTTAGTTGGTTTCTCTACTACTCTTGTTTCTGTCTATAAGGCTACTTCTAGTGGCTTATTAACTTAGGGTTAAGACTGGAAATAGGAGGAAACAAGGAAAGTAACAGCCTGTCACATGAAACAGCAGCTGCAGACACTAACCAGTGAAATTCAAAATGCACAACCACTGTATTTGCTCTTCACCACATAAACATTGTTGGTTTGCTTGTGGCCCTAGCTGAGGAGTTGGCTTATGGAACAAATAAACAAAAATAGCCCACAAGAATAATATATCATATTATAATAATCATCATATATACAGTCAAATGTGCATTTATTTTTATTGTTTTGCATTCCTTTTCCTGCTATGTGTACTGTGTAAACAGGATGCACTATGAGCCATTGTTAGCTTCCACCCACAACACTGTGTCTTCACATTATGATAGATGATATGAAGAAATGATGGTTTTGATGGTCTACATGTACTTTCTCATTGTGCTCGTTTGGAGACATTTCTAAAAGCAGTGCATGTGTCTCTGTGTTTGTAACTCTTGTAATTTGTGTCTTTAGGATGGTAATGGTGTGGTCCGTGGAAACTACCTGTCTGTATTCTTGGAACTTTCTGCTGGACTTCCTGAAACATCAAAGTATGATATACATACATACATACATATATATATATATAT
>CM076660.1:11800553-11856466 GCA_038496675.1 Rachycentron canadum | reverse complement strand
GCAGAATGTGTATAAGAGACACTATATATATATACATACATATTCTATAATGAATATTTCTCTCTCTATAAACGTTGTTTTCAGTAAATCTATCCTTTGCATTTCTATCTTGCTGACAAACTCAATGATTATTAACCAACCTTTCTTTTAAATGACATAAAAGTCAGTTCTATCATTTCAAACCACAATCTCATAACCAAGATTCTATGCAGTTGTATATGAGTGTGTATGTGTCTGAAAGTTAAAAAAAATCATCTTTCATCTCTTGTACAAACTCCTGGATTTCCTCTCCTGACACCTCTTATCATGTATTTTCCTTTGTAGTGATGTTATCATGGTTCTGTGCAGGTACGAGTACCGTGTAGAGATGGTCCATCAGGCCTCCAGTGACCCAACCAAGAACATTATTCGAGAGTTTGCCTCAGATTTTGAGGTTGGTGAATGTTGGGGCTACAACCGCTTCTTCAGACTGGACCTTCTGGCCAGTGAAGGCTACCTGAACATGCAGACAGACACTCTGGTCCTCTGGTAGGCTCACAAACACCATCATTACCCTGTAGCACATGCTCACTAGCACCACAATGATTGTATTGAAAAAAAAATAGGTCTGTCATAGGTTAACACTGTGTCATTGATTTTATTATGTGCTGTACAGCTACCAGGTTCGCTCACCCACCTTCTTTCAGAAGTGCAGAGATCAGTACTGGTACATCAGCCAACTGGAGTCGGCCCAGAGTGGCTACATACAGCAGATCAACAACCTCAAAGAGGTAGAGTGTGTGTGTGTGTATGTGTGTGTGTGTGTATGACCCTTAACCCTCACTAACCTGCTGGTGCATCAGTCTGCACAAACTCAGGTGCACCCAAATGTTGTTCAAACACACGGTACATTATTTAAAATGTGAAACATTTTTTTTCCAAGATTAAAAAAAGTTATCTGTATATTTATCCATAAATTATTGCCACTGGAAGAGGACATCACACACGTTCAGCAATTATAGGTTAATTGATTGGTCTATAAAATATCAGGAAAAAGTCAGTTTTTCCCATCCCATAGTCAAAGGTGACACCTTCACATTGTTTCATCTGACAAATGCTTAAAAGGTTTTAAGAAATATTAAATTTACTAAAATGTAAGAAAAGCAGCAAATCTTCACATATGAGAAGCTGGAACCTGAAAATATATCTCGTTGACTTTTATTTTTACTTTTATTTATTTATTATATATTATTTATTTTTTTCATTTTAAGAGACAACAAAATATGTAATTTTCCCTGGGTTGGCCAAACATTTACATTTAACTAGCTACTCCAAATAAGCAGGTGTTGATCAGTTCACCTGACAGATTCATATTTCTGATTTCAGAGGCTGGCCATTGAGCTTTTTCGCCGCCAAACATCACGCAGCTCCTCACCACCTGACCTCAGGCTCGCTGCAGGCACCACAGCCTCTGAAAGAGACCCTCGTTCAGTGAAGAATGACGAAGACATCCAGGCCAACGCTAAAAAAGGCGAAGAAGAGGAGAGGACCCAGCAGGATGACTCTAATGTAAGGATGGGGAGTATACTGTACCAGAGGTAGCGGCGCATTTTTATCTTTATTATGAGGGAACCTCTCAATCAAATCAAATATTCTTCTGTTGATCGAGTGTTTTTTGTTCTGTTCACCTGTGGTTCAGTCAGTTGCACTATATCTATGTGTGTATCCTGTAGCCTGATTGTAGTTGGCACAAACAAATGATTGATTGACTTTTGGCTGACATTGACCCTCATTCTGTGGAATAGCTCGAAACTGTCCCTGTCACAATAAATGGTTAGGACATTTAGTCCATCACAGATTTTGGAAGGAAAAAAATGTAGATGCACTGGGCTGTCTCTGTCTCATACTGTCCATGTATTGTTTAGGAGTTGTCCGACGGTGATTTGGAGGTGGACTGTCTGACAGAGGAGGAGGTTAACCCACTGGATGGCAGCAGCACCTCGGGAAGCTCCACAGCCACTAGCAACACAGAGGAGAATGACATAGATGAGGAGACTATGTGAGGAGAATTTCTCACTTTATCTTCATGTAAAGTATTGTTGATATTCCAGAAACCCAAATAATTTTTGCTGTGACTCTTTTCACAAGAATATGTGGAGTATTGTTTCGAACAGAAAGGCTTGAGTTTCATTACTAAGCTGCAGCAGAGGAATAGTAACACTGGAGAATTTCACACCTGCCCATTTATCTGTCATAAAAATTGTTACAAAACAGTTACATAATTACTGAATGCCTTTTTTGTTTGTGTATATTTGCATAGGTCAGGAGAGAATGATGTCGACTTCATTGGGAACCTGGAGACGGAGGAAGGCGAGCTTCCTGATGACTTGGCTGGAGCCACAGGTATAATTCATACAGCAATATAAATGTATTTCCATGATTTATTACAGTATATACTGTATAAACAGCTTTGCCCCTCTTGTGTAGGAATAGATTTCATTGTTTACCTGTGCAGATGACATCCGTCTTTCTGTTTATTAGCTGATACGGTGTCTCACTTGTCAACGTAATTCAATGAAACTTGGTGGAAAGTTTGGCTTTGGGTCAAGGAATAAAGTCCAAATTATAAAATCTGCATAACCTCAGGCCTACGTGACAGTTCTATTACCTGCCTATGTCCACAGTCTGTCTCAATATGGCAATAATATGGTAGCCCAAAATCTGTGTAAATAGTTTTTTTTTTTACTGCCACCATTTTGCCATTTATTGTGAGAGACACATTTTGGCATGAATCTTGAGAAGTGACACATGCAAGTGCAAAATTACTTTTTCGTGCATTTCAGTCCACTTCAATTTTAGACTAAAATCAACCTGACCAGTGAATCAGTAGTACAGCAGTGAACAGGAGAAGTCTAGAGGCAGTAATTCTTTAGGTTTGTCTTTCTGGTAGATATCTCAAAATAAAATCTTTCTGTGGGAGTTGAAGGGACCATCCCCATAAATGTTTTGTATTTATATGAAGAACGAACAGCAGCAGGACTGTAAATTATGATTACTCTCATCACTAATTCCATCAGTTTCCCAGAAGCTACACATCTCCAAATTGTTTGATTTGGCCAACCAAAATACCCAAAGATAAAAAGTAGTGAATCCTCACCTTTGCAAACCTGGAGCCATTAAATGTTAAATGTTCTGCCACAGATAAAGCCCTTGTTCTGTCGTCATTTGAGGCAAATAAAAGCCTTGGTCACTATTTGAGAATTTACATTTACAGAATCAAATCTATTTGTGTTGTCTGACAACTGCATAACTAGAACATAGTGATACGATGGTGTGCCTCGAAGCAGCTCCTTCAGTGTTTGACTGTGTTGGTGTTGAAAGGCATGAAGAGGATGAGTCACTGTTGGTGCACTGGACCCCTTGCAGCGTGCTGATATAGAAACACTTGGTGTCTGTATTTGTACATGTGTGGGGAGGTTGTGTGTGTTCACGCTGATAGAAATGAGAGCTGAGCTCAACAGAATGCTGCTGCACATTTTTTATTTCCCACAGTGTTGTGATCTTTTAATTTTTTATTTTTCCCTTAATGCTAATTTAGCCTTGCAAAGTCTAAAGCTATTCATTTATTTCTGAAAGAAATTTTGCAGCCTAAAGTTAAAGTAACTGAAAACTCAAATATCCTGATTGCAAGCAGACACTAACAGAGCTGAACGTGACTAATTTTTAAACATAAATATGTTCAATTTCTTGTTAGATAAACACAAAGAGTAAGCACAGCCAAAAATACCTTGAGATTTTTACGGAATCACGTGTGTACAAGCAAATTGACTGGTAAGAATATAAACGTACATAACTAAACATAAAGAAAACGTATCATGAATTATCAATGGACACTGTAAGTAATGATGTTTTCATTAAACCTGAATTTCAACTTTCTATAAACATAATTACAGTGAGAATAAGGCTGCTTTTACTGTTGTATTCTAGTACAATGAAAGTCATTAACACAGTCGCCACCATTTTTAACTTTAAACTTTTGTAAAGATGTACATTAATTCTTTTGCCATGGAATTTTAAGTGTGTAAATTCACAGTTTGGTCATAGCCATAACCCTGGCTGCCCTTTCAGAAGGTCCTCGGTTTCCTACAGACGATGTGTCAAAGTGTCCTGGGGCAAAATACTGACCATTGCCCCTAATAGCGGTTCCATCAGTGTATTGGTGTGATATATGAGTGAATGGCAATTATTGCAAAGTGCTTTGAGTGGTCAATAAGAGTATAAAAGTGCTATATGAGTGCAGTCCATTTACCATAAAAGTATATCAACATGTGAACCATATGAACTTATGGTCTTCTGCCTTATCTGCAGGTGGATCCAGCTCCAGTGGACGTTCGTTACATCGCAGTGCTGCTGTTGGTCGTAGTGCAAGTACTAGCGGAGCTGCTGCTTGTGGTGCTGTTGGGCCAGGCAGCAACAGCCTCCTGGAGATTGACCCAGTCATCCTGATCCAGCTGCTGGATCTGAAGGAGCGCAGCAGCGTGGAGTCTTTGTGGGGGCTTCAGCCTCGGCCTCCTGTGTCTCTCCTGCACAGCCAAGGTCTGTAAACACAGCTCTCAGCTCACTAACAACAAATCATTGCAGCTAAAGTGAGAATCAATACTCAAAATCCCACACATAGAAATCCCTTTGGAGGTTATACAGCAACTATATAAGGCTTATCTTTTAAAAGGGACACACTGACATTGCTTTTTTCACTCTACCCCACACATTTGAGAAAATACTGATATATTTTTAATAAATTTTTCCCTAGTGATTGTGACCATCCTGGACATTAGAGGTATATGTACCTGTTCTAGTGTAGGAAGTGTTTGTTGCCATGTGTATGTTTAGGGCAGTAGTTGGAAAACGTTGAGCAAAACATAGACATCCTGTTCTTGTTCCTATCTCTTCCAGCTCATCCTCACTCCAGGAAAGAACGGGAGCGGCGGCCTCAGGTGGTGCGACGATCAGCTCCAGACTCAGGGGTCCTGATCCGCCTCAAGGCTCAGATGGCAGAGGTCCGCAGCAAGATGTCTGATGTCAAGAGTCAAGTACTGGAGGCTCGGGGGTCTGCAGAGCCCAGGCCTGGCCCATCAGGGGCTTTCAGTGTGGAGGATGTACCCTCTCACCATGCTGATTCAGAGTTGTCAGTGTGCCGTAAGCCCAGTGAGCTGGACCTTCTGGGGAGAGCAGCTTTAGCGCGGTCCAGGCCCTGCCGCCCTGGTGAGGACTGCCACACTGCTAATGCTGATGGTGTTAAGCTGCTACTGCAGTTGTAGTGGTATAGTGCTCCAGTGTTATTTCATGAACTGTACACAAACACAGAAAAGTTTCCCTCAAATTGAAAAACTCTTATTATCTAACTACTCCAATGTCAGGCCAACTCCACAATTCTCATGGTCTTTCTTTTTGTATAAGTGAACTGAATAGGTATTTGTTTTGAGTTTCAAAAAAGCCCCAAAATGCCAAGCTGTGCAAACACTGCTTCTAGTTTCACAGCAGTGTTTGCTGGTGGGGGAGGGGGGAGGGAAGAAGAGAAGTACCAATGGTACAAGCCAAGCTAATTTCAGGTTACCTCTGAGATTTATCAGCCTCCAGACAAAAGGAAAGTGCCACCATCTTAAAATAATGAAATGTGGCTTGTATGCTGTCTTAGTATTGCATTTCTTTAAGTGGCTTATTTGACAATGGACCAATAATAAGAGATGGAGACTGGATTAAAAAACAAAAACAGCATCATCTTAAACATAAAAGACCGGTTTAGTTGAATAATTCAGCCCCTTTATAATATACCTGCAACAACCCTACTGACTAAGAGTGGTAGATTTATTGATTTTTTTTTTTTTTTTTTTTTACAGGAGTTTAGCATACTTTGTTTCTTAGAATTTTTAATGTCACTATACAGTAATATTCCCATGATATTGCCCGATCTATTGTGTCTATATGTTGCGACATTTAAACATTTGAGCAATTAAATCATATTATATTAGTTATCGGGACTGTCAGTGTCCCATCCAGAGACTCTCAAAATAACAGAAGTTCTCCAGTAGTCTGTCACAGGTGCTACTTCAGCTGTCAGAGCTGAACATTGTGCCACTGGAGAATACACACCACAACCATTACTGCTTGTTTATCACTATGAAACTGTGTAGACACACTAACAAAGCACAAGGGCTGCATTCGTGTTCCAGTCTTACCACTTTCACACATCAGACCCATGTTTGACACTTCCTCTCTTTCTCTTTCATTGGGTTGAATTCATGACATTTAAACGTTTTTAGCATTTATTTAATTTCCGTTCCTGTTAGCAATGCCAGTCCACCAAACTGAAAAAACTAGCCTATGGTGGCTGGCGAGGGTAGAGCAGCTAAATTAAATTTAAAAAAATTCAAATGACTTATTGGGTCCTACACAAACTCATCTCAACATATTTTGGATTTAATATAAGTCTAAGATACTAAGGCAGTTTAAACTACATTGACAATGCTGACAGGTTTCATGTTAGCAGAAGTTTTGTTTTAATTTCACAACAATGGATGGTTGTAACGTGTGATTCCAGTCATTGGGTCAGGAGAGCTGAGATAACTACACATTTGTGTATTTGTTCCTTTTTTGTCTGTGCAGCCAGGAAATCTCTCTCCCCTGTCCTGGACAGCAGTAATTATCTGGTTGTGAAGAGGGGGAGTCCAGAGGAGATGGAGAAAGACCTGAGAGGAGCAGAGGCGGTCCCAGAGCTTACCCTACATCCTAAAGAGGGGCTGGGAGGTGTAGAGGGTCAGTAGTTGATTGACTTTGGTTATTATTTAGATTTGCATGTATTGATTATTTATTTATTTATTTTTTTGGCCACGTGAGGGCAGCAAAAATAAGATGGAAATGCAATGTAGACAAAATATTACCTCAAATTTTTATTTAATCATCCAGCAAATGTGCTTGATCTGTTGTTGTTGGTGTTTCTCCTCTGACTCCTTAGAGAAATATCTGGGTCTGCAGCTGCTGAATGTGTTATGTGTGCTGTGTCTCTTTGCTGATTGATGCTTTAGACTAGAGCTTTAAAGTAATGGTTCCCAGTTTTGTTATTCAGTAGCATCCTCAAACTGATATTTAAATCATCTACAATGAGCTTGGTTGCAATACTCGGATTTGGGACACTGTTAGGCACTGAGTGTACTTACCTAGATGAGGGATCTACTTGATTTTGAAGCATCTTCATAGTGGAGTTTAAAATATACTGTTCCAAATAACATCTACTTCACTTTGCTTTAACTCTCCTCTGCGCTGTTCCTCCATGATTTAAAATAGTTCCTGAGACTCTGGTGACTGGTCTATGATAAATTGTAGGTTGTTTTAGTACCGTGTGTATGACAATGTTCAGAGTTTAACACTTGCCAGTTCCCAGTACACATTTGGCAGCTTTCTACACCGGAACAAAGTGCATCCATGTTAAATACAAGTCAAAATAATTATTTGGCTGAGCTAAATGTGTTTTGCAATAGAGTTCAAGTTCCTGAACAGTTGATTGGATACTCAAACCAGTCTCCTCTTCAGGAGCCATATAATGATTATTATTATGATGTGAGACTAAATCTTGATTTTGATAATATCAAGACATATTGTATCCCCATATTCCCTGGTTATAGTTTGAAATAATTTCACTGCTTTACATTCAGGACAGAATAAACTGAATTATTTATTAACTAAAATTAATAAAATAAAAATGTAACACCGTATGACTATTAAGTGCAGCCCCCTCATTGTTGTGAATGAAGCTAGTCCATGTGTCAAGACAAGGGGATCTAGGAAAATCAAGCAGGGTCACCTGGCAAAAAGCTCTTATAGCTCTTATATGTAAGAAATGCATATAGGAGCAAATGCATGGTAAGTTACCTTGTAATGATAATGCTGCATTTCCGTTACTTACTTCTTTGTGATTGATGATAAAATAATTGCTGCCATAATTTTCCAGAGCAGTAAAATCTTTCCTCATAATATTAGAAATGTCTGGGTCTACATATTTCATATTTCCCTGTTACCTGAACCAGCCACACCAACACCATCACTTGCTTTCTTTTTCGATGCTGGGTGTTGTTTCAAATTCAAGACCTAGTTTGCCTGGACTGAATGATAGAACAACAAAAAAATAAAACAGGAGTTGTGTCTTTCTATTGTGTGACTTTGCCCTTGTCTCTACCTGCAGGAGTGCTGAAGGCTGACAGCACCCAGGGGCCCCTTGTGTCTCTTGGCAGCTCCTCATCAGAGCAGGCCTCTACCTCCAAGCAGCAGTACTCGGTGGAGCAGCAGCTGTATGGGGGCTCTGGGCCAAAGGATGATATCTTTTCCTTGGGGGGACCAGGCTACATGACTGCCAGCAAGAACTGTGGCAGTCGGACCCTAGGGTGCGTCTCAGAGACTCATCATACACAGGAAAAAACCACAACAGAGAACCTCTCATCTCTTACCACTCTTTCATTTCTTCTGACCACAGGGCGACTATGTTAGACTGTGAATCTGAAAGCTCAGGAAACTCCCATCAGTCTTTGCTGGAGGTACCCCCTGCACTCCCACAGTCAAATGAAGGTCAGTTTGCCACCCTCAGGAATTAGTGTGTTTCATGAATTATCGAGCAGCACCAATGCCACCGCATTGTTCAGTCATTTGTGACTTTTTTATTGATATGCTGCAGGTTTAACAAACCGAAGAAGTTTCTAAAGCAAATTATGACGTTTTATGTGTATTGTGACTCTGCTCTTTGTGTGTGTATAAAATTTGTGTACTTCAGTCTGCAAGTATTGTTTCAACATAATTACACTTCATTGCTGTCTGCAAGTTAGTGGAATAAAGTTAAAGACTTTTTTTGTTTCATTCTTGACAAACATAATGTCAACATCACCCTTTTTATCTTAATATTATTTATTTATAGGTGAGTTTTATTTGTTCACTGTTCTTGTTGTGGCTTGATTTGCTATTTTTCTGAATTATTTCATCTGGATTTTCTGGATCTAAAGTACTATTACCTTTTTTTTTCAAAACTTTTTATTGTGGAAATTGCTTTATAAACAAAGTTTATTATAATGTTCCAGTGGAAGGCCAGACAGCTGCAGAAGTCTCATCCTGTCTTGTCTTGTCCTGTCTTTAGATCAGTCGCCGTCTGTCCTGGTGGCAGCAACAAGCAGTGACAGTGACACTGAGGACGAGGCCCTGCAGAGCAACAACTCTCGCTACGACAACCAGACTCCTCCCTGCACAGGTAACCAACGCGCACAGTGTCCATGATAACACACACACATAGCGGAGGTCACACACCCACACTTCGATTTTTGGGCTTCCCCAGACACTCAACAGACGTGTGGTGAATGTGGTGAAATAGTTGGTCATCTATCAAAGATCACACAGACATCCACTAACGGCCAGTGTCACATTTTGGACCAAAAAAAAAAATCTAAAAAACAATGTCAATATCATCACCTTTTACAGTAAAATGGTAACAAACATTTGATTATTCCCATATCCAGGAGGCAAGGAGCAAGGTTTTCATTCATGAGTTGTGTTTCCTGCCACCTGATCAATGGAAGCCTAATATTTCCTCTCATTTAGCTCAGTTGTTGTTGTTGAGCTCTGTCTGTAGCTTCACTATTTTCACAGACTTTTTGCTTTTGCTTTTTGTCATTTACAGACGAGAAAATCACATTTCACTCTGTCACATTTTTCTTTTATTGTTAAACCAACTTTTCCGTCTTGGCCAAGGGTAAAAAGCTTTTGGTCATTGCTTGACTTTATTCTTTTTGGCATTTCAATGCTGTTTTTCTTACACATAGAGATGGACTCTATTATAGATCAGAAAAATGATTTGATAGACAGAAATTTAGGAACATATAGGTGTCAACGTGACTTGACGTATGCTTTTACTGCGTCAACCATTTAACAATACTTCAACTCGGCCGCATTTGCACTTTTGTTTCCTTCCAGATTGAGTGTAATAGGGAACATGCGAGTTATTTTCCCTCTTCCTTGTTCCAGGAGAACAGCTTCTGTCTGATGACATGAGTCTGCCTGCTGACAGGTGATTCCCTCCGAGTCTGTCAGACCTGGCCACCCACTGCTTTATCCTCAGTGGACACGTGGCAATGCAATAACGGCTAGAGACGACACGTGCTAGTCACACAGATAGAGTAGAAGCTGCTTTTTTTGCATGAACTCAAAGTGAAGACAATTCAACAGCCTGATTGTTTTATCAGAAACATTTCTTAACTTTGATGACAGAATTACATCAATGTCCTTAATATAGCGTGAATCCAGTGAAACTGCCTGAGAGAACCAACATTGCAATTTTTTGCAACCTCTCTTAAAAATGGACATGGATTGTGTTTCTGTCTTCACTCAGCGACTTGACTGCTTAACCTTGACTTCAGAAGTTTGATGTTTTACCTTGCTGCATTTGTTGTCATCAATATTTAGGGATGAACATACTTTTTACTTCTTTCATGGTCATGTCAGTAAAATGCATCAAAGGAAAACATGAATACCAGAGCCATTTGTGAAATGACTGAATCTCTAAAACTGTTGAGGGCATAAAAACGGTTTATCTCGTTACTTTTATTTTGTAAATCTGACTGATAACATTTTACCGGGACTACACTGCACTTAATCACTTCAATGAACTTTTATGACCAATATGTTACCTTTAGGGTGTGAATGCTTTTGTAAACTTGACTGAGCCTACAACATATTTGCAAGAGTCTGACGATAAACTGTACATAATCTGTAACCTGTCAATAAGAGCTTAGTATTTTCTAAATGCGTTATGGTGTTTAGTTCAGTCTGTTTGGGCTTCAGCCTCGACACCTTCTCGATTTCCTCCAGTCACATCCCTGCACCTCCTGGTGTCGGTGCCTGAAAAACTTAACTCATTCCTCAAACACTTGGTTTCAGTGACGCCGCAGTTTGATGACTGCAGTGTCGAAGTCAGTGCTTCCTTTCCTCAAGTAAATTTTCTGGGTATTTATGTAAATTTCTTCACTCTTAATAACAGTCGTAGCAGCAACTGCAATTTCCATCTACATTTGACATTTGAAAAGGCTAAATGATCATGGACTCTCATGGATTATACAACAGCTGCTGCATTGCTTTCAAAACTTTCTGCAGGTTTGACGCCATAACAATGTCCATGCAGGTGCTTTGACATCTCTGACTCGAGCTACAATTCTTCATTTTTATTATTATTGTTGATTGAAAGGAATAGTTTGGCATTTTGGGAAATGTTCATTTACTTTCTGGTGGAGAGTTAGATGAGACAACTGATACCATTCCTCATATCTGTATACAAAATATAAACTGCTAATAGCCAGTGGTCTTAGCAAAGACTGGAAATGGAGCGAGACAGCGAGCTTGGCTGTGTCCAACGTTAACAAAATCCACATCTGCTCCTCTCCTCAGATCCTACAATGTTGACATAGAGGTAGAGTCTTTCCCTCAGACTGGAGATTAACACTAAATCGAACAGCACTGCTCTCTACAGATGGAAACTTTGAGGTAGATTGCACCTTTGCCCACAGTCAGGGATGTCACAGCACTTGTTTTCCATCCAAATGTCAAATGCATAAATACTTGTAATGGGGCTTTTTCACAGCGCAGCAAACATTTAGACTTTTCATAGTAGGAAAAGTACAGCTGTTACTAACCGAGTTAGTTACGTTTAAGTAGCTGTGACGGAGCCAGCATGAACAATACCAGGACCCTGAGTCTGAAGAAGGTAAATAAAGTGTTCAGCTATAACTCAAGTTATTATTAACGTCTCCTGTGATGTATCAAGGGTCTGCTGTGGTCTGTACCTGGTTCTGCTCATCATATGTTCTGTTTCACCTCAGTTCTCCCAAGAAACTTAGCAAACACACATCAAAGGCTGCTGCAAAACGGTGACCACGTGGTGTTTAAGTGGGAAGACACTATAATCACTTACTGTGTTATAGCTGATCAGGTAGAGAACCAAAGATGAACATGAACCAACCTTTCTTCTCTTTGTGAGACTTGATTTACTTTGAAGCAGACCCTGTCCTGTTTGTTGAGCCACGTTTTATTTTGAAGGCCCCTTCATATTTTTGATCAAATAAATGACATTACACTCTTTATTACAGTTGTTAGTTTACATTGTAAATATATAAGCTTGCTCTACACGTGCCTGAAAGTGCATGGCTTTATTGGCTGGACTGAAAGAGGAAGAGATTCTTGTTTTTCAAAGACATGTCAGGTCAAACAGAAATCATCCAGTGAAGTGAAACTGATGTTTGAAATGTATTCACCTCTACTGTTCTGGACCAGTTGATTGTGTGATTGTGACTTTTCCTCCGTTACTATTGCTTTCACTTCTTTGTGCTTGTTGTGTCAAAAGCTGCTTTTGTTTTTAACATTAACAAACTGCACTGAGCATTATTTGTGTAATAAATAAAATGTTTTATGATCCATTAAGTGACCATTTCTCCTGCCTCACATTACTTTGCAGTTGGATCACAGATGATGCATCATCACAGCAAGGTTGTAGCATCTGTACAAATCTCAACTAAACATTTTTACACTCTAAGCATTAAATAACCTATAGTTGAAACAGAAAGTCTGTTAGTCTAATAGTATCAAAATATACTTTAAGTACCAACAGTAAAATTCCCATTATGCAGAGCCACCCATTTCACAATAGTGTAGCCGGATTATAATATTGGATTATAATTATTGATGCATTACCAGATGTCCCTAATGGGTGTGCTAATGTGGAACTAAATTGAGCCCACACGTCTCTGGGTGCTGGACGTCACCCAACATGCAATAGTCAGGAAGAAGCAGGTCACTGTTCAGTCTTGTTACCTTATGCATGCAAACTAGCAAAGTGATTAGACTTTGAATAAGTAATTAAAAAAAACAAACAAAAAAAAAACTGATGGTTCAGGAACACAGTAAATGTGAGGTACTGTATGTTCTTACCAGGGGCAGAGATAGAGGGCCAGACCATCAGACCATAAATGGATACAAAACAGCCACAAACAAGAAACAGCCGCAGAGAATGGCTACATCAACAGTAATTGTTTGTCCGGCAGTTGCATGTCTCCGTCCAAGGACCCGTCAACGTTGCCTCATAATCTGTCCATAGATGTAGACGAAGTGGAATTATAAAAACCAGCAATCAACTGATATTATTTCATTTTAAAATATTTAAAGTTGTTTTTTGTAGGTGATTTATTAAGAAATGCATTTTTCAATTTGTTACAAACACATGCCCCTGCCCCGATTCTCCACAGTGGTTCAAGTGGTCAAACCCTTTTTTGTTTCCTTGTTTCCCCACACGTTCTTTCCACCTCCCTGAATATAGTCGCCCTGTTTTCCTCCAAGCCCAATGGAGAGAATAAAGCCAGATTACAAATGGGGTGCAATGATGAGTCTTTTTATAGAAAGAAAGTGGAGGACTGCTCACTTTTTGTAAAGCTGTTTATGTAACAGTAGACAGCACTGCTCCACATGAAAGCCCTGTTACAGCATCACATCGCTCTTCACACTCTGGCTTCTGGCATTTCACTCTGCAGCATGAAAACAATTTGTTCAGGTTGTCTATTCACTCACAAAAAATCTTCTGTGTGCTTTTCACAACCCTGGAGCCTGTTTGACCAACTGTCTATATACATACATATGATTTAACCTAACTTGGATACTTTGACCTCTTTAGATCTCAAACAAGCTTATCATACATTTTATATGGTCTTCATTGAAAAAATAACTAACGCTGTCAGATAAATGTAGCAGATCAAAAAGTACATATAAAGTGGCATGAAATACACACCTCAAAATTATACTTGAATCTTGGAGTAAATGTAATTTCTTCAATACTGATGTGAACCTTATTAAATTAAACCTGAGACTTTAGCTCCCATTCATTTATTTCAAACTGAGTCTGGACTATATGTCCAGGGTTGAGGGGTAGCCAGCTGTAGGCTCACTCATTTTTATTTATTTCGAATGTGTTCTTTATAATCATGGCTCAGTTCACCGCACCACCACCATCTCTATCCTCCAAACGTTCCCAAAACTACCCCTGTCAGTAAGTGATGAGCGGAGCAGACAAAAGGCTTCAGCTGTCACAATGATGAGCAGAGACATCACTTGAAGAAAGACAAAGGGAAAAAAAAGGCATCAGCCAAAGACTTGGTCTAATCTTTATATACATGATTATTAGTTACCAGTTACAATACACATATTAATATTTACTACAGGAACACAGATAATACAGGTACTCAATGTGTGTTTTACTGTTTTTTTTCTTTTAAACCTAACCTGCATGTTGAATAAAAGCCAATCATGGGGTTTGTCTTCAAGCCCAGAGGACAGGAAGGAGAGGACTGCTGGTTTGAACCAGCCTCAGTCCTCAGTGATCATATCCCCCTCATCCGTACTGGCCACTGGCCTACATTTGAACAGAGTGCATATAAGTTATACTCAACTTTTCTGAAGTCCAAGAAGTGCAAACTTCAGGCAGTCGTTTCAAATGTTCACAGATGTCCAAACTGCTGAGGAATGCCCATATAACTGAAATGTCCTGCCTCCTGTATCACTGCTCCCGTTTACAGAAGAAAGCTTCACATTCATTTTTTCCTGACGATACATTTAGCTTTTAAAGTCAAACTGGCCACACACTCAGTGAGTGTCATGTTTCACAAGGAGAAGGTGAGATCACTTCTTTTAGGAAGTGTATGAGTGCACTGAGTCAACTTCGCCACAGGCAGCGGGTTATGATTCATAATCCTGTTCTCTATGGGAAAAATGAATGGGAAATTGACTTCCTGAACTCAGCATTTATGCTCTGTGACCTTTCAAGTATGGCTGACAGAACTACATTTTGCTGCATCCTTCAGCAGAAGACAAACCCTCTGAGAGCCTTTTAATGCAACGTCATTATTGCTTACAGAGAAAAAGAAAAAGCTTTTCTGTGTACATAGACACACAGTGCAGATTCACGGAGGGCCCTATAGTTAGACAGAGATTATGGGAGAGCAGAGCTGAACTTCTGCTTGCTTTGATCATTGGGACAGGGAAACATCTGACTCAGAGGAACCTTTAGTGCAGGCAGCAGAGTGTGAGTGAGTGAGGGTTTCTCAAGTTAAGGGAGGGGATTTACCACAAGGGGTGATAGTGAACTTTTTTATTGCTCATACAGGGACGACTTCTGGTAATTTTCAATGTGACGACTAACAGTGTACAACTAATTCACCAGGTCTGGGTGAAGGTTTTGGTGAATGCAACCCATGGATCCTAGTTACTGAGCACTTTTGTGGTACATCTCTCCTTTAGGGGTGCAGAAACTGCTGCTCCGAGCTTCATAGCAACACTTACGACCTGCTGTTGAACCACATCAGTGAGTTAAAAAAAACTCAGCAGTGAATCACAGGGGACAGAAAACTACTGCTGCACTGCAGACATGGCCACATGTATGCCATCAGTCCATACAGAGCAGTTTTCCATGGCAGCACCGAAATGCCACAATGTAGACCAAATACAACAAATCAAAAATGCATTTTGTTTGGTAATGACATCATCTCATTATCACACCAAAGAAAATAAATAAAAGATCTTGTAATAATGACAAAAGACCAAGTGTTATCATGACAAAGCATCTCATTGTAAGACAAAATGAAATCATGTTATAAGAGAGGTTTTGTGTCTGTAAGTCAATGACGACGTCGGTCACCCTGTCCACCAATCTGATTTTGGATGGATAGAATGCCATAAAATCTGGTCACCAAAGGAAGAAGTGTTTCCCTCTAGTGCCAGCAGGATGTTAACAATTTTTGTTTTTTAGTGCAATTTGTTGACAAACATTAGATGGATTGCCATGAAACATGGTACAGAAATGGATGAGTTGTAATTATTTTGGTGACCCCATGACCTTTAATCTACTTCAACTATCAGGACAAACTGATAGTATCCTGTGATAAGTGAAAGTGGCTGATACACTCATCTTACCTTCAGGATATAACCTGTAACAACTAAATACTTAAAATGTTATCACCCTTGTGCCGCTTGTTTTCTCTATTTTAGGACAAGGGACTTCAGATTCTTTGTAGTTTTGTCGTTGTCGTTGTGAAGAGAAAACATTAAAGTGGGGTTTGACCTCTGTACCATAAAAAATAATTGACTGGGATCATTTTATCACTAGGTTCCCAGATCTCAGCAGTTTAACAGAAAAAAGATGGTTCATACTAGGACAATAAGACCCAGGTTGTACTTTTTTAGAAACACAATAACCAGACATGGTGTTCTGTCACCATAATTAATTCACCAAATAATTTTTAACATGTAAACACTAAATTAATTTCTATCCAGAACTATTACTGTACGACTGCTGTATTTTTGTACAGAAGCAACCATCTTATGAGAATATATTACTAATGAAAATATCAAAGTTTTACTAGTTTGTTTATTGAAATGAATGAATCCAACTATTCACACAATGTTCTCTTGTAAAGGATGCAGCACTTAGAAAAGAAATACAGAGCTTTACGTCCAATCAAAACAAGAAATCAAACTATCATCAGAACATCGATCTGGTGTCAATTTCTGACTTGAAACCATCCACCTCCATCTCTCTCTGAGGCTTTATGCAGTTACAATAGCATCTTATCGACTTCAGCCTTTGCTTCTCAGAGACAACATTGTCTGCATGACCAACAGGAAGTCATAGGAGGAAATTACAAAATAGACTGTTTTAGGCATCTGAATGACTACTGCTGTCATTTTATTGGACAGACAGGCTGGTCCACCTTAAAATTCATCACAACATCTTTGATTTAATTCACAGATGTGCAGAAAGTAAATAAAGAACTAGAACCTGACAAATGTCAGTCTTTTTGATTTATCTCTTCGATTCCTGATGTTGGTTGAAATAGAAATCTTTGTCATTATAACAAGATCCTGAGAAAACTTCTTGTCACATGGTGGCACCTCTGCTTCTCTACAGTTTACTGCCCTGTATGATCTGTGTCAATGATCTAACCTGTGATCTAAACAACAGTAACTCTAACTGAGGCCCAAACTCCACAGCAGCTCACAGCTTTACTTGTGTTCCTCATCTCAAATCAACCGTTACTAATCATCTAACACCTGCAGAGCTGGAATAAAAACCTACAAACTACTGATATAATCTGATTGGCAAAATGTATTTTTAAGGCTGATACTGATAAAAAAAAAAAAAAAGAACTCAAAGCTGCAGATTGGAGACACAGTATTTTAAGCTAATAATAACATTTTTATGTACGTACGTATTTCCCGAGATTGTTATTCATGTAAGGGTGACAGGGTGAGCAGGGTGAAACAGCAGCTAGGCCACGACAGGACACTACAACTCTCCAGTGAAAGCCAGACTGGTTCAACACCTGTATATACTTGAGCAGCTTAGTTTACAGACTGATACACATCCTCACCTCCACCTCAGTCTGACGGTGAGGAGACTGTGACAGTCCAAATGTGACAGTCCTCATGGAGTATGGATTAAAACCATTGATTTACAAGACAGAATTATTATATGTACACTCCTCCAGCACTCGCTCAACTCACAATTAGTACTCATAAAATACACACACATCCATGCCCAAGTGAATAGGTCAAATGACTGTGATTTCCATTGTTTTCCGGTACTTCTCCCATCTTCTTCAGGTATCGACCAACGTTTCTAGAGACGATGACTGTAGAGATACTTCCACAAAGGGATCAAGTGGCTTTAGTTTGTTGAGTTGAGTGTCTTGACAGTACATTCCTCATAGCTAGATGACCCGAAAAAAGAACAACCCTCCCTATCCCTCCCAAAAAAGAAGAAATAAATAAAAAATACACCACCTCATGTCGACCTACTTCACTGAGTCTCTGAGGACGTTCTGGGACATGAGGTACATTCTGCTCCACTGACAGTCTGATGTTCTTCACTTCTCAGTCCACAGGATGGTGACAGGAGACTCTGAGGTGAGTCCCCATCATTCAGCAAGACTGAAAGGGGAGGTGATGACCCTCTGTGTCAAAGCTGACAAACCACCAGTTGATGGATAAATCGCCTGTTTTGAAATCACACCTGCTGGGTGACTGGGCCAGGAAAGTGGAGGCATGATTAACAGTACCTGGTTATCATTCTGCCATTTGGAAATTCACTGCATCAATTGAATAATGGGGAGTGACGATGTCTGGGGATGCATCCGAGTTGAAGTTCGGTAAACCTAACCCCTGAATAAACACTGTCCAACACTGGGCACGGCACACTGACGTGTGTTTGTTAGCCTTTTGAAAGCACAAGAAAAAGGTGCAAGGAAATTAATAAAAGACTGTTTGTGTCTGATCTAGCATAAGCTACAAATGTAATATATTGTGTATTAGGTAACGTCAGCAGCTGAAGTAACTCTTCAGTAACACATCAGTCAGTCCTTGTTCTCAAAGCCTTTTCTTTTGTACGATTAAAAGCATAAATGTCATGTTTAGAATATGTTTTTTTCTATAAGCTAAGCAGCCAAATAGGGTGACAACAGAGGGAAATAATTGTGTGATTTTACATTTCAAGTGTTACAAAGTAAAGTATGTAACACTGAGCATTGCTGCTCTATCACTTCTATTCTCCTACATGGATCATCATGTCTCCCGGTGAGGATGCTAACTTGTAGCTTTAGCATCACTGCTATTATTTATGTTGACTCTTTAAAGCACCTTAGCAGCATCCTCTTTTCAAAATATGTTTGTTTGAGGATATGATGTGATAAAAATCTTCTAATGACAGTTGTCACTTTAGCTGCAAAAGTCTATGGATGCTAGCCAGAAATGAGACGCTGCTTTTGTCATCTTTTGTGTGAAATCGAGGATCAATTGTTTCAAAAATAGCAATGAATTTGAAGGTAGCGCAACAGAAAGCCAGGTGTAGCAAGAGTAACTCGGGGGGGCTTAGTGAACGTCAATTACTCACACATGGAAAATACGACCATGAGGGGGTAAAAGTATGTAAAGGATCATTTTTTACTTTGAAAGTGATTTGGATATGGATTTAAAATAATAGTAAGTTTCCTGTTATTGAGTATGATTAGATATAGTAATGCTATAGTATGTATTTGAGAGAGTTACACATTTAATGCAAAGTGACAGACATATTTTCATTGATCAGTTTCACTAAGTTAACTATGTTTGGGTACTTTTCATTATAGTATCATATTAATCAATAGGAATGGAATTATTTGATGATTTGATGATACAGAGTTGTTTGTTAATCATGGTTATGAATTAGCATTAGAGCAGACCTCTACAGATGAACTACCTACCATAATTAGATACATTAAAACCAATGAAAATCAGTTTTTTTATGTGTGTCAGGTGTTGTAAGAGAGTGCAGTCTTATGAGAAGTGGCATAAAGACTTGAGTTTGCTATGACTGAAGTGCAGCACTGTCAGCAAGAGTGTCAGAGAAAGATCCAATTATAAAGGTGGGACATGGGAGCCAGCCTCTGTGGATTACTCTGACAGTGGGAGCGATCATGGAGTTGGTGACGACTGGGGTGTTTGCTGTTCAGTATTGTTCCTGAGTGGCTCATAAAGCCACAACTTCATTTACAATAGAAAACCCCGCTCTCTTACCTCAGGCTACTGAGATTCTCTTCATGTTATTCAAAGGACAATGAATCTTAAAGGACTTTTTGAGATGTGCTTATTCACCTCCTTGATGACTACAGCTCTTATGTCTGTACATTAAAGAAGCTACAGCATAAAGTGAATGTGTACTTCTCAAAATGTCAAACTATTCCTTTGAAAGCACAAGCCAGACTTTTCCTTAATGGTGATATTAACAGATATTAGTGAATATGTGTGTAAGGGGAGAAGACTTTAGTTTCTATGGAAGGCACGTGTTCTGCAGCGTTCAACTATCCTGGTCCGACATTAAATGTTTGTGCATTTATCAAGCCTGCTGGGAATTATTTCTGATCGGAGGGTTTTGTGTAAAGTAACTATGTGGCCCAGCAGCAACTGTAACAAAAATATGTTTACCCCTCCCCAAGAAACCCATTATCCCAGGAGCATATCCCCATCTGGAATACTGGACTACATGAAGCGTTTATTTAGGTAAGTGACTGCTAATCTTTTATAATCTGATGTTAAGTGCTTTTATCTGTAGACAAATAGTTGCTGGATAATGGCCGGGTCATTGACTTTATGTGAGGGGGCAGAACATCATGTGCCATCAGTCCCAGAAACCAGGAGCAACAATTGTTCCAGCCTCCTCTATGAACTTTATTCATCTGCCACCAAAGCATTGCTGAGAGGACAAAGAGGCAAGCTGGGCCATTAGAGCTTAATATAATGCTCAGTCGCTTGACATTCCTGACAGCCGTCTTAAGACAAAAGATGGCGTATGTCACCTCACCCTGCATTTATACATGGGCAACATAAAATAGGAGGAAAGAGAAATAATAAAGGTGAGTGATCACACGGTCAACTTTTTTCACTTTGCTGGTTTGGCTGAGATGTGTCAAATGGGTCCTTTAAGTGATGATACACAAAATTAATTTGTGTGCCATTTCAAGGTTTGTTCTGAGACCTATATTAACACAATAAGGGGAAATGATACTGTACCCCCACACTGATACTTTAGACAAGAACTTTGTGGGAACAGTTGCTCATTTGTTTTTTAACCAGAGCGCTAAGTAAATATTATGTATTGTATTTTTACCACAAAATAAAAACTGCCAGATGTATTATTATTATTGGTTTTTTTTTATTATTATTATTTTATCTTAACTATTGATGATTTATTGAGCTAACCTGAAAAATCCTGCCCTAGTTTCACGAACATCAGTTTCTGACCTTCTTCTGATCTGTTGTGGCTGAATGGGAGCAAATTCCTGCTGCCAGGTTACAAAGTCCCATTAAAGAAAAGTGGAGGGTGTTCAAACAGCACATTAATGCTCTTGAAGCGACAGGTTCAGCTGCCACATAGGGCTGTAAAGTTAAGTTCCCAAGTTAAGTCCGCATTGTTTTGGCCAAGTAGTTCATCACCCCACTTCCGCATGATTAATAATAATGTTATTTTCTTTCTGCTTGTATTGGAGAGCAATACATTTGTCAAACAACACTTTTCTTTCCTATAAAAAATACATATCTTCTGTCTAAAGAATCTGCCAAGAGTGTGGAGCGACCAAGGATTTAATTAAACTTTAACAAGTGTTCTGACTGAATGAAAACGACCCTTCGTCTAACCTAACCTCATCCTCACTCAAGAAGTAGAGTCACACAACTCAGGTTAGGTGAGTAAGAATTGGTGCCAAGACTCATTTCACATTCAGTCTGAACACATTGTATTAACCTGCATCTCCAGTTCTAACTTTGTGTTGACTAACCAATGATCACGATAGAGAAGATGCTTACCTACAGCATTAAGGAGCAGTGCGTGTGCTCAGTGGGCCAGCTTACATTGGAAAACAATTCGGCTTAGTACAGAGGGCACCACTCTTCTGACAGAGACTCAATAATCACGTAACAACTGCAGGAGCCACAACTACCTACTATCAAAGAGAGACATGTTGTTGAAGGCAGAGGTGGGTGGGTGGATGGAAGGGTGGGTGGGCTGAGGGGTGGGGAGTAGGACTGAATAATTGAAGGAGTTGGTTTGGTTTGGGTCACCTCTTCAGATGGTGGCATCATAGGGCAGTTGAGGCACTGCCACTCCAGGCTTCCGGTTGGAGTAGCGCTGCATGGAGGGCAGCAAGTGGCCAGATGGTGACAGGCCTAGCAGCTCCCTGGATCTGCCTGGCCACCTTCGGCCCCATAAACGACTACCATAACCAAACCTGCGGCTTCGCCTCACTGCCTGGCCCAACAGCATGGCTGTCTGGGGCCAGAGTGGGTCCGTGAAGCTAGAGATGCTGGACTCCTGAAAAGGGATACAGGACCTGCGCCTCAGGGGGCGTTCTTCTTGGTAGATGTGGGAGGCTGTGAATAGGTCGGGGCTAAAGTTGGAGCAGGGCTGCCTTGAGCCCCGGGTCAGGGAGATGCGTCCCTCCAGCGATGGCCCCAGCAAGCTGAGACTGGTTCTGTCCGTGAACGAGTCCGTTCGGTCTTCATAGCCGAGGTCAGCGGGGGCCGAGCACTGCTGCAGGGGCCAACCTCCGCGGCCCTTCCCCCCGATGTCCGCAGTGCTGCCTCCCTCACCGCCGTCGCGCTCTGCCCTAAGTGCCTCGTCTTCCTCCTCTTCCTCTTCCTGTTCCTCCTCTTCCACCTCTGCTACCTCCTCCTCCTCCACCTCTCCCTCCACCACACCCTCCTCCTCGTCCTCGGTGCTCGTGGGTGGCGGGGAGCGCGGGTCCCGCAAGAAGACCACTATCACAGTGATATTATCACTAGAGCCGGCATCACGGGCAGAGGCCACCAGCTTGTGGGCCACCATGGTGGTGTCTCCGGCATTCTCCTGGAGGTGATCACTGACTACCCGCACCGCCTCATCTGGACTCACTGTGTCCCAGAAGCCATCACAGGCCAGAATCAAGTAGTCTTCTGAACCATCCAGTGGGAAGATATTATGGTCTGCATCACCACAGATGTAGGGTTTGTGCTCTGAGTCCCCTGTCAACACGAGCAACAGGTTAGTCTGTTAGAGCCTGCTCTCACCAGCATTCATGACAGCAGAAGTTTGCACTTTGCAATTGATCTGAGTGAAACGAGTGAACTGTCAGTCAGCAGTAAAACAGAGGTATATAGAGTGACTCCCTTCACATGTTTAGATATTTGTACATATTTTTGATATTTAGTTTTTCAGATATTTATAGGACAAAACTATCACAGTGTATGAATATAGTAGGTGTGATGTCTGACTGAACTGGTGGTTTACCTATTGCTCTGGATACAGACAGACTTCCATTGACCCTCCATGTGCCAAACCAGATCACACAGCCTCCCAGAGCCTCGATTCTCTGCTTCTCGTCCTGAGGAGAGAAACAAAGCACAACTGACTTTAGTGGTTGGTCATAATAGTGATGATTGTCACCTGGTGTACAACAACCAGATCCTGCCATTTCCTCTCCCTCTGTTGTACAATTAAAGTGACTCAGTGGCACTCTTTATGCCTTAATATAGGTGGAGAAGCAAAAACATTTTTAACTAAAAATGTAAAGCAAAGGGCCTTTGTAACATAACAGATGTTGATATCTGCACACTTTTGAAGGAAAGTTCAACATTTTAGGGAAAACACTTATTCCCTCTCTGGCAGAGAATCAAATAAGAAGACTGATACAGATACCACCCTCATGTCAGACTAGCTGTTTCCAGTGTTGTGTGAAGTTAAGCCAACTGGCTGCTGGCTGTGACTTGTTTGTATTGATCCTTTCAAAATGTGAATACACATATTTCCCACAATTTTAAGGTTTTGCTTCAAGAGCATCATATTATTATTTGAAGTTGATACTATAAAAAATGAATGGCTTAAAAAAGAAACAACAAACTAGCATTGTAAAAAAAAATGAGATTTTCTTAATTTAGAAACAACAGAAGTTTGTGATTAGGCTTTGTATACATGAATGCTGTTTCAAATGACCACAAATACAGTTTATAGAAAATTACCACAGTTAAAGAGGATACTGGAAATATGTGAAAATGGTGAACTAGCTGATGTGTGGCCCCTAAATTTAAAAATAACTCAATCATGTGGCTTAAAGGATGAAAGCAATGTTTTATTTTGCTTTGTTGTACCATGAATCTGTTGTTAAACTGTGGTTATACAATTGAACCTGTATTTGTGTGGCTGTTAAGATAAAATGTAATACAAACTTCTGTGCAAATGCATGTTGTAAGTTTTGTAAATATGAAAATCATTGATATTGTACTGTATAATGTCTAAAATCAACCAATTGGTCCGCCATGGTTCTTCAGTATGCATATAGTGTATGATAGTGTGAAGGTGTGTACATGTGTAAATGTTCACCTCTCGGTCTGGTTTGTGTGGTTTCATCAGCTCCACAACCTGTCCTCTCCTGACCAGGATGACCTGGGAATCTCCCAGCCAGGCCACATGCAAAGTCTGTCCCCGGAGGAACGTCACCACGCCTGTTGTGCCACAACGCAGGTTCTGCCAAAAACAGACGCATGTTACAGTATTCAGCTGACAGCAAGCAACAGCTGCATCGCCACTACTTCATACAGGAATGTTTTACGGGATCAGGATCATCAATTTACTAAAAACCCAGCAGAAAATGTATCATGATGAGTCAAACATATATTCTAGTCATTCAAACTGCAGCTCAATCCTTAATAGTGTGGAAACAGGCTGTAAATGTGTGAAAATGCTGATTGATATGTAGACTCAGTAAGGCCTTGGCTTCAACTTTGGGTCATATCCAGGTCTGCGGCCGTATGCCCAGGACTCTCACTGGAGAGCACCATAACTCTCAACCTCTGAACATTGTTGGGCTGTGTTGGAAAGCACATGTGTGGGTGCAGGAAAAACGATGATTGAACCTTGGATCCAGGAGGTGCAATGGGGATTCTAACCTGGGTGTTCAACATGGGAGACTTTCCCCTTGGAGGGTTACACAGGGGTCATGGGAGTTTGCCCAGATGATCAACACATCTTTTTGGGGTCTTCAGCCCTTATATAACGCTGTGTCCATTCTCTCAGCAGGATGTCATTCCCTCCACCAGGGTTTTCCCTTATCACCTCTTATGTGAGATTTTCACAGACAGGGTTAGAGGAATGTGTCCTCACTATCAGAAGGTGATTCATCAGACCATGACCTCTGGCATGCATTGGGGTGGTTTGCTGCTGAGTGTAAAGCAGTTGTGATGAGGGTCAGCACTTTCAAGTGTAAGGCCATGGTTCTCTGCCAGAAAATGGTGAATAGCTCCTTTTGGGTTTGGAGTGGGATGCTGCCCCAAGTACTTCCCCCGCAGAGTCTCTGGGTCTTGTTCATGACTGACAGTAAAATGGAGGATAAGCTTAACAAGCAAATTGGTGCTGTGTCAGCACTAATGCATACATTGCACCTGACCGTTGTGGAGAAAGGGGGGGCTCAGCCCAAAGGCACAGATTTTGATTTATCAGCCATTTTATGTTGCAACGCTCACCTGTGGTCATGAGCTTTAGGTGGAGTATGGAGCAAGTAAGGAGCTCAGACAGGCACATCCAACTGGTAGAAGACCTCAGATTAGACACAAAACATACTGGAGAGATTATAAATCTTATCTGTCCTGGGAAAACCTTGTGATTTTCCAGATGTAGCTGGAAAATGTTGCTGCCCATGCCTGGATTACTTTGCTCAACTTGCTGCCACCATGATCTGACTCAGACAGGCAGCTGAAAACGAATGGATGGGTGCGGTACATGTAGTAGCGGTGCTAGTAATGATAACAGCAGAGGCAGCAGAGATAGCAGTAAGTAAGTAATAATAGGACTAGTAAACAAATGTAATTTTGTTACCAAGAGATTATGACTTTGCATCATCCAAAGGTCTGCAATGCTTAGTACATTGGTTTAAATCTTTGCCCGTGTGGTTACCTCTCGTGAGGCCTTCTTCACAAAGCGTTCATCAGTGAGTTTGAAGGCCCTGCAGAGTGCCTCGCCAGGGTCCTGTCTGAAGGATTCCTGGCGAACTAAGTTGACGTGGAGGTGATTGGCAGCATAAATGGCAGCATCCACACCACCATGACCGTCAAACACAGCAAAGAAAGCCTGTTCTTCCTGATCCTGAGAGACAACATGTCAGTTATTGGACAAGGTGAAGAGGACACTATGAAACAAAACAGCTTCCTCCATTGAACTGACTTTGATGCATTGATGTCCTGAATGAGAGATTGAAACCATCAGATGCCAACATGATGGTCTGACCATGATCCAGTGATAACCTGCTTTTATATGTCACGGGTTCTGGGGAGGTTGCGCCTACCTGAACGTTGAAGAGTGTGTTGAAGTCAGGGATGATGACATGCTTGTCCTCCATCTTACGCCTCATGTTCTTGATGGCATGGATGGAAGTTTCGTAGTATGGCTGTGGACGGCGGCGGAAGGGAAACTCCTTCAGCCAGAGGCAGCACATCTCAAACAGTCTATTAAACACCACCCGGGCCAGCTTCACGGACTCCATCTCTAGCACACACACACACACACACACACACACACACACACACACACACACACAGAGGATCAGAGTGCTTCGTTATTGAACATATACTAAGTCATATTGTTTCAGTCACTGTTTTTGGTTTGCTGTTTGGTGGTTTCCAGTGGGGGCTGAGCAGTAGAGGGCACATACTCTTCCCTTTCAGCAAGAGCCAGCTTCAAGCCAGTTACAATGGAAGTCAATGTTGACCCACAGTAAAGGCAACAGAAAGAGACAGGGATCAGAAATTTCCCAAACCACTCTTGCAGTAGTATCCACGTTTTGTATCTATGCCACATTATAACTAAATACAAAACTTCTGTCTCTCCATATTAAAGTCCCACTTTAACTAGCATAAGTGACAAAATATACACTTCTCCCTTCAGTTTCAAATTTTTTTCTTCAGTTTTGCCAATTGATTTACTGGACAGATGTTGCAGACAAAAAATCTATTTAATTTCACTTCTACTGTAACTGCTGTGAGTGCACTAGAAGAAGTTTATGGTAACTCAGGTAAATGTACCAACCAAAGTTTCAGCTTCATTTTTCTGCTGTGTCAAAAATCGAACTGTGAAAAGTCCCCATCCCCAAAGGAAATTATGCCATTGTGGATAGTAAAAGCCCCAAGGACGTGTTATACTTTTTCAGAGAGGCAGATGAAAGAAACCCTCATTGAGACATTGCACTGGGTTACAGAAGTGAGTGGAACAGAAACTGTGCCCAGAGGTGCCATCAAGGCTGCAGCTTTCGGTAATAACCAAGTCACAGACTGTGAGTGCATGGGCATGACCTACTAATGTTAGCTGCAGGTATAATAGTCTATCCTGTCTTTGCTGTTGTCTTGTCTCTCACCCTCTCTCCCAAATCAGTGAGCTAGAGAGGGCAAGAACCACACAGAGCTCCAGTGTCCCATTTCCTCCCTTCACTCTCACCCCTCAGCACACTGCATCTGACATCAAGGGCTACCCATAACACCTTGCAAACAACTGAAGGAAAAAAAAAAAAACAGAGTGCAGTGAGGCAGCATCAAACAAGATGTGATCGGCTGTTACACAAAACAAGAAGCTCTAACTTTGAGAGGGCACACGGTGTGGAGCAGTGTGATCAAAATTAAAATGCATTACACAACCAGTTAAAAAAGGGTTTTGTCAATAAAACACAGTGAAACTAATTATTTAAAAGCTGAGTGATTTAACTTTGACACAAAATGAGAAAAACAGCTTGTTAGATGTCGGTTGCATGTCCTCTGGAGTCTGTTTATTAATTTATGAAAACAATGACCATATTCTATTTACAAAACATAATTTAAAGTGGAATTATCAATATTTTTATGAAATTATAGTCATGAAAAATTTCACTAAAAAAGGCACAAAAACAAGTTGTAATTAAGGTCATGTTACATGAAAATAGACTGTGTTTTACAACCTTGAGTTGTTCTCTAAAGTATCAAGTATCAAACATTCATGTAGGTTATTTATATTTACTTATTTTTCATTCATGTGTAAAAAAACATCAGATCACTGTGGTTTTGTGCAAATGTAACTCAAATAGAACATTTGTCAGGAACAGTTTTCAGCTGTGGATTAATACACATTTGGTGTTCTCATGGGTATTTTCAGCACAGGAGACTGAGTTAAAATAAACAGTTCATTACAATGAGTGACCTCTTCCAGATTACACATAATCCTTATAATCAATTGTAAAAATACAGATTAGTGCCGCTTTAAAAGATGACTGCTGAAAATAATTTCAATGCCCAACATTATCTAAGTCTTCAGTCTAAATCCATAGTTTTGTAACAGACACAATAATTAAACATGACTAATTCTTATATTAGACTACCACTGTCATGAAAATATGATGACCACTTTAATGAAACTCCACTCGCCCCCCATGGTAGATGTAGTATACCCTGGCTTATAGCTGTGAGTATGCTTCCTGCCCTCTAGCGGTCAAATACCACTTAATGCAGCTTTGCAGGGAAGAACTGGGACAAAGCCCTGGTGGTTACATGCCTGTGTATGTATGTGTGCGTGTGTGTGGGATGAAGTGAGATAGAGACCTAATTTGTCTATACCTCTGTGTGTGTGTATATGTGTGTGAGAGGGAGAACGCAGTCTCACGGGGCCCCCCAAACCCACCCCCACCCCAACCCCCAAGGACTCACGTGGTAGTGGGTCAGCTCCATCTTCTACGGCCTTAATAAGGTGATGGATGGAAAGGTCAGTCTTCAGGATGCTGTCTGCTGTGGCTCTGGCCAGGGCTGCAGCCAGGGAGCATGGACAGTTACTGTGGCAAAGAGAGATGACACAGTTATAAATGGAAAAAATTTAAATCATGTTACAGTAATTAGCTGAGCTCAAGTGTCTTATATGTGTAGATACACTGTAGGTCCACCAAACTGTGTATGCTGAATTTCATATCAATCCATTAAGTAGTTGTCAACATATTTACCTCACACCACAAATGTAAATCAAAGTCATTAGGATCCATCATCTGGGAGCCATGACCTTTGACACTCCAGTTGTGCTAAATTAAAAATCTGAGGATCCCTAGAGTCAGTGGGTTCATCTTCAGGAGACCATCGATATCTGTGCTAAATTTTATGACCATCCATCCAATAGTTGTTGAGCTATTTTAGGCTGGACTGAAGCACCAATCAATGGAAATCGCCTAAATCAATACCAGCAGAATGAGTAAAAAAGAACATCAGCAAACATATGATCTGGTTTTAAGTGGGAGTATTTGTCTTAAAGAATGTCAAAATAAAGTTACAGTTCTGTTTGAGTGTAGAGGTAGAGCACTACATCTGGCCAGAGCTGTGTGGGCATCTGTGCTAGAGGAGGAGTGTGTCCTCTCAAAGTTAAGGTGCAGAAGGAATGAGGAGAAGGAAGAGGAGGCGAAAGAGGAGGAGGGGGTCGTTTGAAGGACTGAAGTCCTGCTGTACATGAGTCACTAAGATAACTAGGCCACCTCCAGATGCAGGTAACCATGGTAACCCAACTTCTGTATGCTCTCCATCACAGTCAAATTAAGTTAAACCTGAACTGGTCTGACGTTAGCATAATGGCTCCTTGATTCAGTAGTGAAGGCCAAAGCTTGCTTTAGTGCTGTGGGTGATTATTATTAAAATCGATCAACTTATTTATTCCTTCCTGTCCTTGACAAAGGTGATCTGATGCTCTGCAGCCAGTCCACTCCTCTATTCTTTATACATGTCCAGTGCTTTAGATTTACCCACTTAAGATAATATCATCCTTCTGGACTTTGTTTCTTAATATTTCTATTTATACAACCGTAGAGCCATGCTAATTCACATTAATTTAAAATGAAGCTGTGTGCTGGCTGAGTCCTCACAGACACATTCTGAAATGTTCAGTGCACCAATATGATGCTAGCTAATGAGATACTGTACACTTGAAACTGTTTAATTTACCCAAATGAATGAACTGGGGTTAGTTGAGTACAACACTGGGACATATTGTACAATTAAATTCTAGGCATTAAGTATGAAGGCACCTCTGTGGCTCTAATGTTAAATGACATGGGTTCAATCAATAAAAAGCCAAACGCTGGTTAATTTGCAAGGATTGTGAGGATTTAAAATAAAAAGTTGTTTTCTGTTTTTATGGTCCAAGTGTAGTGAATCTAACCCTTTGTGCATTGTGTTGTGTAATGGCTGAGAGGAGGTGTGCTACTTGTACTTGCTACTTTTACAACACTTTATTGAATGGCACTATTAAAACTTTAGTGCAATTGCGGAGAAACGTCAACAGGACCCCAGTTGCACAAATTCTCTGTGTTTCTCTTCCCAGGTAAAAAAAAAGAAAGAAAAATTATTTTGTACCCTTCAAAATAAAAGTCTCATCTGAATTCAAATAGGATTGGATAATACCCTAAGTCAGCACAACATACACACAACACAGAGTAAAATCATTATTTTTTTCCTGCACATATGATTAGTTTCTGTGTTGCAGTGCATGTGTACGCCATGTAAACGTGCACATGCTGCAAATGGTCTTGGCTTGTCTGTAAAGCACACTACATTTATTAACTTGTCATGTAAATGGTGTAGTTCACTGTAGTTAGAATTTGCCTCTCTTCTCGGTCTCTGCTCTGGGAATATGTCTCAATCCTGTTAAAGTTAAAACACAGGACCAGTCCTCTCTCCATGGCAACAACAGACATTACAAATAACTTCACTGACGATCAACACACAGAAATAGTTAAACAAATGATTAATTTCCATCCTGAAACTGGACAGAATATATCCACACAATTTGATGTCATTTTTCATGGCAGGTCTAGCCTCTGCACATTTCATCACTGACCAATGACGCATTGGTCAGTGATGGACAGTAAGACCCAATTTACTGGTATCAATATACAAACTAGTTAATTATCTTTGATCAGCAGCTCCACAGAAAGACCTGCACGTTAGCTCACTGTGGGGGGCTCACAGGTTGCAACGTAGGGCACATTCAAGTATGAAAAAGTGTAAAAGAAGTCCCCATGACAGACTTCAGGTGACATCTCTCTGGATTCCCTGCAGTTAGCCTGTCGCCCTAAGGTTGGAGTCGACAATGTCGTCGTGCACCTGCTTCAATGAGCCCTTTCTCACCTACAGACAAAGCAGGCAGCACTGTCAGAATCATGTCCTTTGTCCTTTGATTTCTCTAGTGTCTTTTACACAGTAGAGCTCATCCTGCTGCGAGAGAAGCTGCAGAAGCTGCTGGCAGAAACCTCCACAATCTCCTGACAGCCTGACACATGGACAAACCACGGTCTGTGAGGCTGCAGGGGTGTACAACTGTGACTGTCAATACTGCAAAACTGACATCAGGTTTTGAAATGATTTTGTGGTTGTGGGGTGTGTCAACGGTGGATAGGATGCAGAGCCTGGTGGACTTTAAAGTGGTGTATCGTGGCAACAACAACCTGCTCTGAAATTTGTAGAGGAACAAGGAGATGGTTGCAGTGAGGTCAAAAATTTGCAGCATGCAAGAACCATTTTTCAATAGGAGACCTTTTCTTTTTGGGTTAATTTGATATGTTTCATTAATCAAACCAATCATGAAAGAGTCCTCTACGGCTTTTAAATAATCTGCAACTGGAAAGTGATAATCATTTGTTAAATAGGATGACATCGCCATTTCTGATCTGCGTGCAGGCAGTGTGTGCAAACTGCTTTCGGTGCAGTGGGCCCTGAAGCGGTCAGCACTCGGGTCAACATTTCCTTTTTTATGATTTATGGAATTTTATTTAAGGAAGTCTGCTGTCCAGTGGTTTTAAAGGAGAACATTTTCTAGTTCTCCTAGACTTTTGTTTTTAAATAAGAATCATATTGAGGCTTATCTGACCAGCCTTGTAATTCCTCTCCTCCCTTAGAAACTACTTTTTCATTAGGTCCTTGATTTTGCTCTCGAACTGGGTCAAGGGCTACAAGCATCAGGAACAGAGTAGTTAAAGCATGCCCCCATAAAGCAGTAACCATAGCAACCTCCTGTGTAAACGTCTCCTTGAAGATGTGGCAGCTGCATTGGTGAAATATCTTGTTCCACTTCTTAAAGGGCTCTGTCAAGACAAATTATGTAACAAATCTCCATGAACTGAATTCTCACATCACAGAACGACCCTGTGCTTTTTGAAAGACAGCGTTTTTCTTCCGATGATCCGAACGCAGATAAAGCCTCATGTTCGTTTCCCAATCTCATAGACTGGAAAGATTTATTCAGTCTCTTTAAAACTATTTCAATACACCCAACATGGATATGTCAGCATTGTTTTAATGTGTCCCTCATGGGTGTGGGGCTTAAGTATATTTCTGATCTGTTGTGAACCATTCAGATGATCTGGGTCTTCGTACTGTTTCCAGAGTCAAAAGTAGACACGTAGAGGCAGCATTTAGTTTTTATGTGGGACAAACTTCCAGAAACCTTGAGATCTGCTACAATTCTCTGTTTGTCTTAATCAGGGCCCAAAACATTTCTGTTTGCCACTAGATTGTACTTAGTTACATTTGGGGCTGTTTATTCCCATTACTCTTTAAAACATATTTAAGTGTCTTTTATATTGTCTTGTGTAAAGCTCTTGTTAAAAAATGCTTTACAGATGATTTAATTTGATTTAAAGCAGTTTATGAGGGAGTTTTTCTGAAGGCTTGTTATTGTCTCTCATGAACAAGTAAGAAGTAAGTAAATAAGTTTTCTTTTCAGTTTTTGGACTTTTCTTTGGTCTTTGTTTTTTGTATAACATTGAATCATTCCAAACAATTCATTGATATCTTGACAAGGGGCCACATGGTTTGCTGGTTTAATCTTTAAGAACATGTCATATTGTTAATTCACGATCTATAAAGTAAGTGGCAATTATATCTTATGTCAGATAACTGAGAAGTAACTAGTAAAATATTTATGGGGGGGTGAACATAAAATTGACGTACCTCAAAGTACATTACTCACATACTCTCCACCAGTGTTAAGCACGTCATAATACATGTAATGAAAAAGAACATAGATGAGAGTGTGAAACAGATAAGAGAAAAAATAAAGACAGAGAGAGGAAAGAAGATGGAGATCAGAGATGAGGGGTGGGAGGGTCTAACTGTCAGTATTTGGGTTTGCTCATCACCAGTGTCCTCTCTCCATGTTTCCATTCATAGAAACCATTCCAACTGAGACCCCCCCCCTTCTCTCTCTCTCTCTCCTCACTCGTTCCACCACTGACAGCCTGGTGGGGGTGGATGCTGAGCTGAGGAGCTCTGATTGGCTGCAGGTCACACAGGAGAATGCACAGTGCACCAATGACAGCTCCCGGTGGCTTGTGCATCACAGTGAGGTCATGTGGAGCGGAGGAGGATTAAAGGAAAGCTTAATCTCACTTCACACCATCACACTGCAACCACACAGCTCACTAGATAAATGACCAGCACTGGTTCAAATGGTTATGTTGGCGGCCAAAAGAGATGTTCTTTTGTACCGAACCATGCTTTTAGTCTGCCTCTCTCTTTTGAAAATAACAGATACTATGCACACTCACATACACAACTCAAATAAGCAAAAAGATACACAATGAAGATAACAAACTTCTCTATGGCAGTTTGACAAAAGCTGAACAACAACCATTTTGCTAAGGTAATATTTCTTACATGTGCCACTGCTTTGCCTTGTTAATGTTGTAAAGGATGAATATGGAAGTATTTATAGCAACAACTATAAGCTATCTGCAGGTATTTAGTGATAAATGTGTGTGTATGTGTTGTTAAATACTACTTTAAACCTGCAAATGTGAGTTTTGTTGACTGGAGCATTTTTAAAAAAATTTTTTTTCACACTTGCTTTAGAGAAGGGAGCAGGGAGAGCGGATGTTATTTGTCCAAAAGAAATAAACCGGTGTGTATGACAAGCAGGCATCAAAAGAAAACAATATCTGAAGTTGCTACTGGATTTTGTGTTTTCATCTCTGGTTAAAAGGTCTGGGACTTGATCCACTGGAAGAAACAAGCAACACCCTGAAGGAGTCTTCTGGAGCTCTTAGAGGTGTTAAAGCTAAGGGCCATGGGGTTATTCTCATCCTATTTTTGAGAGTCACGAAAACAAACAACACGATTGTTGTTTTGTAACCTTTTTGATTTTTCTTTTCTTTTCATTGTCATGTGTTTTGACAGTCTGCTTTTTGTTTTAATTCCCGTTATTTACTTCATTTTATTTTCATTGATTTTTTTTTTTTTTTGGTCTGGAGCCCAGGAGACATGCCAATGTTGTGTCGTAGTCTCTTTCTCCTATTGATCTGTCTTTCCCCTATATGTCAACCTGAGCCCTAACGTATCCGTAACCTCAGCCAGGTACCTCTGCTACACCTAATCGTAATCTAAACCACATCCACACCCCAATAACAGAGGGGTTGCTCCAGAAAACACAGTCCCAATGTAAGAGACAGGGTTAGAAGCTGAAACTCCAGAAGGACGGTGTAGATAAAAACAGATAAAAATCCTTGGTCATGTAGAAACTGAGGCTATGAGTGGAGGAGTTGTACTGGACTGCATTACTAGTGCTTGTAGTACTCTCCCACTCTCATGTGTGAAAATGTGGTGGGAAGAACAGTAGAAACACCTTTTTAAAAAATCCCAGAGTCCAAGGTGACGCCTTCAAATATCTTCAGTCCAAAACCAAAAGATACTCAGTTTACTACGATACAAGGTACAATTTTAGTTGATTATCTGAATCATGGGAGCATTTGTTTCAGTTCTTGTAATATTTTGGCTCTATCTATCACGGTATAACCCCCACTCCAGCTGATGGACCATGGTTACCCCCCCCAGCTACAGCTCTGACTGTTGATACAGTTTGGAGCCGAATATGTTGATATACTTGAGTCAGTGATGATTACAGCCTCCTCCCATGGTCCTTACTTTAGTCTGGTGTTGCATTTATTCTCTCGTGTGGTCTCTGCTGTGGCTGTGTTTAGCTACAATCACGCAGGGAGCTTTGACAGGCTGCTCACAGTGATAAAACCGGAGAGCTCTGGGTGTATGTGTTAGTAGATGACTCATGCATGCAGCCATGTTTTTTCTTTTTGTTTTGTGTGCGTGTTTTTTTTTTAACCACTGCTTTCTACAAGCTTGTTCTTTTCTACAAAATTAGCCCCAGAGTCGAGCAACAAGGTTGTTTCCATAGCAACACAGAAGCAAGTGACTGACAGTCAATGGTGTCAGTCGTCCTGTTGCCAAACCCACAGAACAAGCTCCCACTTCATTATTCTAAATATTGAGCTTTTCCTGTGCCAAGTGGAGGTGAGAGTGCAGATCCACTGGAACTCGCACAGATCTATCGATATGTTCAGCTTTGGGCTCCGGTCCCTTTTACCAGGAATTCCTCACTATTAAACCTGGAAGACTGCAGAGCCTTTTCTGGGAACAGAGAGCGAGAAAATCCTTTGGCTATTTCCAGACCCACATTAGGTTTATGTTTTATCCAATTTTCCAAGACGTGGTCAAAAAGAAATTTTGATTTGTTGTGTTTCTAACAACTACTGTTATGTGAACACAGTATTCTCAAGAGGGCATAACAGAATTACATAATACAATAGAGCGACAGTAACCCTTAAATCATGGTGATTCACTGCTGCTTCTCCCTTAAGATGGCTTTCAAATGACTTTGATGAATTAATTTGTCTCCTTGGTCCACACACACCATGTGGCGCTTTAGTCTGTTGCCGGGCTTTCTGGCATCTAATGGTGAGTGGCAGGAATCCACTGATACTGCATCTGAACTGCTGGAAATAAGCCTTTATTACATCTTTTACAATTCAACCAAGGATAAAACCTTCTGTTCTTTCTTTTCCTTTTAGGCTTTCATGCTCAAATTCAAAATGAAAATAAAAACCTGTGGATCTACTATGCATATATATAGATGTTACTACATTAATTTACTACATAATTACCATGCTCTTTGGCTCTCCATACTGCACCAACATCTATATCTAAATGTCGAGTACTGTATCATTTTAGAGTAATACGGATTAAAGTTAAACTGAACATTAATGGCATTTACAGTTTTTGCTACCATTTGAAGGTGAGGACTGTTATTATGTATTTTTCTTATCATCAGCAACAGCAAGGACATGTTAATCTTTCAAACCTCTCTGACTTTGCTACCCCCTTTTTGACTCTCAGCTCCAAACCCTTTCCCTCCTGCTGGAAATGTAATTTATTAAAATACTACCTAATTTTCTCAAACAGCCGGGCACTCTAGTTTTTAGCAAATGTTACTCAAACAGGACTAAATGCTGGATTTGTTGGGCACCGGGATTATGGAACATTTTGTGTTGTAGTATTTACAGCGGCAGATCCCACATGAAAACCGGTATTATGTAAAAAACAAATGTGGAGAGAGTGTGAGTGTCAGAGAAGCATACACATGTTTATCCCCTGAGTGGCTGGAACCGTCTGCCTGAGGATCTGAGAACAGCTGAAAGTGTTGATATGGTAAAACAGAGGCTTAATACCAACCTCTTCAACCTGGCTTTTGAAGTGAAATGTTTTATGGCCATTATTTATTTTATAGAATAATTTATTTCATAATATTAATGTTTTTAAATGATCTATTTCCGTTATTACATTTCCATTCTTAATTTCTCACCTGCTTTGATCTCATATTGTTTCACTGTTTACAATCGCACAGTCTCATTAGCAGCTTGAGAGGCATTTGTAAAGCAATAATTATATAATAAGTCGCTACACAATTAAAAAGTAACAGTTTTTTCTGATGAAATCCAAAGGTGATGTGAAGGTGATAAGTGTTTCCTGATCTAGAAGCACCTCATAATTTGTCAGTGCCTTTCAAAATAAATCTTTTTTTATGTTGTAACATTACTATGGTAAAAGTTTGGTTAGATTGGGACACGAAGAAAATTGATTAGGTTCAGGAAATATCATGGTTTGGGTTAAAATAAATACATTGTTAAAGTTAGAGGAGGTTTGTTGTAATAGGTTCAATAATAAAATCTTTCAGGCGGATTTTAGAGAATGATTGTGGTCGTGTTTGAAAGAAACCAATGCTGACTATTGGTTTGAAACAGCACACAGCAGCAGTCTCCAGTGTTAAAGCCCAACATTTTGCCAACCCATTCACCCTGTAATAATGTTGCCTCACTTCTTAAATCTGGACAAGAGTCCTAATTACAAAGGCCACTAGAGGGTGTTGTCTCTTGTTCCTGAACCAAGTGGCAGCCCACCATGATGTCACCCATTGGTTGGTGAACTGCCTTTGTGAAGCCTTGAGTTTGTAAATTGGCTGTCGCCATGTTGGTTTTTTGAAACAATATTTGGAGGAGAAGTCGAAGCTGAGGAGGAGTGAGGGGTGGATCTGACCCTGAAGGTCATTTGACAGAATGCAGGTCACTTTTCAGCCCCAGTGTCAACGTCCATTTTTAGATACAGTCTATGACATGAACATGTTTTTTTTTTTAATTGTTATTTCCTGGGAGGACAGTCTCGTGTTAAGAGTGGTAGAGCAGACAAAGGTATTATTATGGAGCCCCACTCTGCACTGGTTCAGCCACTGTGTGGGGGACAGAAAAGCTCCAGGAAGAGACTATGTCCTGCACTTTAGTGGAGGTGGGGTGAACCTACCTCATGCTTCATGCGTCATGTAACTCTTGTGTTTGTAAAACGTTGTCTTCATCATTGTGGTGCTCTAAGTTGCTCATGACTGCCCTTAGAGTTTGAAGGAAATAGCACCCACTGGTATTTGATGTATCAGAAGTGGTTTCAAACTGTATTTTTCAGTTGTGAGACTGACAGTTGAGATTTGTGAGGCTTAAACCATGTGTATGCACAGCTTTATAAACCTGGTGATGAATATTTCTGTCTTTGCTGTGCGCACACAGAGCTTTATGCATCTCGCAGCAAGATGGTGTACGTGGGATTGACTCAAAATAAACTAGTGTGTGTGTGTGTGTGTGTGTGTGTGTGTGTGTGTGTGTGTGTGTGTGTGTTTGTGGCAATGAAGAAAGAAGTCATCCAGTACAACAATGTGCATCACTTTGGACAACAATAGAGCTCTATGGCACAGAGGAATCAGGCTTTGGCGAGACAGACAATACTTTTAGTAGCATCAATTCATTGTTGGTTTTGCTCTTTTCATTGGATTTGTGGGCAGTAAAAAAAATATACTGTAGATTATCACAAGACTTCCTTTCATAACAAGATGTTTTCATCTGGTATCTACTGTAGACTCAGTAGAGCTGTAGCTGTTGATGCTAACAAAATGACTCTTTTCGTGTAAACACTGCACCACTGAGCATGAAATGAGTTTTAGTGCATGATTGTGGAATAAAAGTGCTTGTGTACAGATGTGCTGTCTCACTGACAGGACCATGTACAGTAAACAGTCAAATCTGAAGAGTGTGATTAGCCACCTGCTGAAGACTAGCAGATGCAAACAAAGAGCATGGTGTGTTGCCCTCTCAGCAGTTCTACTTTAAGTGCCCCCCTGGATGTTTTCTGAGCTCTGCTGATGTAACACTGTGCACTCCAAACAGTGCGGAAATGATGGAGTGACTGTGACTGCAGACGTCACAGAGTGCTGCTCTATGCATTTGCAATGCTGTGTTCCACTTTCGATGAAGTGCACAATGTTGGGTGCAGAGAGGCGTGTCTAATGTGTCATAAAATTAGAAAACCCTCCACAGCCACAAAACTCCTCTTACAGCCTTCAGTACATCTGGGACTGTTGTAGGCAGTGGGTCAACTATTTCAACAAGACATGGCTGCAATTGGAGAGTAACACGCTGCTTTGCATGTGTCATGTATTTGAAATGGCTGTGCATCTGTTGAAGTGTAGTAAGTTTTCAGATAAAGCCTCTGGCCTCTGCTCAGCCTCCACAGAAACACTGAAGAACTTGCATGTAATTCCCTCCTGAGGTTTTTGAGCAGACCCAGTGCTACTCTGCACAAGGCCTTAAGGCAGTATTATGTAATCTACCAGCTGGATCATTGGCGGATTGGTGAGAGCCTATAGGAAAGACACATCACGTCCTGACCTGAACTAGAAGCTCTGTAGAAGCACCTTTAATTTCACATAAACAATACTGTTGTCTCTGGGCATAATGAAACACAAGTGCTGGCATGTCTTGGCCAGTGTCATGACTGATTTACCAACACTGAAAGATAAACTCCCAATTCAATCCACATAAAATCCAGTCTAATTACAGCACTGTTTGCATGGAGAAGAGGCCACTCCTCTTCTAGGCATGAAAAAAAGCATTGGCAAATTCAAAATGATTTACTATTACAATTGACAGCAAACAGGGCACCATGGCTGCTCAGTTCATCCAACACTGATCCAGAATTTAAAACTAAGATGTAGATTGTGTTTAAAGTTTCTTGCCAGCGTACAACAACGTAATCTTCGCCTTTCTGCTGCCAGCTGCAGTGTATATGAGAATAATTTGGCTAAATGGGAGTCAAAGTCAACTTACCCCTGCAAGTTTGTATGGTTCAGAGGCTTGTACCTTCAGCCAGGAGAGTTTCATGCCCATCAAGATGTATAAGTACACAAACCACTACTCACCTAACAATGGCTGTAGTGAAAATGATTGTGACTTTTACACTGGCCCACTACTGTAGCATTTTTGATGGGCACTGTTTTCTGTTGCGGATTTGGTGCGCACCAGCACAGTGCATGAGGACTGAAGTACTTCTCTATCACAGAAAATACATTTAAGGCTCAATTGTCTGCTGGGATTGGCTCCAGCCCCCCAACTCACGTGGCTAGATGGATGGATGATGGCTGATTGTTGGTTAGTGTTTTCTTGGGGCAATAAAAAAAATTTGCTTTATTCTTGAAAGACAGCGATGGATCTTTTGTCCTGCCCTCTCCAGCCTGTTTATCCTCTCAGCTTTATGAATAAAATCAGCCTGAGCATCTTCTCTGTAATTGACTCCTTCATCATTTATCATGCCATGATATTCTATCACATTGCCAAGCACACCGAAGTCAACAATTGCTGTCAAGGCTGTGAAAAGGGACAAGCCTCGACATGCTGACTTGAGCTCCTGACCATCTGTTTTAACAGAGTATTAAACTGCTTAGAGGATGAAATGCTGGTGATTGTGAACTGCTGGCATGGCACCCATGGCACAGAAAACAGATGCTGTGAAACCTTGCCTAAATAAACACAACCATGACCCAGTAACACTTAACAAACTTGAATTAAATTTCAAATCCTCACTTAGTAATTAAAATCATAGAAATCAGCTAATTTATTACATAATCTTTTCAGTATTATGGAGCAACAGTTCAGAGACGTTTCAGTCTAGTTTTTATGCTCAGCACTACATTGAACTGAACTCAGTGATAAGTCAATTGAACATGTTTCTGATTTTTCAAACAAAAATAACCAAAACCTTAGGTCCTTTATGGTTCTCAAATGTAAGAATTTTCTTGAATAATCGTAAATTGAATAATTTGGGGTTTTTGACAGTTGTTAAATGTTAAATAATGTCACAATGTGCTGGTGATGATGATGGAAATTTTTCAACAAAGGACTCAATTAATTAATCAATAATCAATTAATCAATGGTGAAGCGAGTTGTTTCTATAAAATTTGTATATAACCCATAAAATTACTTGTGGATGTTCACAATCATCAGGTCATGATCAACCGTCATGTATTTGGTGACCTTCTGTGAAAGAATCATTAATTATACAGACTGAAATTAAATGTACAGAGGATGGACCCTTTCTCTTCACAAACTGTCAACACTTAACACAAAATACTCTCTGTATGTCATGGAAATCTTGTATTTCTTCTTATTAATATTTCTTGTAACACATTGTGCTGCAGCAATTAAATGATTGATTAGATGATTGACAGAAAGTGAATTTGAATCATGCGATTTTGGCACAAAGAACTCTATTTTCCAACATTTTAACAGACGATGATTCAAAGATTACTTGCAAAAATATTCAACAGATTAATTCTTAACAAGAACAATCACGAGTTGTAGCACTACAGTGCAGCAATGGGCATTTACTCATCTACCGTCTTCCCTCTAGCACCACTCCATTTTTTGGCTGCACTTACAGCTAAATATTCAGTATGTTGTCAATTTTCTCACCTAAAATACTGCAGAAATGAAAATAAATAATGTATGAAGGTGGTAGTTAAGAATTATCACTTTCAACCACACAGCCATTATTTTGATATAAAAAAAGCAATTCAGGTCCATCATAATTTATGTCTACATTATTGTTCCATATGCAGCATTACATTAATATACAATTATACCTAAATGTCTTTACTGTGATAGAGTCCTATACAGTATAATCACATTTTTTGACCTTGTGTTTTATTTAGTTTTTCAGGTGCTCTTTCAGATCCAGATAAATTAATCACTCTATGTGCTGCTGCTTCACAGTCATGTGACCCACAGCCTCGACTTGGCCCTGTCTCCTCCATTCTGCAGCTCTCAAATACATTTTCAAGGTCAGACAGGAAGGGATTCTGGTCTATAATGTGATCTGTGCTGCTTTGCATTCAGTTCATCTGCCGCAAACATATGACTCATCATTTGAATTATGGCCACCTTGTGAGAACAACTACGCCCTGCACTTTGAAGCATTAACAGACAGGAATGGCTTCTGCAAAAGAGTAACCATAATGCGCTAAGAGGAAAAGGAGGACACTGCGCACTTTTGAAGGTCACTGCACTTCCAAAAATGGGGCCTCTCCAGAGCTGAAATTAATTAAAGCGCCTGTTTTAGAGACATCAATGTGAGCCACTGCTGGAAAGACTAGTGATTCTCCTTTCTTTACAGTCCAGTGTTAGAGAGAGACACGATGAGAGGGAGACAAGCCCCTTAAAGATTCCTGAATAGATGAGTGTGGAACAGCAAAGATCGCCGTTATTTGACACGTCCCGCCCCCTCCCCTGAAGCAGCAGGTCGTCTGCTTTACAACAGCCGATATCAAGCCAAACGTGTTGTTCCACTGACGCAAGGGCACAGTTAAGGTTAAGGACAGTCTGTGTCATTAAACCTTGTGCATGCATAGTAGAATAAAGGCATTTGAAAACTTATTCTGGGGCAAAGTCACTGTACTTTGGAGCTTCCTGTAAGCTTTGCTATTGCTACATAGCCATCGTTGGTATCAACAGCTGTAAACTTACCAGTCTAGAAAAAAATGTTGCACATTCAGCATCAAACTTCATTCCTTTATTTGCCAAGAGCTGTCTTCAGCTCTGGAAAGAAACCCTCTTGTTTTTCCTCTATGTCTATCACCTCTTTTCTTCTACTGAAGCTGGCATGCAAACCAGCTAGCCTTCTTGTCACTTTTGGGTACAGAGTGACTGCAGCCTCCGGTGAAGAAGAAGCCCTCCTCAGAGGGTTTATTATAACCTCTTCTCCTGTAAACTCAAAGCAAAACTTTTAATGTAATTTCCATGCCCTGGTGGCCACTAAATGTGAAGCCATGGCTCCTTATCATTCATTTACATACATTTAGACAAACAAGAAATATAATAATTACAATAATTTGTGCAATATCACAGGCAATGTGATCTATGACTTAGTATATTAAAATACACTATTGTGAAATACATTCTACATTTTCTGCTCCTCCTCCTGTAAATGGATCCCGTTTCTCTCCATTCTACTGTATGAAAAAAGACATTTACTATATAAAAATGAAATGATTTAAATGTCTTTAAAACATCAAAAGATGATACTGATAATAAACAGTTCACAGTGACAAGCTGTACGCAGCACTTTTAACAAGTATTCACTTTATATACTAATATAGTAATACTAATACTAATAATTTCTTTAACATATTTGAGCTGCAACTAAGTTTAACTAATTTCATTATCCATTAATCTTATACTTATTTTCTTGATTGATCAATTAGTCATTTGGTCTAAAAATGTCAAAAAATGTCCACCCCAGTTTCCTGAGGGACAAGGTAATGCCTTTGAATGTTTTGTTTTGACCAACCAACAGTCCAATAGTCCATATTCAATTTAAAATTATGTACATATGAGATAAAGAAGTAAAGAAAAGAAGCACATTTTCACAAGTAAGGAGTTTTTTTTTAAGTGACTACAATGATAAATCAATTATCAAAATTATTGACCACTATCTTAAATGTTTGCCCGATTGATCATTTAATCAACTAATGGTTGCATCTCTTGCTAATATTTAAATCTATACATCAGATTCAAATAAACAGAAAGATGAGCTCCCACATAATGTTTATATTATACTGCAGTAATAAGTTGCCCAAATTCAATAAAGCACTGACCAAAGTTCAACACATGGGTCATGTGATGAAAACAGAGGTAGCTCTGTCCACCAAGGAAGACTGTTAGACTGTTAGTTATTCGTATGTGGTGAGTCTTGCTTCATATATTTAGATTAGTTTTTTTGTTTTTTTGGTTTTTTTTTAATAATCAAATTTCGCTTTTTGTAAACATTTGTAAAATGAAACTTTGAGCACTGTGTTGAAACAGTGCTATAGGCTGCAAGACTTGACAAGAGGGCTGTAGTTTTAAGTCCCGGTCCTGTCTGTGTAGAGTTTGCATATTCCCTCTGTATTTGCATTGTTTCCCTCTGGGTGCTCAGCTTTCCTCCCACAGCTTTGGTGAACAGGAGTCTCTGAAATACTCATGACTAAGAGTTTATCTCAGCACTGTGATGGACTGTTCTCAGTATTTACCTGCCCTTTTCCCAAAAAAAATCCCTATAAATGTCAATGTCATGGTGGCGCTTGAGACTGAAATAAACATTAGTCATTGAGACCTGGGGAATATTAACATCTGAACAAAATTTCCAATCATCCAATAGTTATTGAGATATTTCAGTCTGGAGCAAAGTGACGGACCAACTGACCAAGCAACATTACCATCCTCAGAATCACTAGATGCTTACATGGATAAAACACATCACTACACTTTTATCTAGTGCTCAACTCTGAATATAACAAAGTATAGGTGTCAGACACAATGATTAAGTAAAAGCATCACCATTGCCCAACAGAAGACAGAAAATGGCAAATAAGCAAAATCAGACTGAATAATGGAGCTCTGAACGAATGCAGCAGGATCAAAGTCATTGTTATATTTAAACCTCGCACCTACATTACCCACAATTCAACTCTACTGCCAACAGATGACAACTTGAGCTTGAGTGTTAGCTAATGTAGCCTTGAGCAACTAGCATCAAGCAGAGATGAGAAGTGAGCCACAAAGCTCACGTCTCTAAACCCCAAGATGTTTTCATTTTCAAACTTGTAGTCTTCAGACCCAGGTACTGCTGATTTATCTTATATCACTTGAGGCAATTTACCTGATTTTAGGGAGTTACACTTTTACAAAACAGCATTATTTTAATATCAAGCAACTATTCAGTATCAGAAAAATATCAGCTTCTAGGTACATTAGCAATTACTCAGTATAGTCAATATAATTCTTTAGGTCCATAACTAATTATCATTTTCATTATGGATGGATGCATTGATTATAATAGTACTTGTTTGGTCTGTAAGATGTCAGACAATAGTGGCTTTTACAATCACTCAAAAAAAAAAAAAAGATGTTCAGTTTATTGTGTATCTGAGGACCTGGAACCAGTGAATATTTGGCATTTCTGCTTGAAAATGACGAAAACTATTTATCGATTACCAAAATAGCTAATAGCAAATGAGTTTCCTTTTGCCTGATTTATGTTTGCAGCTTTATCATTTACATATGGAAACAAAGAGCAGGTGTGTGATAATGTGATACATTTTTAGACACATTACCCATTAATCAATCATCATCGTGAGTCTACTGGCATTAAGAGGTTTTCTCTGCAAAAGATAATTAGTTCTAATGGCTTCATTGCACAAAACACAGTACTGTTAGACTGACGTTGCAGAGGGAAAGGTCACATTAGTGTAGTGCAGGCTAAACAATTGCCAGTGGTGGTGGAGGGCAGTAACTGAGGCTGCCCTCTGTGGTAATCCCAGCGAGACACTCTGATTAAAGGATTACCCCTGCAACTAATTTCAAAGGGATAGACCAGACCAGAACGTGGAAGAACAGAGGAGAGGAAGTTGTGTTGATGACTGGACTGAAAAAAACTTCCTCACCAAGGATGGATGTAAAACACCTTAAACATGTTGAAGATAAACACTTTCACAACACTTCCAGCACTGATACAGTTTTTCAGGTTTCTCCAGACCTGTTTCTTCTAAGGCAGGATGCCTCAAAAGTCACAGAAAAACCCCTTTATTGAGAAACCAGGTTGACAGAACCTCACACAGCTTTTTCAGAGGCGCTCTAGAAAGCCATTCAGTTACTTCCCAGAAGCCTCAGAGGATGTATATCTCCAAGGGGGATCAAATCTCCTGGCTTCATATTGCTCTGATTAAACAGTGAAAAGCCAGTGGACAGACAGATGGTAGCGTGAAAAACTAGGACTTTCAAAAACTCCATGCAATCGACTTTCTGTGCTGGAGCACATGTTGACTTTCATTTAAAGCCTGGCCTGCTCGCAGTATTGCTTCGTCCTGGGAAGAGGCAGCAATGACAAGAGTGTTGGATGCATCTTATGTTGTTTCATATATGTTGAATGTGATGAGAGCTGTATCCATTCTCTTTGAAACTAGTTCAGCCCAAAAGGAGGTCACTTCATTCTGAGACAGTGCACGTGGGACTTCAGTGGATGGTCTGATTTGTCTGCTGTAAAGTGACAAAATTGTCTACCATTTGCTCACTGCAGATAAAATCCATTTTGAGCTCTGGACTGCAGCTTTATTCTGGATCATTGCTGTGGTGAAGCACTCACTACATTCCTCTGACATAACAGTACCTTGCTATTGAAGCGTCTGCTGTGGTTCTGACCTTTGATGTTCTAATTAAAGCAGAAAGAGGAACATATTGTCAAACACGCTCAAGAGGCTGCTCCATGAATACAGCTTCATCCTGCTCGCGGAAAGCTAGAGTTCCTCTTTTATGAAATGAAAAGCTTGAGGCGCCCTACAACGAACCACAATGTCAGGGACCTTTATTGTGTGTCCTTCTCCGACTGTCTCTCCCTTCACTTCCTATCACATTTCTACTGTTGGCTCTTAGTAAAAACTCTTTTTAGGGTTTGTAAAATGAAAGGGTCTTTTTGGATCTCATGCTTCAGTCTATTTGGGCTGGATCTGACTATGCTCTGGCTCCTTTGTTACCTTCCAATGCAGCCATATTCTCATTTTTCTCAGGAAGCTTCCTAAAAGTGACCCACCCAACACCTTAGCAACTGTTTTGAGGGACAGGAAGATTTGTGAATAGCTATTATTCTTGTTGCCAGGACCATTTGTGGTCACAACAGAATCATAATATATAATGAAAACTTTTAGAGGTGCACAAGTAAGACACTGAACACCATTTTTATTCCAGGGAGAGTTGAGTGATAAAACACAATCCTATTATTCAAACAACCAAATAAAGGACTGTATGTGTCTATTCTCTATTGTACACTCGTCTCCACACAAGTCAAACTGTTCAGAGTAAATTCGCAGGAAACAAAGATGTATCTTAAAACACAAGCTGGCTGTGCAGATGTGACCTTAATTAAGCATAAACAAATGTATTCAAAAAATTGTAAGTTTGTGGGCTTTGTAGGGTAGAAGGACAGAGATCAGACATTTATATTCCAGATTAAAATCACTTCATGGCACAAATAATATTAAAAACAACCCTTATTTTCCATTGAGATATAAACCTGCCATCAACATATGGTTAATTTTTGATTAATTATCTATTTCAACATTAATCAGCACCAGCTTTGAAGAGAAGGTTTTCAATTGTCCTCAGATTGAATGTTATTTTACTGCTAAAAATGTATTTATTGCTAATTAATCATCATTATTATTTACAGACTGCTCTATCTTACTACAGCTGAAAAGGTCACTAATGTGGTAATGCACCAGTTATGTGTGAGTACAGACCCCGGAGAGTGGGAGTGATAAGAGTGTGTGGGCAGGTGGACATTAATGCTACTGTGCACTTCTGTATTGGCAATATTTCCTCTCTCCTGTGCAGCATCCTACTTCTGCTGGATGGCCTGAGGGAAGTCCTCATTAATAAAGCCCTCAAGCCTTTTGCTTGTTCTAAACAAAGCAAGCTCGTCCTTGGACCAGAGGACTAATAATGGTTAAGGTTACCCCAGCCAGAAGCAACGTCAATCACTGAATCACTGTTGATGTTGATAAATGACACACAGTGTAACAGGGTGGTAACTGTGAGTGCAGACATGGTATGGTGTACTTCACTGCTGCTTAAAGACTACCTTGTTTTGTTGTCAAATATCTGAGTCATTCTAACATTTGTTGATGTTAAATTATCTATGATTAAATTAATTATTTTGAAATTAATTTTTCATTCCTAAAGGTTTTGTTAAAAATGGTCTTTAGAGAAACAACACAAATGCTCCAAACCTTTGTGTGATCATTTTGTTGTCAACTAAGCGAAAGGAGGCAGGAGACACAGCGTAAACTAACTTGACTGACGAGCAACTAAAAGTGGAAATTACAATTCACTTTGCTCAATTCAGTTGAAAGATCCAGAGTTACTGACTATGTACTTTGTTCAGTTTTTCCTGAGATAAGCAGTCACATCCCTGTTGAATGTATTTTTGTACATACAATATTAGGTGAATGTGTCACCTTTAACACAGCCTGACTCTCTGACACACCTACCAGCTGTAGTTTACAAGCCAAGAACTTGAGGAATAAAGACTCCAACACCTATAAACCAGCCAATGTTAACTTTTTCAGGTAAGTTTTTACACTAATCCGTGTGCTAAGTTAATTTGTGTTGTGATGTTACCAGTTCATTTGTTCCTGGTGCTTTTTGTTAAGTAAGACAGAGATATTGGCTACATCGACTAATTTGGTCCAAATTACTCTATTCGAGTTAAAACGGTTGCACTTATCTGGTGGCAACATGGCTTCAATTCATGAGAGGCAAGAAAAAAAGGAGAGACTGTAGGGAAACAACAGAAAACTGGAGGTGTTGGTGAGTTCAGAGATCAGTTGAGTTTGAAGATGAGTTTACGAGCTGCATTGAACACCTTCACAGTCAGTGCTGTGGCTACTCAGGGGAAATCACTCAAGACTCTCTCTTTTGCAGGCTGCAGTCTGACTGTTAGTGATGTTCAACGTCAGTCATTGACAGAGTGGTGATGTTACTGCTTTATGCACTATAAATATACACATTTTTCTCAGTTTATACAAAGACAAGGAGCTATCGCCATCATGAAACCATTATGAAAAAAAAATTATATTATACAAGCACTTTAGAGTGCTGATATAGAATACTTGAAATAAGAGTAAGTGATTTACACAGCAGATAGGTATGCAACATAGAAAAGAAACATTAAATTTAATTCCTACTGGAATTTTTTTCTCAGTCCACACTAGTTAATTCAGTGTAACTAGGGTGTTTTTGTGTTGTTGATATTATTGAATTCCATGTTTGTTTATTTCCACAATTTGTGGTAAGAGAAATTCCCATGTCACACTTGTATTTTCCACAAGCATGGTGACATGACTCAGATCCTTCCAGTTGAAAGCTCACATTTCTCACAGATTCAACATGGCGTGAACATGGAGATGTGACTGAACATCTGTAAGCTGCTGTTTGTGGTGCTGCTACACCTGGGCACCGCTTGTATACAGTACTGTAATGACAGTAGAATGAGTACACCTGCTGTTTCCAACTAATCCAGCACAACACACTAATTCACCACTTTATCTGAATGAGAACCTCAAATTCGACATGCAGGAAGTGTGGAGCAAGCTCGCCAATTTCAACGTCAGTGCAAGAGCTGAAAAGGTGGCTGTGATTTCAATACACTAAACAGATCACTGTTTTTATGCTTCAACTAATCGATTAAATAAAGCTTCAGGTTTCAGGTCTTTAGTCATCACATATTTCATGTGAAGGAAAGATTAGTAGCATTAAGGTTCAGTTGAAGCCTTGATGTTATCTCCCATGCAATTTACTAATTTACAGCTAGCATAATGTCTTTTTGACATTATGCTAGCTGACATTATGCTTGACATTATGCTTGACATTTTTTGACTAACAACAGCCAATTTTAATTATTGATATCAACATAATTAGTTTTATTTATTGATTATCATGAAATCTATAACTGATCCCAGTCCTTGTCTCATATAACAGTTGGGGGTACAGTCAGTCCAGACAAATAAAGATGAGAAAATAGGGGCGAAAAACAAAACTACTTGTAATATAATATATATATATAATCAATATAGCAATATATTCATAATGATATAATGATGGTACACTGTACATATCTCCAACAACACAGTCACTTGTGGTGATGTCGCAGTTTTAGTCTGTGGTTTATCCTTTAATAAACCTGTCATCAGCAGCTCCTCTAACACCACCTACTCTCCTAATTCTGTGTGCGCGCGTGTGTGTGTGTGTGTGTGTGTGTGTGTGTGTGTGTGTGTGTGTGTGTGTGTAAATACTTGAGTGCGTCAGTGTGTGCTGGAGGAAGCCGGATCTACCCCCTAGTTCTTTACAGCTGTGGGAGACATCTCTGTTTAATGAGGTCTAGAGAGGCTCTCCCCCCAATTACTATCTATCAGCTCCCAGTGTGTGTATGTGTGGAGGGTCATTTAACTCCCCCTCTTACTCCTCTTCAAGTCATCATCAATTCATCAGTAGTCATTGAAAACAGACAGTGATAGCACACTACTGCCAACTTTTTTTCCTTTTGTATTTGTTTCTTTTTGTTTTTCGTTTGGATGATTGGCCATTTTAGACAACTCTAATACGGATCATACCACGCAGCTCATGTTTTTACCTAAAACTCATTAAAAGACAACTTTTTTTCACGTTATCAGATAAAGGACAGTATAGAACTGAGGGTAGATAAATGGGGTGTGACCTGCTGAATGTAATTCCTTCAAAGACCTCCTCCAAAACAGTTCAAATTCTGATATATTGCGTGAAACCAATAGAATATGAAACTAAAACTTGGATCGACTCGTAAAAATGCTGCCCCGATGTGCTACTAGCAGTCAAAACCTACAACTAAAAACTACATCACAGGAGACAGAGGTGCAGTTACATCAAGCCAAAAGGTAACTTAACTTTGTGAGCACAAAACAGCAATTCCTTTGTCTTGGCGAAGATCAATATTAACTATATTCAAACACAACTCTTAAAATTAGTTTTTTCTTCTTTTTCTGCAAAGACAACCCTGCTATCCATACTCTTTAACATGGGCATCTTGGGCAAAGCCCTTTGTTGGTTTGAATCCTACCTCACCAGGTGCTCCTTCATTGTGTCATGACAGGCCAAATGTCTCTAGCCCACCCCCTCCCCACTGGGGTGCCCCAAGGTTTGGTTCTGAGACCCCTAATCTTTGCAATATACACCACCTCCTTGGGTTCAATTATACGCTCACATTGCTTCTCTTATCACTGTTACGCTGACAACACCCAGCTATACCTGTTATTCCCGTCCGACAACAGCACTGTGTCTTCGTGGATCTCAACCTGCCTCTCTGACATATCTGTATGGATGAAGGAACACCACCATCAAGTAAACCTATCTAAGACTGAACTCCTAGTCTCATCACTCACTCATCACAGTGTCAAAATTGACTCTTCATTCCTTACCTCAACCAAGGTTACAAGAAACCTGGGGGTCATTTTCGATGACCAATTATCCTTATCTGACCATGTTGCAGCTGTTTCTGTCACATCACTTTGCTTTATATAATAGCACCAGGAAAATTAGGCTTTACCTAACTTAGTACACCACACATCTCTTGGTCTAGGCCATAGTTATCTCTAGCCTTGACTATTGCAATTCTCTTTTGGCAGGCCTTCCTTTGTGCTTAGTAAAACCCTTGCAGATGGTCCAGACTGCAGCTGCCTGTCTCATCAGCCCAAAAGGACACATCACTCTGCTACTGACTGACCTGCACTTCTGGGTTTGCACCCGTATATTTGAACTCCGTCATATAGCCCAATCCTCCTTCTCAGCCAATGTGTTCCTCCAAGAAATGTCGCCTGGTATTGCCATCCTTGCAAACAAGGCAATCGCAGTCCAGACTGTTCTCATCTGTGGTTCCCAGATGGTAGAACAAGCTCCTGAATCCTATCAGAGCAGGGGCCTCCCTCTCTGTCCTCAAGAAGCTCTTGAAAACTCAGCCTTTCTGAGAGCACCTCCTCTCCTAAAAACCCTAACATGCCTAGCTAGCACTTTTGCTGTATTTTCTTATTGTTTGTTTCTTATATGATCTCCTGCACTTATTTAAAAGATGTAGTACTTATGCCAAGGCACTCTGCTGCATTACAGTGTAGTAAACAAGTTTACCAATAAGGTGCCACTACAGTAAAGACAGTTTACCTACTTCTACCTATGCTTCATCATATGTGTCTGCTTGTATTACACACAATAACATAAAATCACAGACACACACACCTCACGTCACACCATGTTTAAGGGGAGTAGATTGCATCCTCATCTTTTCAGATGTGATTCCCAGATGCCTGGAGGAAAATGGATTAAAACCACACTGGCATAATTTAAACACACATACACACATACACACACATGCACTCTGTCCACACCCCCAAACTCGTTCTAGCACACCAAGTGCTTCATCCACCCCCTATTAACACACACTCACACACAGAGGGGATCTCTCTTCTTGCAGAAGTCTATTATTAGCTGTTCAACCCAGAGACAAACTAATGACACGCTGGGATGAATCACCAGAGCTGCTGCCTCCGACTATGATTACACTCACAGCAAAGCTACAGTAGACAGCCATGTAGGATGCTGGCCACGACACATGCACACACACACACACACACACACAGATTCATTCCAGCAGTCTGCTTCAAGAACTGCAGTAAAAGTTCTCATCCACGAACCGCTGGGACCCACGTGTCGACCGGATTTCACTGCAACACGTGCAAAACCAGACTCAATTAATATCTCTCATTATCTGATGCCCAGTGCTCTTATTTTATATTTTGTCTGGCAACCAACATCAGTGTATTCACTGATTTGGGGTTAGTATACTGTTTTGGTGCCAACCAAAATGTGTTTGTGACAACAAGTATCAAAAACAATGCATCACTGGATGTCTGGTTAGACTGGCAACTATCTTAACTCTTTCTTTTAACTGATAGGTGATCATTTAAGCAAAATGCAATATTTGTGTATCAACATGTGAAAGTGATGAACCAACAGTGAGTCTGCACTTCCTCTTAACTCTACAGAACTTTGTAATATCTTTTACTTACTTCACTATTTCAGTTCTGTCTCGCAGAATACGGATGCACCAATGTCACAGAAGGTGTCTGAATTACTTTTTTTTAAAACACATGAATGACCGGTCTCAAGTTACCTTAGATAAAAATGATCCCGGTTTGCCTGAGGGAGAAATACTGACTTTACATTCACATTGTCCAGGGATGACTAGACACATTAAAGAGAGAGATTTTATCATAGTGTAAAATCTCTGATGGTTGGTGAATTTGAATTATCTCGCACTTTTTATTGCCATGTTTACCAAGTTTATTGAGCATAGATAAGCAGCAAAAATTACAGCAAGTTCAAAAACACTGGTGTGCTGCTTGCACTGACTCTGTGGTGTTATCTGTAATCTACGCACAGTTATCAAACTTCCACAGCACTGCTGCCATCTGTATTCAGACTGACGGCCGTTATTACTTGGTGCGAGTATGAATGTGCTGTTACTATGACAACCAGATGTATACAGTGAAGAGAGGTGTCAAACAAACACCCAGATTAGACCTTGTCGTGTGTACTGTAAGCTCCAATGCACAGAGGCCACAGCTTAAACTGGCAGCAGGCAATGTTAATGGAAGAATAAGTGATACATTAGATCGTGTAACAGCTCTGAATAAGAGTGGATACCTGATCTGCGCTCCCTGTCACTCCTGTACCAGAGCAGGTTTGACTCCAACCAAATACTATAGCAGCTCATTTTACACAGTATAACACTTCAAACCAGACAGCACTGAAATCTGTGAGATCAGCTTCTTAAGTGATGGAAGCTTCTTTATTTGCTCTAATAGATTTTGCTTGTTGGTCGCTGTGTTTGATCAGTATTAAGTCCAGTGCAAGATATCCTGACCAGCTGGCCACGCTGACCCTGAATGCTCCAAGATCTTATCCAAATTAACCGACAAAGATAATCATTGGTCTGTGGCCATGCCCTCCAGATCAATACATAGAAGCATTTTCTGATATGACACCAATATCACTGAAAAAATATTACCTCTTCAAAAATAAAGAAGACTAAGGCTGAGTTCATATTTTTCTGAAGGTTCATACCCATGAGCGATCGCTTTAGCTTTGTTACATTGTTTTCATATTGTCAGTTCAAACACTGTTATTAAAATATTAAATTAAAGCCATTTTAAGGTTACACCTGCTCATCTAGGCTAAGGTAACTACTTTGTTTTGACCTTCATGATCATGGTTCATGTGATAATCACTTGTTTAAGTTTCAACGACATTTATCATCGGTTGGACTTCAATGCTTTGTTGTACTGTCCACACATCCAATTCCTCCTTTGTTTCTAATGAACAATACTGAAATACTGTGGCTTTGTTCTGTGAATGTAAACATAATCATGTGCTTTTGGCCATTTGCTGAAAAAAACAACAGATGTTTTTTGTTTTACATAGAACAACACAAGGAAATCCATGTACATTAGAAGTTTTCAATATTTACCAATTGATAAACTCAGCTGTGCACATAATACAACAAAAATGAATGTCCCTCTTGACCTTGTAAGAAGATGGAAGAGGCAGCTCCTGATAGCATCTCCTAAGATAAACTGCTCCATGGATAGAAACCAACGAGTGATTCATCAACTCAAACAAGCCAAATGTATAAGACACTAGCTCAGCCAGAAAAGAGAGACAGTGGGATGTTACAAAGCGAGCTTAGGCGGTGAGCTGCAGTTATTTTGGTGAGTTTGGCTACTAGCCGTTTCACAAAGCCAGATTGGATGGACTTTAAATGGCTGTGGCACCTTCAGCTTTCAGCCAAACGTGGTCATGAGCAGTAGTAACACTGACATTAGGAATCACACACCAATCTGACTGTTCTCCTGTGCTTTGGAGAGATGGCCACTAAAATATTACAAAAACCAGTGATCATGCTCACACCTTGTGTCAGCTTTGTTCAGCTTTGAAGACATCTAGTTGTCAGGAAGCCCAGGGAGTTGTTAAAAAACTATTTTTACTGGAAAATTATCTTTTCCTGTGGTGAGAGAAGTACTCATACCCTTATTTAATGCCACAGCTCATTTACCACATAGGAAAAGTACACAGCAAAAGCAGATAGAAAATACCACAATGTAAATATGCTTCATTACAGCTAAAATTACGTATTGTCAGCGTTGACAATAGCGAGTTCATATTGCCCACCCTCTAAAATGGACAATACAATGCCCCTGTAAAATTCTCTGAAAATAGTTTGAAAACCAGAGTATAGGTAAAACAGCCACTGAGGACTGTTTTGACTCATAACATGAATCAAATATTTGGCATATCTGCTTAACAAAATCAAATAAAAAAGGGACGGAATTCTTGGAAAAGAAAATCTATGTTATCTCACAGTACATATGATGAACACAAACACACAGTGGGTACTCATTCAGATTCCTTAGACTCTTACCTGCTTGTTACCTTTCTCAGAGTGAGATGAGAATTGATCAAACTTGATTTTTATATAAATTGACTTAGTTGCCTTTGAATAGTAACATGTTTCTGTTTCCCCACATTTCCAGCGTTCAATAGGGCTGCAACGAACAGATATTTTCACTCGCAAATGACCTGACAATTATTTTCTCAATCTTCGTCATCTTTGGTTAAGTGGCTGGAAATGGGAAAAAACGTAAACATTCAATTTCCTGTTGGTTGACTAATTGATCAAGCGATCAATCAGTTCAGGTCTAAAAGCCAAGCTAACTGGGCCTCACCTAAATATTTACCACACCAAACACAAAATTGGTATCAATCCTCTTGGAAAGATAATGGATAAGCATGTTACACTATTCCTTTAAGATTCAAACATTACAGTTGCCGGGACTCTTAGAAACAGACATGCTAAAAATGTACGGGAACTCTTTAAATTTAAAGGGGCTATAGGTTTCAATACAAAACCTTGAGCTCTGTTCTATGTCTATTTCAGTGTTTGCCAACAACAGTAAACAGGGATATGTGTGTGCATCAGCTGTAGAATTGGAGGGAGGGTTGTGCAAGATTTTTGATGTTGATTGAACCTTATATTCTCCAGCCAATCCAACCAGGACACGATGACTACCATATGAATGTGTGATACAGATCTGGACGTGGCTGCTCCATCAGGTCAACTGTGTGCATCCTTCCGATCGGACTCATCCTGCTCTTTGCCCTAACACCTCACAGCACTACTGGCCGTGTTGTATGTGATCCATCCTGCCTACAACACATGCTCTCCATCGCTGCTGGAGTGCATCTTGACCTTCTGAGAAGCACAGTGTATATGTGCCTACAGGGTCTGTGTGCAAACTGACCACTGAAATAATTTTCAGACGTACTGTACATGCAAGCAGCAGCCCCCTTGCCACTAAGTGCCCTAGATGAGTCCTTCCATCCTGTTCTTCCCAGCACAGTTTCTGCACCTATTTTGGATTCAAAACCAGGCCAGGCAGCAGAGCTCAGGGCAGAGCTCTCTCAGCAGCTAGACTCTTCTCTTTTTTACTGTTTCTGCCAAGTTTGACCATGTCTTAAACCCTGGTTTCTGGAGAATTAAATTTCAGCAGCTGTCAAATTGTTAAAAGTGTGCACACGAGCGGTTTGTGCCTCCTCAGTAAAATGCATGAAAGTGGCTGCTCCGTGCATCTGAAATGTCCGTTCTTAATGAAAATGTCTTCTTTCTTTTGCAGCTCCCTTTTAAAGAGCCACGGTGAGATTCGGCTGAAACACAGCCCTGATCTGCAAAATGCCGCGAGCGGCTTTGAGCAGTTCTGCGAGCCACAAATACCAGGCAACACTTCAGTGAGCGACGGTCCGGTGTGATTTAGAGTGTAACGATCGAGACTAATAACGTGACCGGTGAGGTTATTTTTAGCCTGCATGAAGATGCGCTCAGCGGTGATGGCGATGGCTTCCTCCCCACCCCACCCCACCCCCCACCTTCCCTTCCCCTCCCC
>CM076660.1:11759411-11800172 GCA_038496675.1 Rachycentron canadum | reverse complement strand
CCCACCTTCCCTTCCCCTCCCCTCCCTCCCTGCCTCCCCTCCTACACCACGATGACGTCGCGCTGTTACGCAAAACCAGGGGTTCACCTTTTGTGGACCTCCAGCTCTGTCACCGCTGGCGTCAGTTTGTGGCACGAAGGAAACAGGAGGCAATAACCAGGCATATAATTCACTGTAATACAACAAAGCCCCGATCGAGGTGATGCTGACGATGTCCGCTTTTAACTTCTGCTTTGGCTTTAATTCCCCCCCATAACGTTTCAGCAAAGACACTTGTCTAAACTTGATGTTGGACACACCCAGCATGGCATGAGCTGCCTGAGCTGGCACCCTGAGGGGCAGAGCAGACGGCGGGTTACCCCGGCTGATCTGAGGTCGCAGCCCGCTCACCTCCACGCCGCGCATCTCTCCGCTAGAAATACTGACGCTCAAAACACAAGCGCTTCGCCGCTGCAGTCGGCTCGTTTCACGTTAGATGCAGAAATAGCAACATGCCGTGACAGAAAGTGCACACTTAACTATTTGTAGAGGTGTTGGAGACACAGGTCGAGGCATTCCCCCTCCACCTCGTCCTCAGACACCAGGTCCGTCAAGGGGCGCATCGGCAGCGGGTCGCTGTCCTGCAGAGGCATTCTCATCTCCCGAAGAAAGAGCTCCAGGAACCGTCGGAAGGTTTTCTCCTCTGCTGCAGAGCCGGCCATCATTTCTCATTCCTGGACAGACAGAGACAGCTCCGCCCGTCAGTAACACTAAGTTGCCGGGCTAAGAAGAGAGACACTGATGGGGATGTCAGTGCGCTACCAGAGTAACTGAACAAATGTGTACTACCGGAGGAGCAGCGCCGTTGACTACCGGTGTGTCTGGAGGCAGCGGGTCTGGCTGGATGAGTGGACCGTGGCGTCTACGATTATACTACCGGAGGAGCTGTCACCGGCTGGACCGAGTCCCCATTCAGAGCCGAGCGGGAGCGCGCATCGCGTTATCGGGGATTTCGGGTGATCAGAAGGCGGTGACGTCAGAGACAACGCAACCCGTTTCCATTTAGCTCATGAACGCGGGCGCCGCCTCCTGTCGTCTGACGTCCGAGACCTTATTGTGTGTGGGTGGCTCCATTTGCGAGCCCCATGCCTTTACTGTATATGGGTAACTGCCTTTTTGAAATTTTAATGCCTGCATTTTACATCCCCGTGTGGTCACCATGAACTCTTCACTTATGAAGGCAACTTTGGACTGGACTCATAAAGTGCTGCGAGCAGTGAAGTGTTATTTTTATCCGTCGAGGAGCTCTACTTTCATTTATTACTTTAAATTGTGATGAAGTAATAGAAACACCTGTGTGTATTAAGTTTTGATTCTTATTAGTTGATTGCAAACTGTGTACATGACTTAATTCATCCATTTATTGCATTATTTTGTACATCTTCACAGTATCGCAAATTGTTTGTTGTTAAACAGTTTTTAATGGAAGATAAACATATTAACGAAGCTCTTGCTTTAGGGTTGTTGGTGATTTTTATGGTGCCTATCTGGTATGAATTTGAATGATGACAACATAGTGTTATGTTGTTATTGTAATCTTACAAGAAAACATTCATGGAGGTTTTTCCAGATTTTTTTAAAAATTATTATTATTAATTGCAACAATACAGATAAAAATGTTTTTAAATGTTGCTGTCCTACAATATTGACAGCCAGAGATAAATACCAGCATCAGTTTGTGCTTTCTTTATCTGTCATGTGCACTTTCCAATTTTAAAAACACTAAAGACACTAGTTCACCCATGTCTCCTGTGAGGCAGATGGCAAATTAAGAAAAACATGCTTTGCACCACAGCAGGATTATCTATTACTACCTTTATAATAACTGTAAGTATGAAAAAAAAAACAACTAATGTACATGTGTTGTACTACACTGATAGTTTCTGATACTGAAAACAATTTTAATGTTCAATTGTTAATGTTACTACTGTAACCTGTCAACAACAGCAGAATTAAGTCAAAAACAAGAAAACAAACCTATGAACAAAAACAGAGAACAATAAACAGTCTGTCCTTTCATCAGAGGAAGCTGAACTACAAGTGGTTTTCCCCATTTGAGAACTAACAATGTCCATGCAGTCTCTTTTCTCGACAAAGAGATGAATGAAGACAGCACAAGTATGACACCTCATCTTCTGAAAAACACACAAAGGCTGAAATAATAAAATACAAAATATTTGAATCATTACAGAAAAGTATTGGTACATTTTCCTCATGTTCATCAACCAGAGCTTCAGCCTGTTAGTCCCTGGCAGGCTTCATATTCAATAAAATGAGATCAGAGAATTTTTTTCTAAATTCATCCCAACTACTGCGACAAACTCTCTGGCTCTATGGAGGGAAAGGTCTTACACTTTCATGGTTCCTATGGGCTCTGTCCCATCCCTGACATACCTGAGATGGTGCTTTGCAGGCAATGTATTTCAAGGAGAGAGATTTTGCAGCCCAATCCTTGTTGCCTCCAACTGTGTGTTTGTTCCCTGGTGGGCTTGAACCATTTCTGAAGGTAGTCAAAAAGACTATTTTTGATACCAAGCACCATCCAAACACTGTTGGTCAGAGCAATTCATGGCTCAGGGATCACATTGTGGCCAAACATAATGTTCCTATAGGGTTCTGTCATGCTTGCATTGCTATATTGACCACTTTATCTTGATGGTAAGACAAAAAAAAGCTTTGCAGGCATCACTAAGTACATTCCCTAGGTGAATGCCATCACCACACATCCACTGGAAAGGGTTCTTCTGCCAGGTTTGTCCACATCTATACCGTGGATTATGTACTCAGGATTCTTTGTGACTTTGTTGATGGTTTATATTTATCATCCAGTATGTGAAGCACACAAAGTGGACGTAAGGAGGGTTAAAATAGATGAAGAAATAGATAGAAACTTACAAATGTAGCTATGGTTCTATGAATCCCGCCTGTCTGCCAATACTGTGTGAAATACTGTGTCCCTCTAGTTTACACTAGTTAATTCAGAGACAAACATGAAGCAATCTGAGGCAGACACAGCTTCTTCAAATGTAATGTGTGACCTGCATAGATTTGTGTGAAAATAAAAACTGAAGTGAATACACAGGTTAGCAGATCACTTCCATGTAAGGTCATGGTTAAACAGTAAAGGGTCATCAATAGATGCAGTTTATTGTGCAGGTGTATGGTAACTTCCTCCAGTCTTCCTGTAATACATTGTCCATATGTTTTAGATGCCATCCATACATTTACCATTTATTTACATTATTTTAGAATAATAATCCAACAATTTTGTAGCTAGAGATCATAGTCACACACAATGAAATGCTCTGCAAGGTTTTCAACACACTGACAAAGATCCAGGGTTGTTGAAGACTTTACTTCTCTTACCTCCAATACTGTTATTTCTGATTTTGTCACTAAAATGTTACTTCATTTCTTTACTTCCTTCTCTATTATTTTAGTTATGAGCTATTGTGAACTCCTATTGAACCTTTTCCATCACTTCCCTTCAGTACCATTAGAGGAACTTTACATTTTAATAATAAGTTTCATTTTTTTGGGGCAGAAATAATCTCACGAAACCATCAGACAGACGGCACCTGAACAGGTGTCCGCCCGGAGCGTGTTGTTTCTACTCGGACGTTTCATTGTCACAAACCCGGAAATAGGTGCGTCCTTGTTTTCAGTCCCCTACGTCTCTCAAAATGAAGGAGGCGAGTATGGCTGCCCCTGTGAGCATCGGGGCTTTGCTTCAGTCAGACGTCCTGGAGGACGCAGCTTATCGGGACGACGGCCTGTGTGTTGTCGGTATCTTCGGTAAAAGCAACATGCAGCCCGGGCCGCTGAAGGAGGCTCTCATCAACACCCTGGCGGACAAACACATCTTCTCGCTGTTCGGCGGGCCGCCAGACACCGACACCGCGGACAGCCACATCCAGGCTTTCTATAACCAGGAGAACCGGGTGCTGTACCTGCTGCTCTCCTCCGTCTGCGACAGCCGGCAGCTGCTGCGGGCCTGTCAGGCTCTGAGCGCCGGCGCAGGTCACTCCGACTCCCACGACTTCTGGAAAGGCCTGGACCGGCAGCACTGCCTCCATCTGCTCTACATGTTCTCCGTGTGCCACGTCCTCCTGCTCGTCCATCCCAACCAGACCTTCGATGTGACCTACGACCGGCTCTTCAGAGCCCTGGACGCCTTGCGACAGAAGGTGCTGCCTCTGATCCGAGCCGCCATCAAAGACTGTCCGGTGTCGAAGGAGTGGAAGGTGAACTGCCGGCCCTGCCCTCCGCGCCTACTCTTCGTCTTCCAGATGAACGGCACTCTGAAGGTCTTTAATTCAGTGTTTGTTGAAATGTATTATAAGCATTGGTGCATATTTGTGATATGTGACCTGTGGTGGTGACATGTAAAAACTATGGTTAAAGTGTTTCAACTTCCTCAGGATCCCGAAACCCACTTGAAAATGAATGAATGAACTGAAGGCAAATGACAGATTTGTGTCTGGTGGTGTTTGTTGTGGGATGTTTGCAGCTCTCCACCTTCCAGAGATCACGTCAGAAACACGTCTGTTTATTTAACAATGATGCTGTGGGCTGTCACTTAAAACCGTGACATTTACTCACCAAAACAAGGAACCACAACTTAGTTATAGATCTACAGCAAACACGAGTCAGGGAATATTCTACTGAAGGAACATTGGACAGATTCGGACGGGCTGGGCTCCATAGCGTGGAGGTCCACAGTAGTCTCATGGGATTTATATGAATTTAAAAGACACCTCTTTTGTTCATTATTCCACAGGTTTCTGCAAATGGCTTGGAGTCAGGAGGAAACCCAGACAAACCCAAAAAGCACTCTCCCAGGAGGAGGTTGCAACACGCCCTGGAGGACCAAATTTATCGCATCTTCCGTAAAAGCAGAGTCCTAACCAACCAAAGTAGCAACTGCTTGTTCACCGTACCCGCCAACCAGGCATTTGTGTATGTGATACCAACAGCAGACGAGGACCCTGTGGGTGCCTTGCTTGGTCAGCTGAGGTCCAACTGCATCTTGTGCGACCAAGACTCCACCACGACGGTGTCAGGACCGAGGCGTTACCAGCAGATGCGACGTTCAGCCCGTCAGTCCAGCTGCAGCGGAGATTCGGGTAGCATGTCTATGGGCGCTCAGCTGGTGGACTGCAGCTTGAAGGAATTCCTCTGGCAACATGTAGAGCTGGTGCTGACCAAGAAAGGCTTCGACGACAGCGTTGGCCGCAACCCACAGCCTTCGCACTTCGAGTTGCCAACGTACTCCAAATGGGTCCAAGTCGCCTCCAGACTCCACCAAGTCCTAATTAGTAACTCGGATGAAGAAATAGCTGAGCTAGCCTCAAAAGTGCAAAGCCAGCTGAAGGTATTGGAGGGTTTCCTTGATGCTGATACCAAGTTCTCTGAGAACAGGTGTCAGAAAGCTCTGCCACTGGCTCACAGTGCATACCAGTCCAACCTTCCCCATAACTATACCACAACAGTGCACAAAAACCAGCTGGCGCAGGCTCTGCGGGTGTATAGCCAGCACGCTCGTGGTGTAGCTTTTCAGCGATATGCACTGCAGCTTCACGAGGACTGTTACAAGTTCTGGAGCAACGGCCACCAGCTGTGTGAGGAGCGAAGCCTGACTGACCAGCACTGTGTTCATAAGTTCCACCTACTGCCCCAGCCAGGTGAACGCTCTCTTCTACTGCTTCTACTTTCCTCTGCCACATTGCATCTGGGCTAATGACACTGATAATATACAAGGCATATAATAATAATTATCTACACAATCGAGTCCCCTGTGTGTTCTACAGAAATAGTCAGAAAGTTCTGTGTGTGTTAATGTACATGTATGTTTCTTTATGTGTGTATTTGTATGCATTTCAAAGGCGTTAGGATAAAACCCAATAACACAAAGGCACAAAATCTGACTCTAATTTCTGCAGGAGAGAAGCCCGACATGGATCGCAACCCACCCATTTTGAACCACAACAGCAGGGGGCGCTCCACCAGCTCCTGTAACTGTGGCAGGAAACAGGCCCCTCGGGAGGATCCATTTGACCTCCAGGCTGCAAATTACGACTTTTACCAGGTCAGGATTCACACTACACCACAACCGAGCAGCCTCTCTCAACTGGTTCTCAACTTAGCTTTGATAGAGCTAATCTGACACATCTTATTTCGTGTGCAGTCATTTTTGATGCTAAACTCTTGGTGCTGTAGTGTCTTTGCTCTAAACTTGATCAGCTGTCAGTCAACATGGCCAGTGCTGTAATTCCTTTCCTTGATGAAGTGTATTTCTGGAAATGACATTCTTTTCCACAGTGTGTTAATTATTACATTGATGCAAAACTGGTGTCTGTTGTCAGTTTCCTGGTGTTCCTTGCTAAGCCACAGTGCATGGATAGTAACAAAAAAATGAGAATTTGGTACTAAGAAGACTGTAACTTTTGAAGATAACCCCCCCCCCATCCCACACACACACACACACACACACACACACACACACACACACACCCATTAAAAAACTTTGGGAATAAATAAGAATATCATTAAGAATATCAATACAGCTTTCAATGTATATACAGTATGTGCATGTGTGCATTGGTTTTACTTGTTTTTTATTACATGTGTTCTTTAACTCTGCTCTCCCTGAGTAGATACTGGAGGAGAAATGCTGCACGAAGCTGGAGAGGATTGAGTTTCCAATGTTCCAGCCCAGCACTCCTGACCCAGCCCCAGCCTCCAACCAAGCTCAGCGACTCCCATGTGAGGCCTCGGGGGCTGGTGAGGCAGAGAGGCTGAAGGAGCCGAGCACTGCCCAGAGCCATACACCTGGAGACACCAGCCTCAGCTTGGCTCTCAGTCTAGGCCAGTCCACAGACAGTCTGGGTCCCTACGGTGATGGAGATGGAACTGAAAGCCAAGTCCAGCAAAAGAGACCAAGCCTTGTAGATCGGCAGCCGTCCACAGTGGAGTACCTTCCTGGTATGATGCACTCCGGCTGCCCCAAGGGCCTGCTACCCAAGTTCTCCAGCTGGTCACTGGTCAAACTGGGCCCAGCAAAGTCATACAACTGCCACACTGGTCTGGAACAGCCAGGCTTCCTCCCCAGCTCCTCCTTCCTCTTACCGTGGGACTTGGTGATCCGCTCTCGATCAGAGGAGGATACTGGCCTGACAGAACCTTTGGATGGAGGCACCTCCTCGTGGCCAGCCCCCAACAAGAGCCTGGTGGGAAAGCGAGGGAGCACTGGAGGGCTGGGTAGGAGTCGCAGGAGGGATGATATGGCTCGTGCGTTTGTAGGGTTTGAGTATGAAGATAGCAGGGGAAGGCGCTTCATTAGTTCTGGGCCTGATAAAATAGTGAAGGTGCTGGGGCCTGGGGGCGCCAAAGATCCCGCCACCAGGGTGCTAAACACCGACATGCCACTGTACATCCCTTCCCCTTCCCAGGGCCGTGGCCTGAAGCCTCACTACGCCCAGCTGGCTCGCCTTTTTATTGTGGTGCCTGATGCTCCGCTGGAGGTTACGCTCAACCCACAGGTAAACGATGCTACTTCACTTCCAGGACACGCGGCATATTGTTCATGACACTGTATAAGCTGCTATAGTTGTATTGAGTAGATGATCTGAGCTTTGCCTTAAAACTGGTCAAGCAGAAAATTTAAAATGGTTGTCATTTTAAAATGTTTTAGCTCTGCTCCCTCCTGAGATCACTGCTTAGACAAACAGTGAAAAAGATCTGGTAATTTATTGAAATATGTCTATTTAAGAGAATGATGCTGAGGGCTGCTGTTTATCACTTAAAACCAGGACATTTTCTGGATGTCCACTGCTTTACTAAAACAAGGAAGCTAAACCTAATGTGTAGAGGCATAGTTCCATGTTTAGAATATAAAAATATTGAAGTTCATAAGTTCATCTAACAAATGAATCATCTTCTTCATTCCTTATATGTTTACTGAATATCTGAGCTTATCCAGACTAATATGGTGATGAGCAGTGCAGCTCTTGGTGGTTTGAATTCTGCTGATGGATTGTTGTTTGTTTTGGATGTAGCTGCTGCTACAGTGATGTGCTTTTCTGATTATCTTCAGTAGAAGATAGTGTTGAGTTTGATCCATAGAAATAATGGCCAACAAATATAAATGTGATCAGCTATATGAAGCTGTTGTACACCTAACAGGCAGCCAGCCGAGACCCTGGAGTAAATAGGTCATACTTTAAGTCAAAACACAGACAGCATCACATGGATGTTATTTTAATTTGATTTAATCTAATTTGTATTGACATATAGATACTAACACTGTAGGGTCCAAAAGTCTTAGACCACTATCCCATGCAAATGAGTAGGAAGGTCGTTTCAGGCTTTTGGACATCATTGTATATTTAAGCTCTTTCACTCAGCATTTAGTTTTAATAGATATCTACACAATGCATGTATTTTTAAATAAATAAGTCAATCCTCACAATCTTGTGTGTTTCAGGTACAGCCTGGTCCTCCTCCCTGCCCAGTTTTCCATCCAGAGCAGACAGATTTAGTGTTGCCCCCTGATGGTCTTTGGGTGCTGCGGTTTCCTTATTCCTACGCCACAGATCGTGGCCCCTGTTACCCACCCAAAGAAAACCAACCACTCAACAACTACAAGGTGCTGCGAGGCATCCTAAGGGCCACTACTGCTAACCCTCCACCACAATGACTTCACCCTCCTGGACCTAGTCTCATTTATTGACACCTCAAACAGGCTGAGAATTTTTTTTTTCTTTGCGCATGTGTGGGGTCAGTCAGTGACTTCCTCTTGTCAGATCTCTTGTCTAGCTGCAGTGTGAGGTCACCACCCCCCAAGGGTCTCAGAAACTAATTTCTGGATTCTCATTAAATGAGCTGTGAATGTTCAGTCTCTACAGATTTGTCCTATTGATTTTGAGGAACTTATGACCTTCCTTCCTTATTAGAGCCTAATTCAAACGGATTTACTGAACAATTTCATGCTTCCAGAGGAAGAACCCAGTTGTGGCAATAGGGAACGATTATGGCTATCTAATCATCATGATAATTTCACTGAAGTCCAGCTTGAACTTAACTTGAGTCAGTCATTTATTATCAAGTTTTGTATCCTGTGTCACAGAGCTTCCTCTTTGATTATGTTCTTACAGATGTCAGCAGCAGCAAACTCAGTGGCAATTAAAGATTGAGGTGAAAGGTTAATAATTAGGTTGAACTACAGTGTATTCTGTTTCATGTGCAGTATCTAAATAGTACCAGAACACAAACATCTCAGAGACTCTACTGCAATGCTGATTCCTGCTTACTTACCAAGGTCGACATATCCAAAACACTGGGGTGGAAAATGTTCTTGATTTATTGTAATTAAAAAAAACTATTGGTCGTTCTGTTTTATTGAAGTTATGAGTGATATCTGCTCTGTGATGTGGAGTTAAATATTAATGTGAACAAGAGTATTGATCCAATTAGGAAATCCGTATCATTGTTATTAACCTAGATCAGAGGATGAAACCACTCTCTTGAAGTCATAAATTATATTGCACTCTCCGTTTTGTTCACTAGGTGGAGTAGGAATCCTTCATTTTGGTTAAACCAGCACATAATCCCTTGACAGAGACAATAAACCTTTTAAAGCAAAGACCAAAGTTAAACCCGTGTTTACCAACAAAGAGTATCCTATTGTATTAATCTTTGAGGCCAAACATTACTTTTTCAATGTACAGATGAAAGAGAGGTGTACAGTTACAGTTCAGTGATTTAAAACACTGAACATCATTACACTGGCTGTGTCGAAATTAAGATTAAATCCCAAATACATGTAATTTTACAGTTATATGTGAGTTATATGTAACTTAATTACCAGAGTCACAGGACACGTCAGGTAAACTGAACTTAATGTGTAAATTCTGCTGCTAAATTACATCACATTGTTTTTTCTTCAGAAGACGACACATTTCATTGACAAAATAACTTTTTTGTGAACAAAATAAATTTACATTCATTAATATCTTTATACCAGAATTCATCCTACCAAACAGCAGTGGCACCGTCACTGATCCCACTATAGTCAGTTTTTCTCTGGAGGAAGGGGGAAGCTGTTGAATCTGTCCTGATAAAACTCTTCTTCTCATGTAAAGATCAACAGGCTCAAACATCAGTGTGGGAAGTGTTATTTTCATTTTATTTCTTTTTGTCTCTCAATTTTATCTATATTCCTCTGTTACTTTATATTATATTTTCTTTATAACAATAAGGAACCAGGGAATTATCTGATCTCATATATTACACACACACACACACACATTCAGCCTCCAGGAATGAGGGCAATAACAATGGGGTTAATAACAAAGCGAGGGCATGTGAGTCAAGGTCATATAGTCGAACAACCAGTGGTCCGAGCTTAAAGAAACATTCAACAACGCACCCTTTATTATAACAGTTTAAAATTGTTCACTGTGTGACCAGTCACACCAACAATTTTTACATTTTGGGCAACATTGAAAAACCTTTTAGCTCTTCCTCTTCATACAGCTGACCTCACATGATTCTTCAGCTGTTTTCACTTCCGTCAACACCTCAAACTTCTTTTATTGCTCATGTTACAAATCAAACATCTTACATCGTACATTATATCTTTCAATAGCTGCTTCGCTTCAACTAGCACTTCCTGCTCTTCTATCACTCATTTCTTTTTAATCCTTTTCAGTTATTGAAGTTCAGTGATTTCAACCTAATTCTTCAACTTCTTTAAAACTATTACACTAATGCATGCAAATCTCGACTTTAACTGCCTTCACTACTTACTCCTATGTTCACACTTCAACTCCTTTCACTGGGTACACTTTTTTTTTTAGATTTTTTTAAAATGCTTTAGTTATGTACATGTGTGTGGGTTTGTGGTTTTTTTTTTTTTCAGTTTATGTTTTCTATTTATAATGTGTCCCTTCAAACTGTCATTACACTTCAACTCCTTTCAGTGGTTGAACCTCAACTTTCCTCAGCTCTTGCCTATTTCATCTACTCTACTATACTGTTCAGCAGATTAACCTTTCTGCACCTCAGTTTTTGCTACCACGTCAACTTCTTTCACCAACTTCAGTAACAAACACTCCAGAGACTCATCACATTAAGATCAAAATGGTCTAGTTTTCTGTTACAGTGTCTGATCAGACCTCGATCAGGCCACGATATATTTGTAGTGACAACAAAAGTGTGCCAGGAATTCAAAGTGCCTTTCAGAGAACTATAAGGGACTGGGAGTAATAAATCTGGGTGTGTGTAAAGCAACAACAACCATAAAAGGAGCAAAACAAACTTCAAGTGTTTAGGGTTGCTGTTTTCACCTGTGTACAGGTAGGTGAGGCGGGGGAATGAAAGCCAACCCACATGTAGATCAGAGTTTACAGCTCAGCTTTGTCTCTCATCTCTGTTCTTACCTGAATACCACTGTGCCAAAGTTCAGCGCTCACAACCCGGGACAATAGGAGAAAGAAGACACTGAACTAAATGTTCTCTGGCAGCTTCATCTTACAGATTGTGTGTGACCCTGAGATAACTGAACACAAACGGCCGAAACTATTCAACAAGCTCAACCGCACAACGGGATGTGAGTATAATACATGTCAGATTTATCGACTGATCAATCATTATTTAAAGTGTCCTCAGGCTCCTGCAATGGTTTACTACAAGATTAACTTCCAACTTTGTCCTTGTACTAACTGTTACAAGTGACACCAGTCTCTTACAGCAGGATGTTATGCAGGCATTTTTGTTTATATTGATTTTGATGAATTTGTTTTATTCATTAAGTCTGTCATTTTTACTTGATATTTTTCTGTTCACTGCTCTGCTGTACTTTATGTCCTCTTGATGTTATGCTCACAAACTTACTGAGGACTGGTATTTTACTGGAGCAGTTCCATTTTGTGAAAATTTGTATTTTACTTCTCTGTATTTAACCAGCACTGCTATTTTTAGATTTTTATGTTTGAGACAAATATTTCTGTTGTTGCGGAGAATCGGAGTGGAGTGCTAATATTTCAGGACCTCTGAAAGAAAGTATTATGGACTAAAAAAATTATTAGAGGGGGAGGTGGAGTCAGAACAGCTGGTGGTTTTGTATTTTTATTATATTATAATAAATAATTATTATCAGAATTTCTGGGCAGAGCAGGGAAGGGGTTTTAAATATTCCATGCTCCAATTTTATATTTTATTCTTTGTTTATTTGTGAGATTTGCTCTCTGGATGACTATATAACTATTTTCTACTAGATAGTTATTAAGCATTTTATCACATGATGCCTAAGTGGACAATAAAACAGGAAACAATAAGGTTGTTTTGCATTGTTTTACCACGACATTGTTACATGAAAAGGAAGGAAAGGGAAAAGCAGTGGGCTCTGGGCTGTTTCCCTATGTTTCCAGTCTTAATGCTAACCTAAGTGAAGCAGCTTCTGGTGGTAGCTTCACATTTAGTAGACACATTAGAATGGTATTAATCCCCTCATGTAACTCTCAGTAAGAAAGTCAGTTGCCTATAATGTAACTGTTTCTTCATGTTTACCACCCATTATTGTTGGTAAAATGGGCTAAAAGAACCAGAATATACTGGTATGGTAGTTTATTCCTACACTGTAAGAACCTGGTTTCAGTGTGGTCTGTGAATTATCCACAGTAACCGTGACACTGCAACTAGAAAGACAAGCTCAGCTCCACATATTAAATTCCACCTCAATTGTAGTGATGTATAGGCAAAAATCTTAGCAACAGATATCTCAAAAACTGGACAAATAAAACCAAATATATCAACATGGCTGCAAAGACATATCACTGGGATGCTAGATGTGAAATGAAAATAGCTCCAGCTGAGATACTAATCATATTTTTTCTGTTTTTTTTTGTTTTGTTTTGTTTTGTTTGTTTTTTTTGTCAGTCTTTCCCTTGGCAATGCTAGACTAAAAAGATTTTGACTGATTTTAATTGACCCAGAGCAACATGACCAACAAGAAGGCAGCGGTCCAGCGAAGGATTGTGTCCAAAGATGGCCACAACAACGTGCGGATTGACAATGTGGAGGGCATGGTCAAGCTGTATCTCCATGACATCTGGACCACTGTGGTGGACATGAAATGGCGCTACAAACTCACTCTGTTTGCCTCTACATTTGTCATGACTTGGTTTCTCTTTGGGGTCATCTTTTTCTTTATTGGCATGGGCAACGGAGACTTTGAGGGTGGCTTGAATTCAAACCACACACCCTGTGTGATGAACGTGGAGACGCTCACAGGAGCCTTCCTCTTCTCTCTGGAGTCACAGACCACCATTGGCTATGGTTTTCGTTATATTTCAGAGGAATGTCCTCTGGCTATTTTCACCCTGGTGGCTCAGCTCGTCATCACTGGCCTGGCTGAGATCTTTGTCACTGGTGCCTTTCTAGCCAAACTGGCTCGGCCCAAAAAGCGAGCAGAGACCATCAAGTTCAGCCAGTTGGCGGTGATCTGCTGGCGCCAAGGACAGCTGTGTCTGATGGTGAGAGTGGCTAACATGAGGAAGAGCCTTCTGATTCAGTGCCAACTTACAGGAAAGCTCTTCCACTCAAATGTGACACAAGAGGGTGAGAAGACACAGGTCCATCAGACCTCTGTTGATTTCCACATGGACTCCAGTGGAGAATGCCCTTTCCTCATCCTCCCGCTCACCTTCTACCATGTTCTGGATGAGCACAGTCCACTGGCAGGGCTAAACGCAGAAAACTTACACACTCGAGAGTTTGAGCTGCTGGTGACCCTCAATGCCACAATGGAGTCGACGGCAGCCACGTGTCAGAGTCGCACCTCCTATGTTCCCCAGGAGATCCTCTGGGGCTACGAGTTCAAGCCAGTGCTGTTTAGCACCACCGGTGGCCGCTATGTGGCAGATTTCAACTTTTTTGACAAGGTACAAATGAGCAACGATGCAGCCCTCCTCGGAAACAACACAGAGAAGCTAAAAATTGAGGACTATAAAAAAGAATAGAGGATAAATATATTACTGTACTGTGTTGTTAGTTATTAGTTATCTCCACAGTTATGGCCCCTAATTTCAACACACATTATTTGAATGTTGAAATGTGTGTAGTATAATAGTAATAATAATAATAATATGTGAAATATAATATAAAAACTTATGGACCTGTTTCTTATAACAATACTATGACTTTCTGTCAATCAAAAATTTGTAGTCTGATGTGAAAATACAGTTTCTGTGCGCATTTTATTTATTAATTTAATTTTTTTTTTTTTTTTTACAATGATCTCAAAGTTTTAATCTAGTGAAATATGCAAGAATTGTTTTTAATTATTGTTTGAATAAGTAGGGTTTAAACTCCAAAGAAAATTCATCAAACTGGGTTTTAATGGAGGCTTTTAGTGTCCTTGAATTGTATGCTTCAGACCCTTTAATGGTAATTTAGATTTTTTTTTATTCCAGTGTTTCCTCACCTCTCTCCTCCCTTGACTGCTCCTTTAAAAATGCTGATGGTCAGCAATGAAAATACATTCATAGCAGCTTCAGTCCAGAAACATCAGTATCAGCATCTTGTTTAGCTGCATGTAGGTTCAGTCTTTTAGGTGTGTTATGAGAATATAATAGTGCCAGTTACACATCAAAAAGCGCTTCACTGTTACTGAGTTTGTATGGCTCATTCTTTTTTTATTACATTAATCTTGGAGTAGAGATGTAAGCATTGTTAAGGTATTACTAAGTGAGGACACACAAGGCTTATGATGGTACAATGATGATATACAGGGTGTATATATATTGCAAGGGCTAATATAAATAATTATTTTGGTTTGTAAATAAATGTTCTTTATTCAGAAAAAATAACAGTGTCATGTTCATTTTTTGTGAAAACAGAGTTGAATGTGTCTCAGTGCATGCTGGGATACATTTGAATTAGCAATGACTCTGAAGGAAGAGTTGAAATTGGAAAGTAACTAACTACATTTACTCAAATACTAAGAGTAAGTACAATTTTGAAGTATTTCATGCAGTTTTCTACTCCCACACGGTTCAAAGAAAAATGCACCTGTTGATCCAGTTTATCTGACAGTTGTAATTACTCATTACTTCTAGATTGTATATGACCTTAACATAATAAGTGCTGATGGAAAATTAGGATGGATGAATGGAACCATTTGAAGGACAATTTATTCAGACTGTAGCTTCACTGTCTCAGTCGTCTTCAGTCCTTGTTGTGGCAACACTGATGGTTGATCTGACTGGTGGTGACTGTATCTGGTCAAAACACTGCTGATCTTTTCCTTTTAGAGACAGAGGGAAAACATTTTAATCAACATGTAGCTACCTAATTAAAAACTATTAATTTAACTAGAAAAGCCATCTTAATGCTATTAATGGATGGAGATTACTATACTTTGGCAAAAATATTCCTCATATTCTTAAACTGTTAAAATACAAATGCACCATTGTACAACAAATTCTATCTATGCAGGTAGTTTTGGATTTAAATGCTCATGATTTTACAACAGTGAGTGGAATTTTGCAGGTGGTGCCCAGAGCATTGACAATTACATTAAAGACTTATTCTTAATAGTCTTCCACTGGACTATTTCTTCATCAGAAAGTAGTTCCAGTGTTAATTCATCTTTTTAATCTCAGTTTAAGTTTCATTTACATGCAGGCAATTCATAAAGCAATGCAGTCATTTTTCAACTTGGTTAGACAATATGACACATTTCAGTTACAGTTACAGTTTGCATTCTTTCCCCTTTTTACATCTTTTAATAACAATTTAAACGCTTTAACCACTTAAAACTCAAGCTTGTGCAGCAATCCCACTGTAATCTCTTCACTTAATTTTTGAGTGATCTCAACACAACACAAATAAAATTCATGTCCATTGTACAGTACTTGAATTTATGAATGCAGAAACATCAGAGACAGATATGCCAAAACCTGGTCATGCAGAACTAAAACAGTTTGCATAGAAGTGAAAGGGAAAAGGCTTTTTAAGGCTTTAAACCTTTTTAATTCTTCAGTGTACACTTTTACTTTGAATGATTTGAATTGGAAACGTTTTGAAGGAACGCGGGCAGAGATGCCGCTTTTATTCTGAAAGCGTCAGACCGGACGTGTGTTGATGTCGCTGCCGGCGGAAGAAAACAAGCTAGTTTAGCAGAAATTTAAAGAATAACGACTATTGTTGTTGTTGTATTAACAACAAAAGAGCCTCAGACTAGTTGTTTAAATGCCTGTCTGAGGTGTCACTGTCAGACATGAGCGTCACTTTGGACATAAGACTGAAAAGAGCCAACAAAGTTTATCATGAGGGGGTAAGTCAGCTAACGTTAACCAACTGTTTAGCTAACATTGACATTAACGTCTGTCTCTCTGTGTTTGTGCTTATTGTAACCGCCATTGAAGGGGTGTCGCTAACTAAATAACGAACTAGTTGGTTTGTCAGGTGTCGGTGACATGTGTCAGCACATGACCAGCAGCTGAGGAGCTAAGATATGTGACTGGAGCTCCCGTTACACGGCTTGTGTCTGTAGTTTGAAACTCACCTTAAAGACTTTCGACATCTTTGATCTATTTCTGAAAACACAGGGAGAAATCCCCCCCTCCATCTAGATCACCTCAAACCAAGTGTTGCTCTGAATCCACTTTGCATTCACCAAATACACACTAACAAAGAGCAATAGTCAGTAAATTTTGACATATAAGTTTAATGAAATACATAATTTCCCATTTTTGCTCTCATTTGCATTTTGCATTTTACCTCTCACTCTAAAATTTGGCATTGTTTGAAAAAGATTTAAAAAGATGCCTGAATTACCTAAATACCTGCATGGCAGTGGCTGTTTTCCGAGATGTCTCATTCAGTAGTTGAGCTAAGTTTTTCTTCTGCCTTCTGGTGCACATGAGAGTTATCTAGTGACAGATTAATAGAAATATAGATCAATATAGTTGGGTTACTTCAACAGAGACCTTCAACCTCAACTGTGATCAAAATAGGGTTTGGAAGAATGCATTGATTGTACAAGTTTGTCTAATAGGGCTGAACATCAGAGTCTAACAGATTAAAATGATGATTGGGAGCCTTAGGTATTTTCAGCAGTGACCAGGACCTCAGCAGTGTGTGTGTGTGTGTGTGTGTGTGTGTGTGTGTGTGTGTGTGTGTGTGTGTGTGTGTGTGTGTTTGCAGGAAGTGGTGGCTGGAGTCATCATGCTGGTGTGTAAGGAGCCGCTGCAGCACCATGGCATCTCTCTGAGCATGGAGGGATTAGTGAACCTGCAGTTGAGCTCCAAGAGCGTCGGCGTCTTCGAGGCTTTCTACAACTCTGTCAAGGTGAGCTACGTAGAATTGAGTCATTTCAGCTCTCCCTCAGGAGGTCTGCAGTACAAACAGATTCAAACACAAACCTCACTGATCCTGATAGATATTAAATTCATCACCATTAAGACAGAACAGAAGCAACAAAAAGTATATTTTTACTGGTACTAAAAGAGTTAAACAGTTTATCCATCAACAGAAAATTATTCAGCTACAATTTTGATAATAAATAACTTGTAAAGCAAAGGAAAAATGGTCTCTGGTTTCAGCTTCTTGGATGTGATGAGTTTCTATTTTTCCCTAATTTCTATTATTCTACACTGATTATACCGAGATTTGATAAAACTGATATAGCTATAGGACCTTGTGATGTACATACAGGTATTACATGCATAATTTTAGAAAGGTGTCCCATTTCAGGAGAAGTATCTTTTAATGTACTTTTTTTGGACTGACCCTCAAAACAGGTGAACAGTTTTTCTCTGTTTCTAAAGCTTCTTCAGATACAGTAGAGACAAGCAGTGTTGTTTTGTCCAGATTTGAAGGATATTATTTGAAGCCCACAGTATGTTTTTATGCTGTTCAGGTATATTTGTTAACCTGTGAAAGTGGAAAATGATCACATTATCATGTAAATAACAGAAAATTAAACAATTATACACAGACATACAAAATACTCAAAATGCCTTTATTGGCAAATACAGAATTGGTTGGGTAATGTATTGTAATACTATAATATAATATAATATTGTATTATAGTATTTAGAGTTGTATCTCAGAATTCCCAAACCAAGGGAATGTGAGAGGGTCTTTACATCTATTAATAATTCATTAATTGCTTCAGTACAATATGATATTTTACCTCTAGGATACAAAAAATAACTGGTTTAACTTGATAGTTTGATGTCAATGCTAAAAATCTCCAAGTTCATGAACTACACTGTACACTGCTAACATTAATCAGACATCCCTGTCACATTTTTCAGCCCATCCAGCTGATCAGCAATAACATTGAAGTGGCCAAGGCAGGAAAGATCCCAGGAGGCAAGACCGAGATCCCCTTTGAGTTCCCTCTGCACACAAAAGGCAACAAAGTGCTGTATGAGACCTACCATGGTGTCTTTGTCAACATTCAGGTGAGTTATATAATATTCCTGGAGGACAGTTAGTGTGGGTGCTGTTTTAATGCTGTTACTCTCTTTTCACACTTCTAGAAAGATTCCTGCGCTCACATGGTGACAAACCAGGAGTAACCACTGTTTTTGTAACAGTCGGCGATCAGCAGATAGATCAATAATAAATAATAATAATAAATTCATATAAAAATTACACTTTGACTGTGGTTGTCAAATTCTACACAGACTTTCACATCAACACAAATGAACCAAACTAAATGGACAAATTGAACTAAAAAGGTTAGAAGTGAAAGAATCATTTGTTTGGAAGTTGATTGAATTATTACAAAAGACATGACACGTGCAGAAAGACTCACACATGTACAGCTTTTACCTTCAAAATTTTTTATTTATTTAAACTTTTTAAAATTGTTTTTAAAAGTCATTGTCGTTGTTTTGTTGTTCTATTTTAAAGCTCTTTGAATTGCCTCATGTCTGAATTATGCCGTATAAATGAACTTGCCTTGCCTTGCATATGCTATAATTAAAAAGTATGATATAACTTAATGTTAATATTGACATAGTTGTGGTACAGCGTGTTTCAAATTTAGTTGTTCTGCTTAAACCATCCTGTTTGTGTCTTCCCTCAGTACACCCTCCGCTGTGACATGAAACGCTCCCTGCTGGCCAAAGACTTGAGCAGGAACTGTGAGTTCATTGTCCACTGTCAGGTGAGTGAAACATATGTAATTAAATAAACTGTAATAATGTAAATAGAAAGTTTAGAGCTGTAAGACAGCTTTTTTCTATGTTTTTTTTCCCTTTGTAGTGTTGTGTGATGTATGAAGCTGCAGAATTTCAAGACTGTTATCATGGTACAAAATCAGACATCACAAAATGCAGAAAAGTCAGATTTAGGACATTCATTGTTTTTCTTGATTTTAGTATTTATATTTTCATTTGTTTGTTTATTTTTAGTCAACTATATTGTTCTCTGGATATATGTGTGGTCTTGGTCTAATGCCACATTTCTGTAGATGAGGCTGATTTATCTTTGTTTTCTTTACCATAAGCTTCCCTATGGTTAAATTTCATCTGCGCTCTTTTGTGTGGTTTGTGCTATTTGTGCATCACATCCGAACCTGAAACACTCAAAAGCTTCTTATGTGATTAAGATGAAAATCGTGATCATTTGATTCAGTCTTTGAATATTCTTGTCTCTCTCAGATGAGATGTTAGCTGTGTTTTTGATCTATGAAAACAACCCCCAAGTGATTTTTTTCTGGGAAGAAACAAGAAAAAGAAGAAAACTCCCTCCCCAGTTATTTCAGTTGCCTTTTTTTACAAAGATATTTTTTTGTCAGTATTTTTTGAGGGTTTGTTTTTGTAACACTGATGTCAGCCAGCAGAGGGTGAAGTGCACTGTACCAGTGTAAATTAGACAAAAAACCTTTTCTAGGTGATTTTTAATTTCTCCATGCATTAAACACAAGGTACATATAACGTGTGTTGTGTGTGTGTGTGACATTATTGTTTTTAAATGGTCAAATGGTATCACAAACAACAAAGTGTGCATTAATAATAAGCTGTGATTGAAGAATGGATCCTCCACAGGACTCTCACCTTGATGGGTTGGGGTTCAAGTCTTGTTAAGTTTATTGACTTAATACTATTATAACTATTCTTTTTTTTTTTTTTATTTCAAAAATAGTATTAAATATTACACAACAGATAGTAGGTAGTAGTTGATAGGAACAATTGAGCTGTTGGATCTGGCACAAATTAAGGACAGATTTATTATTATTGACAAAACAACCCACTCATAAGGGTTGAAATGTCCTGGTTACCATGACCACACTACAGTCAGGGCTTTTAGTTTCTGTATCATTCAGGCTGTGCAGGAGAGCAGATGTAGCTCCTGTAAAAATAAAGATAACTTTTTTTTTTTCACTTGACTCTTGAAGGTTATTTATACAGATGGAAAAAAAAAACAATACTATTTGAAAAAAATCCTTTCATGGCTTCCACAGTGTTGAATCTGTTTGTTTTTCAGCCACAGAAAGCTAAAGTTTCCCCAACTCCAGTCAACTTCACTATCACTCCAGACACTTTGCAGAACACCCGTGAGGTGAGAGACACATGTCGCTTCATAACGTTATTGCATCACTTTGTTTTATTTAAAGCTGTACTGTAAGGACAAACCTCCTTTCTGTCCGCAGAGGACATCACTGCCAAAGTTTTTAATCAGGGGCCATTTAGACGCCACCAACTGTGTGATCAGCCAGCCGCTGACTGGAGAGGTGGTCGTGGAGAACTCAGACGTTCCCATCAAGAGTATTGAACTGCAGCTTGTGCGAGTGGAGACCTGTGGTAAGTTTGTGCTGCCAGATGATTGGATTAACCTTCCTGTTGCAGCGACACAGCTGCAGCTGTTTTTAAATGTCTGCCATGTGCAGGTTGTGCTGAAGGCTACGCCAGAGATGCCACAGAGATCCAGAACATCCAGATAGCTGAAGGTGACGTCTGCCACAGCCTCTCTATTCCCATCTACATGGTCTTCCCCAGGCTGTTCACCTGCCCCACACTGGAGACCACCAACTTCAAAGTTGGTCAGTAAAGCCTTCTACTTTGCTTTAAGTACTTACAATGTTTTCACTTGCTGATTACATCTTGTTTTGTTTATGTACAAGAACCAAATCACAACAAATCCAAGTGTAATGGATGTTCTGTCAGATTTCTTTCTTGTATATATTCCTTTTATTTTACACAGTTGCTAGAGACTGTGTTGTTGCCAGTGGTGTCAGCACATAACCCGTACATAGAAATGATCTTTATGTTAACACAGAAAAACACTCTGTTTTTGTGATTTGACCATGTTTGTTTCTGTCCCTCAGAGTTTGAAGTCAACGTCGTGATCGTGCTTCATGATGATCATCTGATCACAGAGAACTTCCCTCTGAAGCTCTGCAGAGTCTGACCCTTGATCTCACCCTGGAGGTCTGCTGCTGACTTTCACCCCTCACACGACAAACAGGACTGTTGATGATCCTGCCCCAGTTCTCTGTGGAGATATGAACTAGTTTTCTGGAACAACAGCTCCTCTAAAACTGGAAAATGAAATAATGCCAACAGAGTGACTCTGCTGATGAATGATTTGATTTTAAAGAGCCCAGTCAGAATTCAGATTTGGCTTCATTAATTAATAAGTGTTAATATTAATGCTCAATATAGAGAAAATCTTTGATTGTTTATATTTCAAATAAACATCACATTCATGGAGGCTATGATGATGAGTGACGTTACAACTCATTTTTAAGACAAGTTACGAGTCAATGAAAAACAACTCACTGCTACAAACCTGTGAACTTCATGGCACTTAAAGTCTAAACTTTGACTGTCTGGGAAGTGACAGATGAAGCTCTGACAAAGAAAAGCAAACAAGGTGGTTTTATTTCTTTGGGGTGTAGATAAGTGTTCTCCTGCACATCAACAATTTGGCAATACAAAAAAGATTTTAATGAAATAAGTAAAATTAAACGATTAACATAAAAGCAGACATTTGCATGCTGAAGAACAAGACGGGCAGGGTTAGGTTTAGACGTTATGGGGCTTGTCTTCTCCTGCCAGGCAGCACAGGGAAATCGTCAGGCAGCAAGGCGTGGTCTCTGCAGGTGGGACAGGTGCTCTGCTCCTTCAGCCACGACCTTATACACTGAACACAAACGGAACAAGGGCAGCACATTAAAACTGGCTGCAGTCGTCAGCCACATACAGCCAGTTTTATTAACTACGTTACTTTCTCTGCATGTTGTGATAACGCAAATGTTTCATACATCGTGTCTCCCTGAGTGAAGCACTGCACATATGCACAACACAGATGAACGTTTACTGAGAAAAGCCGCAAAGAAATATACAGTATTGAATCATAGAAGTAAAAACCATAATTACATAATTTTTTATTCCAAAAAGATATTTTTTTAAGAAATGCACTCAGCATATTCCTACAATCGAGGTAGCACTGAATCTAGACTAGCTCTTGTTTATAAAAAAAAAAAAGGGCACATTTTATGAGTTAACTGGTTAATTCATCTCTCAGTGAATTATCTCTAACCTGTGTTGTTTCTGGGTTGTGATTAAATAACTATTTCATATTAGTTATTAGTGTCGTGCTGCGTTAAAACACTGTTGTGCACCACTCCTTACTAGATGTTGGCTGTGGTGCACAATCCAGTTGTTGCCAACAGGAAAGAGGGCAAAGAAAAAAAATCTGCTGTCCTAGTGTGGGCAGAGGTCTCTACAATAGTGTTTTAAAATTTGACAACTTAGTAAATTAAAGCCTGATTTGCTCTCATGACAAAGAAATGCTCTCAGATGTAGATAATGACATGATCGATGTAAATATTTCTTAAATCAGGATGTTTGTTTCTCTTCACTTCCAGCTTTAAGAATGACGGCAGGATGAATTGAGAAACTCCTCCCCCGATGGTCCAATTCAAACACCAGTGTTCTTGCTCACCTCATTATGGAAGCTGTGTCTGCACTCCAGCACGCAGATATTGTCTGGACTCATGTCATCGTGACAGATGATGCAGGGATCCTCTATGTTGAGCTGCAGGACAGACACACAGACAGTGTCAGCTCCAATTACAGTAGTTTTTTTTTTGTTTGTTTCTTTTTTTCTTCCCCTCTGTGGGTGTTGTCGTAAGGAGGGTGAAATGATTGTTGTGAAATCTGGTGCAGACGTTCATGTTTTCCACGGGATGAAGATCTGCTTAGTTTTCTACTAAGACCAACGTCGGGTCAAACCTTATTTGTCCAATGTTTGGGTTTATGACTAAAAACCTGCAAATCTGACAACATTCCCATCAGCCTCAGTTGCACTTTGAGCTTATCAGCATGTTAGCATTGTTAGCATGTTGACTGGCTAAACAAAGATAGTGATAGTACATGCCACATTAGTGTGTTACCATACCGACCATCATCAATCTGACATTTAGTCCAAAACAAATTTTGATCTTTTTTGCCTGAAGCAATTTGCTGATTTGATCCTTATTTTAATATTACCTCTCATACAGCTCAATGATTTGTGTTTTTTAATTCTGTAAATCTCACTTGTATTTGCCTGTTTCTTCTGTTTACGTTTTATAGCACTAAGCTGTCTAAATAAAATTACTAAGGTGGACTTCGTTGAACTGTAATGGTAAATTTTTCCCTCTAAAATAACAATGTTAAATGACAAAGTGGTCTGGGATACAATAAGTATCCCACAGAAGCACAAACATATGATTTTTACACATTGATAAAGAGTTAAAATGTTTATTTATTCTGTAAAATCATGATTGCAACAAAGTCTGCCCATTCAACAATCCTTGTGTTTACCTACAAATTTGCTTTCTGCTGCTTAAAGCCAAAGCCTTTGAATAAAGCCAGTGAGGTTTGTCCTGTTGGATGATTCTGGACTTACTGCACTGGGATGTGTGGGTCTCTGGGATCCAACTGGCTGCCAGACTGGAACTGGGTTTACCAAAGGGGGAGTTGGACACTGAGCTGGACTCCCATGTCCCACAGCAATGGATCTGACAGAATTAAGCTCCTCCTGAGAGGAAAGGAGAGAAACAGCCAACACAGTCATCTGTCAAGCTGCCCAGTGCCCACAGTGTCACTGCATGACATAAATGAGGCATCAGAAAAATAATTCTGATACCAAGAGCTCAGCAGGAGAGTGGCTGACAGAAGCTGAGACGAGCTTTACACCAGTGACATTTACAGAAGATGGGATTCGTCTGGGGTCCAGGTCATTTCAGACGTAAGAGAGGTGTGTCTCTGGTCTGTGTGTCAGTCTTGTGTGATTTAACAAAGCAAACTAGTGTGTAAATGTTAATTTGGCCCCAAAATACACATATTTGTGTGTGTTATGGTGAACCCCCCCCACAGGTGGTTTAGTCTGGCCTAGTTTGTCAATGGATGGGTATTTAAGGGGTCAGACGAGGTCCAAAAATATGGACAAGACAAAACCTTTACAGAACCACACCTACCTGATGGTCCAGGATCAGCTGGGTCACTCCACCGACCACATCCTGTAACGCCATGCTGCCAAGGCTTCCACCACTGGATGAACGGAGCTCCTGAACAAACCTCATCAACTCCAACCTAAACAGACACATGGACACACACAGTTAAGTGATTTTATTACCTGTTTGTTATGCAAGTGGAAATTTGTCTGATTTGTTCTTTTTATGTTCAGACTCTCAGCAGTGTGATGTTTCCTAATTTCGTTTAATTCAATTCATCACAGTCCAGTGGATCATCACCAATATTAATATCTGCGAGTCTAAAAATTGTATAATAATTTGCCAATAGGAACCAAAATAAGCTTGATATAGATCCCTTACATGTATTTTTTTAAGATTAGATCCAGGATTCACACTGACCCCGACATGTTATAGTTGAAAAATAAACTTGCCACTTCTCTCTGGACAAACAAATGAGGACCAGTGTTTTCAAATGATCTTAAACTTAGTTTTGTATTTTTGTACTGTAATGTCTTGTTATTTCACCCATCTCCCTCTAGTAGAAAGCACTAACTGAAACAGCTGAACATGTTTTAGCAGAGGTTCATGTGCTTTATTATTTGCTATCTTTAACAATCTTTCTAACTTGGTATTGTGATTCAGTGTTACCTTGTATAGTCAGGGAAAATGGTGGACAGACGCTCCATGGCTCTCTCAAACATGGTGCTGTGTGGAGGCTCCCTGTGTTGAGGTTTGTGCTGCGCCTGAGCTGGAGGGGCCAGTGGCTCAGCTGCAGACGGTGGTGCAGACTTCTGGATGGGTGAGGGGGTGCTGCGTGACGCCTGGGCTGAAGACTGCTCTCTGCCTGCCACAGAGAGCTGCAACATTCACACAGAACAGGAAACAGTTAACATTTTTATACTTTTATTTAGTACTAGGGATCAAACACTTATAGTCACCTAAATGTTGATTAAATATGTATCTGGCACATTAAAATAACACCTGTAGACTAGTGCCCTCATCATCTTAAGTTACTGGTATGAAATTGAGAGTGTAGATAATGTGACTGATGAGGTCTAAAGAGAAGAAGTATCTCTTATTTTTACCTACTAACCCAGGTATCCATTTATAACAAAAAAAGAGAGAAAAAACTGGTGTAATTGATCTGGTGTGGCGTCTTACTGGTTGTGCTGGAGGTTCAGACTGGTTGTTGATGTTGACTGGAGGCATCTCACTGATTCCTCTGCCATTCTTTGCTTGATCAATCTGTTCCTGGTACAGTGTCTGTGGACCATTTAGAGCAAAGCCTTTAATACACCTTTAATATATAGGAGGTATCACATATTTCATTGCTTTTTTTGATATTCTTTAATTCCATATGCAATCTCACATAAAGAAAATAAATAGTCACAATGTGGTCAAGCTCATTGTTTGCACTGTTGCACTTGAAGTTTCAAGATGGTCAACAGTGGAAAAATTCACTATATGGAGATTTATGGCTCCTTGGGCAGAGAGACAAATATAAAAAAAAATAAAAATTTCTCACACTCTCACTGGAAAACATTCTGGTAATAGTTCATTCATACCTCAGCAGTGGAGATTTTCTTTTCAATTTCTTGGACATTTCCTCTGCAGCTGTTTCTAGTAATTTCCAGGTCTTGGTTTGGGTGTCTGGAAAGATGAAGAATATTACCCATATATCTGATACCATCTGGGCCATGTTTAGTCCATCTGGGTTTGGGTTAGAGTCTCTGACCTGTGTGCTGCTTCATCCAGTTTGGTCAGCAAAGCCTTGGCGTCTGCCAGCTCTCTGTAGAGTCCGTACAAACCCTGATCCCGGTGACTCTCCAAGATTGACAACTGGAGGAGAAAACCAAGCGGCGTTAAAGGAAAGGTTCACAGTTTTTCACATCTATCTTAAAGCAATAGTCAGATGCCCATCTGTACATCCATCCATTATCTATATCGCTTATGATAGAGATGGCAGTGCTAACCACTGCCGCTTCGTGCCGGCCCCCATCTTTGCAGTACCAAGTAAAAATTTTTTAAGCTGTTTACATTCTTATCCATCACACAATATAACCAGGGAGGAATCTGGTTGTTCCCAGATTCATTCTGCAGCAGGACAATGAACCCAAACGAACAGCCACAGTCATAACTAACTACCCAGGAGAACTGGTTCTTTTTTAAAGGCAACGTGTGGTCACACCATGTAATGTTTTCTGTTAACTGCTTTTTACTTTTGTATGAAGTTGATTAATAAATAAAAACTATTCATGACATAATCTTCACTCATCCTCAAGCGCCTACAAGTGTTTCACATTAAATCTGTTTTTTCTCGCTGTTATTGCCAAATGTGTGACATGCCACGGTGGAAAGGAGGAATATTTGCAAAGACCAACAACTCTTTTGACTTAAGTTGGGCTTGTGAGCATAGTTTTTCTTCTTGGGGGAAAAACAAAACAAAACAAAAACCCTTAACTTATCCTTTAAGACAAGACCTAACTTATTAAATGCGACTGTTTAGTGTCAAGATGTAGGACCTACCTGAGCATTGAGATATCTCTTGGTAGCTGTGGTAAACAAGGCCTTACAGCGCTTGATCTCATCCTCCAGACTCATTTTCTCAGCTGCTGACTGATTGCTGAAGGAACAGCAATAAAGAATTAAACAAAAATTCCAGGAGGTTTTTATTTTTGCTTCGCTATCACCCCTCTCTCACCACTTACCCCAGCTCTAGGAAATCACTCAACTTTGCATCATAGCTGGCTTTCTTCTCATGGATGTTTCGGGTCAGACTATGTATGGGGAAGAAAAAAAAACAACTCAAACAATAACTCTGTATATGTATGTATATATATATATATATATATATATATATATATACAATAATTATAGCTCAATCATCATTTGATGCATTTCTCCTGCTTTTTTCCTCCTGCAGGAAACAAATATAAAAACTGCCCAGGTGGTCCATCCGCAATGACCTGTCTTACCTCCCCTGCTCCTCCACCAACTCTTCTATCTCCAGCTTGAGGGACTTCAGCACCTCCTGGTTGGCTTTCTTCTCCTTCTGGTCCTTCTTCACCTCCTCCTCCAGCTTCTGCTGGAACAGTACCAGCTCTTTGTTGGTCACCTTGACAGGAGAAAACAACCAATAATAGACACTTCACTTAGATTCAGCTCATCACTTACTTTTAAATTTACTATGATTACACTGGTTATGGACCTACTTGTATATTGACGTTGATCTTCTGTATGTCTTCCTCAAGGGAGCTGATGTTTTCTTTGTGCTTTAAGTTGACTTTGTCACGGCTGTTTGCCATTGCCTCGATCTGCTGCTCCAACTCCTTGTTGCTCTTTTCCTTTTTGTTCATGTCACCCTGGACAAGTGCAGATGGCAAAAAGGGTCATAGACATTTATATTACATTATTGTCAGTACTTCACCCTATATACAGTATAATTATAGTTCATAGTAATGCAATGAATAAATTATTAATATAAAATATAAAAATTTGACAACTTTTTTTAATGAAATTATTATTTGATATTTAAGTTTTTGCTAAAATCAACACCTGCAGAACACTTCATGTATTCGAGGATCACTACAGTGTCCTCATCAATTCATGCAGGCGGACACACACCCATACACACAAAAAGAAATCCAGCATTAGTGGACTTGGGTTACTACTACAAAGGTTACATGAAGCTACTCAGCTCACCTGGCAGCTCTCAAAACCTTCATGAAGCTCTGTGTTCACCGCTACACTGCTCATGGTCTCTGGACAAGTCTGAGAGGATGATAAACAGCAAAAAAAAAAAAAAAAAAAAACTGTAATTCAACGTTACCAATAATTCAGCATTCATTCATATGTACGTACAACATTTAATATATTCAAAAAAGTGTTTTGGCATGAACCTGTGTTGCTGCATGTTTCTTCAAAATGTTTTCCTCAGTTGTCAATGAAGAGATTCCACCTGAGTAGGCACCCATTTCCAAAACCGCATCATCAAACTCACCGACAGGCAGATCCCACACCAAATGATCGTTATTTGAAAAGTAAGTGCCTTGCTCACAGTCACCGTTACTCCAACCGGAGAAAGGCTCGCTCCCTGCAGATGCAGTAACTCCACCAACTGAGTGGAAGCCAAATGCATAAGGATTTGGGAGGATTGGATACAACTCAGTCTGTGAAGATGAAAAATTGTCCAGATAGCTTGTGACAGTACTTTCATACAGATCAGGAGATAGAGAATTTGTGTCAGGATCTACTATGACGTCCAGATCATCCAGGCTGGCTCCATGTCCGGCCTGCTGTAGGGAAACTGCATGCTTAGCCAGGCCAATACACCTCCCCATCTTTATGAATCTAAGAGACTCCAGGAGGAAGCACTCAAAGCCGCCTGCTTCCCCGATCTTCTGCTGTGCCACAGAAGGGAAATTTTCAAGTTCACCAACTAGCAGGGGGTCCTCAGCAACAAGGGGTCCATGTTCCTCCAGGATCTGGGCAAAGTAGCTGCAGCAGTAGAAAGATAATCAAATATTCAAATCAAAATGGGAATACAGCAAGAACGGAGAATACAATGTATACAAGGCAGATGATCAAATTATCAATTTAGCAAATTCTGCCTGTTGCAATTAAGTTGTTCTACGTTTAATTGTCCTTTAACATCAATAGAGAAACTAAGTTTTATATGACTTTATTGCAGTATGTCACAGTACAGTACATATTCAGTGCATCAAATGAAGGTAGGGAAGAGACGCACTCTTATGGGTATGAATATCACCTGGTTGATCAAGATAGAAAAATAGGCCTATACAAATTTATAAGGATGGATAATTAATATTCCAGGCCAACAAGGCAACAAAGCTGCCAAAAAACTTTTTTTCTACGACTTGGCCCATGTAGCTGTAGAGAACCGAGTTATCCTGTTTATTTGACATGTCTTTCGTCCTGCAGGCCACCCTGAACAACAACAGCTTGATGTGTTACCTGCTTTCTCAGTTCTACTGCTTTGTTCCCCAGTCATCAGTATCTTGACTCACTACCAAACATTGTTAAAAATGTGGTTGCACTTACTCATACAAACTCTCTTTTGTTGGGTCAGGGTTGTTGTCCAAAATCTTTTTATAGTGACTTCTGCGTTTGGTGCTGACGTATTGGTCCTCAAAATCAGCCACTTGGTCCCGAAGGTGACTGGGTACACTGAATGGATCAACAGGATGAAGGAATGATCTGTTGACAGAAAACACACTGTTATGAAAAGTTATAATCAGTACAATACAATCAGTGTTTCTTTGTGGAGAAGCCAGCTTACAAAGAATCATCTTCAAAAAAGTCTTGGTCCCACTCATCTCTTGGAGTTGGACCTCTCATCCCAGACAAAACAATAACACCCTGAGCGGAAGAGAAGAGGAAACACTTGAGGAAACTGATGCTACAGAACCATATTCTCTTTTCAAGCAAAAACTACCAATTTAACTTCTGACCTTTTGTTCTTTGTGTTTTTTTTTCCGGCCTCGACTCTTAGCCTTCATAGGAGAATTCTGAAATAAAAAATAAATGATGATCAAATTTGAAACTCAAATTTAATAAAGTGGCAGAACAAGGGTTCAATCACATTAAAACAATAATTGAATATTTTTGGGAAAATGTATTTAATCACTAAAGCAGCAAAACCAAAATTGTGGTTTTACTGGATGATTTTTTTGGCCCCACAAGGCCAAGATTTTTTGTTCAATTTAAACAAGACATGAGATTTAACTTCAAGGTGTTCTAAGCACAGTTTGTTAGGAATACAATGTAATTTAATATTTTTTTAATGGTCATACTAGTTGGGAAAATAGAGCCCAACAACAACCTATTAAGTATAAGAATTGACATTTATAATCATACGTTTAGCAGTACTGGCCAGCTTTAGTAGTAATGCCTTGAAATATAATTTATCAATTAAGTTGACCTGGACTGAGATAGGTGGCATATACATATTATTATATATATGTATATACACACATATTGTTATACATATGCAGAGTTATTTTCATTGACAAACCAGAGTTTGTTTTTTCTAGTAGTGCAGTGTTTGGTGTTTAGTAAGTCTCTCTTACAGTTCTCTATTATGCAAACTTTACTAGTGTAGGTAATGGGATATGAAGTACAGACAAACTATTTCACTTTCATCATGCAAAGCTAATTATCAAGTCTTTCAATCCAAAAACATGCCCAAAAGATTACTTTACCCATCCCTATGTACAACATCTCCTGACAGCCAACAAGCACATACAAAAGAGTATAATTGATGTTACTGTCTGTGGCAGCAAAGAGAAAATATTCAAGACCTTTCAGTACATTTCTTTGTTTAAGACAGGTTTCTGGGTGATGGCTTTATATTTACTATAGAGATGTGAGAATGATGTGAGAATGATTCTCATCAAACTATTTGCAAGGGAAATACAACCAAACATCCTAACAAACTATCTAATGTCACATCAACCAAAGAAAACAAAATGCTATTAAATGTCTGAAGACTTACATTTTGATTTTCATCAGACTTTTTTAAGACTGAACAATGTCCATCTGCAAAACAGAAAATTATTAAGTTAAATTTTGAATTTAAACCAGCAGCAAATCACCAGGTCTTCAAATTGAAGTAAATATACATACCCATCATATCAAAATATTCATCCAGTATAGTGTGGCAGGAGAGATCATAATGATCTCTATGCTCCTCCAATGTCCAGATAAAGAGTCTCATGTCATGCGGTGAGGCCTGTTTTAGGTATTCAGTCACAGTCAAGCCAAGGCCTGAAAAAAATTCCGGCCTAGTACCAAGCTTCTCGATAATCATTTCTTGCAATGGGCCAAAGTTGAGCAGAAGAGCCAGGTCCAGCTGCTCCAAGTGTTCTGCATAGCGTTCAATAAACAATTTGGCAGCCTTCAGGCCTAAAGGAGCAGAAAACAGATGGTCAGACTTCCCACCCTGGCGCTAATTTTAATAGTACTCCACATACATACAGCCAAGCTTTACATCTGACTACTCAGTTTCATCTCACAAGTTTTTTTCAATGTGACATAGAACATTAAGGCTGGTCATAAAAAAATTACACGCATATTTACAATAAGATGATGACTGCTGACCTGCAGTGTTGAGCTGACATGCCCATTTGTTGAGTTTGGGATTTATGTCCAGACAGCTACTAAGCAATTGGAGCAGGACACGAGCCCAAACCCGGTTCTTCCTCTCTAGCAGGAGCTCAACAGCCTGACCGAGTGTTGTGAGCTGCTCCTGCTGCCTGTTCAACATCCTCTCAGCTAGGTGGTTCCCCCTGGATGAGTCCAACTCCAGCCAGGGCCTCAGACTGCTGGTCAGGATCGACACATGGAGGCCCGTCTCCTCTCTCAGTAGCTCCAAGTTCTGGCTGATCTGCAGCAGAACTCGATCCCTGTACATCAACCAGGCTGACAGCGACAAAGGAAACAGCAAAAATGACTGTTTAGAACTGCCTAATGTCTTGCCAAGAAAACATGTCTGCTTAAAGAACCAGTAATGTGACATCAATCTACAACATCGGTTTTATCTCTTTACTTTGCAAATGTCTATGAACAAGCAGACTTAAATCTTATGGGCAAGTTTTCTAGTTAAAATGGTTCTCCTTGGCAAAAAGAGGAAATGTTGGCAAGAATGGTTTTGTTGTTAGCTTCAGCTTTTTATATGTTGGCTGACAAGTGCCAAGTACCTGTAAAATGTTCCTCTGTGTAAATTTAAGGGATCTTTGTTGTAAAATTGATTGTGAATATGAAAATGTATTAAATTTAATCAACTGATGCGAATACACAGATTTCAGTTCTCCTGACTGTGAGTTCACCAATAAAATGATCTCTTCAGATTCAGATAATCAAAACAAACATTTCAGACATGCTCTGACAGAAGCAGTACCTTTCTGTTTGGTCTGAGCTGCAGATGCTTCTTTCTGCTGCAGGATCTCATCGTTGATAGTCTGTTTATCTTGAAATGACTGCTTATGTTGCTTCCTCTTGAGCCTGCGTGCTTCCTTTGAGTTTAACTTCTTCAGACTTAAAATAAAAAATAAAAGAGGGCTCATTTAGAAACAAGCACCTTCCAGCTGTTTAATGTATCAAAAACACTTTGAGAATGGGCCAAGACCTTCACTAATTTATTGGTTGAATATCTTTAGCTCAATAAATCAAAAGTTTAGGGAAGCCAGTAACCTGAAAGGCCACACTCAGGGCACCAAAGGTTCACCCACACATTAACGCCCTCATGCTGCCCGTTTATATACTCCAGTTAAAATTTGACAGAAGAATTGATCTTTTTATTATAATATTAGTTTACTATTTTCCAAATTTAAATGCAGTGGTCCACTACTGATAACAATAGTAGGAAATCTGAACCATAAGAATTGATCAAGTGTCCTCAATAAAAATAACAGTTTTTCAAAGTTATTGATAACACAGTAACAATCGGACAGTGCTGCTGTGACTCACTGGCCAGCAGCATGAACTGTATTTGACTGCAGCCTCACCTTGTACATTTCTGATTCACCTTTGGCTTCTTAGGTGTCTGTGGTTTGGGGATGTCAGCTTCAAACTAAAAAAAGAAAGAAATTAGCTCAATACTAATTCTGCCCTTGATGTACACAGTGACTCTAAAAGTTTACCTCACCTCCCACGAATTATCTCACCTTACATTTCACCAGACCTGTTGGACCATAGATTCTGATGCTATTGATTTGGCCGACACAGTCTGGAGTCAAACACGGCTCTTGCAGGAAATCCTGCCATAAGAAAAATACAAAGATAAACAGGATTAGACTGGGAACAGGGGTTAACGGCCGGCCTGGAAAAACAAAGAGTGAACGTTTAAGAAATGCTGATGAAATCTCAATTTACCTTTTCATTCTTTTCAAAGAAGGTCGATGTCTTGAGGGTCTTCCAACAGGTGATGTGGTATTCAACTGTGCAGCTCTGACAGCAGCATATTTCAATGAAGCCCTACATAAGAAGCATATGCAGTTAGAATTAATTTGTACTTTTCATATTTAGACTCTAAAACTTAACTAACTGCAGCCATTTACCTTAAAATCTGGGTCAGTTAAGTAGATTTCAGTTTTCAAAGAGCCATTGCATTTCTCAAGTCGACAGATGGCATCAGGAATAGGAGGAAATTTACAAAACTCTATAGCACTCTCCAGAATTTCCTAAAAGGAAAACACAAAGGAAGACACCTGAGGATAAGAGTCTAATTTGTATCTATACTCAATGTAATCTAAGACAAAAATATGAAGCGGCTGAGAGCATTCTCATTACATTCAAATAAATAAAAGTTTATAGAGTGTAAAAATCTTTAAAAACACTGCATATGGTCCCCTGATGAAATGTAAAGTTGTTTGTAAGAAATAAACACAAACCTACAATGACAACATACCTTGAAATAGTCGGGTTGTGTTTCTTTGACAATCTCTTTTGTTAAAGGCCAGGTGAGTTTACCAGGTGTTATTTGATTCTTGACCATTTGCAGGGAATCTGAAAACTGCTCCAGAGCAACTGCAAACCTGAGCAAAAGACACGTGTTGTATAGTTTGATCCTGCAAAACGAATGACTCGGTGACACACAACTGCTGAGACCGAAGGCAACTGTACCTGTTTTCTTTGAGATACAGCCTCCCAATGGCATAGTAAACCAGACTCTGAAATGTCCTCTCCTCAAATGATTTGATCTTCTCCATAAGTTTTTGTGCTTCTGAAAGTTCCTGTGTTTCACAAAGCAAACAAACATGTAATGGCAGAAAAACTGACATACAATATGTTATATATAATCTAAATGTCTAAACTTGAAGCAACAAACTAATTTCAGCAATCACCAATATAATCAGAAATATAAATTGATAGTGTTTTATCTGCCTCAGCCTACTAGTGTTGCAGCACTTTCTCCTTTACTGCAGTTGGTCTCTACACTGCTACATTTCACTGCATATGAGTGAAAATTATTTGATAATTATCAGTTAAACCTTCCCCAATATATTGATTATTCAAGTTTATAAACTTAATAATTTGGAATCAGGGGCTCCAGTACTTTGATAAAGAAGGTCTGAGCTACAGTCACGTCAGTAATTTGTACAAATGCTGTGCTAAAGATAGATAGAAGAGACAGAAGAGGCTATAACTAACTGCTGTTGCTGAGTTACCTCAGACTGGCCTATTTCTGTCAGGGCGGATGCACGGCCGTACAGCAGCAACAGTACATCCAGTGTGGAAAGTCCAAGCTCCTGAGAAAGTAAAATGAAAACAAAAGGCATGCTTATGTCTTTAATATCTCACTCTAAATATAGTGAAACCAAATAATAGATCATTTAAGATGGGGCATGGAAATTTGTAGATACACAACTGGCACAAGTGAACAATGATCTGGATCATTACCAAAATGAAACAGATTACAGTCTCAGGCCTTTTTTGCCTGACATATGTATAAACCAATGATGTTACATTTACAAATATATATGACCACATACATACCACAAATGTCAGCCTAACGCAGCCTAATTCTGCAAATTTTGACTCATTGTTGTCCAATGACAAAGTGCTGCAAGAACAACACTGGTTTGAATGTTAGGCATGTTTACCTTGGGTGTGGTGGTTTCCAGCATGGCCATTGCCTGGCTGAAGGCCTGCTCTGCGTTGCGGCTGCGAAGGTCAGCCAGAGCAGTATGTGCATCCTGTACCAGAGATCTCAGCTCTTTACACACAGCTGCTTTAGTGTCAGTCACTTTCTGATTCTGAACAGAGAACACATTGCCACAGGTCAGACATTTCATTCACTGATACCGTCATGACTTAAAAGCAACGTTCTCGCTAATGTTTAAATGCAGTGATAGGCAGTGCTCTTAGATACAATCTAACAATGCAGTATGCAGCAAGTGCGTGAGAGATTATGACACTATGAGATTAACTCTTTTGGTATGCAAAACTAATAATAGCCTCAGTGAGTTAATGCTTCAATGCTTTGTTATGCTAGGTGTGTCAGTTTTTATTCATTACTACATTGGAAAAGCTTTCAAAGTCCACCACACATGATTCAAGATAGATGGCCATGTTTGTCAGTGAAATGACAGAATCATGGCCATCTATCCATCCCAACAAAAATAATTTGCAGTTGCATCACATGACAGGTGATCACAGCCTTACCTCTTCTCCAGGCTGGACATTTCTGTTCTTTGATTTCTTCTTTGCTGTGGTGCTGGTCTCACCTTTTCCATTTTTTGAAGGAAACTCACTGGAAGCAATAATTTTCAATCAGCTATAAAGTGTGAAACACAGCCATATCATACCACACCTGTACAAATGATTGAAGGGACAATCCAAGCGGTTGAAACCAACAGTAGATAAGCCCTTGTTTGAACCCTTCTGTCCCATACACACATCCCCTGCCATCTATCATTTGTCTTCACTGTATGATTACATAAATGTAACAGACTTCTCTAAACTGTAGTTCCTTTAGTCAGTAGTTATTATTACCCTGTGTTTTATAATGAACGTAATCTAACAAGGAGAAGGCAAGAAAACTCAAGTTAAATAACAGAAAATAGATCTCGCCAGTGGAAACAAATGTCACACTTGCCTTTTTACATAAGCACAATTTTATCTCAGTGGAGTCAAAAACTACATCAAGTATGTGAATGTAACTTTCCTTCCCTCAAAATCTGTGTATTTGTATGTATTACTGCAATCGGGCTCATAGAGATCTGGTTACAGCTGCCAGGGTGAAGAAGCCTGAACACAGAACATCTGGAACACATTAACATGATGTTTTCACAGTTCCCCTTTGTTCCATATTTACTATAAGTTCAGTTTGTTCTGAGAGCACACAATTAGAACAAAATATATAAACAATAAAACAAAGAATAATGATAAACAAATGATCCATACACATTTAAACCCTTTAAGGAGTGACACAATGTGTATGAACACTGGTAAAGGTAACAGTACTTCCACTCACCTTTTTGAGGGTTTAGGGTCTTTAGTACGCTCGTTCATCTGTGCAGTCTGTTCATTTTTCACTGGGGAGAGAATATCTGCCATGAAGTTTATTATTATCATTGTGATGGAAATCTGTGAGGTGGTCAACTCATAATAAAGGACGTCTCCAGATGTCTTAAACTGAAGCATTGCTTGATTTATTATGGGTGATACAAGTTAACACTGTAATACTGCCCAGTTCTGAATCCTCAGTTCGTTTGGCTGAGACGGTCTTTTCATGTGAGTAGCTTAATGTCTTCCAGATGTTCTCATGCATAGAAAGGTGAACACTTTGTGATTGTGTCAAAAAGCTTTGTGTTGGCTCTGTCCATGAATATCTTCTGAATCCTCAAAGAGCCTATATAAAAATTAAACTACTCATATATATAGGAAAACAGCATCGAACCATACGTGTAAAGACTTGATTGGGAAACAGACAACAGATAAATATGAACCTACTTTACCTAAGTTTATTATCCTCTGCAGGAGGGCAGGCTGTGTGACTTGTGAGACCCTGAGGGGGCATCTGCATTATGACTGTTTACTTATCTCCCTTCTGCATTTATCACGTCTCTATGAGCGTAAAGTCTGAGCCTTGGTCACTGTGGCAGACCCTATCAGTATCTTCGCAGCTATACTAGAGACAGACAGTGAATTGTTTTACGAGCAGCTTATACACATTAAATCCTAATACTAACCACCTAGAGACTTAGAGAAGGAAAAATTGCGTAACACTGAATCACAAGTAAATTAGGGTTAGGGTTAGGGTTAGGGTTAGGGTTAGGGTTCCGATTCTGAAGCAACAGAATTACAATTCTGAATTAAGCTCCTTAGAACGAACATATGACACATATGCTGCGTCGACAGCATGTATAGACCCAGAGGCAGGACCAAACACAACCACAGAAACCCATGAGCTGAACACAGGTCATGTACCCATCACATTAACTGACTGCATCAGTAGGTAATAATAACTTACCTGGTTGCTTCTCCATTTTAATCTCTGAGACCTGTCAACACACAACACACTACATTAAACCTCACATTCATTAAGTCATGACCTACTATCTTGATCAGTCCTCTGACTAACACATGTAGAATAATCTAGTTAAGATATTTGTTACACCCCTGTTGGACATTGGACATGGCTCATTTTTCACAAATGTAATCCACTGTCAGTGTTTTGTGTCAAATATGGCTGCTATCTGCTCAATTATTATTGAGGAAATGCGACAAGAACAGATTTACTAACCTTGTTCTGTGGTGGGACTTTGTTTGTTACCAGACCAACCCGAAAATGCTGCTGACGAGGCTCTCCTCCCTCCGCTCTGTTTGTGCTGTCCGCTCTGTGAGAAAAAAAAAAAAATGACATGAGGACAACAAAGCCTCTATAACTTTGATGGCATTTTTAAATATTCATCATCTAGCAATTAATTATAATTATTCAGCAAGCACATACCTTTTGTTGTTACTCTTGGGCTGTGTAGCTGAAAACAAAGCACATAAACATGAGTTTCAGTTTTGAGGGACAGGGAACTATGAAGGAGGCTTTCAGCAGATTAGTAATAAACTAGTTATTCTGTCCTCCTTGATAAGCAATAATCAGGACTTAATTAGATAGTAGTTTATTGTTTTTCCCTTTTTCACTTTTTTCTCCACCTGCCATTTCCCCTTGTTTTTTGAGCTGAATGTAACAGAGGATGTGGACATCCTGGGGTGTAGAGGCTGCTTGCCAACACCAGTGAAAATCTGTCTGGTAAATACGAGCCGGCAAATCACGACGTGTCACATAGCAGCGTTTGTATCTTTCCAACCTGTACTACATCTTTTTACAGACTTCAATTCAACCAATCAAACTTTATTTGTACGGCACTTTTCATCAGGCTAGTGCAGCTTAAAGTCCTTCACAGAAGATTGATGAGCTAACGACCTACTGGCCTAAAGCCAGAGCAATTATATATTTGTACTTTTTTTTTTTTTTTTTTACAGAACAGTAAGGCAGAATTACGGTTTCAGTCTACAGCCAAAATTAAAATAAACACGAAACACAGATGAACATGCCGTTTCCTGCCGTTATGTCAACAGAGTACACAGGCCTGTCACCAGCTCAGTGCCGTTACACCAGAACCGCTACGGCTGCACTGAGCTCAGGGATTAAAGTGTGAGCTTCTGCAGCCCTGAGGTAAGTTAGACAGTCACTAATCAAAGAATCTCACATGGAGGCTCCAACATTTACAGAAACCAACTTGGGGGCATTTTAATAAAAATCTTTTGAACCATTTTTTTTTTTTTTTAGGAGTGGAGGGAAAATACCTTTAGAATCTGGTGTTGATGTGGTGAATTTGAGGTATTGTTGTTCTAGGTCTCTGAGTCCATCATGGTCATCCTTACATAGACTCTGGGCTGACCTGTTGGCATCAATAGCCTTTCTGACCTCTCCCAAGCAGAACAAAGCCTCACAGTAGCGGTAGTGGCCCTGCAAACAAACCAAGCATTGGTCCTATCAGTAACGGACATTAAGTACATGGAGTCAACTGCAGTGACAGTTCACACTGTGACTTCAGAGACACTGCTCATGATATGAATATCAGATATCATAAACTATATTTGCACAGTTTCTTTTTGTGATCTAATCCAAAATCATAAGTATATAAATCTATAAATGTGTCTATAACATTTTTTATTTTAATTATTTTAATTTTTTTTTCAGGGCAAGTTCAATTAAATTCAATAACACAACCCTCAGTTACTTTGACAAAAATAAAATATTATTTTACAGCAGCATTTAACAGTGTTACAAGTCCTTGAATATCTACTCAGCCACATTTAATTTATCTGGCCCCTGTGGTGCAGTAAAGTGCAGGGCTCAGCATCAGTACTGATACCACTGCTTGACTGAACACCACTAACTTTTGTGTAGTTAATTATGGATTTCACTGCCCATACTACACCACAGTAGCTTGATTAGAAAAGAGATGAGTACCTTTGCCCAGACTGGTTTTATCAGAGTAGCACGTTTTCCATCACCAACTGCTTTTCTGCAAAATCAAAAATTCATGTCGGGTTAAAACATTCCTTAAACCTTGTACCTTTGATGATGACCACCACCATTAAAAAAAATAAAAAGGCAAAATTCACTCCTGCTCTGGGTGACTTATTTATCAGGAGTTAAGGAGCTGCCGTTTCATGACACACAGAGACACAAAGTAGAAACTATAATAATGTATTGTGGTAATGGTTTGTGACACTGATACTAATTTTATATAATGCAAAAAAAAACAACTCAGTTTTCATCAAAAAAAAGTATCTTTTAATAGGTTTCTACCTCAGTATCACCTCTTACAAACAGGAGCAACCTCCAAAGTTAGTTAAGAAAATGCATACATTGCTCCTATCACTACTATATTACTAATACTATTATTTTTGGCCACTTAGGAGTGATTTCCAACTCTGACACATTTGAGAAATAAAATGTCTTGGCTTCTTTTCTTTTTCTCCATTTCCAAGAAGTGAGAGGTCACTGAAATTACTATAATTAAAGGTCAATAAAACCAATGTAGGCCACAGCTTTCATGGATTTTCATTAAATCAACTACTCTTTTTTAAATACTCTTTTCAATGTTGACAGAAGTGCTTTTTAAATTATTACAGCTAATTACTATCTACAAATCTTAATCATCTTTGGATCAGATTAGATTAAACAACTGTTCCACTTACAGTGGGGGCTTCAGTTATTTACAAACGAAAGATGCTCCAGAAAAAGTAATACTTACAGCCACATCTCACTTTTGATATAGCAAAGGGCTCTGTTTCCATAAATGAAGTGGTTGTCAGGGCTGGATGGAAACGGAAGAAATTTCAGTTTACAAAATACCCAAATTTAGTAGTTTATTACAGCTATAAAATGCAAAACTATTAAACTGAAATGACACATCATGGTGAACCTTGTTTTTAAATTTTATACATAGTATCTGAGAGGTGTTAAATCAGCTCTATGGTCTTTTTTGAGTGTTGTGGTTATGTGTTAAATACACTGTCAAAAAAACTTAGTGATTCATTGCAGGGCCATCATATTTTATAACATTACTGTACATGTGGCCCAAATAAAGGTTACTCACACTGGTAAAGAAAACATTCAATTCAGATTTAAGTTTCATGTCTGAGAAAAAGACACTTATATATAATATATATATATATATATATATATATATATATATATA
>CM076660.1:11575525-11759012 GCA_038496675.1 Rachycentron canadum | reverse complement strand
TATATATATATATATATATATATATATATATATATATATATATATATTACAACACTACTTACTAATATTTGATGGCTTTGGAATAAAACTTGACAGCGTCTTCATACTGTTGTTTGATAAAGTTATCATTTCCTTTTTTCTTCATTTCTTCACATTTCTGAATGAGGAACAAGACAAATCCAATTTCATTTTCACAGAAACATGAAAAAAAAAAAACACTATTTCAAATTTGATCCATCATTCGAGCATGTAAAAAATTCTGTATCAAATTATCATAATTCAACAATGCCACTGGCTGTTCTTGATATTCAAACAGGAGCATTGTTGTGTCTGCACAACATGTTGAAGCAAATAAGGAAAAGTTGTGTGTATCCACAGAAGTATGTGGATCATGTTACCTCTATTAGATACTGAGGTGGCCGAGCCATCAGCGCCTTCATTGTCTTCTCCAAGTTGGAACCCATGTTCTGAACATACTTAGCAACTGACAAGAAGTAAAAGAGAAGTATGTGTGTTAAGTTCACTTTAAAACCACAGATCTGAAAGGACTTCCCTTTTTATGAACTACGAGAAAATAGTCTGCATGAACTGTGGCATGACTGCGTCTCACACTCGGTGAAGATGATGTGCAGGGCTGTGTAGCAGGTGTGTGCGTGGCCGAGCTCCATGACGCGACTGCAAATAGTGGGTTCTCCTGTTCGCTCTAACCAGCGTAATGCAGTATCCAAAACCCCTGGAGAATTCTGGGGGATGGTACAAGGTCACACTCATACAAAAATCTCAAACAGAGCACCTATCACCTATTTGTGTTATAAACATAGGTATTCATTCAACTATATGACGTTTTTGGAGATTAGAACTTTTTGATGCATTGGAAAATATATAAGTATTTTTTAATTTGTGCCTCTACTATTTTTATACATGGGGAACATGGAAATTTCTTGGGATGCCACAACTCAGGAAGTCTGCTGATAACAAAAAACATACTATTTCTGATGCCAAAAATGTTTCTCACAGCACAGAACTGGGGTATCATTTTTATACATCATTTAATGGTTGCTGCCACTCAGCAACGACAACAAGGCACACAGACATGTGTGGGCATCATTAGCATCCAATGATTCTAACAGTTCAATTTTTTTTTCTTTTTTGCTCTGAGAATATTTACAAAGTAATTTATTTAATTAACTAAAAATATGCAACAACTACTTTACTTTACTTTTTTTGTTGCTCAAATCTAAAAGAAACAAATTATAAGTAAATCCAAAGCAGATTCCCAGATGTGATCATAAACGATGATTTCGATCTTCGTTAAAATACTGACTACATCAAGAGTACAGCATTTTTCTATCTGCAAAATCTTGAAAACACTGTATAAACATAGCTACCAAAGTTTTAACAAAACACAAAAACATCTTTACACTGATTTTAAAATTTGTGAGCAGTTTCTAAAGACAGGTAGTGTAAGATAAATTATGAAGAGGTTGATTTTTCTTAATATGGACCAAAACTGTAGAACAATCTGGCCACAATTATTATATGCAACTTCTGTAAATTTTGTCGAGAAACACCTTCAATCTTGCTTTTATGTAGACTGTATCCTGGATTTCACTGAATATTTCTTGTTATTGTTATTATTTGTTTTTTTATTACCATTAACCAACAGCTAAAAAGTGTTTGACATGCCTTTTTGGCCTTATTCGCTGATAACCTGGTGCATATTCATGATAATCCCCTTTTTAAGACTTACCAAGGAAAACATGTTGCTTATCGAGAAAACATGCTTTGTTTGGTCTCTTTTCAACTGAAAAAAAAGAAAAAGCAGTTTAGATCAAAAACTCCAAAATTGCAATAGACATTAGCTTAGACAGCTTGCACACTCAAGATTTTGGGTTTTCCTGCTTTAAACCGAAAAATCCCAAGAAATTCTGAACATTATTTATTAATGATAATGCTGTGTGTAGTTTTCCAACATAATACCCACCCTGTGTGTTTTCTCAATAAAGATACAACAAAGATGCTAGACTGATGTTTGTCTCCCGTAGTCTGAGAGTAAAAATGTTATATATATATATTATAACAAAGCCAAACTACAACAAACTGGATTAATATCTATTAATATCTACGGCTCAACAGAATATGTCACAGCCTACCCATAAATTTACACACACAGTATCAGAATAATATCAGCCATGCCAATGTTTCAGTAAAGCTCTACTACAGATGGTAGCTACTGGGGATAAAGCATCAGCACAAACAGAAATCACCACACTACAGTCTTAGAGGTGTTATGTAAAAAGTTAGCTTTAGACTAAATCACTACATTGTGAACTTACACTTCCTCTCTCCATGGCTCTAAGGATTGCTTCCAATATTTCTATCTTGTGCAACTGCTTCAGACTTATATCGTCACCGCTCCTACAAGGGAGAATTGAAAACTCCTCAGGACTCTAAGCATCAATGATGTGAGCGTTATTAATTGGGGGTTAAAAAATGATTCAGATCCCAGTCACAATTACACTTACTTGGACTTGATTAGACCTATTTCTACAGCCCAACAAGCAGTAGTGCTGGAGTCTTCACGCTGCAGAAGAATGGGAAGCCAGAAGGCACAAATTCTCATCCGCTGTCCAGCTTCTCTTCTGGTATCAGCAGGGATACGGAGCCATTGATCAAAAACCTCCTCTAAAAAATGAAAACATGCAGAAAACACACTTGGTTGGGATGCAGCACAGAATTTGTAACCTTTATTCTACAAGCAATGTCACCTAGCTGATTATTTTCTCTTTTTTTAAAAGCACTGTAGATTAAATAATTTCTTATCAGGAATTTTTTTGGCAACATTAAAACACAAGTATAAACTGATAACTGGCTTGTAATGTGAAATAAAGTTATGGGTGACAAACATGGACAGGGTTTGAAACAAAACATCTACAATGTCATGATTTTGCACTGAAAACTTATGATAAAACTCAAGTGTTTTTAAGATTTCAGTCTTTGGCAGCAGATCATGCAATATGTGACCAATGCTTGAAAAAAAACACATTTCCAAGAATGGGATTCAAACACATCCAAAAATGAGGTCATAGTGAAAACAATTGTTTTAGTGTGATCTGTACTGTGCAAAGCACGTCCTAACTTGCCACATGTGCTCAAAAGTAAAAATACATCAGGACTTTTACTTCAAAAGGTTTTTGTACTCATTATTCAAATTCTCACTTCACTCCATAGCTCTTCTTCTGTTTCATCTAACATACAGCACCATCGACCGTGTGCCTATCTCCACTAAGAGTCCCCCTTTGTTCATATTTGCATATGTGCTTAATCAGTCATTTGAAACATTGCTGCTTTGCTTTTGGACTCTATGACGCAAATGTTCCTTACCTGATGGCTTGAGGGTCATAGCTGTAATATGTCTCTGAGCGGCCAAAAGAAAAAAAAAAAAAAAAAAAGACAGTTTTAGTGACAGAAAACAGCAAGTTGGTTAAATACTCAAATTTTGAGTAGTAATTCATAACTCACATCATCCATCTCAGGTCTGGAGTGTTCCCAGCCACAGTCAGAATCAGAATCTGACATTTTGTCCAACTCTGTGAGAGAATTTGTGAAAATCACTCAAATATTTAAATACAGGAAACATCATGCCTCTTTTGGTAATGCAGCTGTTGGTGATGACCCAAGGATTCAAGTCTATGCAAGTTTGTTATCTTATATAGAAATGATAGGAGTGGCCTCCTGAAGGTTATATATTGTGAAAATGGGAAAACAGTACCAAAAATAAAACTTAGTGTTAGTTGTTTCCCTTTCTATTAGACACCAAACCTCTGTAAAGTTTGTTTTTACATCTATGGAAATTAATCATAACCTTGCAATGATTGTGAGGTAAACAAAAAAATGTAGCTTTCACATTACAAAGCAGGAATATCCAAGAAATGAAATATAAAATATGCAGCATCATGTAACATCAAGATGTGAGCCAGTGTCATTAGCGTGCTTACTGTGCCAAAGCTGTGTCTCAGTGAAATGAATCTGAATGTGCGTGTTTCCCGCAATGGAAATGACACCTGTGTGAGCAAAGCCCAAGGGAAGGGCGTAACTCTGACTTCACCCTCAACCAAGCTGTTGGAAATCACAAGCATAGGCCTTTTATCATCCTCTTCCCACCAGGGATGTAAAATAAATAAATGAAAACATGAACAGTAAATCTCAAGACAAATCTCATGAACATACTTCACACTATGAAGAGAGACAGTTTTATAAAGCTGTTGATTATGATGTAGTGAAGTTCTCTCAATTTTTTTTATTTGTTATAACTTTAATATCTAATGTGTCTTGTTTAAGAAATGTTAGATATTTTCTATCTATAACATTTGTACATTAATTTCTATCAAAAGGGACCGGATTTAATTGGAGAAAGCTAATTAAGGAGGAATTAATTGAAAACACATCTGACTAGTTTGACTAGTTTATCTTACAGAGACATTACTCATGTTTGACCAAAACGGCCATATATATATATACTGTATATAACATAAATACATCCATGAATGTAAAGATAAGGCTGTAGGACAGAATAAACAGGTTAATGCTGTGACTAATACAAGCTGTTATAATAAAATGTCGCCACTTTATATATTTAAAACAGTTATTTATCTAAACCAAATCCCTGAAGACTCCGGCAACATTAGCGCCACGTTAGCAATTTAGCATAACAGCCAACCTGCGCAATGTAAAAATGCTGCCTTATGAACATTTACAGTATTATGTTACACCGCTGGAAGCTACATTGACTGTTAGCTGTTTGTATTATAATAGTTGTATTTCAGCTATTTCCTCATAACGTGGCACAGTTTTAATGGCTTTTGGAAAAAAAAACGCCACGACACTTTCTTCCTACTTTGGTTTCAGCGGCGGACCAGGACCCGGCACAGAGTCGGGCCAGTCGGCGATGTCGGGTTTTTAAAAAAGTGATCTAGATAAACGATGATGGAGGGGAAAACACTCACGCCGCGTTAGAGGTTAGCAGGAGTTGTTTCTCTAAAGGTGCTCGTCCTGTTCATACTAATGTGCGGAAGTCAAAACTGATGCGACGCTGTCGGCGTGACGTCAGTCTGCGTGAGAGGCGGGTCTTCTTCTGACCTGACGCTTCGCCGCCACCAACTGGTGCGTAACAGTAACAACAACAACAAAATGATGATAACGATCATCATCATCATAACAATAATAATAAATATAGTAATAATAATAAGAAGAAGAATACTTGCTTTACCACTATCAGCTGGATATAATATTTTTAAAAATCATATCTTCTCAATAAAATTTGTTCTCCAAAGGTAAGGAAATGAAAAAGATGGCATTGATGTCCTGATTTGATTTTAAAATTTTTTCATTCAAAATTTTGAAAAATCTCTTTTAACTCTTCTTTCAGCTCTACATTTCTGATGATAAATTATCATTTGTGTCTTTAATTTTTTTTCTTGTCCACGAAAATCACATCTTCCCGTATTACGTTTTTCCTACTTTGAAGAGTGTGCTATTTACTCCTGGTACTGCAGTTCTTTAAACCTCAATGTTATTAAGGCTTTTCACTTGTTTCTGTTTCCTTTTAATTCTGTAAAGTCACTTTCTCTTCCTCTTTTCCTCACATTGCCTTTTTGCCATTTCCTTCCGATCTCTGCTTTATGGCCTAATCTTGATTTGTCTTCTATTATTCTATAAAGTTACATCAATGTGACTATTTTTTGTGTTTTCCATTGTCACCTTATCTGCTGGTTAATTTGCTTTAATTCTGATATGCGCTGGTATCCATATGAATATACTCAGTATTTTAATCGAATATAATGCTTGTATGTTTACCAAAATATCCAGTCTGCTCTATAGATAATTACTTTAAAGAGGTTAATGACAAACTGACTGAATTCTTTGAATCATCTGCATAGATCTGGATGTAACTGCAGGGAGACTTTCAGCATGGGTCTTAACTGTACATGAATCCAAATGTAACTTTGTCTTTGTTCCTCTCTTCTAGTAATGTAAGATCAATCAGCTCTTTCTAAAATATCAAAATCATTTAAAAGTGACATTTAAATTGATTGGTAATATTTTTATTATAGACAAGAGAAATAATTACCCTGACTATACATGCACAAACAATTCTTCATTATCAATAGCATTCTGTAAGGTATATGCAAATTCTTTTTTCTTAAAATAGAGCACTATTTATATATATTATATATTATATTATATATATTCATATGTGTGGTCTGTTAAAGGAAAATGACACCTTTGTCACCTACTTTTGCACAAATCTAAAGAGAATAAGAAATTTATTCAAAATCAACGATGTGATAGTAGTTTCCTTAGGCGTACCATGTTAAGTGCTGGTATGTGATTGAACACTATTCATTTCCTTCTATTCTGTCTTAAACTCAAAGTCATTCCTCTGCCGGAGCAGGCTGTAGAAAATTTTCTCAGGGTACAGAAAAAAGTTTCTGTTCCGCTCCAGGTCCTGAGCATTTATGATACGAGTCACCAAAGCTTGTTGTATGGCTGGGGACTCACAGGGGTGATGTCGGACACTGTGACTAACATTTCTCCACGGCTCAATGACTAACAGACCCAACATGGCCGCTTCCCCCTCCCTGCTGAGGTCAGTCAAATTATTGAATGTCTTTCTGTTTACCACACCTACAGTGATTTCATCCTTTCCCTTTAACACACTGATTCCAAAGTCTTCTCTGGATCCATGTGTTTTACAGCTATTCCTAATTTCAGCCGTTGCATTGGATCCAACAGTCTCATTAAAACTAACATGACTGACATTAACATTATTTGAGCAGGTTGTACTAGTTACACTGGATATGTTAGTTTGTCTCGGTCCGCTGGTTGTCTTGGTTCTGGGTTTTCGTAGACGGGGAGCTGGAGTTTCCTGGATGTTTTTACGTAAATAGGCTGTGTAGCCCTGGACCAGGCGACTTAACCCCGTCTTATATGACAGACGTAGAGACTCTGCTGTTCCTAATGGCACAGAGTGCAGCCGGACCTGTTGAAACAGAAGTAAAGGCGATGACAGATCAGGTCAAAATCACAAAGAATTCTGTTCATATTTGATGATACAGTACTTCATGACTGGTGGATTTACATGTTCTAGCATTTCTAAATTTAATGCAGAAGAGCTTTTATTGTTCATCTGTCTTCTCCTAACCTATAACTGTGTAATGCATGACTTGTTTGATGACTTAATGGTAGTGTAAACAAGTTGTGAACTGCAGTCAAATATTTTCATGTCTTAAGTCATGGCAAAGTAATTAGCAAACAGTTGGCAGCCAACACTTTTGGCAGCTGCAAGGCAACATTATGATTCACTTGGAGTCATGTTTGAATCCATGATGACCCTAAGAAACATGCAATTTTGCTTTTTTATCTGTCCTGACCTGGTGGATTCTTATGTGCAGGTGAAATGCAGCTCCTGTCAACCACTGCTGCATGGACACCGAACTCATTCTCTTCTTAGTGGTCATCCTCTCATAATGGTCAATCAGCTCAAGTTTCAGCCAGGTGTCATAGAGCTCTGTAGTCTCTGCCATCTTCTCCTGGTTGTTGGCAATGCCAGGGACCAGGCTGAGGTAGCTGTGGATGAGCCTGCCAATTCTTGAGGAGCTGCTGATGCCAAAAACCCGCTTAGCCTCTGTGGATTCTTGTGCTCGAACCTCGTGATATAATAATAAATAAATTCGGTTCTGTTTGAGTATTATGATTCAAAACAAACAAACAAAAAAAGACTACATAGAGATACAACCCTGTGAAAAATAAATTTGAGATTAAAATAGTAGCATTTGGACTCAGGTCATAACTAAAACAGTAGCTATAATGAATGCATTAGTTTGTTTTATAAACAAATACACATAACTGGGTGGAAAATATATGTAGGACATATGCTTAAGGAGGAAAAAGAGCAGAGAAAACAACACTGCCTTTATATCTATGCTGGCTGCTTTATGAGGCAGTGGTACTTTGTGCTAACATCAGTGTGCTAACATCCTTACAATGACAATGTTAGCATGCCGATGCTCACTAAGTTTTACGCTTACTCATCGTATTTAATTTTGTATGTTAGCATGCTAACATCTGCTGATTAGCATTAAATACAAAGTAGCCTATAGATGAATATAAATGTCATTGGGCTTGCAGTTAAGTTATTCACCAAATGACCACGTTGACCTGATAATAGAGCAAGCAGATCCTCAGTTATTAAACTCCATCCTATCAAGTTTCACAACAGACACAAACAAACACCCTTTCACCCCAGCTTATCAGGAGGTTACTTTGGCTATAGTTATTTTGAAACAGGACTAAGGAGACTACAGCTACACTGGGGTCTGTGTGAGGCTGTAATAATAAAAATTTTAAATTTGACCTGAATATGGTACCAGGTGAATAATCAAAGGATTATTAAAGTAAACAAACACTGTGGGCACCAAATTTCATGGCAATCAATCCAGCAAAATTTCCCTAAAAACAAAATGTCAACCTCAGAGTGGTGCTGGAAGAAAAGGCATGTGATTACCAAAGTCAGTGCAAGATTCAACTGTTTTGTCAGCTTTTGAGAACTGCAAAAACCTATAAAAAATATACATTTGGCAAAACAGGAACGTTTTACCTACTTGTTGGGCAACCTGATCAAAAAGCATGGACAGGGCCAGGGCAACAACCCCTACTCCTCCATAGGTGACTCTGGTGCTGCCTCCCAGCTCTGCATTCAGGTTGAGGCTGAATTTCGTCTGCTGCTCCCTGTTCATGCTCCGCTGTAAGAAAGCATATTGATGCTGCACAGCTGCAGAAGAGTCCAGTGACAAGAAGGTGGTGAGGACTGGATCCAGGGATATATCGGGGATGATGCTTGCATCTCGGGCCACAAAGAACAGCTCCTGGACAGTGGCTGAAGAAGGAAGACACAAACTGCGACCCATCAGGATCATGGCTGTTATATAGCTGATATATCTGTTTGTCTAAGCAGTATATGTTGGTATGTGCATGTGTGTGAAACAGGTCTGGTTGTTATCTGTGCTTCTGACCCTCTGTGTGTTTATTTGCCCCTGTTCGAATTATGTTATCAGACTAGTCCAACGAAGTACTCATGCATATGCAAGACAGCTCATAAGAAATTAGGCTTTATACAACTGTTACAGGACCTTCAACCCTATCTTCCAGCTGGGGCAAATGAATAATTTACTAATGCTTTGTAAAATAGCTATTACAGATAAACAGACACTTATAGCTTTTGTATTGCCAAAGTACTTTTGACTACTTGGCTTTAATTCATCAAGGAGGACTCTCTAATCAGATGTTTGATTGTCTTCTGTAGAAAAGTGTTGCAGGCTATCTGGACGATATTGTGTTTATACAAAAATATTCTATCTCTCCTCCTTGAAAGTGAAGGCTGGCTAAATAGCATAAAACATTGTCCCACAAAAAATCACACATAAAAGTAATGATGCTCTTGATGATATCATTTAAAAAAAGAGAAAAATCACTGAACAAATATCCCTGCCTCAGCAAATAATATATATAATAACCATCTGTTTCAAAGTCAGTGCAGTCTATGAATGACACTGAAGTCATTGCAGTTTTTGTAATCAAATTGGCATTTAGACTTAGACACAACCACTGAACATTAACCTTAATGTCAATATACAAGCAGTCAGCTATGCTGGCCCTTCAGCAAACTTCACTTTCAGTGACTCTGGTATGAAGTCAAAAATATATGATGTCCAGACATAATCTCAAAGCCCTGTGTTAGTGTAAATAGTGTAAATACTCTAAACTACAACTGGGGTATGTTTAAAAAGAACTTTAAAAAATACACCTGTATCTTGTACTGAACTTATACCATGACAATAGTAGTAGCAAAATGTTCAAATCTATATATACTGTATTTCATTGTATATTTATATTATTTGTATTACTTACTTTATTGTAATTCATATTATAAACTATGTCACAATATTGTATATAATAGTATGTCAACAGCACATCTAGTTGACTCCATATATCCAGTTGTTCACAAGACTTTAGATGATATACTATATCACATATTCTACTGTATAATGGCCTATGTATGTAATAGAGAAGAACGCTGTGATACAGTGTATAATGAAAAATACAATACATATAAATATTGTTGTGAAAATACATTATGGATTAGTTTAGTTCAGTTTGGTTAGTTTAGCAGTATTTTTGCCACAGCAATCACTAAAATATCTTACAGTTTTACATAGTATATTATAGTACACAGAATACATATTATAGCTTTTTCACATGCAGGTCTAAACAGTTTGCTTATACTAAATATGTATTATCAATATTTGCACATCAACCCATCTCTACAGATAAACATATTACCCATTAAATATTCATCCCAGAATTCTTTATACTGAAATGCACAGTCATCATCATAGTTATAGTCTGACCAGATAATGTCAAACCAATCTTGATTTGACATTAAACCAAATCAACAATAATTATTCATGGATTAAAAAAAAAAAAAAAAATCAGAGCTAAAAATGTAAACGTATTGTTCAAAGAAGTCAAATGGGAAAACAAGGCAATGCTCAATGTCCCACCCTTCATTCAAACTATATGGTACTTAACCTGTAAAATATGAAATCTGTCTACTTTAACTTTATTATTTATTTGTAATAAATAATATTTTGTCCATTGTGATGAAATTCTGGTGGTATCATTCTGGCTGGCATCATTGTCTTATTCTGGATAAAAACATCCAGTTCCTTCCAGAGAGCTCTGGAAAAGGTGCAAATGTGTCATAGTCTCAGTTTGAGTTTTGCAAAAAAATATAATAGGCGAAAACTGTGTTAGGTACTGACTTGTAGGATAGGATCTGTGTAATAATGTAAAGGAAACCTCTTTTACTTTGTTAGGAATCTGTGCATCCAAACCTTTACCCGACACATATTATTATTACATATAATTTTTTTATTTAATAAATCTCGATATTTTTTAATGTAGAAATTCACAAGAGTAAATGTTACTACTTTGATCATAGACATCGGAAAATATCAATGGGAATGGGAATCATATCAAGCAGTTTTCAAAAGTTTCAATTTATTTTTTAAGATGATTTTATTTTATTTTGTTTTGTTTTTCCTTACTTTGGTGATGAGACAGTATGTTTGTTAATACTGTTGCTTATTCTAATTAATTCTGGCCTGATTTGACCCCGGCGTACTGTTCCGTACTAACTCGGCTATCTCCGTCGGTCACATGACCAAGATTTTGCGGTTTTCAAGATTACGACATTTGGTTTTGTAAACGAGTCTTTGATAAACGGACTGCTCGCTTTAATCTGCGCCCCTGAACAAAAACAACCGTGTTAACGAAACGGTTTTTCTTTTTCTGCTTTGACATCATAATTGAATAAGTGCCTCTGATCGCGATGTGATGACCTAATGTCCAGAGTATCGCGTTGACGCCGGGATGACGTCAGTGTCTGGACCTGCACGGCTCGGTCTTCACGCGGAGGAGGTCTGTTCATGCTTCAGGTCGGTGGAAACAAAAACAGGTGAGTAGCTCTGCAGACACCAGCTACATGTCATGTTAAAGTACAACATCAGTGACCGGACGGCGAGCAGTTTTCACGGTGATTTACTTCTCTGTTGTAGCTGAGTTAAACGCTGCTACTTGTTTTTAAGCTAACTGACCCACAGACAGTCGACACATGCAAAGAAAACCCTGAATAAATGAGAGCAGGCACATTAGGGATCATGCTTTCTGTCTTTAGTGTTAAAAATACCTTCACAGTCTCAACTAAATCGGACACCTATGTGTAGATTTTGGCCTCAATCACCAAAACACAAAATGAGTGAACGTGTTGTGAGCACAGTGTTTATCTGTGAAGTATAGATCCAGAAAAGGTCAGATTTACATGTGGGCAAACTGTCAGGTTGCCCCAGACCTCCAGGTGCCCCTGAAGTCACAGGTCAACTCCACATCATTTGATCAATTGCAAATGAGTATTTCACCTGTGACAGGCCCTCCTTAGAGCCTTGTCTTGTAGAGGGACAAGAAAGAAATATTTCTAGTTTATATTGAGAAAAGTTCACTCTTTTCAGTTGGCTTTGATTTTATTTCCTTGTCTATAATTAAAAATATATAATTGTAAGTACGAGATAAATTGTGTTTTAGCTCTGTTTTTGGTCTCTACCAATTCCTGAGATAAATGCCTGACTTTTTAGCTGTTAAATGTTCTTCATCTGGCATTTGATAATTCTGACTGTATGCTGGTTGGTGCTTAGCAGATACTGCACAGTGAGTTTTTAGAGCTTTTCCTCTGAGAACAGTTTGATGTTACAGTCGAGAACAGCACTTGGAGTGTGAACTAGATCAGTAAAGTTGTGGAGCAGACAGTCAAACAATGAGCAGAAACTGAGGGGAGCTGCATATTCAGGTAATAATCCTCTGTGTTTCCATCTCTACTTTGTCACATCGTGACTGACAATGTATAACAATAAGGTCACATGGTGTATTTTTATGATTATACGTTCATGCCCGAAATTATTCATACCCCAGGCAAATTTTGACTTAAAGTTACTTTTACTCAACCAGCAAGTTTTTTCTTGATTGGAAATGACACAGGCCTCTCACAGAAGATAATAAGACAACGTACAAGAGGCATCATTGTGGAAAAAAATATTTCTCAGCTTTTATTTACATTTGAACAAAAAGTGGCATGTCCAAAATTATTCATACCCTTCTCAATAATCAATAGAGAAGCCTTTATTGGCTATTACAGCAATCAAATGCTTCCTATAGTTGCTGACCAGCTTTTTGCATGTCTCCACTGGTATTTTTCATCTTTAGCGATTAGCTCCAACTCTTTCAGGTTGGAGGGTCTCCTTGCCATCACCCATTCAACAAAATTGAAATGTTTCATTTTCAGCTGACACATTAACACTCACTGACATGATATGGAAAGGCTGCTTTTTGTCTAAACTTTGAGGCTTGTGTAAAAGGCATATAGCATGTAATAATCATACATAGTGTGTGTGCAGGCAGCAGCATAGAGATCAGTCAGTTCTGCAGTGCATACAAATACACTAATAAATCAGATGATGAATTTTTCATTCCAGGTTGTCCAGCATTATGAGTCAGCGGACGGAGCGACGGGGGATACATGTGGACCAATCAGACCTGCTATGCAAAAAGGGATGTGGTTACTATGGCAACGCAGCATGGCAAGGTCTGTGCTCCAAGTGCTGGAGGGAGGAGTACCAGCGGGTACGGCAGAAACAGATCCAGGACGACTGGGCCTTGGCAGAAAAGTAAGAGCTTTTATTAGCCTGCACCTTCAGTTCCCGGGTTTTTAAACATTTCCATTACAAGTCCATCTCCTGGTAAACAGAGGCCTCCATCTTCATGAAATTGTCTGGATTTGTAGGTGCAGCTTTTGTACAATTAGTCAAACAATTGTAGACACATATCAAAGTTATCGCCGTTGTCTAAAATATGTTTTTTCTCAGCTGATTGCTTTTTTGATGATAACAATGCTTAATTAAAATTTTAGTCTGCATATTTTAAAAACATAATACAACAACTGCAACTTGAATATGATAAACAGCATCATTTGGGCTCTTGACAAAGGCAAACAAAGTGTATCAGCTCTTTCTACCGATTTTATCCAATGCTGTTTATACTGTGGCCCACAATATTTCAATATTTCAGTATCACTTGAAGCACACCACCACCAATTTGCTGGCTTTTTTACCCGTAGCATAATAATTAAGGATGCAAGCACAACTTTGTCAGTGACACTGTATATATATTTGCCAACATATGATGGCTCGAATTGCTTTTGATGTGTAAAATTGATTACCGACAATTTCCTGCGGCCCTAGGTTGCAACGAGAGGAGGAGGCAGCATATGCCAGTAGTCATGGAGCGCAGGCCCAGTCCCAGTCCCACGCCCAGTCCACAGCACCACACCCAGGACATGCCTCTCTAGGACCCTTCTCCAAGTTTGAGGAGAAGAAAACCAATGAGAAGACGCGAAAGGTCACCACCGTTAAGAAGTTCTTCAGCCCCTCATCTCGCAGTGCTCCCAAGAAAGGTATGACATTGGTGCAACATCACCTCAGTCCACTCTCCAGTTTGACTGGTTCGTTCCTGAGCTCACTTCCAATATAGATGACATCATTCATCAATCATTCTCAATATGTAAGACAGACCTCCCCTGTCATACCAGCTTCTGACAAAAATATGTTGTGAATGCCAACAAGACATTTTAATGTGTGTGTAAATAATAAACTGAATGATAACTGAATTCCATTTAGTTATGTGCTTATGTTAATAATCTCCTATTAGAATAAAAAATATGCCCCATGGCAGGCAAAAGTTTTTCTTTTTCTAAATGTGGTTCCTCCTCATCAGAAACCCCGGAGGGAAAGACACCCAGTCCATCCATTAGCCGCCACGCCAGCTTTGAAACAGACCAAGTGTCCAGGGACTTTGTGGACTTCTTGAAAAACCTCCAGAAGCCTGGCAGGGAGATCCATAAGCAGTGTCGATCCTTCATAGTGAACATGTCCAGCAAGAAGGTACAAAATTTTGATTGTTTTTGTTCATTTTTAAGTCCATAATTTTATCACAAATGCCAGTGTTCTTTATTAATGGATGGTTAATGCAAAATTAGAAAATAATTATATAATAATAACTCTAAGACACAAGCACAGATTCAGGACCTGATTTGATATGACATCTGTTTCTTTCAGTTTCTTTTCCAGCTGAAATTTCACTTTTCATTGCCTCCCTTATTTAATTTATGGTGTATGCTTGTCAAAAGCTTACTGGATATACTGTAGGTCTGATACAGAAGTGACAATAGAATGACATTCACGTTGGAGGATGTGCATGAAACTTATATGAGCCAACACTGCTTCAGTGTAGGTTTAATGTGAGTTTAACTACAAAGGTGACTAACCACTGAAACATGAATCATAAAAAGCTGAACGCTGTAGACCGTTCACTGCACATTGTTTTCATACTGTTCAGTGTGAAACATTTCTTTGTGTTGTGTACAAAACTTTGTGATGAATGCATTTTAATATGTGGCTTACAGACGGTAATTAAGCAAAATTACTTTTTGGCCACGTATCAGCCACAAACAGCTGAAGATTCAAGAGGCTCTGTATAGCAAATGCAGGCATACAGTATGTACATAGTGTATGCCTGCACTCGCTCTTTAGTGCTGCTTTGGGAATCATGTAGATATTTAAGTGTTCATAAAAATACTCTTAGTCTTACTACTCAGTTTCTAAGATGAATGATTATCAGGAATCAGGACCCAGATCGATTTACTGTGACCTTCTAACTTCTTGTCTCAGGAACTCAGTGCTGATGAACTGTCAGAGTGCGTTCAGGACTTCTACCAGAACATGGCCGACCGCTTGATGAGTCACTTTAAAGGTTGGTTCAGATAAGCTTCTTTCAGCCACATTCAACAATCATGTCACATTAAAGAGTCCTCAATAAATCTGAAATCCATCTAATTTCGTGAACATGCTCCTGTTGATAAACCCAGAGTTAATAGAGTTGTATGATAACACTGTCTATCCTGTTAGTGAGTGTGAGGCTGTTAGTGAGGACACAGTGTGTAGTGCTCACTAGATGGCAGCACAAGCAGATTTTCTCCACGTAGGTGTTAAAACTTGGCACTGCAGCTGTAACCAGTGAGCTTGTTGTTTACCAGGCTCTTCAGATTCTGTGGAGCAGGTGATGGACCAAGTGGAGAAGTACATCATGACTCGTCTATATAAGAGCGTGTTCTGTCCAGAAACCACTGATGATGAGAAGAAGGATTTGGCCACTCAGAACAGGATAAGGTGGGCCTCCCTGGATCCAAGTCAGCCAGTGATGGTTTGCCAATAATAATATAAATCAATAGAGCGAGAGTGATGACGAGGAGTGGAAGAGTACACACATATTCAGACTGTATGCAGACTGGTTTTAGTGTTGCATTTAGTGGAGGAGTTGAAAGCATCACAGCACAACACGTCTCTTTAATCTGCAGCAGTCTGTGAACACTTCTGTCTGAGTCTGTTTTTGCAGTTGATTACACAATGGCCATTTTTAGCAGCTTTCTCCATGTTTTTCCTTACATGTGACTACACAATGGCAGCTGTTAACTGCAATTGGTGTCACCCAGGGGGAAGTGACTGCAACAAATGTTTGTGGTTACATCATTGATCCAGTGAACATAAATTGGATTTTTTGTGTTTCAGGGCTTTACACTGGGTGACCATTCAGATGCTCTGTGTATCTATGGATGAAGAAATCCCTGAGGTCTCTGAGAATGTGGTCAAAGCAATAACAGGTTAGAAAGTATGCTTGAACTGTGTGCTAGATAGCGCACATACTTGCGACACAATGTGTCCTGTTCACCCACACAATACTTTGCTATTGTGGTGGAGGCAGAATCTCAGAGACAAATTTCTCAACAAGATAAAACAAGAAAACATAGGTGTGGCTAAATACCATGGGAGGAAAGTGAGTACTGCTGCAATTAACAATTATTTTCACTATTGAATTATCTGCTAATTATTTTCTTGAGCCAATTAATATTAAAAAAATAGTGAGAAATCAGAATTGCTCTTTCTTGCAAACCCTATGTTTTGTCCGACCATTGGTCCAAATCCAGTTACTCAGTTTACTGTCATGCATTTACATTTGAACAGATGTATCTAGTCACATTTTTACACTTCTGCTTAAAAAATAATGAAAACAATTCATTCATTATCAAAAGAGTGGATCCATTGTTTGTAGAGCAATTTATTGGTTATTTCACTAATTATTTCAGGCCTAAATTGATTTATTTTATAACAACCTGATGATCTGTTAGTCTGTCTGACATCTATCTATGTATCGCTGACTCTTGCAGATATCATTGAGATGGATTCAAAGAGGGTTCCTCGAGACAAACTTGCGTGCATCACACGCTGCAGTAAACACATCTTCAGTGCAATTAGGATCACCAAAAATGAGCCGGCCTCTGCTGACGACTTTCTCCCTGCACTTATTTACATTGTGCTCAAGGCTAACCCTCCACGACTTCAGTCCAACATCCAGTACATCACTCGCTTCTGTAACCCCAGCAGGCTGATGACTGGAGAGGATGGATACTACTTCACCAACCTGGTCAGTTTTTGCCTCTGCTTGTCAGAGCNAAAAAAACCAAAAAAAAAAAAAAACATGACAGCAGCCCATGAGCCATGATAAATAAAAATACCCTGCAAATGTCCTGATCAATCATGCCACAGGTGTTGTTGACAGCAGATACTATCAGGTGCACTGACCACAGAAGAACAGCACAAACACATTTCATTATAATATGGAAACTCAAAGATTTTGTTCCTTGCAGTGAATCTGGTTAAGTGAAAAAGAAAGACAAACATTGCCTCACCGTTGTCTTTGAGGAGGCCTTCTGACAGCGAGGGTTCAGCCTCTGGAGGAGGGGTTAGGGTGTCGATGGAAAGCACAGCTGCATCTTGGGGAGTGTTTTCAGTGCTTGGAATTTGTAGTTCAGAGGGCGTTGTTGCAGCAATTTCCTCAGGAGGTGGTGTCTGTATTTCAGGAAGCAAGTTCAAGGATGGTTGGTCATGTGCGTTCTTGTCTGATCCCGGGGGTTCTGACATGGAGGTAATGAGTTGAGTGGCCTGAGAAAACAAATGACATGATTTCATTGTCAATCTGTGATACAAGTTTCACATGTGGGGATGTTAGACGTTTTCGGTCAATGCCAGTATTATGCAGACATAACAACATGTAAGTTATAACAGATCTTACTTTGTATGATTTTTACCTTTCCAATCGACTGGAGAGGCTTTTTGGTTTTCTTCCTGGTGGAGAAAATCTGATCGTACTCTTCCGTCCATTCAATCAGCCTCTTGCTTGGTTTTCTTATTCGCTTATGTGCTGAAAACGATTTAAAGGAAAGACACTGGCTTTTTTTCTAATTCCTGTAGTTTATAGTCTGCAAAACATTATGAGAATTTTAGTTTATTCTGAACAAAAATAAAAAAAAACAAAATCTGTTATCGGTTTACTTTAATGTTGGTGTGATTGATGACAATGGAGCAATCAAATCAATAAATTATGATATAGGACCAGGAGTCCTTTCATTTCTATATCAAGGCACGTTCAAACTTGACAGTCTGCTGGTTTTCTGTATATAAACATAGATAAATCTTTGTGCTGACTTTACTGTTCAAACTAGAGAAGTGAACATGCTCAGTGTGAATAAATATCACAAATGGTTATTAGCCCCTTAGTGTCTTGGTCTTTGTTCATCCTTGAAAAAGTCTAGTGAGGAGAAATGTGCTTCATATTTAATATAGTAAGAAATGAGGCACATTTGTTCTGGAAATCACAAGAAATCTCTGAGTAACTGGTAATTTACCTACTACAGAAGAACAATCTGCTCTTCTCTGTACAGTCATCTCATTGCCAAAATATGGCTCCATACACTGCTTCTATTGTTCCTCATGTTGTGACCCACTTCCCCAAAAGGCAATATCGAGAGAACTGTCAACTTGGACTATTAGGTGGAGGTGGGCTCCACCTAATAGTCCAAGTAATCGGTGCACTGTTTTTAAGCCTGCATTGTTCACATGAAGTCCATTTGTTGCTCATTTATATATTACACCCCTGATATCAGTCTCCAAATAAGGGTCCAATGGTTAGATGAGCCCACCTCATCCATACTATCACACTGGGCAGTATATAGGGCATTTACTGCAATGTGACGAACTTGATGTGTTTGTGCATGTTTGTGTTGAACTGCGGGTCAGACTGTTTCCGTACCTGTTGGAGCCTTGTCACGTCCTCCAGCGTTGTGCAATAAGTTTGTGTTACTCTCAGTGCAGTCTGCAACAAGGCCGTTTGGCTGTCCAAGACACAGTGTAGTATCGGACCCCCGCTGCTCCAAAGGCACCATGTCCTGTAGATTCTCATTTACTCTGCTCCACCTCTCCTCCTCCTCCTCCTCCCGCCGAACCGCTCTTTCACCATCTCCTGCCTGCCTCTTCCAGCTGCTGGCCTGCGTGCCCAACAAGGACTGGACTCTTGATGAGCAATTCACTCCTGATGAAGAGTCTGCTGTTGGTAAGGATGCCATTCCATGCGAGGACTCCAGTCCTGGGAACCCAGGCCCAGACCTGGCAGGACGACAAGGCACTTTGCGGTTGGCTTTCTTTTTCCCTCCAGTGCAGCTACCCCTTCTGTTATAGGGCCTCTTCGACATCTGACCTGTGCTGTCTTCACTGTGTGTGATTATAATTTTGTCTGGACTTGACTTTGAATTGTTATTGACATCATCTTGGCCTGTGGCTTTAGTCTCCCCAGGCATCACGAAGGGCTCCTCCTTAACATGTGCACTTGGTGGCCCGATCTCCAGTTCTAAAGGGGCGCCTTCTCGCTCTCTAGTGTCATGCAAGTCCTTCAACATCATGAGAAAAGTGCTGAACTTGTAGTTTGTGTCTGGTTTGAAAGAGATGGGTTTCCCATCGGCCTCATTTGTAAGGGACTGGAAGGATACCTGCTCCACGTTTTTAAAGGCATTCATAAAAGAAAAAGGTGAGGAAGGTGAGGATGAGGAGCAAATGTCAGAGGACTGATCTTCCTTCTTTGCTTTTACCTTAGAGGTAAGGGGTATGAAGTCCATCGGTGGAGTTGAGGATATGGAATGGCCTTCATCTTCGCTCTTGACATCAGCCTCAAAGTCAGTTGAATCAGAAAACATCAAAGGGGGGCTGCTACAGCTAGAGAGTGTGTCACGATCACACTCACTGTCACCATTGTCATTATAATGAGATTTAAGTGATTTTGTTTTAGTGCAAAAATCTAGCTTGGTTTCTGGAGCCCAAGCTTTTTTGAATGGATTTAATGGTTCTTTCTGCTCCGCCTCCTTTTTGGCTTTTTTCTGCTTCTTCTGCTCTGCCTCCTGCATGGCCTTCAGGGCTCTGGTCATCAGCCGACTGCTGGCTGGTAGATGTGCCGGCTGCTCATGTATGATTTTACTCATTTCAGCTAGAACCTGCTTTGATTTGTGGACACTTTTCTTGGGTTTCTCAGAAGACAGGCCTTCAGCTTTCCTCAATATTGAGTCCCCTTGCCGGTGAGAGGGTTGACTGTTACATGATGTACTAGTGACAGAAGTTATTCTTTGCGCTGAGCTGTCTTTTTGGTCAGAAGATGTACTTATAACATTGCTAGCAGGAGTCTTCTTATTTTCTGATTGCTCTGACTGATTAGAGGAAGTGGATGTCACATTGCTTGGGCTTACATCTAAAACTGGTGTTGTATCTGCCTCTGAGCTACCTAACTCATCAGCAGAGACACTTGTCCTGTTGGAGGCCAGGACAGTTTTCCCTTGTGATGATTCTGATGAGAGACGAAGTATACCATTCCCGCCATTCGCTTTTAACTTCACAACTGAGACCTTTATAGATTCTGAATTGAAAGTCTGATCTAAGGAGACACCTGCCTTACCATCCACCAAGTCTGATTGTTTAGAGGAAATGTTATTATCTGGTGTATTTTCTTTCTTTGGGCATCCAGTTTGGTCAGTGGGACTAATGGTTATGCTGGACTTTAGGAACTTCTTACCCTTTATGTCTTTGCGTATTAATTTGACAAAGGGGAACCTACACTTGGAGACCAAACTAGTTTGCTTTTCTATAATTGCTAATGATTCAGTAGAGTCAGGATTTAAACTGGACACTGGAGTTTTGTTGTTTAGTTTTTCCTCAGTTTGACTGGAAATTTTGTCAATTACATGGACCTTTTTATTAGCTATCATGTCAGGATGTTCAGTTCGACTGACACACCTTACACTTTCTGAAAACCTGGATTGGTCATTGAAACTAACTTTCATGCTGGGATCTAGGGTCTTTTTAACATCTGTGCTACCAAACTGGTCAGAAGCCGAGCCAATAACACTATTGTCAGTTATATTACTGGGTGCCTGTCTACACTTTGAGTATTCACACTTGTCAGAGGGCACACCAGTCTCAACAGACACTGGGGACTTCTGTTTGTCTGGCAGTCGTGGCTGATCAGCGAGGCTGCCAGTTATGCCAAAAGATCTAGTGGCAGTTGGGCTATTTTTACACTTTCCTAACTGTTGAGGAGGCAGATTTGCTTCAGCAGGTACCAGAGTCTTATGCTTGTCAGACAACCCTGAGTGGTCACTGGTCCCACCACCGGAGGAGACACTTGTAACCAGCATCTTTTTACTAACAAGTGATAGGTTCTTCTTCTTACAGGACACCTTGCTAAAGAGAGTGCGGTCTGGCATTGGACTGGTTGTTTTAGGTCGCCTGTCTTTGCCTGATTTACTGAACCAAAGTCCACTCTGAATTTCTGGCTGCTTCTTCACCTCTTTGACAACCGTCACAGACAGCTGAGTAGGAACTAGCTTAGGCTGACGTTCAAGTGCTTTAGGACACAAAATCTTAGGGACTGAGTCGAGGTCTGAATACGGGCATTCTCCATTCTCTCTATTTGATTGGTCTGGGCTATTGCGAAATGTCTTTTTAGAGTGTTTACTATTTGTGTCTTTTGATGATTTACTTGGTTTCTTCTTGCCAGAAGATTTTCTTAAAGTGCTTGGCTTTGCTGGAGCGGTTATTGGGGGTGAAATAACTGGGGATGAAATGGATCCATTGTTCATGTGTGATGTCTCAGGCAGAGCGGAGACAGGTGAAGTGGAGGGGGGAAAAGTTGGATGGGCCTTGTTCTCTCTCTCTGGTGTGGAATTGTCGTGGAAGGCATCATCTATGGTCGAAGAAATAGAGGAAGCCATTTTGGGTCTCTCCGGGAGAATAGATTCAGCTTCTGCCACACTGGATTTCCAGGAGTCCTGAAAACGCTTAGCAATCTGTAGGAAGGTAAAGCACAATACTCCTCAGTCTTTGTAAGTGTATCAAGTCTAAAGAAGAATTTGTTCATGATCATGTTTGAAGATGAATTTATTTCCAAGCTTTAACTATATGATGAAGAAAAGAAGCCAATTCTGGCCCTAGGGAAGCTAAACAAAGGAATTGGAAAATAGGTTTCAACATCTGATTCATTATAATCACTGCTGATAATCTTCTGTCAAAGTCATGTAGTCTCACAGAACAGTGCTAATTAACTCCTTACTAAATGCACACCTAACACCTTAAAACATATCAAATGTCTTGTTGTCAAAAAAACAAACAAACAAAACATTTGTCTCTGTTTCAAAGAAAAAAAAGATTTTGTTCTTAGTGTATAAGCTATAAGCTATAACACTATGATCACCCAGCAACAGTGACTTAGACCAACATTTTATTAAGGCTTTGATAAAATAGTAATTACAGTGTATTTGTAGTTCTGCTCTCTCTGCTTCCCCCTCCGACGCAGTAGGGGGAGCTGTTCAAATTCAAAGCCTCCATGGAAAGTGTGAGTTGATTTTTCCTCCACCCAGACGAGCTCCACAGGCTCACCAAAGGTCCTGACATGGTAGAGCCGACAGGGCCTGTCACTGGGCTCTAAGACAACAACAAAACAATCAGCCTCAATCTCGTGAGAGGATCACACATCACCCTGCACAGGAAATAGAGTGTAGAGTGCATTGGCAAAAGGCAGGCAACTTTAAAATGCAACAAAACTGAACTGTATAAAAAGAACCTTAAACATCACATGTTGTAAAATGGTCAAAATATAAAAAAAAATTGATGTAAATTGCAGTCATTTTTAAATGTGTACATTCACCTGAACCTACTGAGACATTAAAAAACCAGGCAAAAGTCAGTAGTGTTTGGGATTAACTATAGAAATCTACAGGTGTAAAGTGGACAAACACTTTTATAGTATGAAAGCATGATACAGTCTATATACAGTACTGTGCAAAAGTCTTTGGCCATGCTGCAATGCTTTAGCAATGCTGTAATGACTATATATATATATTTTTTTTCAGTCTCTTAATTAGAATACAACCAGAAAATACAGGAAATATGTAGTAGGATTAAAAAAAAACTAAAAATCTGAAAAAACAGCTTCTATAGCCTAAAGTGGTGAGTATTTCGTGTGACCTCCCCTCACACTGGAGCAATAGCAGGAACTTGGCTCTTAAACCTAAATGGGATGAACCCTAATTAATGTCATTGCTAACATCTGTATTTGTCCTATTTCATGTCAAAATGATACTGTGAAAAAGGTCCATTACACCAGGTTTGTGTAAGACTTGCTTGAGCATTACAGACACATGTTGCATGAGGTTATCTCATTGGAAGCTGCTAATATGTAAAAGATCAATTTTCAATCACATCGTCCTGTTCAAAATGCCAAAGATCACAGAATTACATAAAATCTAAATTTCGCATCAGCGAGGCCACTCTCAAAGTGAAATGAGCAAACAAACTTTTCACAGTTTCTTTCACAGCATCTTTTTGACATGAAATAGTTGACAAATATAGATGTTAGCAATGACACTAATTATGGCTCCATACCATTTAGGTTTAAGAGCCAGGTTCCTGCTATTGCTCAAGTGTAAGGGGAGGTCACACTGAGTACTTGCCACTTTAGCCTATAGAAGCTGATTTTCTTCTGTTTTTAATACTGCATAAACATCCTGTATTTTCTGGTTGTATTCTAATAAAGAGACTGAGAAAAAATTATATATGGTCATTATGGCACTGATAAATCAATAACTCTAAGGGTGGTCTAAGACTTTTGCACAGCACTGTACATGTCAATTGATATAGATGCTTAACTGAAGTGCAGTCAGTGAGGTTGGATACTGATGGCGATCCACTGGTTGAGAGTATGGTGTGATTTTTGTGAAAGGTCCACTTTTATTCTCAATTAATAATGTTTTAAAAACAGTTCTCACACAATACTTCTCTCTGCTGGGTAACTGGACCCAATGTGATGTACCAATAATGGAACAGTTCCCGGCACAATAATTATACATTTCTGAATCTATCGAAATTAATCTTATTAGGCTTTTTGATGTGGTCTTAATCTTTGGTCATTAATGTAAAAAAGCCCTGCAATTACCATCTGAACATGTCAATGAACTGACAACCAAGTAATCCATAGGACATAAGTTGAAAGCAACCCAAACACAATGCATTAGTCCAGGTAAAAACAGTAAGCCGAGGCCCACCTTTCACTCTGTGATACATTCCCTGTATGGGGTCAGTGATCACCTCACAGGGCCACCAGGGTCTTCGGCTGAACTTTGCCCAAATAATCTCACCCTCTAAAAACTTCACAGGCGGCAAAGGCTTTTTCTTCAGGCTGTTCTGCTGACGACAAGATGACAACGAAGAACAAAAGTGCAATGAGACGTCTGAGAACGAGTTTTGCATTTGCACCAACTGTGCCATGCCACAGCTCATCTCAACACGATTATGTCCATCGTGACCCATTTAAATATGTATTTACTCTATTGTCAATGTAGACATGTTGCAAAATCTAAAGTGTGATAGTTAGGTAATTATCATTCCTGCCTATTTAACAAACAGGATTTCAAAATCATGTTTTCAACCTTGTTGAACTTTTGACTTTTCTAGGCCTCTATTGGTCGTTGTATAAACCATGGCAGGAAATGTGAACCCACTGTGAAAACATCAAAGATGAAGAAGGCAACAGTGTTGATTTATATGGTGAAGAGAAATTGAGCACAAAGGTCCACTCAATAATTTTCTCCATTCAGTGGTGAATGTAGGTCGTGACATGTAGTTTAAGCTCCGTGTTTAGATTCATTTCCACATACTGTGTGTTTCTCAAAGGTCAACAACAGGCAAGCATGTCTTGGTATCGGTTTGCTTTCCATCAATAATTTTCACCAGACTAAACAGTGGAGAAAACAAGTAGGAAGACGATAGATGGGCAAAGACAAAAGATGAACTGTAGTAGTTTGTTTAAAATCACCTGCTCTCCGGTTCACTACCTTTTACATTCTGTTAATAATAATTCAAAGGTTTCAGTTTCCTACCAATGCTCTCTGCAGAGTTTTCTTTTCCTGTGATCTAAGTCAAACCCATCAACTCCAACTGGTTTCAAACCACAGTATCAAAACATTACAACCTGGTAGCACTTGAGGCTTCTGTCTTTCCCTGAGTGTAAACAGGAGTGACTGCTCACAGCAGCAGGTCCAGTGGACTGGTGAAGTACACTGCCAGGCCTGAGTTATGGCTGGTATGTAACAAGACTGACCAGAGGGCCAACATTGGCTGTTGCTAAAATGTAACCTTCATTTCAAAGGAATTGTTTCACATTTTGGGAAAATCACTTTATTTTAAAGCGTTACAGCTCTCGTATCTGTCTCTTAAAAGAATAGAGTACCATTTTCACAGATGCCAAAATGCCAGTATGACTGCAAATGTGAAGAAAAGTATACCAGCACCTCTAAAGCTCAGTAATTTCCTAACATATTATATTTTATTCTTTTAATCTGAGCACAGACAGACGTGAAAATGAGAGGTAGTGATAAGGACAGGATGGCAGTCAACCACACTCTTAACAGTTTTTTTTTTTTTAGGTAGTTTCTTCGGTCAAATATAAACGTGTGAGTTTCTTGTGATCTTGCCATCAGTGCACATAATTTGAATCAAAAACTGCTCATTGCTTCTGTGTCCACATTTGAACATTGTAAGACTTTGGTGGCTGATTATCGACCTCTCTGAGAATCACGAGACATTTTGACAGTAGAAGAAGCACAGGCAATATTGTTAAAATCAGTAATGATGAATCCTAATTAGCTGCTTTACTCATACACTTCACAACACTGATTCAGGTTTCTGGTATTGCAAGTTCACTGTCACACTGTCATAGCTTACTGGAATTGAACACTATAGTACCATATTTGCAGAGCTGATGTTAACATTATTAGTGTCACCTCTGCCTTTACTGGTAACGAGTCAAAATGCCTGCTATGTTCACATTAGTTGCCCTATGAGCTCAATGGTTTGAACGGTCTATCCTTTACTGTTGTGAGTCATATCAGTAAAATGCCTCAATCAGAGTAATAGATGTGCTGCTCTTTCTTCAAATTTAATATTAATCATAAAAAAAAGAGAAGAAAAAGGCATAAACAGAAGTAGACCCTGCAAAAACAAATACAGTACATGTTAATTTACATTTCTTCCTACTCCTGTAGTGGAAAAAAAAAACCTATTTGATGATTACTTGTGCCCCTTATTAGACTAGGTCAGGAGGTAAGTCAAAATTGACTTTGATTAAAACTTATGTGCTGTGCATGTTTAAATATCTGCACATGAATAGACAGATGAGAGTGTCAGTCAACAGAAATATAGGGACTGTGTTGATGGGACATTTTGAACCTTAGTAATCTTAAAATTTAATAAAAACTTTCAGGAGCTTTACAGGAACTTTCTTTTTTTCTACGGTTTCTAAAATTTGGCAACAAAGGACTTTCAGATAATACAGACAAGAAATCCTCATTAAGTTCAAGACACACTGACTCTGAATGTATGTGTGTCGTATCTTTGTGCTCATGGCCAAGTTGTGATGCGGTGTATTAAGTGTGTTTTTGATGCAAATAGCTTAGATTAGTACCTTATTTGTCTTCATGAGCTGTGGGTCACAGCCACTGCAGCACCTGCTGACCAATAACTAATAACTAACTTCTGCTGTTACTTATTGTAGATCTGTTCCTCCCTCCAACTCCAAGTAATTGACATCTGGTGAAGGTGAATGTTTGCTCTTAGTTCTTTATAAAAAATAATACGATCATATTGGTTGTCAAATCATGTCTTGTCTTGTCTGTATTTGCAATGACCAATATTGTTTTGTGAATAGTGAGAAGATTTGGGTGCTAAAACGTTGTGATCCTGCAACATAACAAATATTCTCTGGTCAGGTGAATGTCAGTCGTCTTTTGATGGAGGGCCAATTCAAATTTTACGATGTTGTCCCTAAACATCAGATGGAAACTGTATGTCTCTCTAGTTGTGATGTTGCTGTTGCTAAAAAAAAACCTGAAGATCAGGAAATGCGTGCCAAGTTTACTCAGAGTAATAAGGGTAAGACTTGCCATTGAATGCCTTGAGGGACTATCCACAAACAGGAAAAGATCAGTGTCGCTCTCCCACTCATCCTCTGAGCCATCCCAGTATCTCCTACGTTGACCTGAGGACTGCGACCTTGTGACCACCTTCGCTGACGACAGAGTAGCATCCTTACAGTCTGAATTTAAGTCTCCAGGAGTAGACTGAAGAACATTTCCCACCCTGTTGTGTTTGTCCGGCAAGCCTCCAATAGGTGACGCTGTGTCTCGCACTTGATTATTGTCGTCATCTTCAAATAAAGAGGATTCAAAATGGAGGAAGCCATTAGCGAAGGGACTGTTGCTATCAAGGGAGAAGGCCGGGCTAGGCGGGCCTGAGAAACAAGCTTCTGTCTTTTTTTCTGAGGTGACAGGATCGCTCTGATTGACTGCCACAGCATCTCTACTCCCAGTTTGGACCTCAGGTTGCTTTTGTGTGGCAGAAGAGTTACCAAAGCTCTCCTCCCTGCTTGTATTCTGGGTGCCAGAATAATCCCTGCAAGTGCTATCATCCCATGAGTCTCTCTCCATCTCCTTCCCCCTCTCTTTCTTCTTATGCAACCCCCACTCCCAGTTTCTCTCTGGTTCCCTCACCGGCAGGACCAGGTCAGGCTGGCTCACCATGGTGGTGAGATGCTGCAGCCTCCTAAGAGGACTGTAGGAGGAGGAAGAGGAGGAGGAGTGGTCCCTTTGTGTGAACCCGTAGACGGACGCATGCTTGAGGGATGAGGTGGCAGCAGACATGGTTAGGCCAATCCTGTGGTCATGGTGTCTAGAGGAGCCAGAGTGGGTGGAGAGGTCACGGCCAGGGGTCAAAGGGCAGTTGGACCGATGAGTCTCCCTGCCAGGGCCTGCATAAGGCCCACTCATGCTGGCATGGTTCCTCCCTGAAACAGACATGTTACGATCAGCATGAAACCTGCATTCTTGGCACCAAGGGCACATCAGGATAAATGACTTTAAAACTTAAACTTCATCTGACACCAAACTTCACTGTAATTTGACTGGAAAATGTTTTCCACCAATTGCCCGAGGCACTCAGTTGTGATTTAGGATATTTCCTATGATCCTCCTTAAGCACACCTTTAAAAAATAAAAATGACACTTAGTAATTTTTGCATTACATGTTTCTACAATCTGTCTCCCATTCAATACTATGTCATAACGTTGATGCTGCTTATCTAAAGTTAACCCAGGCAGCTGGTGATGAGATATTTTTAAAAGTGACAGAGGAAAGGCACAGCTCAGGCATCAGATCCATAAGCAAAACACAATCTGCCGTCATATGATGTCAAAATAAAAGCGTAAACACTCACTGAGACGAGCGGAGCGACCTAATGTGACATTTTAGGAGAGATTCTGCGCCAACACCGCAGCCCCACTGAAAAGCCTTTTAGGAAAGATTATCGCGATATGATGAAAATGTCATCAACCCGTAAGGTCAGCAGCCTGTAAACTCTCACACTTACATACAGGATGCACACACAATAAACCCTATGCGATTATTACAGCGCGTCATGTGAAAATTCATCCCGATGTTAAAAACGCCGGCGCTGAATCCACGACCTGGAATTAAAATGGACCCGTTCGTGCGCGCGCGCGCGTTAGACGCGCGCGTGCGTAGGTGTGTGTATTTGTGCTTGTGTGTGTGTGTGTGTAGGTGTGTGTTGCTGTGTGTCGGTCGTGGCTTGCAGTGCTCGTATAATTGCACGGGACAGACACACAAACGCCACATAACATGCGGAGACGACGACACGCAACGGGTTCACGCGCACACACTAGACTTGACACTCACGGACGCACACAGGCGCACACGCGTACTTCTACAAGGCTTCCCTCCGACAGATGCAGGCTATGTGCATCAAACAGCAAAATCACGGAGAAAACGCCAAATGACACGGGATCTGTCGCGAGAATCTTACCATTCCGGTGTCGCCCACCGCAAAACTGACCCTCAACCCGCTCATTTTGACGTTTAAATGTGCCAATTTCCAATTTTTTGAAAGCGGATGAGGAGAGTCCCAGCGGCAACACTACTAGGCCTGGATCCTGTGAAACGTACTCACTCACCCCCCCCTCTCTCTCTCCCTCACTCTCTCTACCTCCCTCCTCCTCCTCCTCTCTACATGCGCTAAAGCCTGGTCCAGCGGCCCCTGGAATAGAAATTCAGGCGTGTTGTGCTCCTCCAGCGACACTCCCACTTTCACTTTGTGATAAACTACAACTTTGTAATTCCCCGTCTGTTGATTTCTGCCCTGTTGGGTGGCTGTTTTCTGCCTGCAGACTCTGCCTGCCCCCTGGAAAATCAGTCAGTCTCTCTCTCTTGCTGTGCGCACTGCCAGTCGTCACCACTGCCTCCCTCCCCAGCCGGTCCACAGCATGGAACACAGAGGGGGCCATAAATCTCTCTCCAAGGCTAGAATAAAAAAAAAAAAAAGAATAATAATCTGAACTGATTACCTCAAAAAAAAAAAAAAAGGAAGGCACCTTACCACCACACGGCAACTCCTAAAATCACCCCACCCCTCCCCTTAATTATAAGCATCAATTATAAACCTAAACCAGGCTGCCATCACCAATGACATGTCACATGCCAAACTTGTGCCAACAACTGGCCTCCTCCTCCTCCTCCTCCTCCTCCTCTTCACCACCACCATCACCCCGACACGCACTTGGGCAGCACACACGCGCCTGGAAATGAGACGAAAAAATAAACAACTGAAGTGACACACACACACACACACACACACACACACAAAATGTCTACCACCACCACTACTGCCACCACCACCACTATTGCCACCACCACCACCACCACGTCTGAGGAGCAGTGAAATGGTGCTGCAGGCTACCCGGAAAAACAGATGAGTTTCCTTTCCTGAGACGAGTTGCTGTGTAGTCTCTGGCTGCACACCCGGTCCCTTCAAAATGGAGTCCTCCAGCCTTAGAGGAGGAAAAAAAAAAAAAAAAAAAAAAAAAAAACAGGCCACAAAGTGTTAATATATGCTCGATATAAAGTTCACCCAGCCACGGAGAAAACTGAGGCACAAAGCGCACCTCTCCTGAGCTGTGGTGTGTCAGGAGGCTGGTGGAGTCTTGGATCACCCCTGTCACGACAGCAACATTTTCTTTTACATGTTGTGCCTCCCAAAGTCACTGTCTATGAGCGTTTCTGCCACGACAGGGGGACTGAGGCACAATCGTCCTCTGTTGTGTGTGTGTGCGTGTCTGTGTGGTGTGTGTGTGTCAGTGCCAAACGCACATCTGACAGTAAAAACCACAACACTTGATGACACTTTTAAGCGTCGACTGTGGTGATTTGGTGCCTGGTGATATGCCCATGAAGAGGGGGGCAAACGCTCAGCTTCCCCCCCCTTTTTTTTGTTGTTCAGTAACGAAGGGGTGAAGGCAACTGCAGCTCTCGGCCGGTGAGACTGAGCTGTCAAGACATGCGAGATTTCTGTTTTGTGTATGTTTGATTTTTCATGGCTGAGGAAAATGCCCAGATCTGTAGGATTGGGAGACGGTGTGTCAGTGAGGACAGGCATGGCGGACAGGGGCTTGTTTCAGGTGTAAAAATATCCCCTCACACACTCTCAGTCCACTCCTGTCGGTGTGTGTGTGTGGGGGGAAACAGCGTTCATGATCGACACGGCCGCCAAAACGGCAGAGCCTCCTCTCCTCTGGGAAACACTGGAGAAATGTGACAATGCAGTGAAATAAAAAAAAAAAACCCAATGGGTCAATGTTGTGCCCACAGGAAAAGACGAGTCCCTGCAGGTCAGTTGTATGTGGATGATTCGTTTGCTGCAGCCACACACGGTGGATATCAGCCCCTCACTTTCTCCGCTGTTTGCGGGTTTTTTTTTTTTTTCCCTTTTTTTTGGACTCACTCGAGGCGGAAACACGGACAATTTGATTTGCTTTGCAGCCTCGATCTGAGCAGGAAGGGTATGTGAGGGCAGGGGGGGGGGGACCTATGGAGGCAGACAGGAGGGACAGACAGGCAAAGACAGGACGGGGCCTGCTGCGGGGTTTGCGCAGCGCCGAATAGCGCCGCGGCTCGGCGGCGCCGCGCATCTCCCCGTGAACCGTCATTACCAGGCCCCGGTTAATGTGGTGACATTCTCATTTACAGAACAAGTTTCCGCTTCCCGGACTTTCCACTGCTACGTCAAACCAAGTTTTGATTTGACGAGGCTCCACGAGTCTGAATTTGAATAAGCTAATTATTTTTAACACGTGTTGTATAGATATTATGAGCAATAACCAAGATTGTTGAATGTATAGCGAGTCCACCCCCTAATAAAGATGCAACAGTAACAGGGTCCTGATATATTTCGTATTTTGCAAATTACAATTAGGCGTCAAGATTAACATGTTGGAAATTCTTCTCAAAAAACAGTTAGAGCCTCCAACAATGATGATACATGAAACCAAAACCTCTCTAAAGCAGTTTCAGTAAAAACTGAACACTGGGAAAGTTCACATTCACTTTAAGGTTGGATTTTCTTTGTCAGTTCACAAACTGCAGCCTTAAAAAAAAAAAAAAAAAACACCATAAACGAGACCAGCCTGAACTATTCATTTACATAAACATTTCAAATATAAAAGTATTGTCAAGTAAATTGTATCAGACGTAAAAGCATCTGTATCATATTATATACATCTGCTCCTCTTATGTTTAGCATGTAAAATGATAATCTGAAAAGTAATGAACAACTACTGCTCTCTGATAATGTAATGTCATGTCTGAAATCAAGTGGGCTATAAGGTAGCATACGATGAATACAAGTAGTTGTTGAGGTACAAATGCATCAAATAGCACATTCATTAAGTAATTTCCATCACTGTATATATATATATATATATATATATATTCATTACAGTGTGAAAATATCACAATGGGGTTATTGAGACTGGTCAAAGGGTGATGAGGGCCCTGTCTGAAGCTGCCACCCCAGTGTTAAGTACATTTACTCAGTACTTGGTACATTTTTTAGGAGCTTGAACTAGGAAATGTCCATCTAATGCTACTTACTTATACTTTTGATCCACTACATTTAGTGAGTACAACCTTTAACCCCTTTGCCTTGTGAGCTTTTACAAAACAGCAGGGTCTAGGGCCCAGAGACAGATTAAACCAAAGGGGCAAAAAATTGTTGTTGGGCCACTATTGACCCCCAGTGTACACAGCAATTTCTTTACTCACCCATACACCCAGGAACCAAGCAGGAGGCCAACTCCAGAGCTGAAGTAGGTAGTTGAATGATAAATTGATTAACTGATTAGATAACATTTTTGATGAAACGCACAATTATGTAAGTAAACACAGTCATGTGCTTAATTTTTCCAGATTTCATTAAAAGGGCTGAGGCTCGAGGCACATACCAGCACCAGAATTAAAATCTACTTCATTGGTCAAGTATGTTTATGCACACAGGGTTTTTTGTTTCTCACTCACATTGTGTTCATACAGTGTTACAGGTACACAGTCATCACAGCAACGACACCTATAGTCATTTAGTAGAAAAAAGACAAATTCAGTTGTTCAGTTAGGACAGAAAGAGACAGTGGTGTCTGTTTGTACAGAGATGAGGAGCAGCCAGAGAGGTTTAGTTAACTTGCCCTTTTATCTCTCCCCTTCTATCTCCATCCTTATTCTTATGTGGCCTGATGTGACATAACTTTAGGTAGATCACCAGGTGTACCACATGTCTCTCTGGAGACAGAAAAGGGGTTGATGCAACTTCTTATACATATGCAGTAGTAGTTTTATAGACCTGTAAACAGACAAACTTTCTGACTTAGTGACATGTTACAGTAATGACATTATTTTGTTTCAGTAATAAGTAGTGTAACGGATGACAATTAGGAGTTCAGTAATTACATTACAGTTACTAATGTCAGTACTGCTAAGTTAGTTTGGGGTTTGTTGTTGTTTCGCCATTTGCTGCCCCCAGTTTGATGGAGGGTTGATACCAGTTTGGTCTCTGACTGATCTGAGATATGGTAGAAGTGTTGGTGGGTAGGTGGTTGCTGCTGCGGGATGGTCAGTAATTTTTTTGCCTAAATGTGTTTAATACAGAAGTTGCAAAGATGGATTTGCTTGAAGGCAACTTTGGTGGTGCAGAAAGCTATTGACAGTGAAAAAACAACTAATGTAATGTAATAAAGTAATGTACTTTATTTTTCAATAAGTCAATACATTTCAATAATGTAATGTCACATTAACCACAAAAATAATCTGACATGTAAATCTGGGGCTCTTTCTGGATCTGCCATTTGCAGGGGGCCCAGGGGTTGATAATCCAACCTTACTTGGGCCCCCTGTCACATTTCAGATGTTTATGAGCCATTAGCAGCTCCACCAAAGCAACACTTCACCTTTAAATGTTCCATGATTTAATTTAAATAACAGTTTGAGGCCCAATGAGGCCAAACCCGCCAATATTTACAAAAAACAACAACAATAAAGCAAATGTTAGTGAACAGTTAAGAAAACTGGTACAAATGTATGTATGTAAGGGCTTTTCTTCTTTTCTCTTCCATTAATCATCTCAAAGATACACTGATTTTTCCTGTGATCTTTTGGAAAGACCCAACCACTACGTTAGGAACTAACCTACCTGCTAACCTACTGAGCTGTGTACACTGTAGAGCTGACCCCACCTCCACCAGTTGTCTGAATATGATTTTGGATTGATGATCAATGACTGTGAACGATTCAGGACACAAAAGTAATTTTTACATTGTTGTATTGCTGTTTTTACTTAGTTAAAAGGTCTGACTACTTGTTTCATACTCAGCTGATTCACGGTTGGTTGGGTATGAAGCTCTGACTCTGAGGTTCACTAAAGTGACACATTACATCCTCTGTAATTATCACTGCAGAAGAACAACAGACTATTTTTTGACAAAGGCCTCGCGTTTCTTGGTCGAGCAATAAAAATCTTTTGTAAGGACTTGATGTGTCCACTAGGGGGAAGCACAGCACATGATTTAAGGTGGAAGTGAAGAAGTGAGCGGGGTGTTTAAACTCACAGCATAATAATGTCTGTTAATGAGTCAAAAGCAGTTATTCGACTCGGACATTAACTTTTTCCCCGATGAGACGACTGCTCTGTCTTCTGGGTTCATTCAGGTGATAAATGCATGAATGGAGTTTATAGTAACTAAACCATATAGGAATATCAGCAGGTGACAACATAAGTTATGAACTAATTTTACTTTTGCATTTTTCTTTTTTAAATTAAAGTCATAATTTCCTACAGCTTCAACTCTCTCCTCCTGACGTACAATTTCAGCTGTTATGAATTTTGACTGTATTGACAACTCAAGATTGAAGCGGGAGGTTTCTGGTCACCGAAACGACACAAACCACAGCCAACATGTGTAAATGCAGGATCAGCCCTTTGACCTGTCTGAAGGTGTTTACAGGGCACGTGTGAGGTTCCATAGTGTAGTGGTCATCACGTCTGCCTTACACGCAGAAGGTCCTGGGTTCAATCCCCAGTGGAACCACGACTTTGAAGATGTATGTTTTCAACTACAACAGTGGTTGTGTGTTCAATAGGTAACATATTCTCTTTGTCCTACGTGGAAGTTCAGGATATATTTTAAATAATACTTCCGGACATGTAGAGACGTGTAAAGCACACTACTTTTCAAAATAAATGACATTTATATGTTTGTTAAAAAATTAGGAGCCTTTTTTTTTTTTTTTTTACAGTTTTAGTTAATGAATAGATTGATGAATTATTGAATAGATGTATTGAAAATGAAAATAATTGTTGGTTGCAGCCTCACAATAAAAATAATCCTATAATGGAATAATATAAAATTAAATACATTTTTTAAAAATTCCTAATTTAATAAATCAAATTATGTAGATGGAAAAGATATGGAGATCTGGGGCACCTGCTTTTCCTCATGGGTAATCTCAAATTAACACACACACACACACACACACACACACACACACACGCAAACACACACACACACACACACACACACACACACACACACACACACACAGCGTTAATCAACCGTCCGTCTGAGAGAGAGAGAGAGAGTGCTCCAGAGGCGTCTCCCAGAACTGTGTGTGTGTGTGTGTGTGTGTGTGTGTGTCTTCCTGTTGTTTTAGATTCCACTTCACTCCCCCACTGCTGCCAATCCATGACCTCTGACCTTTGCTGAACCCAGCTGTCAGCTGTCCTGGCCTGCATGGGACAACTCTCTCTCTCTCTATCAACTTCTCTTTCTTTTTGTCTCAGTTTCGTTTCTCCTCCACTTCTCTCACACTGAAGTTTTTGCTCTTGAAAATCATGAATCATGTTGATTCATATTTACTGACTATGTAAAACACTGTGCAAACATTTTTAGTTTTAAACTAATGGGATGATGCTTTCAATAGTTTTATTTTATCTTTGTGCAAAGTGCATGAAACAGAAAAAACTAAATGAAATGACTATTTGTGTGACCATCCTTTGCCTTTAAAACAGCACCAGTTCTCTTCAATACTTACACACAGTATTTCTCAAATAACAATGCTCTTTGTATTTGGTGGTACCTGTTTATTGTCTACAAATTGCATCATTTTATCATGAAGCCAGATTTCATCAATGTTTCATTTCAATAACAAGTTCAATAAAGTTGTGTCAGCTTTTTTATACAAACAATTCAATGGTCAAAATTGACAAACCAACTGATTCTACCAGGAAGCTGCCAAGATATAAACAGACCCTCTTGTTCAGTGTTATAATTTCCTCATGCAGAACCAAATCAGCCACACACAGCGAGGACCAAACCAGGACACGCCACCAGAGAAAACATTTTTTGGGGGGATACAAATTTCCAGAAATCTCAGCACCTGGAGTTGAGTCACTGTTGACCAACAACCCCAGATGCTGAATCATCTTATCACCATGGAGACAGATATCAGACCTTTGAGGTTGCCCTGCACATCCATCATATGGTCACAGTTCACAGACTGTCTGTGGGTGAATGTAGCTGCTCTCCTGTCGGACATGTTGATGGAGTTGAGGTGATGAGCCTCGACCAATCAACCCAACACTTCCCCACGGACTCCACGACACCCACAGCTGATAGACCAAGTCCACTACCGCTCAGGGCGGTCTCACACAGAAAAGTCTCTGACAGAGCTGTTCACCTGCAGCTCAACAATAACTTATTAAACCAGTTCATTCCTGTTGGCTGAGCTAGATAAACTGAATCTTTTAGAACAGTTAGTCAACAGCTGGCATCAAGAGCGAGGTAATGACATCTCTTTAAGAAGAAGAACCAATGACATATCTGCTGCATAGAGCATTTTATTGTCTGAAAAAATTAAACCATTGTCATATGTTTTAGGTCCTTATTTTATTATCTTATGTCTGTATGTTTTCAGGAAAATATGAGGATTAAACAACTCAAAAACAACAGAAAAAGTCAGGAGCCACTGCTGCTGCCAAATCCTGACTCGCTGAGATGTTTTGAAATCGTACACTAAATATCCTCTCTAGTCTCATCAAAACTCATTACCTCCCCTCATATACATAATCCTCATTAATCCTACTTGTACTCATGAACAACGTGTGAAAAAAAAAAAAAAAAAGAACTCTTTGAAATGAGAGTCTGCTTCATTCCAGCTTTGGCGCCTCCAGACAAAAATATCTCAGGAGACCATTAAAAAATGTCAAATTCAATTATGCCTTTCTCTCTGTTGCATCTTAAAAGACATCACACACACACACATACACACACACACACACACACACACACACACACACACACACACACACACACACACACACACACACACACACACACACACACACACACTTATGTAAAAACTGAATGAAAGGAAGAGGAAGTCCTGAGGGCTTTGAAAGCATGATTGGGAGAAAGCTCTTGTGCTGGTGAGAAAGGAAAAGGTGAATAACAGGCACTGGTAGCAGGCAGCCAGCACAAAGTAGAGTGGAGAGCTCCATTCTCCCTGGCAGAGAGGGAGACCCCTTACAGGGGGTGGGTGAGGGCCCAGAGGGCCCTCGGCAGCCCGGGACCTATGCTTAATGAGAAATTCCTGGGGATTTAGAGGGGCGCAGAGGTCTTCATTTTCTCACTGCGCCCACAGGCCCCCGGTAGCTGGGTGGTGAGGGTTCTCTTTCAGCCCTGAGACGTCCCCAGAGGAAGAGAGAGTCCCCCATTCAACAAGAGCAGGGGCCCGCCTGCCTGCTGGATTATGTATATGAGATGTGGGTTGTAGGATCACAACCTACCACCTTCTGCACACTGCAAAAAATGTCAACAAGTCATTTAAAGCTGCACCTGCCTTCACAAAGTGGGGCTTCAGTGGGGAGGAGCCTCATATCCCCTCTAATTAAGATGCAGTACATTCACACTGATGAGTATCAGAAAAATGTCCCCACACATTAACTTTAGAGAAAAACATGAGACCTCTCTTGGGCAGAATCATTATAATATAGTATGTAAACATTTTAAAAATTAGAATTAACTATACCGCAAATATCGTGTAAATATTGAAAGAAACAACTCAAAAGAATATGGCAGAAAATAAGATTAAAGAAAAATACTGTGCAAAAAAAAGCAGTGCACAGAGACGCAGTAACCTCACTGGTCTGTGAAAACTCATCAAGCGTAGAAGCTTCTCACTTTTACACAGAAATGAATATGGACATTTGTAAAAGATACGAGCCAAATGAAGATCCAAAAGAGTAATAACACAATTCTCTAACTAAAATGCTAATGTTGACAACTTGTTATTATATTGTGCTAAATGATTATTCATCGTCAGGTAATTTTGATTATTGTGGTTTTAGCTTCCATTAGGTTAATGAATATTTTTGCCTTTACCACCTGGTTACACATACATATGAAAATAATACCAGAACACAAAATAGAAATACAGCAGAAACAGTTTTTTTTTTTTTTTTGCATGCAAGTTACACGTCACATCAAGTATTTTTAACAACAAAAGTGAAAATGTAAACTTACAACAAATTATTTTCTCACTCTACCTTCTATCATGATAGATGTGTATTTCTTGGATGTTGCCTGATGCGAAGAAGGGTCCCACTGTCACCTGCAGTGATAAGTGGTAATGTTGGCAAATATCAACTAAACTAACTGCTCATATTTTCCAACTTTATTAAAAGACGATTCAAATTGAAATTGAAATTCTTAAAAATCCATTTTCCAGGCTCATCCTTGCGTGGCAGCTACAGTGTGGTTATGATATCAAAAAGGTTAAGGAATCGCAGATGTGATTAAAATAGCTGCTCCACATGTTCAGTCACTTTGTGTATTGGCGCTGCAGGGGTTAAAAGCATTGACACTGACAAATGTTTTGCTACAGCATCATGAAATACTCTTCAGAGACCATATCATCCCATCTGTCTCGTGAACATCAAGTGGGCCCAAAACTAGTCTCACATTAGACCATTCTCTTCTTTCATGTTTGGTTTTAAGCATCACAGGTTAATGACTGTTGTCTGATGCTGAGGCAGAGGAATCAGTATTTAAAATTACGTCATGAATTTTTAGCACAATTCAACAACAAGCGAGCTAGCTGCCACTAATGGATAAATGAAAGCAAAAACTTACATTGTAGAAATGTTATTGTTGTAACAATAGACCCTGCAAATCTATTGCTGGGTATTGTGGAGGGAATCATCGCCACACCAGCTACTGTACAAACGGGACTCCACATGGGAATATGAAGCTTTTCAACTGGAAACAAATGATTGAGTGAATAAATGAGAACATGTTGAATACAGTCAATCACTTCAGCACACGGACAGATAATCAAGTCTTTTTGAAATGTGGGATTTAAACACTGAACTCATGTAAACATTATTTTTTCCAGGCCCTGTGGTTGAAGTGGAGTGGAGGCAGATCTCTCCAAGTGTCTAATTAGAAGAATGCATGGGAGCGTTGAGGTGCTGCTGAGATGCAGCTGCCCCTGTCAGACGCTCCCAGCACCAGGCCTTTGGACCTGCTCTGGCCCTTGGCCCCCTGGCTGAGACCCTCTTACAACTGGCCCCTTGGCTGAGCTTTAGAGCCACAGGGCCGGGGCGTCAGATATTGTGTCGAGAGAGCTCTTGCTGAGGATCGACTCGGCTGCTGACACAAACAAACCCCAGTTGGCTGTTTGGCGGCCTCGCAGGTATAGAGATGGCGTCCTCTCTCCGGGACTCTACTCCTCAGGAAGCCAGTATTCATGGCGGAGTATTAGGGAAGCGGTCCAGCTTCAAAGAAAGCGTCCCCATTCAAGTCTGCATTCACATCTTTGGCATTTCACTGACAATCATGTCCATGGTCTCTTACAGTGGTCCTTAACCTAAACTGACCTCTACTAAGATGCAGCAAGAAAAACCTTTAAGAGTTGACTTCTGTGTGCAGATCTACTTTAAAGTGATACCGCTTTTAGATTTCTTATCATAAGCTTCAAGTTCCAGTACCTATTTCTTACTATCTTAAGATTGGGTCGAGAGCTGTGAAGAGAGCTTCTAACTTAGGTCTCATTTATAGCTCTTTTTCCATCATTACTCTTGATAGCAATAATATTGACCATTTTAAATGCTGAGGTCTGGGAACATGAAGCCATCACTAAGATGTGTGGCAGGTTAAGAGACATGAGCTGTCAACAAACTCCAATTAGACAAACTTGGGGGAGGAAAGATCAATAGTACACAAGCTGTCAGATGTCAACCCCGTCTCCTAGAATTAACATTTATATACAATTAGTTTCCAACAACAAATCTAAACATAGTTATGATTACATTTTTCATTGCAATGTAATTGGTAAAGCAATTTAGTGATATAAGAACATAATTGAGAGAAAGCTCTTGGCCTGTGCCTCCAACATAATTTCTAGAGGTTGTGGTTGTGAACATCCATCACATATAAAAGCCAACTTCCTGATTTAACTTTGACCTAATGGATGTAGCATAGCCGTGACTCTGGAGCAACAGCAATTAGATTTGGTGTTATAATAACTCATAGATGAAGGATGGACAAAATGAAGATTTATGTTGCACTGAACCACAATTTAATGAAAACAGAGCCAGTTGGCTTTGAGCTGGACTGTGTTACACCCAAAGTGCTGCAAACTCTATATTTTCCATACTTTTTAAATCAGGATTACTTTTATCTGGAGAGATAATAACAAAAATAAAAATTTGATGAGACTTTTAGTTTTATTAATTTATTTAATGATCATGTCTGTGGAGCTAAAAAAATTTGACTTTTTGAATATTCAAATCGAATTACAACATGAATTCAGCCTAAAACAACACAAGAATTCACCTGTGTTTCATTAAAATTTGTCAAATTCTGAATGTCTGAATGTTAAGTTGTGCGACAGTCAGTGGGTTTATTCACGTCCTGTGGTCACAGTGGCTACAAGACATCAAACCTGCATTAAAACTACATGGAGATTCCCAAAGCCCCAAATCCTGAAAGGAAACAAGAGAAAAAACTGGAGAAGCTCTACTTTCTCCCTCCAGCTACGAATTAAACATCCGAGTGCTGGTTGTTCACTATTTAGCACGAGTGTAAAGAAGTCGTCTTTGCAGGAGAAATGTCCAGCTAATTGGTTTGTTAAAACGAGAGAGGGTGTGAGGGGAGATAGAGGGAGAGAAATTTCCCCTTTCTTTCAGTCCAGACAGGTTAAATGTGCAGTTACACCCGGACAATGGAGCCATCCTTTCACATGCAAAGATGAGGTATATGGAGCGAGCCGGGTTTTGTGGCCGGTGTTCAGACTTCAATTGAGAGGCACCAAAGCGTGACGGTATCCCCTCCCACTTCATGCCTCCCACTTTCCCTCCTATCCTCATTCCCTCCCCTCCTTGTTTCCTCCTTTTGCTCTCCTCCACCTTGCATGTTTTCCTCTGTCCCTGTACCCACATTTCCCTTCATCCATCTCCCTAAAGCCCAGCATCCTTAAAAACTATCATCACATTGAGCGATTTGCCGCCTCCTGATTTAGGAGAAAGAGGTTTGGGAGTCAGGCTGGTAGATGAAGCACGCCTAAATGTCATGTTGAAGGTTGTTTTCCCAACACTGACTAGAATGTATTGGGAGTTGGTTCATGGATATAAACAGCTCATTCTCCGCTGCCAGTGGAAGATGACGTTAGTGAAAAGTGAAAACATGATGACGGACATAACATTTATGTTTATTTTGTGTATTAATTGGAGGAACATTTACATCTTTTTTTACATCTATTATGTTTGTCCCATGAATGGGGGTTGTTCAAGTTGGTCTGTACAAGTACAAGTATACCGTAGTATAAAACTTAGATACTTAAACACATAAATCTAAAATTGTACTTTGATAAAACACATTCCACCACTGCACATGATCATGATCCCCTTTTGTAAATGGAGGCCAGAATTATTTAAAGACATCTATAGTCCTCTTTCTTTTCTGATAGACTTTTTTGTTCCTATTGGAGACTGCTGCTGTTTCACTCATAATTACTGCAGCTACATCCTATCTCAAACCACTACAACAGAGGTAGGACAGTGGTAAGACAGGGAGGGGTTGCAGAGAGAAAGACGAGTGGAAAGGGGGAGAAAAAAGGGAGAGAGTTTAGGGGTGGTAGCAGTGGGGATATTGGGTGGTGTGGGGGGGTTGTCATACAAAGACTGAAGCCGTGAAATGGTGCTTGTAAAAGCCTGGCGCTGGTCGACTCATTGAGTTGTCAATCTGCCCGGCAGGTCCCCTGTATGATGAGACCTGTCAGAGAGCCACAGAGAGTAAGCAGGCGGGGTGGGGATGACCTAATGCTACATCAGTTCCCTCCCTTTTCTCTTCTGAGAGCTTTGAGTGACACCCCCACCAGCCCATAATACGACCCCCTGTGGTGCCTTGGCAGCAGTAGGACTGGACCAATCAAGACACTGGATGCTGGCTCACTGGTCAGTGGGGAGGACTGGAAGGTCAGAAGATACAGGTGGTGGAGAAAACTGCAGCGACTCTTCATTAAAAAAGATGCTCTGGCACATTTTATTCAGTTAAAGGTTTGGCGTAAATGTTGAGGAAAAGATTAACAAAGTTCTCCAAAACCCTGAAGATGATTTATTTGGAATAGTAACAGTAAAATACATTCAAGGTACCTCAAAAATAAGACTACATGGTGTTTAACAGCATAAGCATAGGCCTATGTGTGTGAAGGGTAAATGTAAAAAAGACTAAAGATTTTTATCAAGAACACAAGTTATTCATTTGAGAGTGCAAATTACTAAATTGTCTGTGAAAATTTGTTTTGCATCTTTTGTCGATAACATCTCCCAAACACTACATTAATTTTCTTCTTACAGGTCACTACCCAGAGCTAAAGATCACTGCTAAAGACTACAATGTGTACTGATCAACCTTCAATTCATTACGACTGTTCTGGGTCAGTTTTACCCTCAGGCATGAACTAGATCCTTAGTTAGTTCAAGTCCTTCGCTCTGAGCAATAACTTCATCTCAACAGGCCAAAGCCAGTTCACTTTTTGTATGACAAAGTACTGTGGTCTCAGATTTAGAGGTGTTTACACTTAACTACAAACCATCACATTATGCACTGGAGACCATAGAAGCAAACAGAGTGACATCGTCAGCGAAAAGACAGAGACACGCTCCTGAGTTTCCCAAACCTCCACAGCTTTGAGTTTGTGGTTGAAAATCACAAACAGAATCAGTGAGACAGGGGAAGAATGAGCTGACCCAGAACAGAGCACTATGAACATAAACAAAACCACTGCATAATGCTCTAAAGTTAATGTTTCCAGAAAGATAATTCACTGATTATATCTTCAGGAAACCTTTTGCTTGGAGATTTGCTTTATTTGCAGTTTGTCAGACAGAAAGGGGGCACAAACAGCTTCACCCATTGGCCTTCAGCTCTCCCTCACCTCCTTCCACCTATCACACCATCTCTTTGTCTGCCTCCATCTCCCAGAGTTCAGCTCTGGACCAGACGCATTGTCCTCTTTGATGACTTGACGTCTCTGTCTGTCACGTAGATGCAGACACAAAGACACACGCACAATACTGACACACACGGTGCTGCCCCAGGTCACAGTCTGGCATCCTGACAGATTCTCTTTCAAAGGTTACATGTCAATCTGATTTGACAACCATGATAAAGATTTTTAGATCCAGTCTCACTGAGAATAGAAACACAAATTCCACTGATGAATGTTATGGAATGGAGAAATGTCATGATCATGCAAAACTGGTGCTTTGTAAAAAATTAGATAAACTTTAGGAGGAAGCCTTGGTTCACATTACAGGTAGGTTAGGTTGCATGTTTTCTTCACACCAAACTCCAGCAAAACTCAGGTATCAAGCTTGGGCAGCACAGTAAGATATAAATAAAATTTTTATTCCCAATAGTTTATGTTCTTTAATTCACAAATGATGTTCAGTTCAGCTTGGCTATACTAATATATGTTTAGTTCGATACAGATAGAAGCTGCAGAGAGCAGAGGGTTTGTCTTCACGAGACGTGTTACTGAAAAAGAGAAGGTAACTGAGTCTTTTTCAATATGCATCAAGATGGGTCACTTTGAACAATCAATACAAGTTTAGGTCCAGTTTTGGGTTGCATGGATATTTAGTCACTGAGGATTTTTCAGGGGGTAGTTTCAGGACAGCTCAACTCTCGTATCTGTTCCTTACATGAATTTATTTTTGCTATTTTAATCTGTCAAAATATGCTTGTAGTTCTTACACAGTTTTTTTCTTTTGTAAACTGATGGCTACACTGCTCTTCTCTATGTCTGTTTACTGTCTGTCCACTTGTGTCTGGTTTCATGTAAATACCATCATTTGTTTAAAATTTAAAATTCAGTCTTTGCATTTGAGATTCAAAATGGCAGAAAGCCACTGGGAGGAGAGAGAGAGGGAAGATGGATTTGCATGGGGCTGGGTAGTTTGTACTGTACAACATCATGATAAAAACAAACAGGTAACTTCACTGTGGACAGTTTTCAACCTCTACAAACTCATATTTTCATATTTTTTCATACCTACTTCATATTCAGTGCCAATGTACTTAAATACTTGAATGTACTTAAACTAACCTTAACCCTTAACGTTTTCAAAAATTTCTGTACATAGCATGTGATATGGTTATTGCTAGGGAAATTATTGCAATAATAATCACAAATCGTAGTAGTTATGGTGGCTACATTTTTTTCATATTAACAATAGACATGTTATATGAAAGGAATGGCTTGTAGAGACAAACCCACAGAGAATCATCAACTCTACAGTTCCCTTCAGCTCCACAGAGCGTTTCAACATGTTTTAGCTCAGTGTTTTGGTTCATTTGCACTGCTCTCACCTGCTTTGCTTTTGATGGCAGCTGTGTTCGAAAAAAATAAAAAAAACTGAGTCTACTGAGCTGCACAACCAAATGAAGTTTGTGACTAGCTGGAAACATACTGAACCTTTAGCAGCTTGGATAGCAAGAACCATGACTCCAAATGAATTATAGCTGTCGCCTTGTATCTGCTGGATGTGTAAATAAGCTGTTTGCTGATTCATTCACCATTTCAACACAAAAGGTAATATCATGTTAGTCTTTTGTTTGTAGCTTGTTTCCATTGTCCCTGAGTAGTAGGAAAAAAAATCAGTTAATGCACTGTTAAGATTGTGTGGTTAAGGTTTAGCAAAGATTATGACAGTTTATCTCACCACATGCCAATAAAACGCCCACATCCACAGCCTTAGACGCACTGCAGCCCGTGCTGGCACTGAGTATTGGAATTGAATGTCAATGATGAGATGCAGATATGTTAAATGAACTCAACTGAAGTCCTAGGGGTAGCTTTTTTTTTTTTTTTTTTAAACGATATTCATGTCCTTACATACCCACATGAACTGTATTAAGCTCTTCCTTTCTCTTGAATTATAGGAGGGGACTTAAACTACTATCCCGGAGCCTCGATTTGATCAGATTATAGTTCAGGAAAATGTGAAAAACAAAGGTCAAGTAAAGTTTTATGGTGAATCAGCATCCTGTGGTCTGTTTCTTTTATAAGTGGTGCTCTGTCTTTGTTAGACCTCTGTGTCGCACGCATCCCTCCCTTCTTTGTTTCACATATACATATACAAATTCACAAACTGTTTTCATGCAGCTGTCAGATATATTTTAAGCAAAGGTCTGAAACCTCACACAAGAAGATTTTCTGTTTAATTACATGAATTCATTTTAACACTTTGTATCTTAGAGAAAGTTTATATTTGCTTTATCAGTAAACAGTAGTCATGACTGCGTTCAAGCAAGAAATTTAACACTTTAATTTTAAGGTAATTTACTAGAGCATGATCTTATCCCTCATACAAATATTGCTATATTTCTTATGATTGGATGTTTTACACGCCAAATCATATGTTTTATTTTTAAGTATTGAAGCGATATTTGACCATTTGGTCAGCTGGACCTGACCTGTGAACATTATCTCTGCCATTTGGTTTAATATACAATTCTGGGCGAATTTAAAGACCCCCTTAGATGAAAATTAAGTTTTGGACCTTGTTTACTTGTACATATTACGTTTTTATAAAACAAAACATAAGTGAATTAAGCAGTCAATACCATGACTGTGTATTTCCACCTTGGCCTCACTGCAGTGAGACAATGAGTCTCTCAAAAGAGAGATTCTTATGTAAGATAAAGAAATAAAGAAAGGAAAATAATAAGTACCTTTGTTGGTAGAGCTAGAGAGAGCTAGTGAGCTATAAATGCTAACCATTGTAGCTAAAGCAGAAGAAAAGCTGTTTAATCTATTCCTTACACACTTACTCTTGTCTTTTCGTTTTCTGGTTGGTTTTTGGTTCTGGAAAGGAACATTTAAATGCAAAGTAATAGCTCATCATGTTTGAGGTTTTTAGCAAACTGTCAATTTCATTTACTGTTACAAGGTTCTTCAAAATTTCAAGGAGAGACTGGTGACATTTAATTAATGTCTTTCAGCAATGCACACTGATTCAAAGCTTGGTGACGTCAGGACGTCACAGAGGTGACAACAACAGCTTGTGCCACAACATGTGGAACGACTTTGTTTTTAAGAGAATGAAAAAGCTTCTTGTTCCTGGAGTTAAAAATGGAGAGCCTATATTTTAGGACTATCAGAGGTGGGCGGTTTGTCCCGGCTTGGCTTGGCATGGCCCAGAGGCCCAATGTGACTGGCCTTGTTTGTTTGGACAGCAGGCAGTAATGTGGCGAGCTGCAGCCCAGGAGACTGACCAGGAATGTGGGTGAAGGTCTCATCTGGCCTCATCAAAAGACGACCATGAGACTCTCTGCAGTCTCCTCTCTCTAAAAAACCTAAACCATCAACACTAAGATTACTCCCAGACCTGCCAGCCCTCACAGCACCACTAACTTCTCATATAGAAGTCCACTAACTTCTATATGAGAACTCAAGGAAGAAGATTAAAGTCCAAATATGAGTGATTAGTGTCAAAAACCTATTTTGTTTTTACATTGTTTTTCCTTTCGCAAAATTCAATTCGCTGCTATTGATGCTGTATGATCCAAACATTCATAGACACAAAACTATCAGCACACTTTTGTGAATTTTACCTTTACATGTGTATTAGATGTCCTGTTATGAAGCTAATCATGCTTTAATTTTATTTGGGCTATGATATATGATATAACAAACCTGGTCAGTCAGTATGATTCTGTACTAAAAGTGTCCTGTCAGCATGAATCAGCTGTGGCAGGAGGGTATGAACATGATTTAATAGTAATAGTAATTTTCTATTACCTTTGCTTTTTTTCAATCCACAGCAGTAGTTTACAGATGTGGTTGAACTGCAAAATGTGAGAGAAAAAGATGCAAAACTGAATTTTTTTTTTTTTTTTTGGTGAATGCTTTTGGAAAACCAAGCAGCTCTGCTTACATTTCTCACTGCTGCTCACTACAATTCATTGAAACTGCTGTTTTTTAAACAGCTGTCAGTCTTGGATCAGCCTTTGTACCTCCTTGAAATTCAGTTCTGACATAGCCACGTGCTGCCAGATGATCTGGGCAATGGGCAGCTCCTGCAGCAGCAAAGCTGATAAATAAAATGTTTTCACAAATGATAAGAAGGATGAGAAAAACTATTAAATTACAGCCTGTTGCTTTGGAATATGCCTCTGTAAGAGCTCAACGCTAAAAGTAGGGATATGCCACAGTTAAACACAGGGAAAAACATGTTTTCTATCAAGATATTTAAAGAACTAGAGGTGGGTTTCATCTATCTTGTACCAAACTGCAAAACATCACATTTACAAGGCAATAAATAACACTTTCATGAAAACTCCTCAAATGTGGTGAGTTTGTCTGGAGGCCACTGTCTTTTTGAAGTGTTTGATTTTTCGTCAGCTCTGACCCTCTCTCTCTCTTTTCTGCTCCTCTTCCTCCTCTGCTGCTGAATCACATTATCAGTTTTTTTTTACCTGGTTCTGAACAATCAACAGACAAAGACATTAGTTTTCAACTCTCTTTCTATGCTTTTCAACTCTCTTTCTATGCTATTCCTGTAACAAGGTTACACTCTCAACTAAAACAATACTATTATTGCAATATATCAGCCAAATGGAAAATGAGAATGACTCATAGAGTAAAGTTGAATTATGGGAGTACTATGTGTTGTTTTTTTTATCATGGGTTATGCTATTTTAACTGACTTTAGGACCTTTACCTCCACTAAGGAGGTCATGTATTCACCTGTGTCTGTTTATTTGTTGGCAGGATTATGCAGTAGTAAAGTACTTGGTGGAGGGATGGGAAATGGGCCAGGGAAAAACCCAGCAAATTTTGAGTCTGTGCTTTTCTACTGTTTTTGGTATTGGCATTTGAATACCAGGTTAATCTTCAAAACAAAAATACAAACACAAACTCCTGTATCCCAGCACATGCTCCCCCATCTTGAATTTTAAAACAAGCTCCAATAGAATCAAATGAATCAACGGGTTTGAGTTTTACACTGAGCCCAGTCTTTGGGGCAGTCAAGGCAGCTTTCTGCTTGGCTCCTGACATCCTGCTCTTCCTCTCCTCTCACCTTTTAATTGGTCAGAGCGGCTGCTGGCCTGTCAGGATGTCCCGGCACTGCATGACGCCTGTGTTTCCTCCCTTACAGCTCAGACAGAAAAGCCTCTGTCTGCCTCAGTTTCCATACTGAGAAAGAGAGAGAAGGAACTTACCTGCTCTGTTCTTTTCTATTGTGAGTTATGAGTTTATAAATGTCGACAGTGGCCAGGAGTGTCTAATTTTAGCTACAGTACGCAATGAAGAGGACTGTGAAATTGTTTCACGCTTTTACTGAGATTTTCCCTCTTGCTTTCCTGTATGTTTAGGCTGCTAAACTTACCTCGGGAGTAAAGTGTCTGGCAAACACTTGCCATCATTGTCAGCTACGAGTTTATGATGTAGTCGGCAAGAAAACTGTGCAGCTTCAAGACAATAGTAAATCTGGACCCCAGAAGTGAAAGCAAAGGGGTGGATCTCAATACATTTCAGTTTTTTGAAACAAGTGACACCCAAGATAGACGTTAGTGCAGGTGGAAAGGTTAAATTACCAAACAAATATAGGGTTTAAATAGTGACAATATGTTCAATTAACCACATGACTACAATGGATCCTTTATTTGTTCAAAATATCTCAAATGTTGCTCGTGTGTTTTTGGTTCAGTCCAATATTTTTCTATTTGTTTCCCCTTTTGTGGATCAAGATGTTTTTAATTTTAAACTTCACTTAGCGTCACCTGACCATAAGACCACCTCTGCCAATAATAGATGAAAATTTTATATTTTTACTTCATGGACACATCTGACCACACACATTACAACAGTAATAACTGTTGATTAGATGGATAATATTTGATAATGAACTCCACAGTTGGTTTTCTCTGTTTGTCTCTGTTTCTTTGTGTCTGGATCATTAACGTCCTCTGGAGGAGACCCCAGTCGCCATTTCCCTGTCTGTCTCTGTGTAGACTGACCCATAGCTGTGTGGGCAGACTTCGGTCACAGTTTGAGCCTCCCGGTCACCGGGGCTCTCGCCAGACAGTCTCACCCCCACAGAGCTCGCCACAGCTTGGAGACAGACAGGTGCCTGCAGCTCATGGCTCGTTTCAGAAGCTCATGTATGGATGTGGAATCCAGTCTGACTGATCACGTACACAGATAAACCTGCTGCTTTTCTGGAGCAATGATGTGCATCCGTGCTTGGATAACACAGTGCTGGACCTTGACCGCGGCAAAGCACCTCAACTTGCAATGAACCCATGTCTGTTGATGATGCCAGTGTGTGGGCTTACCGACCCAGCAAGACAAAGAGGAGTGAAAGTAGTGGAAGAAAAAATCATGGATGTGGATGAAACCACAATATAAGTGCCCACGCTGCCGCACTTGTAGGTTTTTTAATGGGAGGTTTCGACCTCTCCAAGTAAGTGCTGTACTAAATGCTGACTTTGTCAAAGGATATGAAGAATAAGCCAGAGCTTAATTTTTTTCAGATAGGAGAAACTCACAACTCTTAATAATAACTCTTAATTATCCTAATATTAAAGTTTATGTTTCTTGTCTTCATCATGGACCAGAATGGACATAATTACTAATTAAAGTACATAAGTAAAAAGTTTTGGGAGGAAAGTTTTGGGTTGTGAATAAGTGTTGCATGTCATATTCTGCATGTGCTGTTCCTCAGAAGTAACATATCACAAATTTGGTTTTGTCGCTTGAGTTCGTTTTATGTTTTTGCCTTTTTTTTTTTTTTTTTGCTGAACGCAAGGCTGACCCCTGACCTCTGGGCGAGAGCAGTGGGTCACTTACTCTGCCCTCCAGCTGGTCCTTCTCTTGTTCAGGAGTTTTGTAGATGAAAACAAAACAAAGGCAAACAAACAGTGGGAAAAGCACTGATTTGTCATCACTTGCACAAACACAACCATCACTGACAGACCAAAGAGCACATAGTCACAAACGTCTGTCTGTGTGTTCATGTCTACAGTAACACCGATAAGTTTAAAGACCTGAACTTTTCTCCCAGTTCTGTACTTCCTCTCTGATGTCAACAGCACCTTCCTGTTTGAAAAGGGTTTTTGTAACAAGCTTTGTATGACGGTCACCAGCTACCTGTTCCTTAAGAATCTGATCTGCCCTCAAGGCTCCATAGTGATAAACACCCAGAAAATCATCCCCCGTCTCGGGACATTTTAACACCTTTCAAACAGCCTTGGTTTTTTTTCTGATCCGCTTACTTTACTGCATATAAGTGTTGTTTTCAGTCACAGCAGGCATCTGTCTTCATCAAACACAAAAAACTCTCTGTACACTACCTGCTCAGCACCGTACAGCAAACAGACGCAGTTTGAGACTAACTGGTGAACACAGTGGAGCATTTAGCAGCTAAAGAGCCAGAGATTTCCCTTAGGAGCTGGCGGAGACTAAGTTAATATTGGACAAACGTTCATTAGGTGAACACACACACAACTACAAGTGACAGCTAATATTGTTCTTTATCAGCTCAACAAGTAAATAAGCATCAATTTGTTAACAAGATACACTGACTCAGAAGGTGGACACAGTGTATGTTAGTGTTGTGTTTAAACAGCTTGTTCTTCAGGCCCTTTGTATTTTTCAAATGGTTTAAATTGCTACTACAGCATTGTGGTCATTTATTTGTTCTCCTGTCAAGCGTGAGGTGGGAGATTGGATCACATTACTGGCTAGAATCAGATAGTTATTAGCTTGGCTTAGCCCAAAGGCTGCAAATGAGGAAAGCAAATCAGAATATTTCACCCAAATGTCAGAACATTTTTTAATGAATGTATAAATAAAAAAAACAGTTCATTGACACATATTCACATCAGTGTGGACGTGAGCTTATTAGTGCTGAACTTCGAGAGACTTTGAGGCTCCAGTTGTTTCACGTTTCACCTACATCTAGTACAACGCTGCCAGTTTGTTTTAATTAACCTCCTCCTGAGATCTCTGGTGTCAAATGTAGGAGCTGCTGCTGCCCACCTTTCTCAAGAGGGGTGGGGTGGGGTGGGGGTATGAGTAGAGATACGATGTTCTGTTTTACTGCCTGATAAACACAAATATACACATAACCAAAATGTTGAATGTCCACTATCCTTCATCTAAATTACAGATTCACACATGGTTTGATTTGACCTGTTAATGCTTAAGTTAATTTGAGGATATAACACAAATTGTCTTTTTTCATCAGTTGCTTGACTCCACAGGTTCCCGGCAGGAAACACAGATGACTCTGCTACAACATGTTTGACTTACTGAGGGCAAGTAAACAAAATGTTGATTTGAAGTCTTTGTATTTAACAATGGTAACTGTTAACTTGTTTGTTTGCCAAAGAGGCAAAGAAACTCGTTTTCAATGAGTTTCCCATCAGGCTGAAAGAGCTGGATGAGCCAGTGTGTGGTTTGCAAGTCCATAGCCCTGTAACATTGTTCTGGTGAAGTGATTTGGCTTTTTGTCATTCAGATGTGATGTAAATGTGGCTTTATTCAGACATGAGAGGATGGGAGCAGTCACAGGTTTGTAAAATAATGTACAAGCGGAGTGCAGTTAGATCAACCTGGTCACATCCAGATATTGGATTTCAGGCAGATGATCACTTCCTACTGTACAGAGAAAATCCACCGAACCTGACCTGCTTTTTTTTGGAGGGGAGGGGATTCAAAGCCAGTCATATTCATCCTCCATCCTGTGGTTATCTGGATCTTTATGGCCAACCCTTCAACAGCTTCCAAAACATTTCAGTCTGGACCAACATGATGGACCAACAGCTCCATAAAGTCAAAACAGCCACGTCACTAAAGTGGCTAAAAATATATATTTTCCACATTTTCAGATCTTAGAATCTCGCCTTGTCTGTTTTCACAATTACAGCAGATTGTTGTTAAAAGTGGGAGGGAAAATAAAAAGTGCTTTTTGATTATTGTGGGAGACAGAGGGATGAGCTGGTGATGGTTGTGATATTTAATTCATGCCACAGTCTTCGTTGACAAAGCACTGAAGCTGTGTGAGTTGTGTATCAGTGTGTATGTGTGTGTGGCTGAGAGATTTTAGACTGGTTGAGAAAACAGATATATATTCAATCTGGAAAGAGGATAAACATAAACAGGAGGAGGAGTGCGGCTGCTCTTCGTGACTAATAACTACATATTTCACTGATGAAGGATGGATAGCTGGTGGTGACAGCTTTATTCTTCTCTATTGTTTTTCTTTACATTCTTTCTTATTTTCCATTGTGTTTCACATCCCACACAGACTCTTAGGGTTGAATATTTCACTCTATAATATAGAATCCCAGCTTTTAGTGCAGCCATATATATATATATATATATATATTTAGCACTGTGGTGCCTAGACCTAATTAGTCACCTGGCCACTAGCATGCCTGTAGACTCAAACAAAATACAGACAGTGGTGCAACTTACAGACAGAAAGGATTTGTCTTAATTGGTTGGTTCATATATAGAATACACCCTGCGCTCTTTGTTGTGTTCTGTTCATGCTGTAAAGTTAAGCCATAAAATGGTCTCATGGAATCACAGTGTTATAAAACCCTGCAGAAGTCAATTGTCTTTAAACATGTTTTTCTTTTTGTTTCCCGCTCTGAAAGACACAAGCATGAGAAATAAACCCACAAGCTGCACTTCACAAAGCTTCTTCACACGACCTATCACCTCCAATCAGATAGATAGAAACCTTTATTGTTATAGTACAAAGTATACAATAAAATCCAGAGAGCTTCTCATGACCAGGGCAAACAGAAACACAAAACAGACAAAAAGACACACACACACTACGTGTGCAAGGTGTGGAAAAGGCTTTGACCTTGAACAGACGGAAGGAAGGAGCACATTAACAGACACAGGGAAATATGTGTGCAATTAGTGGTTCACAGTGATGTAAAATGTATTCAGATGCATTTTAGTAAATCTAGTAAATTAGACTTTTAGACTAAATTTTAATTAGACTTTATTTGCCAAAATGACATGCATTATTATTTTGCAATAAAGTGAATCTCCATGCAAATTGATCCAAAATGGCCATAAAAGTTTCCTTATCAATTTCTTTGATTTATATTATATATATATCTATAATCTGATGATCATCTGTAGACCATAAAAACGACTACAAGGCACCAAGATTTGCAATTTCTTTTATGGTCTATGGGACACTGTGTGCGTAGTAAAGGTTTCTAAGGTCAGATTGTATGAAATTTTCACACACCAGAGCAAGTGAACGCAGCGCAGCACAAAATCTGTTGCCACAATCTGCCTGAAAATCATGTAACTAGTCTGATACTCTCTGAGGCACATGGTTGCAGTGGGATTTTATCTGGCATGTAATGTATGTCTGAACACCCCTGGGCACATGGGTGCAGGTTATTTAACAAAATTACAGGATAATTTCCACCAGTTATCAAGATAAAATGATCTTTCCAACATCCTGCTGGAAAGAAATCTATTGAATCAAAAGAACTGGTCCCAGTTTCTGAACCATTTCTCTATCAGTTGCTTATTTAGTGGAAAAGGAACCAATCACACATCAATGGAGGAAAACATGTTTGGTCTCAGAGACAGTTTTCTTGCCGTACATAAGTACTTTAATCTCAACAGTTAATTGCAACGAAGCAAAGGGTCTCACAGGCACTTGGGTATAATTCACCACATTTTCCTTGGCTTCTCTCTCCTGCTGGAGGAGTTGACAAACATCTTTTTGTTTTTTTATTTCATTTTATTTCACACACTTATATTTCTTAGTAAGTGCAGAGTTCAGTGTGTATGTGTGTGTGTACCTTGGTGACTTACAGTAGGAAGCATTTAAAAACTTCAGAGGCCTAAATTGCCACCTGGACCTCCAGAGCCATTAACCACCCTCTGAGGAGAAAGTGTAGGGTTGAGCGAGGGAGTTTGGCTGTAATGCACTTTCTTCATGTCCATTGACGCACATTTGACTTAATGACATCCAATCAGTCACATCCTCAGGGCTCCATACATGAACAATTACAGGCCTGCTTGGCTGCAGCGGACGGTAATCGTTCACATCAACTGAGTAATGACTCTTAAAAGCCCAGGACAACCTGTTGTTTCCAAATGACACTTTTGTATATCATTAAAGGATGTGACTGCTTTTAAACTGGGTGCACAACCTTATGCTACCAGTATTGTCAATGAAGAAAGAGACGCAGTTACAGTCTTTTTCTTGAGCAATTTATGAAAATCAACTGGCATTTATGGCTCTATAAAACCTGTTGTCTCAACCAGCTTCTTACTGTGAGTAACAGGGTGTTTTCTGCAGCACAGTGTTGTTCATTTTTACACGAGAGATTTCTGTTTTTGTGTTTTTGTCTTTTCATTAGTTTAAGGTGCTTTTAGCAGCATTTGAAAATCTGGTAACTGTTGCGTGGTTGTTAACTTTTATATTGTCAATTAAATTATTCATGAAACCACACCCACACATCCAAGAGACATCAGATACTTTACAAAGCCAAATTCATACAGTAACAACACAGCATTGTTGTATATAGTTCATTATAGTGTCTGAGTTTGATTCAGTTTTAGCAATTTAGTCTTGAGTCATGGGTGAAAAATTAGCTGAATTTTAGTTGTGCAGTTTTAATTAAGGGGTTGTGAAGGGACAGCTGTTGCCTTGTTGCATGTGTACAGTCACATTTAATGCAGGTAATTGTCAATCACAAGGTTAAGAAAAAAAGGTTTCAATAAATATCATGAATGAGTCTTTCTAAATGATGTAATTTAGACTCTCAGAAACGTTTCTGTATGCCCGGTTCACACATCTTAGATTTTTGAATACAAACAAAAATTAATGAAAACAGTCCCTGGTTGCAAAAGTAAACCATGATAATGTGACGCAGTGTCATTTTTCTAAAGTAAAACAACTTGAACAAATCAGTCAAATCAGTCAGGAGACCAGTCTAACTACAAAATGTTTGCTATGCTTTAGAAAATGGTTTGTAGTAATATAAAATATATGTGATTTGTAATGAATGGGCAAAACTAAACCTCTGGTATGCCCTTAAACATATAACCATAATTAAAGGGGGCAGGAAGAGACAGTCACAGGGAATCAAACCGTCTTGTAAATATGAACATCTGTCGTTTTTTTTAAACCAGAATGAAGCACATTCAGAGTAGATTGGGGCCTCTTGACAAACACCTGACAAACTACATTTATCAGTGTTGGTGTCCTTCCTCTACCGTCTGTGGAGGATCTGACAGACGAGACAAACATCCGACTCCTCTTTTCAAGAATCCTCCTCCTCGCTTGTTATTGGTGCATGTGGTTGCCTTGAAGGAAGTGGTTGTCGTTGTTGTTGAAAGTGGGTGTGAGTGTGGCATTTTTTAAAAAGTGATTTATGAGACCTTTGGGTTCCTCTTTTGTCTTTACAGCTGCAGTTTCCTCACGACTGAGTGTCTCTCAGACACCGCACTCTTAAATGCCAGTGTCCTTTGTGTTTTTGTCCTTGAATGTTGAGGACTTGAACCTACTGACCCAGGGTAAGCAGTGTGAGTGTGAGATACACTGAACACATCAGCATTTGCAGCTCCTCATACTGCACATATTGACATATAACATTCAAATACTATTCAAACCATTTAGTGAGACAAACTCAAATTCCTTGATTTTCTTTGTCTTAAACAAAAGTGCTTCTACAGCCTAAACCTGTGAATCTCAAGCGTCAAGTGTCCAGGTCTTGCACAGTGATGGACAGTGATACATGCTTTGTACACTTTGTGGGCTCAGACCTCCACAATTGCATAACTGGCCTTTGAAGCCAACTCAACTCCTTGGTCCGCCCACTCTCAGGTATTTTGTTGTTGTTATTTTGTTGTGGTGTTTGGGTCTTTGGAGACTTTTATTCCTGCATACTTAATCATTTTATACAAGTATTTTCTTGGCGAATCGTGAACTGAATCACAAAAATAGATTTTTAAAACTAGAATCACCTATCTAGCTCCCCTCAGGTAAAGTTATCACCTCACCTAATCCCTTGATTACAACAACAGTGTGTTTGGTGTGTACTTAGGAAAAGGTTAGGTCTTGTTGATACTTGTGTATTAGCCACATAAATTTTGACTATATATGGTTAAAACAAGCCAGTCAAATCATCATCACCGATACATTTGTGTGCTGGATGGCTCTGGGGACTGTGCTGGATCTGTTAACCCATGTCAGTGCTTGTACAGGGCCAGCCTCACAGGCATCTTCACTGATGGTGTTAGCAACTTTATTTCCTTTCTCTCAACTTTTCAGCACCAACCTCATGTTTCATGGCATGTTTTTTACGCACTGACACACGAGCATTGGGTTAGTGCTGCATTTCATGTGTTTCGTGATGCTCTGGACGGGGAATGTGTGATTGACAACAGAAGCGATTGGGACAGACCTACGTGGGCCAAATTTAACTTTCTATGTGTTAGAGATCAATCATTTAAAAATAACCCCGCCCACCTCAGTGTGGCGCAGGAACCGGTAAAATCTAAGGGTCGGTCAATCAAGGCCCATGACAATTGATATCCAGTTTTTATCTCAGGAGATTTCCACAGTGATAATGTGATGCTGCACCATATCTTCAAAACTGCATCACTTCGGTGGCAATATTTAGTAATAAAGTTGTTGTACTGTTGTTTTCAGTGGTTAAACGTATTGGGCCTGGGCAGATAATGAGCAGTTTACCACAGTGAGTGGTTTTAATTGCTCCTCTGTGGGGAGCTCAGTGTGTCTGAAATGAGTTATCACCAGGGCTAGGCGACATAAATCTACTCTGACACAAACACTCTGGCCAGCCAGGAAATAAGTCAGTCAGTGAGTCAGGCGAGCTGACAGGGAACCAAACAGGTCGGCCAGACAAGCAGGATTCAGGACGCCGGCTGCTCAGTTAGTGCTGCTGTCAGTCAATTAAAAAAAAAAAAAAAAAGTCAGCTAGTGTTTATGAGGGAGTCAGTCAGTCAGGGGGCTTTCACAGTGTCAACAGTCCTAGAGTAAGAAAAAAATCAGTTAATGTGGGAATATTACTGACATTTATACCAGTGCCCTTTACTCTCCTTGTTCTACATGTGTATAGTTTTCTACATACTATGTGCAGTAGTTTATTTTACAGTGCATATTGAACATATCTTGGATGAATGAAATCCTACTGTAACTTATGCATTGTAATGACAGACAGCACCAACACAGCAGCCTTTCTGGAAATGAAGGAGGAAGACTGTCGTCAATTTCTGGCCAGGTCTTCTTGAAAAGTTTCTCCATGGTCAGAGTCTAATAAAAATAATCTCCACTGAGTCACATGAAAGGAAAACTGAACTAATTGGTACAAAAAGTAAAGCAAATGATTGTGAGCTGTCAGAAAACCTTTTAGCCACCAAATAAAATAAAAAGTAGCCAAACTGGGTGGAAAACCACTCAATCTTACAACACTGTCTTCAAATTTACCCTCAATAAAAAGCTCAAGTTCAGTGGTAAAAAGTGTGAGCACAATGAAGATTTATCCAATTAGGATTAGCAGGAATGGGCCTGGGATAAGTGTGTGTGTGTGTGGGTGTGTGTGTGTGAGTATGTGCGTGCTGAAACTTGAAGGGCCTCTATAAGTCACCCCGCCAGGCTGACACCCATACAACTGACTGAATAACTAAACTGTCTCATCGGCTGACTGTTTCACTGGCCGTCTGGCCGACGAGGCAGTCAGGTGATTACTACGACGCCATTTGGTTTTACAGCAGAATAATATGGCCACTGTTCGCTCTCTTTCCTTTCTCTCGTGCCCCATGAGGATAGAGAGGGGGCCGGCAGGGGAGTGATTAAGATTTTAGGGAGATGCCTGCCTGGTTCAGGGGTTGGAGGGTAAAGAGTGGGGATTTATTAGGGCCATAAATTAGATCCAGACATCGCCCCCCCTCATCCCTCCCACCTCTACACCACCATTATATTAAATCACTCCTTGCCACACCCCTTCACTCTTAGCACCCCGCTTTTTTAGATATTCAGATAGATAGATAGATAGATAGATAGATAGATAGATAGATAGATAGATTCATTCATTCGTCCAACTGTGAGAGGTTGAAAAATGGCTCTTTACCCCACTGTAAAAGCCACACAGACAGCAAGGCTTTCAGGTCTGACCTACAAATCTTCCTCTAATGTTTGTGGATGTGTCAGCTCCACAGTGGTTCAACTGTACTGCAGCCTGTCCTTAATGACCCCTGACACTTCTGAGTTTGCTTTAAGAGGAAATCGGGACGGTCAGTAAATACAGAGGTTCTCCTTCAGCTGGAGGATCCAGGGTAAAGATAATGTTTCAGTAAAATCTGTCCTGAACAGGATGTGATCGTTATTGATGGTATTGAGTAAATGAGTCCTGATTTGAGCATAAATCAGTGTGTTTTAATGAATTTCTTGTCTGTAATTCTGTTTTTTTTTTTCTTTTTTTTGGAGGCACTGACATGTTTCATCTTCAAATTTAGAAATAAACTTAAACGCACTGGCAGGGTTTTTCATTTGTTTGATAGAAAAAAAAAATTGACTGGTAGAGTTAGAGCTGAATAATACTAAACAGCTGTGTCATCTACAGGTGGCTGATTGGATTCTGTATTAAAACCAAGATCAAACCCATAAATGTGAAGAAAAGCAAACATTTTCCTGGTTAGATGGTTTGACCAAAGAAGACAGTGAAAACACAACTTCAGAGCTCCTCTTCAACCACCAGTTTCATCTCTCCTCAGCGTTTGGTAGGCTATTTCGATCATTAAAGGCTCAAAGCAGAGCACTGTGGGTGAATGTTGGTGCTTCGATTAAAGGGCAGCCATTGAGGAGTGTGTGTTTTGTGGTCTGAACCAACAGCATGCAGGACGCCATACAGGCCCAGACTGACGTGGTACAGCATCACACCGAGATCTGAGCGTGTGAGTTTGAGGGGTGGAAGAAAAGGTTAAGGGATGGACATTAAAGCATTTGTTTATAATACATAAACTGATCCTAAAATCAATCCAATAAAAGATGTGTATCATAACAGTCCTACAGAAATACCTTTCATAGTGTTACTGTTACTGGATCACTTCTTGCCAGTATTCACAGTGTGCCTGATATGTTGTGTATTAATCATTTTGATGCTGTTGATCATTTATTTCTTTATATGCTCCTTGTGACACTAGAGAACATAAATATACTTCAGATAAGAGGCATTAAAGTGCTGCGTGACCTGCCGTCAGTCGAGGGTTAGATTCAGACAACTTAATCCAGAGATTTATCCCGGCCAGACACATGACTTCAAAACTCACAGAGGAATAAGTTATGTCAGTGGCAGTAGATCAACATACAAGGGTAAAGTAAATCATAGAAATAAATTATTGGCTGAATTTAAAAGTTAAAATATAACATTTAAAGTGACACAGAACAACAGTCACTGCAGCTGCCCAATCAGTGAGTTACTTGACTCTTTCTGTATCATCTCTCTGAACCTAGACTCCTTAGAAAGTATTATTCGCTCTGCAAAGTCATCATAAACCACAAGCCAAGAGATAGTCACTGTAAACCTCCTGAAATGTCTGTTCTCCGTGTTCCCTCCGTGCAGATTATTTCGGGTCGAACACACTCCTGCTCAGTGATAGAGGAGACCCAATCAGAGAAGAGTGTGTTCTTTTGTCAGTGCCTTCGTCCGAAAGGTGTCGTCAAAGTTATAAACTGCAACTCTCTCTCCCTCTCTGTTTCTATACAGTGTTCATCCTCCTTCCCTCCCTCCATCTTGCTCTCTCTCCCCCACTGAGCGCTCCATTGATGTAGCAAGGGCTTCTTTCAGCATGTCTTCAGGTCTCTGGCTCTTTCTACGCAGCCTGGCTCTCCAGCGAGTGCGGCCTGACAGAGGACGTTTTCAAACTGGCCCTGACATTGATGAAATGCCTCCGGTAGAGTCCAGGAGCTGCAGTTAAACACACAGTGGTGAGAGTGTTGACTGAGACCACGAGTCTATGTGTGTGTCTCTGTGTTTATGATTAAGTAGTTTTCTAAAAGTCAAACAGCGAACAGAGCCCTATTTGATGTATGAAATTTGAATGCCCACAAACGTTTGGTTAAAAACTTTTTTCCCCATGGCTGCCCAATGCAGTTTGATATGATTTTGTCAAACGCCATATTTCAGAAAAGATGCTATTTATTCCAGTCCTTAAAGGAGCCAATCACCAATTTTTTTTCATATTTGCCAGATTATAAAAGTTTCACCTTTGGTTTCCAAAACCTTTAGAGCTGTTTTATTGTTATTATCAGTCAGCACATAACACATCTGTGCAGTGTCTCTGTGTGTTACTTGGACAGATTGCACAGATTTTGCAACCTCACTGTGGCATCAAGGATGAATTTCAAGCACGTAACCCATCTGAAGACCACAACTTGTCATTTCTACATATCTGTGTATCGATTAAACAAAGATGCATTGTATAAATCGCTGATAGACATGTCTGCTAGCTCAGCCCCTGTTGATATTTCGCGTTTCGAGTTTTCCAATTCAAGTATTTGTGGATAGACTGATGGATTGTGTAATTGTTGTGTGTACTGCACCTGTTGTGTTACAATCCCTCTTCTATGCCTGATTGTTCTGATCTGATTATCCTACATTTGCAATTTAGCCACTAAAACAGCAGCATTTCAGTTTTAACTCACCTGCTTTTTTATGCCAAAAAACCATCCTTAAATGCCATTTTAACAATTAGAAAATCAAATATCGACAGCATTGTGACATGATATGAGTTGAAACAGTGTGACAGTACAAAAACAGCATAGCTAAAGAGCCAGGTATTTCACTCAGGGTTTGATGTGCCATGGGCGAGCACTGCATGTCCTTACAACATTTTTGCGGCAAACTTGAGACTCCTGAGAGAAATGTCTGGTTCTTTAGCTGCTAATTTCTCCTGTGTCCAGCAGTTAACCACTCTCTGTCTGCTGTTTGGTCCTGAGAAGGTAGTGTAAACTGGGAGAGCGAACCAAAACAATAGAATAGCTATGTAGCCTTGAGGAAAACTGAGGACTGCGAAGGTAGGAAAAAGGAAGAGGGAGAGGAGGGCTCGCTGGAGGATGGATGGAGAGGTGGAGGTGGTGGTTTACTGTAACAGATCTCATTAAGCGCTCAGGAAGAACACGAGGCACAGGAAGTCAGGCGCTCCGTGTCCTGCTCTGCCCTGCTGCATGCCTTTTACTACTCTGTTATGGTCTGCTCTGTCTCAGTGTGTGTGTGTGTGTGTGTGTGTAAGCGAGAGACTGAATTAGCGACAGAACAACAGAGGCTGGCAGTGACAAATTTTACTTGAGAGGGTATGGCGTACTGAAAAAGACAGAATGAGTGTCTAGGAGGAGAGAGTGGAGAATTTGTGTAGTAGAGGGCTACACTCACAACACACACAACCCCCTCTGCACACAGACACACACACACATACGTACATAGTAAGTCCAGAGGAGCAGTTTCCTGGTTGTGGAAGTAAATGTGACTATTACTGAGGTATTAATGTCTCCAGATTGCAGGCCTGTTCCTGCCCCCGCATCCGCCGGCACTCCTCTGTCCACAACTGTGAAATTGGGACCATGTGTTGCTGCTGCTGCTTCTGCTTCTGCACTCCTCCACCTCCTCCACCTCCTCCACCTCCTCTATCCCCTTCAATTGGCCAACAGCAGGTTTCTCTGCCGTCCTCTTCCTCTCCTACAAACAGTAGCGCTGCTTCTCCTCTCTTTATTCAGTTTTTAAAAATGTTTCTCTCCTCCATGACTCTTTTAAGGCCTGTGTATGAAGTGTTGTCTGACCGTGTTTTAAGGGAAAAGTGTTTGTACTTGTTCTGAAGGGTCACACACTCCAAAGTGAGGAATAAAAGCGTCTTGGCTGCACTGTCTCCCAGAAAGTTCAATAAAATCTAATAATGTTACCTAAAGACAAAAAGACAACATTATTGATTACTGTGTGACTCTTTTATGAACAGAAAGTAATAAGGACAAAAGAAACACATGGAACTGCAGATGTGTGGAAGATGCAGATAATGTGGTCTGTCTGTCAAGGCTCCAGCTTGTGAAATACTGCTGCAATAACATTATAACCATTTGTTTATATTTTTTGACAGCCAGCGTTCAACTGAGGAACTGGTCAAACAGCAGCACGATGTCCAATCAGTTCATTAGATGTTGCACCAACGACCGATCTGACAGAAATTCACCCTGATTCTAAAATTAGTTGGGACGTAAATCAGGCTTAATCTGTGCAGCATCTGCACGGCGTGACAAGCACTTTGGTTAGAGGATGCTGAGGCTTTTCTTCTCTTCCTTCACAAGAGGTGGGGAAAATGCACATCAATGCTGTTTGAGAGATAAAAGTCAGGGTGAGACACGGAACGAGGAAATGGTGGAGACAGATAGAGATGGAGAGAGGAGAAGACAGACAGCTGAGGTTCAGGTCAAGCTGTTGAAAAATTGAAGCGGAGTAGGGAGAGTGAAAGGAATGAGGAGAGACTCTGTGTATGTGTGTGTGTGTGTGTGTGTGTGTGTGTGTGTGTGTGTGTGTGTGTTCAAGGGGTTGCTGAGGTGGGGAGGTCAGCTCTGTCCAGGATGCAGGGGTCAAGTTTATTTTTCCTGCCAGGAGAGACGCTGACAGAAGGAAAGGAGAAGATGAAGGGAGAAGGAAAAAGAGTCAAGCAAAGCACAGATTTAAGTAGCACGAGTCATGAGGCAAACTGAGAAATCTATTCTTAAAGTTGTTAACTTGGTTTTAATCTAAGATTTGGTCTAGGATTTGGTTGTATAATGTCTTTGTGAATGAGCTCAGGCTCCTGAAATGAAATGAGATGTGAAAATGCACATAACATGCACAGTGAACAAAAAGAAGTGTTTGTCCCACCAGGATTGGATGGACAAAGTGGACACAAACAAATGATTTATAAACAAATTGCTGTGTGCAGTTCAGTCCTGTGTGATATGCTGTACTGACAGAGTTGGGCAGAATAATCAAAATCCATATTCTACTTTTTTCACGGACAACATGTCACAGTGGGAAACGCATTAAAATAAAATAAATGATGGCTTAATTCCATTTAGTTTCAGTTTCAGGATCCTGGTGTTGTGCATGCAGCCCCAGTATCACACTGCAATGACTAAAACAAACATTTGTTTGTGGCGCTTTCATTTAAATGGCTCACAGTTGGTAACAGATGAAAGCAGAGGACGTTTGTCAGTGTCAGTCTTTAGAGAGTGGGTGTTTTCTTGGACCTAAAAGTGTGAACTACCAGAAAAAAAGATTTGGTTGTTTAGGTTGGGTCAGTGCTACTTTCAGCTGGACATTCGTCTATCAAGACACTTGAGCAGTGCAGACACACACACACACACACACATACACACACGAACGGAGGTATCTTATTAGCGTCAGGATGCACTGAAGAGCCTCCACTCTCACCCCAGGTTCATCCTCAGAGGTCACAGCATAACATCCTACAGGAAGTAAACAAGCGTGCGCATGGACGGACACACACACACACACACACACACACACACACACACACATGCACACTCACACCTTTTCCCCCTTTCTTCCTCTTCTTCCTTCTCATGTCATACTCAAATTTCACAGGATAACATCCTGTAGGAAGGAGAAAGAGAGAAAGAGAGAGAGAGAGAACGTGTGTGTTAAATTTATTGAGCATTTACTCAGAAACTTTTGAGAATGAAACATCTTACAGGTTGCCAACAAGGCTTGAAAATGTTTTGGCATACAAATAAATACTTTCATACCTACAAGCAGGAGCAGACAACATAAAATACAAGTGGCCTAAACATTAAGATTACATAGAGGGTGCTTACAGTCCAGATGCTTATCTGTGTTGAGTATGTTTTCTTACAACTGCTTCAGTTGGTCAGTTTTAGCAGCGTGGTTATTGATGGTGATGTCAGCTACATCATTTTGATCCAGATGAACACCACCATGATGCTGACACTTGAATGTTATTTAAGCTTTTAAAATATTATATGACATGTTATACTCAAAGAACTTCAACACACCTATAAAGTCTAATCTTACACTTGGCACCAAAGCGCAACCCAAAGGTCTTTGCAAGTTTCAGTTACCTTTTCCCCATTCACTTCTGTCCATCTGAGCTCCCATGGGTGTGGTGATAAATTGAGGTGTGGTTAGGCACATTGCTGGTGCAGTGGAAAACAAATGACAGGCAAAAACCTGGTCTGAAGTCAATGCTGCTGTGTTTCACTGTTACTTATATTATACATGCGTAATTGCACCACTTCTGGCAGAGTGTCGAGTATTTATTATATATTAAATCGCCTGAAAACAAAAGGCTACACTACAGCCACTTCTCGGTACATCAATCATAGACTGTGTGCCTACTATTTATTATTCAAATTTCCACTGAGGGTGTCATACACTAAGACAGGTCCATTTATGTCTGGCACATTGCTCTTTGCTAATAAAAGAAGAGCTTCTCATTGCTTTGAAAACCACAATAATGAGGTGGAAACAAGAAAATGAAACAGCAGCTAAAATAATCTTGTTCTTTTGGTGTTGTACATCTGACACAGTGAACCTGACACTTCAAATCCACATACGCAGGCCTGTGTATATAATGGGTTACCATTGAGACCAAATGACACCACAATGTGAGAATATGAGAAATATGTAAAAAAAAAAAATCACATTTGAGAGGGAAAAGAGGGTCAGATGAACTAACAGAAAAAATCCACAGCACCCTCTCTACAACATTCATGTTTACTTAGTAATGAAAAACTTCTATTTAACTTTCATTCATAAAACTTTTTCTAATATCTGTATAGGTTTGCAGGTTTAAAAACATACAGAACAACAGAAATATGGAGGAAGCAGCATATAAGACAAGTATAAGACACTTTACTACATGGACATTTAATTTTGATGGTCTTTATTGACACCGAGCCAAATGTTCGACTCTCTTCTAGAACGATGGAAAGGCCTTTGGCCACCAAACGTCGTCAATGTTAAAATTTGTTTGAAGCTACTAGTGCAGACCCCATTTCCACCTTAAAGGAAAGGAGATGAAGGTAGACTGATAAGGATTGAATTGTGAGGTGTGTGTGTGTATGTGTGTGTGAAACTGAGGGGTCTGTAACACAACAACATCCCTGAAGCTATTCCTGTAATCTCTTTCAATTTCCCTCCCTCTCAATCACTCTTTTCTCTTTTTCCTTCTTAGTCAATCTTTTTTCCCTCAAGGAGCCACATCAAAGAGCAGAGAGCTGTTATCAGTGCCGGGAGATGTGTGTGTGTGTGTGTGCTTGTGTTTGTGTGTGTTGGACATACCACAGTTTATCTCCGTGAGTAGCAGGCGTCTTCCTGGTTTATCTCACACGCTGCTTGTTGTGCTTTATCAAGGAAACAACAGTTGAACAAAACTCATCAAACCGAACAGATTTCAAAATTCTGGAGTCAGAAAAGCTCTAAATCACCGATTGTACTGGAAATGTATGGTCACCCTCTTGTGCTCTATTTTTCTTCTTCCTCTGGAGAGCCAGCCAATAATAGTTTGCATGGTTTCATGTCCAGATGTTTCCAACAACTCCGATAGAATTAAAGAGCAGAAAGGGCTTCAGGAAATAGTGTATTTTAAATCTGTGGCCTTGATATTAAAAGTTAAATACTCTCACTCTGAGTTTCAGCACTGCCACATTACGCAGGTGTCTTTTGAGAACAAACAGCTGCTTATCAAGCTTCTTAAGTGCTTGGTGTGCAGGGAAGTTGAGGGATACAATCAGTGTTTGTTCTTTCTGGTGGGATGGAAGCTCTCAACATAAAATCTGCAGGCATTTTCTGCAGAGTGCATTACACTGACAAGGGTGAGTGAAGTTGATTGTGTTCACTGGAAAAATCACAGTTAATCTTAAGAGTTTGAAGTTGGATATTTTGCTTGTCAGTCTTAAATTCCTGTTTTCCTACACACATAATTCACAGTTTATAGCACATTGTATCTATGTAATCGTTAGTGAGTAGCTGTTAAAAAGATCCTACATTTACTCTACCTGTGAATTCAAGTCACTTTTTTTATATTGCTCAACATCACAAATCAGAAATTTGCCTCAAGGCTGTGTCAAGGTATGACACAGTCTGTCATTAGACCCTCGATTTGGATAAAGATAGACTAAAACCTGGGGTGAGAGTGGAGGCTCTTCCTAAAAAACTTTAATGGGGGGGGGGGAATGGAAAAAACCCTCAGGGAGTGTAACAGAGGAAGGATCAAAAGCAAAAATGTCTCCTAACGTTCATTAAAAGGAAAAAATCTGACAGAGACCAAGACTGTATATAGCCTTTATTATAATATATAAACATTTTTTCCATATAGGTGGTATTCAGAGGGAACTATTAAGGGTATAAACTAAATAAATATTTCACACAATCTGACCAACCACATACCAGGACATTACATACCCGCAGCTCTCCTGCTGTCCAGAAGGATCTGAGGTTGTTGGACCAGAGTCTTCTGCTGTGAACTGATGAAGATAATTTGATCAAATGACTATGTTTTCTTTTGTGTCACTGAGTAGTACATACATATTTTAGAGAAATGGATTTTGGCAGCACAAAAGATCCTTTAAACTCCAAATCCCATTCACTATCTCACTGTCTTCTCAACCAACAATCCATGCTCACATGCCCCTTGATTTTTCTGTAGTCACTGTTTTTTCATGCACATGTATACCACATGCATTCAAATAGATTCATGGTGCATAGTCACCAGAATCATGTCATAATGAAGTTTTTACTTCAGATATTGAAGTTGAGGTTTTTGGGAGGTTCTTATAGGAATGTTTTTTTCCCACAGAGACACAATCCTGGCCCCTGATTATTATGTATATTAAAGGAATACAAGTAAGTAGTACTAAGAAAATTTAATGAAAATGATTTTTTATTGCCACCAAATTCTATGAAAGGGCCAAGATTGACAATGACTTGTCTTTTTTTAACTGCCCTAATCTGATTTGACATTTTGGTTCCCACTAAAGACTAAAGGAAAATGGTCACAAATACACATTTTAATCTTTAAAAAGGCTGAATAATGAGGACAGGTGTTTTTAGCAAATTCTACTTAAATAGGAGGAAATTTTGCATTTGTTGGGGACTATTAACACTGGTGTATTAATACACACTTGCTGCTCTAGCGAGTATTTACTGAGGTTTCTGGCACAGAATAATAAGCTATGGACACGCAGGCTATACTTGTCAGTCCAGTCAGTTCTTTGCTTTCCTCTTTCCATGAGAGTTGTTGACAATAAGAAAAGATGAATATCACCAGTGTCATCCTTTAAGTGGCTTCTCCATTGATTTCCTGCCAAGGTGGAAGAAACACAGATACAGCTTGTGAGTAAGTTTAACATGGGTGGACTTAGGTCGCTGACTGACTTTGGCCACATTTCTGCCAAAACCTCATGGTAAATACTGCAGCCTCAAGTGTGTAATTGCTCTTATATCATATTAATATGACATTTTATGCTGTGCAGTCAAAATGTATCCAAACCCACAGGAATCTATTTTAAATTCCTCTAGAAGGTTTCCAAAACTGCAAATTGTATCTTAAAATCTTAGGTTTTAATATTTTACTCTTATGACTCTTTAATAAAGAGTTGGGACAAGATGATATGTTGCTGTCACCCAGAGAGAAATAAGATGATTTTAGAAAAGAGGTAAATAAAAAGGGAAAGCTGATGTTAAACTATGCGACATAGAGCATAAAACATAGCCTCATGATGTCATTTACATATCAAGTCTTGTCTGTCAGATCAGCCTTAAAGTTTTTTTCCAGATCAGTGACTGTGATGGATCAGTTTCACAGATTCTTGTTTTTGGTTACAGAAGCAATGCAAGGTAAAAATTATTATATCATCTATGGTTACACCACATGATATTGTGCAGTTGTGATATTCCATTACAATGATTGCTTTTGCATTTCATTCTCACTGACAAAAAATTTAAATTATGATGGGATTTTTGTTGGTCCTTTTACCAAACAAGCATGTTCCCTCACGTTTGGAGAATATGATTTGTAGGCATCTCGTGTGGCACCACAGCAATTATGGTGCTAACAATGCACAACCATGTTATGATACATTTTACCTTTCTTGAAACACTGCTGCTGTTTTTTTTTTTTTTGCAGCCCCAAATTGGATTTGGACATTGCACTTGGCCATATTGAAATTTCAATTATATTTTGATTAAGCACAAAGTCTCCACAGGAAGGACCTCAAGGTGAATAATTAACAAAATGTCTGTCTGTAAAAATGAAGACTGCTGTTCATTTCCCTAAATTGTTGATGTTTCACTGAGCTGAATCAAGTTGTCATGCTAAGTGTAGAGGTCATGGACAAACCAAACGTGTTCTGTCATTTCATTTCAAAGATTTTTTGGTTCAGCTCCTATCAATGTGACATGTGGATCCAGACATTCAGAGTTGTTATCTCCACGTCCAGATTAGGCCAGAAAAAAAATTGAGGACTCACAAAAGCAGCACAGGAACCAATGAGGGTGCCATTGAGCATGACCCATGAAAGAAAAGCTATATATGTTTGTTTTGGAACCTCAACTGCATGGAGTTTGCTTTTGAATGCTGAAAATGGACATGCATCCGTAACCCTGTTGATTACACAGCAGATTTATTTTGGCAGAGCAGTTATGCAATGACATCACCTGTAACCACTGCGAGGCACAGTGTTGTTTATCATTGCTGTTTATCATTCTCTATTTTGGGACAGGAGAGACTGTGAAACACAGATAAATATAATGAAAGTCAGCTTCAGAGCAAACCTGGCAGCCTACAAGAAGGCAGGGAATAAAGACCCCAGACTTCCTCGATGTCCATCTGGAATACAACTTGTTTTTTGGAGCCTGACCTCATGGTGTTTACCCATTCAGTCAGTCCACTGCACACGGTCATGGTCCCAGAAGTTGGAGCACAATCAATTGGTTGGTCCTCTGACTTCCTTTAGATATAGCAAGTAGAATTTGGGTTGATTTATTATTATTGGTAAGATTTTTCAGAAATTTGGCAGCAAAATTTAAGGTCCCCTGAGATTCTACAGTAATTATTTGCAGTGCACTTTTGTGTTTTGTTGTGTTGTGAGCATAGACTGTGTATAAAAGTGGACAGATACTATCGGTCTGAAAGTGCTCAAGTACTTTAAACCTGATTTCTATCCAATGGCCTCCAGGGGGTAAAAAGAAGTCTATGTGTCTATTGAGGTCTATGTGAAAATGTTTACTTCTTACTTGATTTATTACTACTATTACTATTTATATATTACTATTACTATTTATTATTTTCTAGTGAGTTTATGGTGTCAATTTCTAGTTTCAAATCTTCTTCAATACAACACAATGTTCATTTTTAAAATTATGGTTCCATTTAGAAGAAAGACCATTAAGCAGGGTATGCATTACTGTACCAGAAACAGTGACCTACTTAACAAGGATACAGTACAGAGCAGGTCAGATCCACCCCTCACTCCTCCTCAGCCCCACCTTCTTCTCCAAACATGGTTTCTTCTGGTTTCAAAAAAACAACGACCAAATTGTAAACTCAAGGCTTCAGTGTGTCAGTTCACAAACTGGCGGGTGACGTCACCATGGGTTCTCACTTGGTTGTGTCTAGTTGCAGCACTTTCGTGTATTTGGTTGTGTTGTGTATGTTTGCAGTTCACGTGTTGTCACATTGATATTGATGTTTTCTGATTTTATTTGTGTTTTGTCTATTTGCATGTGTTTTCTTAAGTTACAGTGTGTTGAAGAGTTAGTTTGTACAGCTGAACTCACCTCGTCTCAGCTCTCTGTATGATGGCTGTTCAAGTGTGGCCAGTCAACACAGATACAGAGATGAATTGCCATTCGTACGAACTTGTGTGTTTCATGGACACCTCAGCCTTTGGAACCTCACAAGGCCTCAGATGTAGACACTTGTATTAACTATATCTTCATTAATGATTTTAGTAAAGCAACCACATAGATAATGATAACTTGTATGTGTAACATTTTAACCAGACAGTTGACCAGTAAATACTCCCAGAACTTGCCACATTAAAGGGTAAAACTTTTTATTAATACATTTTTTATTATTGTCTCCCAACACGCAAAATACAGAATTGACAAAACAGTTATCTAACATCTCCATCCTTCAGTGGCGGGAAAAAACGACAGACAGACAGGAAACAGTGGGATACACGACAGAGGAAGAGGACGCAAACAGGGCTCGCTGCAGCGTATCAAATATCTTCATCCTGTTGTGGAAGAGAGCCAGAGACAGGGAGGGAGAAGCTGAGAGAGGAGATAAACAAGATGGACAGAGGAGCAGGTGAACGGGGAGAGAAACTTCTCAAGGCAGGAACAAAAAGCACATTGATCGGACGTGTCAGTCAGCAGAGGTGAATGAAAGATGGAGGAGGGGGACGATGGGGGAGAAACCCCTGCCATCTGGGCAGCAAGGAGTGAAGCAGCAAGAGGAAGTGAGATTCAATCAAACCCTGTCAAGGTCAGTTTGCAGTGAATAGGCCTCTCCACCTGGCTGCTCTTTCACTGAGAGGATGCATGTTGATGGGGGCCGTGTTACACTGCACGCTGGGAGGGGCCCATTCACTGTAAAGTCACTGAGACAAAAGTTTACTCTGGTTGGGTTTATGTGAATTCAGGAAAGATAATCACTTCTTGTAACTTATTGTGGCATGTTTATAAATAGCAGGGGATACAATAAATGAAACTGAAGCTAATTTTGGTTTGAACGTGTGACTGTTTTTGCTAATTTAGATTAAAACTACAACTTTTATCCCACATCATCAGACATCGTTGACACGTTACCCAGAGACTTCCAGAGATAAGATTGTTCTCCCTTGAGTAACCATGCATGTTGACGGAAACTGTGAAATCAGCTTCTAGTATACAAGCTGGTCTTGCTCATCCAGTGAATCCTCACATCACCTTTCACATCAGAAAAATACAAATACAAAAAAATATTTAAAAATTAGATTTAGTGAGACAATACCTGTCAGATGCATGCTGGGATACTTGTCTAACTTTTCTAAGGTTCAAACACAGTCAGCATCCAAAGCATTCTCAATAAAATTAACAAAGTTTGGCCAAATGTGGATTGTGAATTGTGGAGCACAACAGTAAACAATAGACCCCTGGATACAGACATGTAAAATGTCCCCCACCTCTCCTAAAACAGAAACACAAATCAATCACAAACCACATGATTTGTCGTTCAGTTGTTGTCCTTTTCGGGGATATTTTGCAGATGATAACTCGGGCCACTCCTGACCTTTCAAGGCCCTGGAGCTGGGATACATGGATAGTAATTCATCCATAACAAGAACACAGAGAAAGTTGTCATTATTTAGCTTTCACTTTCTTCAAAAAACTTCAGGTTAAATTTTGACTGACGCCTGTAGTCTCCATGGTGATACTTGTATCACCCAAAGCAGAAGCAAAGTTTGCCATCACACTCTTCCTCACTCTTTTCCATCTTCATGTTATTCATTTACGTCTTAGCTGCTGTCCAGACACAACAAGCCTCATTGAGCTGAACTTTAAAACTGTGTGTTTGTGCTGGTGTGTGGTGGGATGTGTTGATGTGTACGTGTTGAAACAGCTCCATACTTCTGCTGAAGTGAACATCTACTTAAATAAGTAATTAAAAAAAAAAAGTGTAACATGTCGAATCAAGTCATTTTTGTTGTACAATGTTACAATGTGTTTATGCGTGTATGTGTGTGTGTGGCAGGATGAATTACACATTTTGAAACGCAACTCCTTGTGTGTGTGTGTGTGTGTGTGTGTGTGTGTGTGTGTGTGTGTGTGTGTGTGTGTCATACTTCAAACACAAGTAGCTCCAGCCACAGTGTCACAGACATATTTGCTGTTGGCTCCTGTGTATAAATGAGTAAACCCTTGTGGCCTTTTTCAAATGTGTGTTTGTATATGTGTGCGTGTTTGTTCATGACTGAGTTGATTAAAGTGGTTTCAACCAAACCATGGAGCTGAGTTACATGTGTCTATGTTTTTAGATGTAAGTTCTTAGGTGTGTGTGTGTGTGTGCTTTTTTTAGTCCATAATTATTAATCATTTCTGTCTTCCATCATGTACAATGTTGAATATTTTTCTGTATATAACAAGTTTTTCAATAGGTTTCCAATAATCTAATTGAACGATGATGTGAATGTGTAGGTTCTGACAATTTTGGACTTGTGATGGTAAATAAAATAGGATTTTGAAAATTGGAAATTATGTTCTCCAAACCTAAGCCAAACCTGTTAGGTAGAAAAAATGAGGGCAATGGGTACAATCCCTACCTCAACTGTAAATGTAAAATGTAAACCTTGTGTAATTTACAACATGAAATTGTCCATTTTTTATTATCTGTTGTTATGTGTAATAGCCTAATTGTGCTAACCTGCCTCTTCTGAGTAACTTTTCACTTTCACCAAAGGTGTAGTGTTGCTGTGGTTTATCTTCCTCCAGTTTGTAGCTTCACTAGGTGCAGTTTTAAAGTAGATCCCCCAACACTGCCTCCAAATAATGTGGCCTAGATACACTGTTCACCTGACTGCCTGTGTTTTGTGTCATGCCAGGCTTTTCAGATCTAATTTACTTTGGTGGGTACAATGATATCATAACTGAGAAAAATGATGGACAGAACTATGAAAATTAGTTAAAATAAACCTCAGTAATCTTTTAAGTACTTAAAGAGAAGATTAGAAGCCCCTTGGGCAGCTCCTCTCTTCACGTTCTATATTCTTATATTCTTCATATTCTGAGCTGTCCAGGTCAAAACAGGGTTTACCTCTCTTACAGTCACATTAAATCAATGTGGTTTATGTGCTAATGGGCTGAAATATGAAATTTAAACATATATGCATGCGTTGCCCTGGATATTTAGCCTGGTGGCTCGATGCCAACACAAATCGCCTGCTGGCAGCCTGAATGCAGCAGGCCCGCCTCTGCCTGAGAGCCATTTCACAGGTAATTAATGGAAATAATGACTGCAATTCTGGGGGAAAAAAGGAGAGTGTCTTATAAATGCACAAACATAGTGATCTCTGCACAAAAGCAATTACACTACATAAGGCTGGGGTACTTTTCTTTCCTTATTCCTCCACTGTGTAGTCATATCACTCAGTAATCTGACCAAAAAGCAGTGTTTAGAGCTCTTAAAATGTGAAGATTGAGCAAACTCTTAAGAACAAGCATTTTGACTATTAAAAACATGCATAGTCACAAAGTTGTTCATATTTAACCACCAATGCACTCATAAATTGCCCTCACTTTCACAATCTGACACAGCAGCTACAGTGCTCCTACAGATAAAGGTTTAAGAACAAACACAAACACACGTCTGTCTGTGGCTGCACGTGCGTCACGGCACTACCACACAGGCCTGGAATCACTTATGCTGCCACACATCCATAAACTAACACAGGAAAGACGCGTGGCACCACGAAACTACACGGTTCACCACTCAGACTAAGAGCTCAAAGTATTTCTAGACTGAACTCTGCAACTCTCAACTGTGTGGCGTGTCCCTCAAATGTCTGACTATGTTGCTTTTGGTTTTGAGTTACCTGTATTACATGTCCTGTGTGTGTGTGTGATTTTCAGCTCTAAGTTGTTTGGTTGTCTGTGGACTACACACCAAGGGATTGATATGTAATTCCCTGCCACTGAAAATTATTACAGTCTGACACCGATGAAGCCAGCACTGTTACAGATTCCATGTCTGAAAAAGGCCTAAATTAGCAGTTTGAGGAGCCATTTTATGTGTTATTATAGTATAATAATCTCCTTTGATGATGTTGTTATTTCTATCAAATTGACTGAGTGTTAGTAAAGGAGGTGAGACAGACCCTTGTTTGTCTCAAAACAAACATAATTTATTTCCCAAAACTAAAGTGAAGATATCTCTAACGCACCTCAAATTCTAGATAGATAGATAGATAGATAGATAGATAGATAGATAGATAGATAGATGTAAAGGAGTAGGAATAAGGTCAATATAGTGAAATAAAGATAATAGCAACAGCTGAGCGCCGATGAGCAGAGCATTAACCAGTAGTGAGGAATTAACCTGAGAAACACACCAACCAGTCGAAGTCAAGGCCACATTTCCCATAATTCCTCTTGCTTCCTGTCCCCGAGAGGATGATGCCATTTATTCCCCAGCTCTACAGTTAATCCGTTAGTTTTTTTAACAGACCCTAAAAGACAAAAGCTGTGTGTATGAGGGTGTGCTCAACGCACTGAAAGCTCCTGTGTTGTTCTACCAGGGAGTAATCGACCGCACTGTAGCTGTGGGTCTGTACACACTGATCACAGCATGTCTCCTATACATGCACACACACACACTAAAACCTACCAACATCTACCTATAGAGGACAAAATCCACGAATATTTGGAATTGTACACATGTGCAAACACGTGCACACTGACCTCTGACCTCTCTGACCGGAGGGCCTCCCTGGAGAGTTCAGCTGGACAGTCCTGATCTCCTGGCTCTTGTTTCTGGCCTATGAGCTACACTGAAAACACACACACAGCATCACTCACTGATCAACATCTAATCACTGTTGTCAATTCCATTCACATGTAAACGTAAGTTTGTACCAGTAACAGTTTGTGATGTTTTACATGTTTATTTATTCTTCTGTCACTGAACTGTGATAAAGAAATCATTATTTTAGGATCATAACATCTGACAACAGCTGTACCGTGTAAGTGGTTGTATTGACTTTTAAAATGATGATTATACAGAAAGATCAGTGCCTGATTCAGCATAAATAAGCCTCACATTTCTATTTACTGTTCACAGAGTTATTACTATTTGCATGTTACTTTTGTTTGGCTTTTCAGCTCTTCAGTATAGTCAGAAGGTCTACAGGCGTCAACATCATGAATGTGAGCGGTCAAAGAAGACTGATCTGTTTGCTTGGAGGTGATTTTAACTTCAGTGCACCTCTTGGTGACAGGTGTTTGAGGGCTGTCACCCGAGGGAGGTCAGTCAGGTTAGTAGGGCTTGGGCAGATCAGGCAGGGCGAGGTAAGGTTAGATAAGTAAAGGTCAGGGCAGGAAAGCTCTGCTCTGGACTTTGCATTTTTGACATTCCCAAAGAAAACAAAATTGATTTTAGGAATGATTACAAACTATGGCTAACTCATACTCCACAACTTACAGTTTACAGAGAATGTGGCATTTTAGAAATATGACTTCAAAATATGAGTAACCATAAACACCTTTAGATATCAAATGAACAAGGAATATAAAAAGGATCAACTAAAATTACAGAAGAGCTGAGCACAATGATTCGCTGAACAAAGAGTATGATATTTAAAATAAAACACACATTAATTGCTCATGTGATCCAGTTTATTGATGATTCCCTAAAGCTGGGCTTGATGTAAATACTGGGCGCTTCTGTTAAACAACTGTTTGTATGATCGGACAGTACTCAGATGTGCATAAAACATCTGTGAGTCTAATTATTTTGCCTAAAAAGACACATTTGCTATGCTGCTTGTCAGTTACCTGTACCTTTGATAGAGTGGATGAATTGATCAGTGGGTTCAATGGGGTGCACATTTGACCCCTGATCTGCTCTCTACTTGTCTGAAAATAGAAATAAGTAATACTTTAAGATAAAAGGTTTGAAAACCATTTGCATTCCTCATTTGAACGTACCTGAGAAAAAGTGAAGTCAGGTGAGGCGAAGTGAAGTAGGCTGTAGAAGTTGGTGGTCAGTTGAAGTCAATGAGCTGCTGCATGTAATCGTCACCATTACAAGCAGACGATTACATGCAATGACACATGTAATTACACAACATTCCTGCCTCCGAGGCCTCAGTGGATCCAGCTAACTACACCTGCAATTTAAGTGTTAAAGTGGAGGCCATTCCCTTCATTGACCCCATGCTGTGTGAATGTGAGCGTGCATGTGTTTGTGTGTGTATTTGTCTGTGTGTGCGTACAAAGATAGTGAGGCAAAGCCATGAAGGGAGTGCTGGGTGAAAACATCCTTTTTTTTTTTAACTTAGTGGCATATCAGAGAACAGTAGATGAGAGTTGAGATGCAGAAAAGCAGATCAATTTTGTCAGTGATGGAAAAGGTTACAGTTGGCATTCAGACCCAGGTCAAAATACTCTGCAGCACATATAGGTATTTATCGTCTCGGGCTCAGATCGGTATCAGTAAAGACACAAATTTTAGCCTGTTTTCCTGCTGTAATGTCTCTTAGAGCACAGAGACACAGACTTGTCATTAATCTAGTACGGTGCTGTCAAACCAGAGACACTGCAACTACACCTTCCTCTGACATTTTATTCCCAAAATACACAATAACCAATCAAAGCATTTCACATGGAGACTCAACACTTAGGGAAGCACCAACCCCCTAAACCCACCAAGACTGACAGATCCATTTTACCAGTTTGCACAGCAGCTAGCAGCTAGCATCTGTGTCTGCTGTGTAAGTACATGTTTGCTCTTTGCAGTTGTGTGTGTCCTCTCAATCTGAACAGAAAGGCAAACTGGGCTGGCATTGGAAAGGGTTCAATGGGCTTTTATTTTGTTAATTTTGGTGGAACCCGCTAATTTTGGTGGAAAAGAAAACTAAGCTGTAAATCAGCATCACAATCGCTGATTTGTCCAGTCAGTGTCCTCATCAAACCAAAGCCCAAGTTCGAAGTTTGTGTTTTCTCCATGCACCCCTATACTCCACCTCAGAACCCCCCCTTCCCCTCTCGCCTGCAGAGCTGAGCAGCTAACTAGCCTCTTGCCATAAACCAGCGACAAAATAGCAGCTCCTAATTGTTGAGTTTAACGCCTGGTGATTACAGGGGCTCATAAAACTCCCCTCTGACAGAGAAACCCACCTCCCCACCTCCCTTCACTCCTTCAAGGCCACACAGGGCGCCAGTGCCAATCAGCAAGTCTCTTTTTCTAACACCATGTATTCATTTTACAGCCCAAAGAGGGAGGAGAAGTCTACTCTCATTTAGCTAACGGAGACCAATAAACACTGAGAGATTTAGATTAATTGACCATTTACAACCAGGGGAGGGCTGGGCAAACTCTGCTTACTGGATCAGCTGGGTTGACTTTGAGCTTGTCTGTTGTTTACGTCCAAAATAACATGCAGACAGACGGTAGTCATTGTTTACCTTAAAAGAGTCTTTCTGCATTTCTGTGTGAATCCACAAATATAAAGGCCACCCCTATGGGTTTGTTCTGTCAGATTAGGGATTAAAAGATAAAAAATAAAACTCTTGAAACAAGCTGCAGAGTCAAGGAAAGCTATTACCTTGCTCAGAAGAGGAGACAAATAACTACCATGTATTTCAGAGCATCGCTCATTTGGTTGCTTTTTTTTTTTTTTTTTTTCCAAATCCTCTTGCAGAAGGAACGAGTGTGGAGCAGCCAGAGAAATGTAGAAGTTTTATGGGATAATACTCAAACTTACATTATATATCACATCAGTGAGATGTCTGCTGGTTTTTCTAGACACTGTTGGCACAGAAGCAGATGTCAGGGTTACCTTTCAAGATACACCATCAAAAACAGATACACCATCACACCAAGCATTAAAAAATTGATGAATTGTTTTTCTGAATGGAGTTGGAGTGTTTTCACATCACTGTGGTATAATCTTCTGCTTCAGTAGGAAATTACAGTTTTAGAAAAGATGCCACCAAACAAACTTATCTGCCTTTTCATTTGTTCACTTTCACTGAGTTAATTTGAAGTCACTGTTTTTATTTGCTCTATGAGAGTTAGAAATTAAAAATAATCTGTCTAAAATTTCAAATAATGTAAATGTAATAAGTTAAAATAGTGTTGATGCCTTTCAAATTTACTATACACTCTCATACACTACTTCTTTCTACTTCTATACTCGTGAGCATCCTCAGTGTCATTATGCATTATGTGCTCCTAACCCTGACTTTAATGGTTGGTTAAGTGAACGAAGAAGCTGTTCATACATCATGTTGTCTGACCATGTCAAAGGGCAAAAGTGTTTCTAACTGATCCAAATGGCTACTGTCAAATGTGGGTGAAAAGTCATCCACCAAAGAGAGGAATAAGTGAAACACCAAGAATCTAAACACACAGTATGTGACTGTATATTTGTGAGTCCATCTCCTGTGTAATTTCATTGTACATTTACACAAAGGGCTTCCCAGACTCTGGGGGAGGCAGCTTTAACAACAGGCTGCACAGATGGGAAAGTTTTTTGGTAATTTGACTTTAGAAAAACAGAGCATCACAAGCTGCCATTTAAATGAATAGATCAATGGTAGCAGATTGTAGAGCCAGGTTTTCCCTCTAATTTTAGGGGTGGGTGATGTTTTCTTTTTCTCTTGGTTCCACGTCTACCCTTGCTTCATTTTCCAGTTTACATTCTTGTGCAGGTTGGAGTACAAAGAACTGTTTTCTGGAAATGAGAATCACCTCTTGCCTCATACTGTTAGGATTTTTTTTCTGTTTTGCAGTGATGGCAAGTTTCTGCCTAATAGATCTGGAGGAAAATACTTGTGTAGTGGTTGTATAGCGTCTTTGTAAGAGGGGTCCTCGAGCCCGGGCTGAAGATGCCTTCTCATTAAGTCGGGGTTGCTGGGCCTTATTGTTGTGCTAATCAGGCACAGATGTGGACACCCTGACTCCGGAAAATCATCCAAGCAGTTTTGACAGCAGACGCCTCTCAGGAGGGAGAGGGGACTTGAAATCCTGGGGGGACCATTATAATTGTTTTTGACAAGGATCCAATGCAAATATGTACATGCATAAAAATGAATCAAGCTTGAGCTGTCAACCTCTGAACTGAGATATTTATGATGATGATGTGGAGGGAAGAGATGGGTTTCCATGTTAGGGATGGGAAAGAGATGGTGGTTTGATCCCCTGATGAGCTGGGAGAAGTGCGGAAAGGGGAGAAACAGAATTGGTCTTCCCTTCCTTAACAGCTAACACTGATGTGCCCTTGAGCAAGTGATACAAGTGTGAGGATACACCGAGTACACACATATGAGTACAAGTCCAATATTTACTCTCCTTCTAGCTCTGTTTTTGGTCTTCACCAATTCCTGAGGGAAATATCTGGCTCTGTAGCTGTGAAATGCTGCACAACAGCTGGTCTCTAACTGTGGCTGTTTGGTGATTGGCACTGAGCAGGTAGTGTACAGCCAGTTTTTAGAGCTTTTCCACTTTGCCCACTGCAGCTGAAAAACGACACTCTGAGAGTACATAGAGTGAAGCTGCAGTTGTGATGAAAGTTTAGATAAAATGGTTGTTTTCCGAGGAGTTGAGTGCATCAGTGCTGATAAAAAGGCCAGTTGAGTATCCCAACGAGTTGAGGTGATGATGTGGGCAGACTTTGTGGCACAAAAACAGCTCCTATGTTAAGCTCTTTGTTTTTCTGTTATGTTTTCTTACATCTAACAATGGGGTTGCTCACAAACCCATTGGCTAATGAGACATTTCCTTCAGAAACACATCATCATGGTATGGTAGAGGTAAAGTCAGGGGAGTACTAGAGTCATCAGGGTCAATCCTCTGGGGAACCAGAATGTCTGTACCAACATTCATGACAATCTGTTAAATATTTGTTGAGATATTTCAGTCTGGACCAACAGACCAAATGGCATTACCACGTCTGAAAGACTAACAGTTGGGAGATAGTCAGAGCATGGATGTGGCCAGGCCAGAAGTTTTTTCCCCACTTCCAATCATCACCATAACTCTCAGGATGAATATAGTTCCTGGTGACCTATGAAAGGCTCTGACACTCACAGATAGTTTGCTTTATGGGTGTTACCATTACTGTTTGACTTCATTTACTCAGAGGAGGCTGTGTTTCAGCTTCTTTCACCAACTCTACCTCTGTGAAAGAATTAAAATTGCATGATCGTAACAGTGAGGTATGAACACGTACACTGGTTATTAATGTGTGTTATAATCATGAAACCTTTGTCTGTGTGTGTCTGTGTATGTATGTGTTAGACAGGGGTTTAGCAGGCTTTTATTAGTCTTCACTGTCATTGGGGGAGTCTGTCATCCTCAGATTTACAGGAAACAATGCGTGGATGTAATCTGTTACTGTATTATCTGACTGAGCCTCGTTCTTGTTGTCTCTTGTTGTTCTCTGTCTCTGTCGTATCAGAGCTGTAATTAAGTTACCATTACTAACTGCTAATTTTATCAACTTCTCTTCTTTACTCCAGGCTTTCATGAGATTATCTGACATTTTAACCAAACCATATAAATTGACATCAACAATGAGCAAATCTCCCTAAAGTCTGGTGATTCCTACTTTAACTCTGCATCTGAATCACAAGGGCATTCCTACACATTTTTTTTTTTTTTTTACATCGAACCAATCAGCTTTGGTTCAATGTAAATAGGTCATATCCATGTGCAGGGATCTTTCAGTGTGATTTGTCATTTACATTGAAAATAAAGCCCCATAAATTTTATAAACAGCACTCCAGCATTCCAGCCTGACCAGCTTTAATTAACCCTTTGTGTGCCTGGTGATAGTGAAGAGGGCTTGGTTTATGTCAGGGAATGAATGAGTTGATGCCACAGAGGGTATGGGATTAAGAACATGAAGGGAGGGGAGTCACTCTGTTGAGATTAACACCTCCGTTTGCTTTTCCCACATGGCCTCTCAATCCCTCTGGAATGTTGTATCACTGTCCCTTCAAACTAACGTCTTTCTTTACAATCAGGACTCATTACAATAACAGTCTGGGCCTGAACAAGGAAATTAACTATATTTTAGACAGGACTGTTTGTTTGTTGCTCAACATTAGCTAGTCTCTGAGATTTCTGGCTTTGAATGTTCACTTTTAAAACCCACTTTAAACTGCACAAAAATGGAGGATGACGAATTGCCCATAGTTGTGAGTGTGATTTAGTGTCCAGGATGTAGATAAGCTCCATCCTCTACAGAGATTGACGTGTACACAAAATGGATGAATGAAAGTTAAAATGTATTTATTCATATTTTCCAACACAAAATATTTGGCCTTGACTATAAATCAAAAGCGCCACATTTTTTTGTGTTTTGTTACATACTTTAACCCAAACCATGATCTTTTTCTTACACTAAGTATTTTTTATGGCCAAACCTAAACAAACTGTGATAACCTTAACCACCATTATTGTTAACATGACAACAAAGGTCTATTATGACCTATTGTCATTGGTACACTCTAATAGGTCATATCCATGTGCAGGGATCTTTCAGTGTGATTTGTCATTTACATTGAAAATAAAGCCCCATAAATTTTATAAACAGCAGATAAAAGATGTGTCAGAACTGAAATTCATCAGGTTTTTAAATTTTCTTAAGTATGAAAAAAAATAAATAAATAAATTTGAATACCGCTGTAGCTGATAGATTAGCAAATAAATAAATAAAACATTGTTTACTAATTTTCACACAAAAGTCACATTGAGCTGGTGAAAAGAACAATCAACGCTTCAGACTGAAAAAACTCACTGGCGAAGTGATAAAAAACTGCATTCAGTTAAAATCATTCCACCTTCTCATGAGAACAAATAGGCTTAAGATAAATTCAGGTCTCCTGTGTCTATGACAAATTATATTCCGTTTTTACACCATGCTGGACTTTAACAATAAGCACCATTGTTTCTGTCTTTGTGGTTAAAGTGACAAGTGAAGTTCTGTGGTTAAGATCATGTAATTGGTAAAATTTCAATACAGTTAACACATTGTTATTTTTGTGTGCCTAAACATAATCATGATCATCATTAACATGTTTAATTGGATAAGATATTTCATATTTTAAGCACATTAAGAACAAAAAATGAACAAAATGTAGCAGAATGTATAATTTATAATATTTCCCTCATGCGCTGATATCTAAAATAAAATGTTTAGAGCCCAAAAACAAAGCCTCGTGGGACTCCATATTTAGTTGACTCAAAGCTGTGTGATTTTTGTTTAACAAAAGAAAAAAAAACTGGCCAACTGATTTTTTGTTGTGTTTAATAGTTGCAACATCAACATCAATTTGCAAAAATCCCAATTAAAAGAAAAGAGGGGCATATGATGAGTAATACATGAGACCGTCTTAATTCTTCAGCTTTGACCTTTTTCTTTGCCAGTAGCATCATTCCTGGAAGAGACACAATGTGATCATTTGATTTATATTGGACTGTTTTGATCTGATCAATCACTTTATATTGAGATGTTGCCTTCAGTATCTGCCACAGCAGCCCACTTCATCTAAATATGAACTGGGACATCTCCAAGTCACGAAGACAAATGGACGGCCACAGGCTCTGAAAGTACGAGCTTAAAAATTAAATCCCTTATCGTCTAGCATCCCATTGTCCCCCAAATCCAGCCTACCTTTAAAAGAAGCCTTCTCTGAGCCCTGCAACAATGTGGCCCATAAGACCCCCCAGACAAAAAGAAAGAAAGATCCTCTCTCTTTCTTACTCCTAGCTCCTTCTCCTTCACTCTGTGTAAAGACCTGATCCTCCAATGTGAGAAGCTCTTAATCAGGGGCCAAACAATGAGGCCCTAGATCCCTGCTTTTTGACAGAGGGCCTGATCTAATAAACTGAGAAGGGCTCGGACAGAGGAGGGGGTGTTGGTTGGGGTGGGGGTGGCAAGGGATTATTGTGAGGGATCGCAGGGGGAGGAGGGGAGAGGAAGAGGAGAAGAGGGATTGGACAGAGAAAAAAGGGTGGGTGGAATAATGCAAAAAGGATGAGTAAAAAGGAAAGAAACAGGGCTGTAAGGTAGAAGTAATTGAGTTTGTAGGTGTGGTAGAGCACAAGGCAAATTAGATGGGGGACAGAAAAAATGTAACATGTGATATATTTGAAGCAACACCTCAGTCCATAATTACATTATGGATGAAGCATATACCAATAAAGCAATACAACATATTTGCTTCAGTTTTTTTAAGAACACAAAACAGGACATGCATTAAATTCCTCTGTCTGTCTTTGCCCATGTCCTGCTGTAGCCTCGATGTTAATCTGATGTCATTTGATTCAGACTTGTCCCATATTGGAAGTAGCACAGAAATGTAACAGGTCTGATCAATACTGCCAAAGATAAAAAAGTGAGACCAACATGTAAAATTGAGGTAAAAAGGTGCAGGTCTGAAACATATTCATCTTACAGTGTCATTTAGCTGCACACGCTTTCCAACAGAGACAGAAAAATGTCCCCTGTACCTGATAGTTTTTATATCTTATGTCCTGCAAATCTGTTCCTGGCTTTTTGTGAGACATAAACCCAGATAATTTAATTGGCTATTGAAGTGTAGGGGAAGAAGGTGGGTGGGATGGGAGGGATAGTGGACAGGGGAAGAAGGTGGGTGGGATGGGAGGGATAGTGGACAGGTGAAGAAAGGCGAAAGAAAGTATAAATGACCAAGCATGGTGGTTATAAACACCTGTCTAGAAGATCTCTCAGATGTTGTTAGGTTTGAGGGTGGGAGTAAGGGAGGTAAAGAGGGAGGAGAGAGGTGAGGACAGCTCAGACAGAGAGAGGTTTCTTTTTTTGGGTCTTTGAGTGGTTTTCATTTTTGAAACAGATTAGACTGTGTAGCACCATGAAATAATCATATCTGGTGAATTGGATTTCGGAGCAAACCCCCTCTGCTTCCAGCCAGGCCTCCAGCCTCCAACCTCTCTGATCCATACCCTTCCTTCATCCCCTGCTTAGCCACCTCTTAACCCAGCCATCACCCCAAGGCCTCTTCTCCCCTGTCTTCTACCACCATCCCCCTTTCCTCCTTGAAAGGGTAAAAGATCTTCTCTCCTCAGTCAAATTATTATGGGATTGAAATCCAAGCCCTGCAGTGAAATGGCCCAGCTCAGTTAAGACCCCTTTCCACCAAAATTAGCAGGTATAAGTGGGTTTTCTAAGCACAGGTAAAGCTGCTAATAAAAACTGATTGACCCCTTTTCCGCTGCCAATCAATTTAGTCTACCTGATCTGACTGAGGACACACACAAAAGCGATGACATAATGTGCACTTACAGAACAGTGGAGAACCTGAGGTGATAGTCGTCTTGCAAACTGATCAAATAAATCTTCAAGTCATTTCTCATTCCCGGGTTGGTGCTCCTGTGATTGTGATTGTGCATTTTTGGAACTGACTTCATTGCTCCAGCTCACACTTTCATGCCCGAGCTCAGTCTAGCGACAGTGGTCTTGGTTTAACATGAGACAGTCTGTGTTGGCATGCTCTAAAAAATGATGTTTACATCAATGTCGATCGGAGCCAGAGCCAATAAATATCTGTTTCTACTGCAGTCATCTGACCCAGGTCTGAATGTATATGTTGCCTGGTAGCCTGTATTCATATGATATTTTAATTGATAAACAATAATAAATTCCTACATGGTGTGTGATGGTTATTCATCTAATAGCTCTTACTGTGAAGCTGGGGGTGTATCACTTCCTGTGCCATTGGAGATTAGCTACTGTGACACCGGAAGAGTTTAAAACTATGTGTTAAAGTATAAATGAAGTGATGCAGTAATGCAGCTTGAAATACTTTAACATAACCTTTGATGATTTCTTGTTCTTTCTGTGCTGCCCTGTTATTTCCAGACAATCCTCACGTGGAAAGCTGTTGTGCCAGCTCATTTACTGTGACAGGTACAGAAGTGAAGCAGAATGAAGTCACATGTAAAGGGACGTACAAGTTACTGGCAGAGAGAGTAAGAAATACAGCTGTGATGAAGCAACAACAGTGGACAGCAAGAGGATCTAGCCATTCAGTCGGATGTGGCAACTAACAACCACTGTGCAATATCATGTTGAGGTCACACTGACAAGTTTGTATTTATCACACATTTACATTTTTCTATCACAGCAGGTGTAATGTAGAAGAAGATATAAGTATAACTTCATGTAAATGTAAATGTTTGTAAATGTTTGTTCTGGTGTATTGTAACAGTGTGTCTGCATTATGGTGTGTCTGTAATGACTGTAATGTCTCTCTCTCCTCTTGTTTCCTGTAGCGACCCCAAAAAAGCAATCTTGGAAAAAAGAAAAAAAAGTTTGACAAAAAAAAAAAGAATAAAATGTTACTGTGTAGTATAACAGCGTTGGAAGCTTATTTTTAGCTCATATCAGAAAGATATACTGAAACATAGGAGAAACTAATGACCTGCCCCAAGAGAGATGAGGAAGAAAAGACAGGAAAGAGGTGGAGAAGAGGAGAGAAGGCAGAGGATTCTCAGTTAAGTGAGGTCAGGAGAAAGAGTCAGACTGCAGATCTGTTTCCATCCTCTCTTTCTGTTTATTGAACTGTAATCATGAATAATACCCCCCATATGTAACACGTTACCGGATTTCCTCCAGAATACTGCAGCCGGTAGTCTGCGTTCACTCAAGGCCTAGTGCTGAGGTTAACCAAACATGTCTCCGCACGTACATCCTGGGTATATCACACAGTGTGTTTGGACGGCAGTAAACCCTCTGTTACTATCTGTAACAACGCACATGTGCATAAATGCCTCTTTATAAACATGAACACATGTCTCACTTTACAGCATGGGAACTGTAAAGTGTGTACATATATTAGTTCAAGCTTTTGTTCTGTAATATCATTTGTACTTTATGTGGATGGTTATATTTGTAGAGTCCAATGCTTTTGTAACTCTCACTTCTCTCCAGTTTTTATCCTCTATCACATTGTAACACTACTACATGTTTTGACACATTTTGAAGGAAAAATAATTGCCTGGATTAGAGTGGAATATGTTCACTGGAAAACCATTTCTGTTTTTTTTTTTTTTTAAAGGAAGGATTACTGTAAGACGTTACAACTTGAAAGTCAATAATTACACTGCAATTATTTTTGGGAGGCTGGTTGGTTTATTGTCTTATCTGCAGTTTGATAGTATCCTGATATTATTTATTTAAAATTAAATAAGTAAATAAGTAACATTATATTTTTCAAGCAACTTGCCCAACACTGCTGGAATTCATATCCTGCATCCATCATTTTGATTTAAAAGGGCTAATTTTTCTGTCACTGAATGTAGTTTCTTGCTGGTCGTGAGTGGTGGTGATTGTCACTTGACAAGAGCTTTGGCCATTGCTGTCTTTATCATACAAGCAGTTATAATGTGCTTTGTGACCAGTGCTAGAGGCTACACCAAGTCAAAGGGGTCAGGGCTAGCTGGTTAGCATGCTATCAATAGAAGAAAAGCTGTGATAGAGACTAGACTTAACAGTGAAGTTGCTCTTGGTGAGTTAAGGAATGAAGTCTGATGCTAAATTTGCAATGTTATAAATGTAATGTATGTAAATGTAAAATAGCTGTTAATGCTAACATTAGCTGTGTAGCAACTGAAACGCTTTTTTGTGATTGTGGTTTTAGTAGTATAATGAGAGTTAGAGCCAATGTCTACTGAGTCATTCGACCTGGGTCTGAATGCCAATTGTAGCCTTGTCCGCTGCCAAAAAAAGCCAGATGTCAGTGGGTCTTTTTTTGACCAGACTTGGGTAGACTTTAGGCTGATTTAGCCAATTTCTCTTTATATTGTTTTGGTATTTCAGTGTGGAATTGTTGGAAATGGAAAACTTTTAGGAAATGATCTAGAAATCCTAGAATGACATTGTGTTTTCAAATGTATCCACATGGTTCAGGCCGTGGCCTTGTTCCATATCCAAAGATTATGGTGTCCTTTCAGGGTTAGTGATGTTGTAAGGACAGCTCTAAACCAAGAGCAGCGCACTGTTGTTCCAATGAGACCTTCTTATCACCTGATTGACTCCTCATGTTAAATTTTACACCTTTACCTCCACCGTGGAGGTGGTGCTGCTATATCCTAAACTAAATATGTAAGTGCTCTGCATACAATCTAACATAATATATAGTTAACACAGGGTGACAAAGCACCTTGGTCAGAGTGGAGGAGCTTGAGGATTTCATCGACCAGCTCTCTTACAGGGGCCTCATGCAGAGAGAGACCAGCGATCCAGATCACCAGCCAAAGAGCCAAAGCCAGAAGGACAAAGACAGACCTTCCTTTGAGCCATTGATAGCAATGACTTATGAGACTATTTATGTATGAGACTATGTAAAAACAACCAGATATATCTTGATTTTTTTTTTTTTTTTTTTGAGTGGTGTACTTATTGCAAATGTTTCCAACACTTTTCAGACCTAGAGAAGTCTGTCAATTAGATCATAACCCCACACCCTATCCTGACCCCCTGACAGCAGCATGAGCGCACATACCTGAAATATGTCCAGTCCTTTCATATGCTCTCCATCACTGTGTCTCATCTTTTTCCTGTGTGTTACATGTTTTGGATGGAAGAGGTGGCCTGTGAAATAACAACCTAAACTTGAAATGAAAGCTTGAAAACGTTTTCTCCTAACAAACCTTCAGAGGCAAGATTTCTCCCTGCAGTTAAATACAAGAAGAAGTGACGTCAATTACAAAGGGAATCCTCATCCTCGGCTCCAGGTTATCAGTGTCGGGCCAATGGGGTTGTTTCAGCTAATGGCATACACCCCAAAAACTTCAAAGAGGGATGTGTTCATTCGTGCACACACCCACCCACCCACACACACACACACACACACACACACAGGCAGTCAGCCAGCCAAACAAATAATTAACAAAGTCAGTGAGATTAATTAAAGCAGCAGGGTTCAGAGAAGGTTCAGCCTTCTGTGTGCATGAGGGGGGGAATGGGACTCCTCTGCTGGATGTGATTAGAGAACCAAAGAAGAAAGGGAGAAGAGGCGAGGGAAAACATTGGCTGTCATTGATATCCATCTTCATGTAAACAGCTGGGTGTGTGTAGGTAATGTATATGTGAGTGTGTGTGTGTGTGTGTGTGAGTGGGTGGTTGGGTGGTTAGGAAGCAAGAGAATAAAATGTATTTTTAAAATAATTTATTGTATATAACATTCTTATGATTACACTAATCTATATATCAATGTGTCTAATATGATGCTTTCATATATCAGATAGTATAATATAGAGATAATATCAGAAAACTTTTTCGCATATACATTAGATCTCTGCACAGTGGTGTTTATCTTATATCTAATTGTTGTCTGTTGTTTCTTTAACTGCTATAATGTTACATTTTGATAATCTTATCACATTATAAGAATTTCTGTTATTAGTTTTAAAGATCATTTTTAAGTTTTTATAATAATAATTATCTACTTTGTATTTGTTGTTTGTTTTGTGGAAAAGTAAGAAAATCCCACATTTATGACTGCAAGTAGAACCAATATTTTAACTTTCTTTAATGAAATTGAATGAAACTGGTTAAATGTGATTCTAAATACTGAAATTCTTTGCATGTGCACAAAACCATTTTTTAACCCCATCCTGACATATTGTTTATCTTTGCAAACTCATCTTCCCTGAAATTTCTAATAATGTTCTGTGGGTTTGAACACAGCATGTGTACTGACAGGACCACCAGTTCATCAGATGACATGTTTTAATAGCAGGTCTCTTGCTGTGGGACCCTCCCCCCCTGCCCTCTCTGTTCCTTTCTCCCTCCCTCCCTCCCTCTTGCTCCCCCTCTGCCTCTCTGCTCTGCCTCTCTTTCAGCTCTGTGTTTTGGCAGCAGTGCTCGCCTGCATCACAAAGCCCATACTCTCAGCTTGTCCCATTGTGTTGCGAACATCGCAGGTAATGATTAACACAAACACTAAACAATGGGAGCTTCAGCACCCAACCAGCGTGAGAGTCGATTGCCTTCAGGTCGGGGCGAGCAGACGTTCACGTTACTGACCTGTACATATAGGCGCCACAAGCCACCAATAATGTATGAGCTTAGCTTTTTAGTTAAAGAAAGATGAGGGAAAAAAACCTTCACCATGTTTCTCAAAGGCCTGTGCTTCTGAATATATTGGTTTATATTTCACTGTATTTTTGAACGCATTCACTTTTATATTAGCTTTACATAGACAAATCAAAGGCAAGAGCTGAATACAATAAAATTACTTTTGTATATTCTTCATACATTGGTACCCAAAGTAGGTTCAGTTCTTCATATTGAAGTTAATAAGGGTCCCTAATCCATATAAATCTTTTACTTAGATTTTTCTCTGTGAAAGTAAACCTTTGATTTTACTGAGGGTTTGGTTTATATATTTTTGAAAGATTTTATTTATTGTAATTGTCCTTTTTACATATATTGGCTTGAACACGTTGGTGCCAGAGAAGATTTGTATGTATGATGTGATGTAGTGCACTTGCTCACCTAGTCACATTTATGGAGACAATGAGTGAGTTAGCCCAACAACCGACCCACAGTTAGAGACTTGATGCTTCTTACTTCCAGTGTTTAATCTCTAAGAAATATTGATCTGACAGTCAAAAACTGATACACAATCTCAACACGCTATCAGAACTCAAGTGTTTCCACAAACAGACCTGATACATGGACTGATATATTTATTGATCTCTTGTACCATCATATCTCTCTGTGTTAAATCCTAATCAGCATCTTCCACCGTTTTCAGGAGCAGCCACTAAAAAAAAAGTATGAACAGCAGTAGTTCTGTCTCTAATTCGAATGTAGTAAAACAAAAGATGTGCTTTTTAATTAAGATGCACTCTTGTTGACATGGTCATTTTAAAGAAGAGCATTAGCTAAATAGTTAGAATTTAAATGTAAATGGGACCTGATGTTTCTATAATGTGTCCCTGCTGTGAAGTAGACTAATGAGAGACCGGCCACGCCTCACACATTCCTCCTGACCTTTATTCCACCTCACTTTCCCTCCACACACACACACGCACACTCCTAACTTTGACTCACCCCAATGGTTATCATTCACCCCAACATCACTCCTTCTCCTCCCCAATCTGTTATCAGCTGTCAGGCACCAACCAGCCCTGGTATTCCCCATTAGCATTAACATCAGTATGCAGCAGGCTATCAATGCTCTCTGGACCTGGGGGCACCGGGAGGGTCAGGAGGGATCCTCCATATCACTGATGTCATCAGATAAAGAGGTGGGATTGAGGGTCTGGTGCTGGTCAAGGGGAGGATCTCAAGTTGAGGTATTTTGATTCTATCAGCTGAGTTTTGAGACCTGGATACCAGGGCAGAAAATCAAAACTCAAATGTCATATAACAGTGATTTCTGCATTTGTATTTAAACCTTACTAGTCAATAATTATATTTGCCTGAACTTGTCTTGTCTTCTTCAGTTCTGCTTCTGTTAGTGACTTAATCTGTGTCATAATAAACTGTGCAAACAACAAAAATGTATTCAAGCATCAGCTCGACATTTTGGAAAATAACTCACTGGCTTTCTTGGTGAGAGTAAATCTAGAAGAACCATATTTTCTCATTCATATGTACAGAGCGTAAAACAGAAGTTAGTTGATTAGCTTGGTTTAGGAATACAGACTAAAAGCAAGGGGATAAAACAAGTAAAAACAAACTAAAAACAGCACATAAAACAAGTGTTGTGAATTAAAGGCATGACATTGGATAAAAACAATAAAAACTAGACAGAACGACTCCCAGAGTGTGCAGACCTCAGCCAAGGCCAATGTCAAATATGGGCCAGATTTCAGGAAAAAAAAAACAAAAAAAAAAACCACTCAGATTTGTAGTAAATCATCTGGATCTGCCACAAAATTTAATAGGGCCTTCCTTGTCCCCTGTCCCATCTCTCCACCAAGTTCGGTGCAAATTAGTTTACTTTTTGTGAAATCCTACCAACAATCAGACATAACCATTTTTTTATGAAAACCTCACCTCCTTGGAGGATATCAGAAACATTTTTATCTACAGCAACATAAGGCAGAACCAAAGCTTTACAGGTTCAGACTATAAAATGCAGGATTGTTTTGTTGTTGTATTAGAAAAGACTTACAGGTGAAACAGAATCATATCCTCAATGGCCATCTATCTATCTATCTATCTATCTATCTATCTATCTATCTATCTATCTAAAATTTAGTACATGTCATGTGGCAGCAATGCATTCTGGTAAATTAACTGTTGGCAGCTCTTCTTGATGATGATGATTCGATGTCACGAATGCCGTTTGGCTTTAGAGCAGTCGCACATGAGACAAATATGATTGTGTGATTGTGTTTATTGGCATTTCACTAATTGTGCTAAAGTTTTGAAATAAAGTGAAATGAAATAGACTAATCTCCAGTGGAGTCTTTAATATGCCACATATTTTTACCGTAAATACAAATAAATATAGTGTGTGTTTGTGTGTAAACTGATAGATTATAAGACACCTGTGTTTTGGGAGGGGACAGCAGAGGTAATGTTATTGCACCTTGTTGTTGTGCTAATGAGACATAGTTGGGATTGCAGCTGCCTCAGTGTGCTTCACACACACACACACACACACACACACACACACACACACACACACACACACACACACACACACACACACACACACACACACACACACACAAACACACACACACACAGGCTCAGGCATGACACAAAAACACCAAGGCTCAACCACATAGAGCTGGCTGGCATTAGCACAGCTCTTATCTACTTTATTACTTCCACTCTGCCTGGTTTATTTGTGTACTTTGACTTTCGCTGTAAAGCTCCGCCTGACCCGAGGTAGCACTGAGCTGTGTCAAAGGTCAAATCTGGAATTTATTTCAACACATAAATTTCAGCTAAACCCACTCATACTGCGGCCACATGAAGAGTTTGACCTGCAAATAAAGGTAAACGGAGTGTGCAACTTCTTTTCTTAACCTCTTTTGTGATTTATTTGGAACTCTTATTTTGAAGTTGGCAGGGCTTTCTAGCAGCCTTAGCTTTGGTCAAACACTTCTTAGAGCATCTTGGTGGCTCACTTGACTAAATCAGGTATCATGTAATCATGTTTGAATCCTGGCCAGGACCTTTGTAGCTTGCAATTGCCCTCTCTCTCCCCAACACTTCCTGTCTCTCTTAAAAAATAAAAACGATCCAGCAGAGGCAACACAAAAGATCTCTCAGAGGCTAAAATGAATTTTCTGATGGAGTTTCAACACTGTAATTATTAGTGGGAAGACAGGTTAATTGGATGGCACAAAACCAATTTACTGTATATTATAATAAATATATTGTATTTTATTTTATTCATGCTTTCAGAAGTTCAACAGGTCCTCAGAAATCTTGAGAGACGTCACCTACCTAATGTTTCTTCTTCTTTCTAAAGTTTTTGATCCACTTGATGCTCAAGAATATGCTGATACCTGCATATTCCACCCACATGGGCATTACTCTGCTGCTCCACTAGATTATTGTAACGAAGAGTGAGGATTTGCTCCCATTTATCCACAAGAGCATGGCAGACTGATGTTGGATGATGTTGTGATGTGACGATGTTGTTGCTCTCAGTCCATGTGCCAGTTAAACATGAAGGTGTGAACATGAATCAAATCCATTCAGCACTGAAATTCTCCAAACGCCACAGTGAATGTGTCAGAGTGCAGGAAGGGAGGCACAACAATAAAAACAAGAAAAAAAAAATGTTTTGGTTTTTTTTCCACAGGTGGATAAATCACATAGTGTCATAGGAACCCGTCACAGACGTTACCTGTAATGTTGCTGGTGTATAAACCAAACTCTTTACTGCTCATGCAAAGCTAAAAGTTCAGACTCTGGAGACCAGAAAAGACTAATTCATTTCTCCTCTGGGTTATATCAAGTCTTTCTGGGCAAAGGTGTTGAGCTTTTATAGGCAGAGATGTGTTGCCTATTTTTTCCATCTTTTTTTTAGATACAATGCCAGGAGAGTCAGGAGTGACACTGATGTATATATAAACAAACTGAACTGTGGCAGAAGTTAATCAGTTAGAGAGTGTATTCATGGATCTGAAGTTCACATTTTTATCACTTTATTGTTACCATTATCTTCATCATCAGCCGTTTTCTTTATCTCCCCCATATATGCTGGTCTCATGCTTTTGCAGCACAGATGGATTTTCTTTGCTCCTTGCCAAAGAAATTAATATATGGCTCTTATTTCATTAAGCTACTAAATCTTCATCTGAGGGGAGACGTTAAGGCTCAGAGTGTTAAGCTGATAAAAACGGATCTGATCTTAAGTCTGGGCTGCAGCTAATGGGATTACTCGCTCCTGTTCTTTTACTGATGCAATTAAAACATGGAGGCAATTCACACGCATTTATTCACTAAAGCAGCTAAATTGAATGCGCCTTCTAAAGAGCTCTTAATGCTCTGTTTGCAGAAAGGACAATTAACTGGCAATAAATTATGAGTCGTCATAAAAATCAGTTGCAATAACGTGATTTATGAGGTTAATCTGTGGCTTTCTGATGGAGACATAAAAAAAAACAAGAAGAAGAAGCACGATTTTAAAAGTTAAGTTTAGTTTGAACAGAAAAAGTGAAGTAACTGATTTCGAGAACAACTTCAGCGAGCTGTGCCGCTGTGGAGAGGAGGGAGAGGTAGGGGGTCTTGGGTTTTATTTGCCAGTTCTTTGGAGGGATGGGGGCTGTTTTTGGGTGGGGGTAGAGGGAGCAACAGAGGCGTACCCCTCCTCTCTCTCTCTCTCTGTGCCCTCTCTCCCCCTCCTCCCTCCATCCTCCTCTTGCTCCCCTGGCCGCTCTTAGACCATTGTTGTTGTGACTGCCGTCCGGAGAGCAGCAGAGTGCTGGAGGAGTGCTGGTGTGTGTAGGACGCAGTCAGTCTCTGGTGTAGAAAGGAAACGGACCGAGGAGGCTGAGCTCCACATTTGAGCAGCGGAGCTCAGGATACCAGGATAAACTCAGTGAGGAGAACAGGAGAACTTGAGGCGCTGCGTAAAGACGCACGTAAGAGTTTTATCCAAGGCGGTACTGCTGTTTAACCAAGAAAGGACTCTGAGCTGGGGGGCCACGTTTTATCAGCCGTGTTTATCAAGCTCTTTCTCTCATTGTCTCGCCACCTCGGATCTTCTTTTAAACATCACCAGAGCGAGAAAGGACAGGTTTCTACACGCGCAAGTTTACTCTCTCGCTCCTTGTGTGGTTTTCTTTCTTTCCATGGATTTAGCCTTCTGATCGAGCGGCTGAGGTGGACTTTGCCCCCCGGGAATCACAGCTCCTTCCCCCGGTCGCCAGGAGAGCCCGGCAGCTGTCGTTCATGTTCCAGGGGGCTGTTTTTAATGGATTTATAAGCACAACTCCGCGTTCAGCCGGATACAAAACAGCCGAGACGCGCTCACGAACTGCTTTGGAAAAGGATACAGCGGGAATAAAAAAGCTCCAAATGAGGATTTCAATATTCACTCGTGTCGACTGGGACGAGGAGTGATCTCCCCTTGGTGCCAGTTACCACAGCGAGGACAGATCGGAAGGAAAGGTGGGTGAAAACGGACTGAGACAGCTGGAGATTCTTGGAGAGTTGTTTCATTCATTTTCAAAGGGCATAGCGGAGGGTGTCTTAGATTAGACAGCGACCCAAAGAAGCCTCGTATTCACCTACTTAAAGCCTCAGATGTTGCTTTTGCAACGCGTCTTCTTTTTTTTTTTTTTTTTTTTTTTAGTTATCAAGGAATTTCTAGAAAACAATCTACAGTTCTTGAGATGAGGCAGGAGACGACCTCACTCTCCATTGGTCGGATCTCTCATTTGCATTGTAAACTAGTTAATAAGTCCACGTTTTGTACAGTAATTTTTTTTAAAGGGTGGGCTCTCGGGAAAGAAAGTGTAGGTTTGACATAAGGCAAAGAGCTTAACTTGTGTTTTGCAATGCACGGAGCCAAACAAGCCAGAGATTAGACATTGAACCTTCCACATGGACTGTTTGTCAGGGGAGAGGAGCGGAGTCTCAGCTCTGTCAGACCGTTTCTAACGACATGGGGACCGATGCTTTTCATGTCTGTTTAACCCACATGAAGGTGAGAAAATGATAACGTGCGTGATGACAGATCTGATCAGAGATCAATGCTAAAAAAAATCCCCCCCTCCCTCGTTGCGAGTATTATGGACTCATTGAGGCACTTACAATTAAAACGTGCTATTAAAGGTCTTTTTTTCCCCCCTGGGCTCAGGAAGTGTCACACTCTGGTTAATTGATTGAATCGATTGACAGACACGTGTTCACACGCAAGTCACTGTAACTGTGCAACATAAATAGTGACAGATCTGGCGCGTTTCTGGCAGCTCGCGGGTTCATTATAACCTACAAGGACTATTTGAAACCAACGGTCCAAATACAGGCCTGATTTACAGAGTGTGATTTAGGTGACAGAAATAAGCAGTGGCGTGCATTAGGAATAAAAAAAAAAAAAGGGGGGGGGGGGGGGGCGCACAGTGACGACCTTCTCTCCGTGTTTCAGGGCTGAGGAGTAGAATACAGTAGAAGTGTTTTGGCTCCGGCTGAACACAGCAGAGTGCAGCAGCCAGGCAGCGTGCCAGCGGAATTAGCAGCAGCAGGAGAAAAAAAAAAAAAGTTTTCCAGTCCTTAATTGAGAAAGAATACGTTTCATTCAGCAAGCTGGTTCTTTAAACGGTGTGTGTGTGTGTGTGTGTGTGTGTGTGTGGGCGCTGCCTACATGGGGCGCACGCACCAGGGACTGGCGCCTGTGCGCAGTTGGCCCGACTCGCAGCAGAAAAATCACTGTATTATTCCTTTAGTGTTATTTAGGCTGTCAAAGTTTATCGTTATAAGTTATAGTTTGTCTTCAGGATGAATAAATGTATTGATTTCAAAATATCTTTATTATAACAACGGGAGGAAAACATTTCCCCACTGATATCCTCGGTGGTTTGTTAAACCACTTTCCGTAGGACAAGAGAATCAAACTTTTATCTGCACATCTTTGGATACACTGAGTTGTTTATGAACTCTTATTTAAATGGGGAAACTTTTTCGCATTAAGTTAAGCACACGCGTGTTAGAAGGTATTATTCGATTAATATTAAGTCATCTAACAAGGAATGAAAAAAGGCAATAAAATTCAGAGTTTATGATGCTGAAAAAGGTGAAGTGAGCAGAAATGACCAAATGTATAAGTGAAGTTTAGATTTATACTCTGCTATTAAACATTCAAAATAAATTTTCGCCTTATGAAACCATAGTTTCATAAACCATAGTGAAAAGATGCTGCTTTAAGTATTGGCTGCAGTGAACAGTCTCTTATTTCATTATGTTGCTGCCTGCTGTGTGTCCTCCTCCTGTCCTAACCTGAAGCCTCATCAGCTGCCCTTCGAATCTCTGCCGCTCCTTCAGCTTCTGTAGCTTCCTGGCAAGTTTCAAGTGTTTTTTTCTCTCGTAAGAGTCCATTATCCTAGGGCAGACTGAGTGCCATCCATTGACAAACAACAGGCGGTATAACAGCCCTTCTCCTTATTCATGACGCAGGAGAGCCTGCACAATGTAAAGGCCGATGGGACAGTTAGCAGGACATCTGGTTAAGAATACAGCTGCACATAGTCAAAATAGACTCTGTCTTTAACTATTTGCTTGAACAATTGTTCAAGTTTTTGCCACCTGGTTGAAAAGTGAACAGAAAAGTCTGCTCTCCAGCCGGATCTCCTCAAAGAATCAAATTTCTGATCAACAGATAACCAACGGTCTGCCATGTGTTTGTTTGCTTCCACAGGATCCAGATTTAGAGACTTTGTGGGTTTCTGAGGTTGCCAATGCCTGGAATCGGAGTGTGAGGCCCACTCACGGCTTCAAACATAAATTTCTACCGTTTAACCACAAGAGACACACTTCACATCTAGAAGATGGCGAGGGTCTGCACAGTCTGCTTTCTCCTGCTCTGTTTGATGGAAAGAGTCTCGGCCAGGGCCATTGATGAAAGAAGAACTAAAGGTAAGACCTGAACGATGACAACCCTAAGCCCCCGAAAGGAGGACAGTTGTTCCAGGGGGCAGACATAATGTGTCGGAACACATTACTTTCAAATGTGCGAATGTGGCTTTGATCAGTCCACTGTCACTTTTTAGAAGTTTTAGTTTCATGGAGGAGGAAGTTCAGGTGACAAGAAAAATGACAGAGGCTGTAGCCACATCTTGAAAGGAGGGAAGAAGGGGTGGGGTGGGGGGACTCCCAGTGTTTTTGCTGTCGTAAACCATGCTACCTGATCCATCTGAGGCCCTGGGGCTCGGAAGTGTAAATCTGCCTGGCTGTGTGCCAGCTGTAAAAGATGAAGTGGGGGGCTTGCACAGGATTTTCATTGATGCTTTACAAAGAGAAGCCAACGCAATAAATCAATCATTGTCAGTTTAAAGTTCCATCAAAATGTTCCTCTTGGGTACAGGTGTAATTGGTCTGTGGAATAAAATCATTTTTAAAAAATTAAGCATTTTTCTAAAATAAAAAACATGATTTGAATCACTTATCTCCACAATGCAATGAGGAAAATCTGCTTTTAAGTCAGACTAATGGGAAGACTTTTTTGTAAGGATGTGTGTATTGATGAAAGACAAAGTGGATCGTTGTCCCGGAGGCGTTGAGCACAGAAGTTGCCTTGTTTCCGTCTCGGTAGCCCCACTTTGCTCTGCAGGGACGGGCAAGGCCAGCTGGGGCTTGCAGTTCAGAAGACAACATGCAGAAAAGACCTCCTAGGTTCACTTACAAGACTTGTGAGTGACTTGTGAGTCAATCCAGGGCTGCACAAGTGGAGATATCATCTCAACGTTAATTTTACAGCTTCTGCATAAAAACAATCTAATTCAGAATGATCATAACTCAGAGGAGACAGAGACATCAGAGAGATAAAAGGCGTACTCCCCCTTGAGATCAGTTGAAAGAGTTAAAAGAGGCTCAACCACCTCCTTAAAGATGACTCCAGCTACACGGAGGTCACAAGGGTCAGTGGGACCCACAATACACTGACAAGGTTGATTTCATCCAGTCTTCACTTTAGATGAAGATGACACAGAGACAGAGAGAGAGTTTGAATTTAATGCTGGAAGAGACATATCCTGTTTTTTTTTTTTGTTTTTTTTTGTTTGTTTTTTACATCTCAAGTTGTTTTTCTCTTCAAAGGAGCATGTTTTATCCTAGAGATATTTTATTAATCTTTAATCTGTTTTCTGTCATGTTGCTAATCTGACAATGAAAATATGAGTGAAAATAAATCACTGTGCCCTAAAAATATAATTCTACATCTAATCTTACAAACCGCATGCCGCTGCTAAATGTAGGGATCCAACTTGTCCAGTATTTTTTTTCCTCCCCCTAAGAGAAATTTATTTTGAGTCCCACATCATTATAGATTATACAAACTTCTGAGTGTATCTTTTGTGCGTTCATTGCTGCTGTGATTTCAGCTGTTCTTTAGTCCCCACAAAGTAGTATAAGAAAGAATATTTACACGTTTGAAGGATACAAACGATACTTGACTACTAAAATCAGGTGAATTGTGCATTTTTGTCTTAAAATCTCAAAAACAAGAAAGGAAATGCTGCTGTTTTTTTCATTTATCAATGGCAGGGAGCCATTTGCTACAGTAAGGAGATCAGAGTGTGCCAGAGAATGGCATCTTTTGCTTTGTCTCTGCACAGATTAACTGGGCTGGCCTTTTTCTAGGAGTGCATCTGCTGGTCAGGCAGGGTGTCCAGGCCAGAGCTGTCTGTGGAGAGAGTTGGACCAGTTTGTGGCTTGTGATTTTAAAGAAATGGAGTAACGATGAGTTTCCTTTGTGCTGTAAAATATAATTTTTTAATTCTCTGTGTATTTTTTTGGCAGCTAAATAGAGGGGGTTACAATGAAGAGTTATCTGGGGCTGTTAAAATCAAACCTGCAAACTGTCTTGACTGGATTAATTTCAGTAATTCCTAAAACAATCTGGAACAATATTGGAATATTTCCTGGTAATAGAACTAGTATAAAGTAATATTAGTGACCTCCACTACAATAGGTTCCTGGATTGGGGCTTGAAGGCCTCTTCATTGTCCCAACTGCTTTCCACAGAGGGCTCTGCTATAAACCCAGCCGGCTAGCTGACTGGCTGGCTCGCACCAGCTGAGCGGTTTGTTTGTGTTGTGTTGTGTTTTGTTTGCCCCCTTGCCTCTGGGTGACAATTCACACTCTGCTGCAAGTTCAACTCCAGGGCACCGTCCTTGTCTCTGCAAGTTCATTAGCATAGCTTCAAGCGTGTGTGTGTGTGTGTGTGTATTCATCTCTACTGGTTTTTGGTGTGTTCAACTTTTCATTAGAGGAAAACATGTGGCTTCTTGGGATAACATTCATATTCTTAGCATTTTGAACTAAACAGATTGATGATGAGTGACCATCAAGATGTCTGAATTAATGTGTTTTCCCTTTGGCTTCTTTGACCAATTGCCATTTCTGAATTTCCCTAATGAGGATGCAAGCGGGTATTTGTTCCTGCAAGCTTTACATGCTGCATGTTCCCTGGCGATTGGGAAAAAAAAGCTGCACTTCACTCTGACAAGGGAACAGATTGCCTTTTCACTAAACGCTCGCAGGAAGCAATCAGACAGAAAATTGCCCTGGAAAATTGCTCGTTCTGAGTGACTGAGCAGTGAGCAAGGTCCCTGGCCAGGGCGCACATATGCTCCAACAAGTGAGTGGGCGAGCACATAAATGGGCGAGTGACCCACTGAATGGATGGCACTGTGGCTGATGGTGACACGATAGTAGCCGGGTTATCAGGGCACTCTATCACAGGTTCCTGGTGGCATTAATGACAGAGGTGGTTCGGGAGCATGGTGTTCTGTTGCATGACCTTTCAGAGGTAAACTGAAACCAGTATGTGTTTTAACAATTTTTGTCTTGTTCACTCAGGGCAATTTCAGACCAAGAACATTTTGAACAGTTCATTGAGACGCCTTTATTCTGTGAAGTGACCGCACTGTGACACATGAAATTTGGTTCATTTAAACACAGTGTTGTAGCTTTTTAGACGTAAATAAGCATCAATTCCAGAAAACAACAAGAAATGATTGTAATTCTAGGAGTTAGTTAACAGGCAATTCCTTTCAAAGTTGACCATGAATAGAAATCTCAGTATGAAGTTCACAAGAACTAAAACAGATATTTTTATCTTCACCCTTCCAGATCTGCGGGTTTCCAGGCCTCTGATCGTGCCAGGTTACCCAGAAAACACCACAGCGGTGGTGGGCGGTCAGGCCAAGCTGATGTGCAAAGTCCACAGGCCGGCATCCACCAAGGTGCAGTGGTTGAAGACGGAGGTCAGCCAGGGAGGACAGCTTCGCCTCAGGGCTCTAACGGTGAGAAACTGACATATCCCAAAAAGCAAAGAAAAGCTGGATTAGATTTTGTCATGATCCTCTCATACTGGGTTTTTATTCTGTTGTCATCACATTAAAAACATGTTGAAATGGTCTCTCCTCTGTACAGGCACTGCAGAACAACGCATCCAAGGTGAACACCCTTCATCTGTCCAACATCACTGTGGAGGATGCAGGCGAGTACATCTGCATGGCTGAGAGTACCCATGGAGGACAAGCAGTGCAGGCCATGCAGTCGGCGTGGCTGGACGTCCTGTCTGGTGAGACACGTGCATATCTTAGTAGAGTGTGTGCACTTTGTTATCAGCCATGTGAACACTCCTCAGAATATAGGATCATTGTTTTCCAACCTCGACTTTCTCCTTACACAGGTACCATCATGTCCACTGTGGACCTGACTGCCGCTGAGATCCCTGCAGGTAATTTTATTTTCATGCTGGAAAAAGAGAAATGTTGTTGGTCTAAGCTTATCTAACACACCTCCTGTAAGCACTGAGTGCATGTTAATTTAATCCTTTTAGGCATCTGTGATGTATAAGATTTTGTAAAACCCTGCAAAGAGAGGACAGGCTGTTGAAGGCGGAATCACGGCCGTCTGTGTGGGCTCAAACACTAGTGTTTGTCCTTTTTGGGATGGAACAAACTTCTTTCCTCCCTTCGCTTACTTAGATCTCCAGTGAACCTTCACCGCCCCTCAGATTTACTCTCTGTCCACTGTCACGCTGCAACATGTTCATTAGCTTCAGTTTCTCTTCCTCCTTGTTTCTTTTCTTCTTCTTTTTTGAGTGAGTGAAGAAGGGAGGCAGTGCAGTGTTAGCTAGATCGCTCTCAGTCCCACAATAATCCACAGGGGAACAAAGAGAGGGGGTTGGGGGGCTGGAGGTGGGGGGTTTGAGGAGGGTTGGGTCAGTTAGGCCTCTTGGTCTCCATGGTAATTTCATTGTGTGTGTGCGTGCGGGGATGGGAGATAATGGGGTTGAGGAGTTGAAGGTCATAGTTGTGGGGATGGCAACTTTCTTTAGAGAGGAGAAGAAATAAACTGCTCACTGGCCTTGTCTGTGTGGCAACGTAAAGAGAAAATAGAAAGCAAAGAAAAGCAGGAAAAATTTTATAAGAAGAAGAAACACAACTTAAAGGTGAAAAGTAAGAGTGCGTTTGTGTTGTTTGGTTTCAACAGATGTCCTTGAGGACCTGAGTGAGGACACCACAGAGCATCTCCTGTTAGAGCCGGGCAACGTGCTGAAGCTGCGCTGTGACATGAGCACTCGGCCTGGCATGGCGGTGAACTGGTACAAGGAGGGAATCCGGGTTCTTCCCACACCCCGGATCCAGATTCGTGGAGTCATCATGGAGATCACAGATGTAACATACGAGGATTCAGGCATTTATGTTTGTGTACTTCGGGGAACCAAAGAGCCTGTGAGAAACTTCACCATCACTGTAACAGGTAATGTCTGTTTATTAAGAGTGAAGAGTTAAAAAAGCTTATATGATTATATATTATATATCAATTATATATTCAATTAATTCATTTCCATAGCAACATAAAGTTATTGGGAACTTTTGGGGAAATGTAACCAGCATCTATTTTTTGTTAATTCTTGTGTAAATCTGAATGATGTGAATTAAATATTTTGATGTCCACTTTAGAATTAAGAAATATAAGAGATTGAAAGTGGCAGAAAGTGTGTTATTGTCTCTCTTCATATTTTCTTTATTTGTCATCTATCCAGACTCATTGGGGTCCGGAGACGATGATGAGGACAACGGATTGGAGGATTCGTCATCTGAGGTCGAAAATGACCAGGTTTACTTCTCCAGAGGTGTGTTGACTGTTTGCTTAGTTGCTAAAATCCTTAAGGATCCTCAAACTCTAGGGTTCATCAGACTATTCTGACTCACGTCTTTGTCCATTCAGGTCCCTATTGGACCCACACCCAGCGCATGGAGAAGAAGCTGTACGCTGTCCCTGCAGGCAACACGGTGAAGTTTCGTTGCCCAGCCATGGGCAGCCCGATGCCAAGCATTCGCTGGCTCAAAAATGGACGCGAATTTAGAGGAGAGCATCGCATTGGTGGCATTAAGGTTAGAACAACAACAGAGTGTGAGGACCTTTGCTTGTTAGTTTAGAAAAGTTTGAGAGATTCCAGGTTGTAGTTTTACTTTTCTCTGGCAGTGTTTGTGCTTCATTGTGTTATCCAAATCAGAATCTAAATATCCTGGCTCTCCAAGTGTCTGTCAAAGTCTAAGCTAATGATGGATTATGTCTCTTTTGTTAGCTGAGACACCAACACTGGAGCCTGGTGATGGAGAGTGTTGTTCCTTCAGACAGAGGAAACTACACCTGTGTGGTGGAGAATAAGTACGGCTCCATCTCACACAGCTACGTCCTTGATGTCCTGGGTAAGACATGGTGATGTGCGCCTGAGTGTGTAGGTTGTTGTTGCTTGTGTTTCAATGCCTCAGACACAATAGCAGCAATAGCTTTTAGTGAGCATCATGTCCTCAAATAAAAGCATCCAGTCTGAGAGAGGGGATAACCAGAGGGGTGAGCAGAGGGTGACAGGGGCGCCTGGCATCCGCTGTGGCGGGTAGGATGTGGACGGTCAGGCGTCCACACCAGTTTTCTACCTGACCTGTGACGAAGATCAAGGGGGACTGTGGTTTATTTGTTCATTTGTTCACTGTCCATCCACCACGGGGTCAGTTTCTGTCCCCATCGATGGGGGGAGAGGACTAACGAGACGGCTAACGAGATCAGAGAGCGAGAGTAACTGCAGATCAAAGAGACCGCGGCAACCAGCTGACAAAGAGCCACACTAATGGAACCGGTTTTCTTCCCAAAATGACATTTTCTCCTCTTTTGCCATCATACAAACACACTATAAGTGACAGTAACTGCTGGTCACCTTCAGACATTTATTTGTTGGCTGTTAAATGATGAAATATCTGGAAGTTTTTGCCGCAGTTTCATTTGTCCTCCCTCCTGATGTGAGTGGTGTCTCTGAGACTGAACTAAATCACACTCTGCAGATCAGTTAAATCTGTCTCTGTCTCCATGTTCCCAAACCACCTTAGAACTGTTGTTCTGAGAAGAGTCTGGAGCCTATAAAGATTTTTTTACTGTTCACTTTCCTTATGCAGTGATTTCTTTCTCCATACAGAGCGCTCCCCCCACAGACCCATCCTGCAGGCCGGTCTTCCAGCCAACACTACAGCAGTGGTGGGCAGTGACGTCCAGTTCCACTGTAAGGTCTATAGCGACGCCCAGCCTCACATACAGTGGCTGAAACACATCGAAAGAAATGGTAGCCGCTATGGTCCTGATGGGACGCCTTATGTACAGGTCCTCAAGGTTAGTTTCATCAGAAAAACAAGACAAGTACAAACTCTGCTGTGTAGCAAACTCATCCTGTAGATCATTAAGGATCTAAAACATCGTATTATATAATTTCTGCTCTGGAGTCTTTAGAACGAATACTGGAAATGAACTAAAAGATGTTGCATTGTGGTGACTTTTATGTCACTCTCTGCATATGTGTTGTGTGCAGACTGGCAGTCTGAACATGTCAGAGGTGGAGGTGCTCTACTTGTCCAAAGTTACCATGGAGGATGCAGGAGAGTACACCTGTTTGGCTGGAAATTCGATTGGCTTTGCCCACCAGTCGGCTTGGCTGACCGTCCTCTCAGGTAAAGGATGAATGGGTGAAAGATTACAGGACTTCAGGAAGATTTTACTTATTGTTTGCATAGTTCTGATTTTTAATTCTTTTGCCCTCTTCTGTCATTGTGAAGTAATAGTTTTGTAGCTTAACACTGCACCAAGCAGCTGATATGTTGATGTTAACAAAATTTTACATTAGTATTTGAAAGTAATAAAAGTGTTTTTCCCCTCTGTTCACAGAGGAGGAAGCAGCAGATGCTATGGACACCATGGAGACCAAGTACACCGACATCATCATCTACGCCTGTGGTTTCCTGGCTCTGATCATGGCCATCGTCATTGTGGTGTTGTGTCGAATGCAGGTCCACCCCAGAAGGGAGCCGTTTGACGCTCTTCCTGTCCAGAAGCTCTCCAAGTTTCCTCTTCGCAGACAGGTACAGGGCACTATGAATCATAGGAATCTATGTCTGTCTTCTCTAACAGATGCTTTGGCAAATCGATTTTGACTTTAAGCTGGTGTGTGCTTTCTAACCATGCCTGAGGACAAAGTGTTGTCCTGGATTTCCACACTTACAACCTTTCCATTTGTTCCTGGTTGCTTAACTAAATTGCACATTTCTGCATCTCTTCCTTCAGTATTCAGTTGAGTCCAACTCATCAGGGAAGTCCAGTGCATCTCTGATGAGGGTTGCTCGCCTATCATCCAGCTGCTCTCCCATGCTGGCTGGAGTCATGGAGTTTGAGTTGCCCTATGACCCAGACTGGGAGTTCCCCAGAGAGAAGTAAGTTATCTGTAATGCAAAATCGCTTTGGTCATCACATTTGAATTTACTATTTTGCATTTACAGAAAAGTTCTGCCCCCTTGCAAAGAAGTATTTTTTCACTAAGTTTAGTTTGGCTGCTGGGATCCAGACCTGTTTAAACATTGTAGCTCTCACATCATGTGGGGACCTAAAAAGAAACAAGTCCGCAGCCCATTTTTGGCTCTGCCCAACCCATGTTTTAAGAAACCAGAGCCCAAAATTATGGATTTGTACAGTTTTCATTTGGACATACTTATTTTCACTAACTCTTGCTCTTTCTCTCTCTAGTTTAACATTGGGCAAACCTCTAGGAGAAGGCTGCTTTGGTCAGGTGGTTAGAGCTGAGGCCTACGGCATCAACAAGGAATGCCCAGACCAGGCCACCACTGTGGCGGTTAAGATGCTCAAAGGTAGGAACGAAATGTAACAGACACAAAAATACCCCAAGGGATTTGCTGAAGTCTGCTGTCTGTGACAGAAAGATTCTTGTTTGTATTTTTCCCCTCAGATGATGCAACAGACAAAGATCTGGCAGATCTCATTTCGGAGATGGAGCTGATGAAGGTGATGGACAAGCACAAGAACATCATCAACCTTCTGGGAGTCTGTACACAGGATGGTGAGCTTCATGCCTTTAATTTAAATATCATTCTTGCCTGACCTATACATAATAGCTTTTGATCAATTGAATTAAACTAATGGCTCTCCAGGTGATGTTTGGAGCAATGATGAAAGGGCAGCATCCTCCATGTTAACAATTTAGGAAATTACACATCCTTATTTTAGAAAGACAACAATACCTTTCCTTTACCTTCTTTCCACATTGTTTCAGCTATGGTGGTCCCAAGCCACCAGGCTAAACCAACAATGGAAACAACCTCGTCCCTCATCCTGCTTGTGTTTCCCCCCAGGCCCTCTGTATGTGCTGGTGGAGTATGCCTCCAAAGGCAGTCTGAGGGAGTACCTGCGGGCCCGGCGACCCCCAGGCATGGACTACACCTTTGATGTGACCAAGGTGCCTGAGGAGCAGCTCACCTTCAAAGACCTGCTGTCCTGTGCCTACCAGGTGGCCAGAGGGATGGAGTACCTGGCCTCTAAAAGGGTATGTTCACTTTAAAAAGTAGCAAGAACTTAGTAGTAGCAGTGTATCTAAGAGAATAGCTGAATTGCTGTGTTTTTTTGTGTGTTGCTACGTTGCACCTAGAGAGTTCATTCATTTCTAGCACCTAAGAAACTTGTCAAGACATAAAGCTTTAGTGCTGAAACAATTTGATGAATCAGTCAGTTCAGTGAGAGAAATTTAAATGATTAATTTTTAAAGGATTTACAACCTTTTCTCTGCATATTTGGTTGTGAGTGTGCTTATTCTACAGCACTGTTGTTTTTACTTGTTGCATGACTGCATAGCTCCTCACAGCCGCTTTATACTGATCCAATATAACTTGATATTTCTAATATATACAAATTGAAATTGTTTTGGTGCAAGCCAGATGGAAGAGTTATGCTGTTCAGCAACTTTGACATTGAAAGCTTCTATGTTTACAGTTGGGTCCTCATTACAGTTAATTGTAGCCTGTATTTCCTGCCAGTGCAGGAAATACAGCCAGAAAATTAAGACAGGACAGCAGATTGCTTAATATTTGTTGACTTCTCAATTGTATAAGAGGCTGTAATATCAGCCTTTTGTATTTGAATTGAAGGGAAGTGTGATTAGGATTGAGTTCCTTTGTGTTGTTCCATGTTTTTGTATTTGGGCACTTGACCTTCAGATGGATGAGCGTGGCTCAGACAGTTTTGGATGGCAGCTTCAGGTCTTTCCTTTCCCTCGTCTCTCTTGTCGTCCTCTGTGCCTCAGTCTGTCCTTTTCTTTCTTTTCTTCCTGTTCCCACCCCCCATGTTTCAGTTCCTTTCATTTTCCCAGCATGCTCTCTGTCTGTGTGCTTCTTATCAACACAACTCTTTGTCTGCCAGCCGGTGTCTCAGACAGGCATTCCTGAACAGAAAGCTGCTGCAGCTTCAACCCTGTTTACTCTCCTCCATCCATCTGTCCATCCCTCTGTCGCTGGGCTTTGTCCTTTTTAGCGCTGCCATAAATCTGTTAGCAAACAGGCAGCAGAGCCGTCGTTTGGGTGTAGGCATCAGGTTTCTGGCTCTACGTCCCCCTAAGAATGCAGCAGCCTGAAACTAACCCTCCATTATGGGAAGACCCACAAACCAAGACTGGTTCGTTTCGCACGTCCCCACAAATCCCACATCTATTTCGAATGAAAACCAAAATAAACTTAATGACATCCATTCAATGTGGGCAAACAGTGCCTTTCTTTTTTTCCTCCCAAAGGGTTGTTATTTCATCTAAAGCCCTGCTTTCTATATAAAGACATTTTAATTTTGTAGCGTTCACTAAAACGAGGCGCTGTCTGTTGATTTTCAACTGTTGAGTTTTTTCATAGTAAAAATAATAAAAAAATCTGCAGTGAATCATTTCTATCATCTCTACTTTTGTGTCTTTAATTTTTTTTCTCTGAACATTGAACAGACGGAAACATGTTGTGTACAAGTCTCTAAGATCCCCCAATAGAGCATTTCAGGAATATATCATACAGCTGTACATCTATACCTTTGCCAAAGTCAGAGCGCATACAAAATGAAAAAAAAAGGAAAAAACTAACCAAAAAACTCTGTATTCAGCCCATTCTGAATTAAATCTCTGAGCCCATTAACCAAGACCATTTCAACTTAATACTTCTCCTAATCTTGAGATTCAGCATTTGGCCTAAATCTCGGTGTCTTCAATCCTCCTTCTTATTTCTCAACAGTGCATTCACAGAGATTTGGCAGCCAGAAATGTTCTGGTGACAGAGGACAACGTGATGAAGATTGCTGACTTTGGCCTGGCCAGAGGAGTCCACCAGATCGACTACTACAAGAAAACCACCAACGTGAGTGACAGTTTGTAACTGCCCATTTCCACGAATAATTTTTTCTTTACTTTTCGCACTTTCACACCAGACTTCTGTTTTCCAGTAGTTAATGGCCTAGAGTGCAGCCGAAGTACTGCTCTCCTTTTAAATTTCCACAGCTAAGATGTTGTCATCTTACAGCACATTTCAGGGGGAAAATATTCTTCTCCTTCTTCTCGATCCACTGTCTTTTTTAAATGATCAGCTGTCAAATAAGATCACTAGAGTAGGTCTATGCTGATCAAGTAGAGTTACTGTATTAGATTTAAATGTTGAAATTCTGAACCTGACCTCTGACCTCCTGAAATGGCCCCTTGGGAATGGAAAATGCATCATGTTATATCATCAAGGTATTTGGATTGTTAAAAGCTTAAAGAGGACTCTGGTTGATTAAAAACTACCTCACCAGCCCTGCTTGTAAACATGTCTTCTGTTCAGTTAGGTTCCTCCTGCCAGGCTCCTTTCACAGCTTTAATACTCCTCAAGACAGATGTCAGATGTTTCCCTCTGATTGGCAGCAGCCTTAATGGGAGTTAATTAGAAAAGAGGGGAGATGAGGACAAACGGGGGGGGGCGTGGCGAGACATAGAGCAAGAGTGTGGTTAGAATGTGGGTTTTAACGTTTCCATGTTCACTCTGCAGGGACGGCTGCCAGTGAAGTGGATGGCACCAGAGGCCTTGTTTGACAGAGTCTACACACACCAGAGTGACGTGTAAGTTCAGCTTCTCAAGTCAAAGTCTCTGCAGCAGGAAAACAAGCAGTGCTTAATAATCAAGACAATGTGCAAACTTCCTTGATATGTATTCTGTTGTAATTTTATAACATCTTTTCATATCGCAGTCAACAGAAGTAATTATGTTTCCCACTCCTTAATACTCTCTTCTTCTTTTATCTGTCCTCAGGTGGTCGTTTGGCGTGCTGATGTGGGAGATCTTCACGCTGGGTGGTTCACCGTACCCTGGTATCCCTGTTGAAGAGCTCTTCAAGCTGCTGAAAGAAGGACATCGGATGGACAAACCCTCTAACTGCACACATGAACTGTAAGCAGGAGCTCTCCACTGTTAGCAGCCATGCCCATCCACGCCCATCTACATCAGCCTAAAGAGTCTTTTGTCTTTATTTGAGATATTTTTTTCTACAGTAAAGAAGGAAATAAGGCGAAGCCTGCAAGCTAATTTATGAAATATATTTACCCAAGGGGAACTTTATTTCCCAATACTTGCTATGTTGAGCTCTGTGATGTATTTGTGAGATTCAGAGCCGAGTAATGAAATTATTTCAAATAGGGTTTTTTGGAAAATGACTATCAACTAATTTATTGTTGATAGTCATATTGATTGTTGTTTATATTATTAGATATAGATATTAGATATTATTCCACATATTCTCCAAAGCCAACAATGTTGTCTCGTTGCACATTATCTTAAGTGTAGAAATCATATGTTTTTTTTCCTCTGCAGCTACATGATGATGCGTGAGTGCTGGCATGCTGTTCCCACCCAGAGACCGACCTTTAAACGGCTGGTGGAGGAGCTGGACAGGGTGCTGCTGTCCATCTCTGACGAGGTGGGCTTCAAACACACACACACAATCACACACACTAATGTATGCACTCATGATGTCTCTTCTTTCTCTCTTTCACAATCTGCTGTCCAGATGTTTTCAGTACTTAGGAGCCAATGTGTAGAGAGCAGACTTATAAACTCCAGACAACAAAAACAAAATCAAAATGTGTTTATCTAAATTGCTGAAATGCCAGAGCCTTTTTTCAACAAATACATACCAACATACTGTCGTCCACAGCAATTATAAAAATGTACAAGCCTAACCTGACCTTTTAACCTGACCAGTCCGTAATTATTGGTCCAAAAATTTTGGTCTATATTGAATTTGTGGTCTAAAAATGCAATGGAAGCAATTCTCTACATCTGTATCTCTTCTGTCATGGATATCATTAAATGAACATCATGTTCGACAGCACCCTGACAGCCTTTGAGAATAAGCCAAATTCATTTTTTCCTGCTGTTTACTGCCAATTTTACAAATATTTCTCTGCAGTGACACCAACAGATCTCTAACTTCTGACCTTCCTCTCTTTCCTCTCAGTACTTGGACCTGTCAACACCATTTGAGCAGTATTCCCCATCATGTGAAGACACATCTAGCTCCTGCTCCTCTGACAACGACTCCGTTTTTACCCATGATGCTTTGTCCACCGACCCCTGTCTCCTGGGCTATCAGGATGTGCGCTCCCGGATAGATATGAAGGCTGCGCTCCGATAGGCACCCAAACATAAACACAACACCACAGTGGGGAGACCTTGGGCTTTCATTCAAACAAAACATCCACTGGCAGCCATACTGGAGGTCAACGACAACATTTCTAAAGTTAAGTTAAAGTTTTTATTCTTGGTAAATGTTACTTTGGACCTCCATTATGGCCGCAGAAAAAGCCCTTAGACATAGGTGGGCAACTCTTACATAGACAAAAAATAAACACACAGGCACACTTGTGCACATGGAGCACTGAGGCCAATGGGCTTCATTACACGGTGGAGTTTTGTAGAAAAACGTTTCATTGTGGGCAGAGGAGCAAGAAAAGAGGACAAACTAAACATGGTACTTTGGACTATCAGCTCTGGCACTGTGCCCAAGAACAGTTGTAACGACGGAAAACTGCGGCACTAAACACCACAGAAGAAACCCTGGTACTCAAAAACGGCTTGAAATGCTTCCTTTGATCAACTCTCCTTCAGAGAGGAAACGGACAATGAACTCCTCACATAAACTCAACCCAAAACCAGGGCTTGAAACCTCGGTGATAAAGACATTTTAACAAAACAAAAAGATTTATTTTACTATGATAAAAAAGAAGAAACTGATTGTTAAATATAAATCTCTCTATATAAGATTATTTTACTTTTGTGTTGCTTATTTAAAAAGAAAACGGTCTTAAATCTCAGGATCTCTAGTGCTAAGAAGTTGCTGTGGCAGCAGCAAAGTGCCTGAATTTATGATTTCCTGTGAATATATTAGAATATTAAAATATTGTATGTACATATCAACAACAGAAAGACGATTGCCTTTTATAAATTATTCTGAATGACACAAAAATGAAGGTTATTGGAGGCAAAAGGAGAGAGGAATCTAACCGAGTGTTTCTGGTGCCAAACCTGTCACAGCTGTCACACTGTCTTCATGTTCAGGTCTCATTCCAAAATATCGCCAATGACCTCTATTACACGTGTACACCTTTGCAAAAAATGAAGCTTAAAGTCAACATTGAGGTCATTCCCAAATTAAATCTTGAAACTTGGTTTGCATCATCAACTTTTCTAAACACAGATTCAAAACCTGTCTGTTTTTAAGTTATGACTGGCTGAGGAAACATAAATGATCCAATTTTCCATTGGACTCCAGCGTCAAATGTTTGTGGTAAATTACGGATTAGGTCTGAAAAGATGGTGTGAAGTTGGGAAATTTTGGAATGAAACCCTCGATTTGTCATTGTGTAGTAAACCACTGTGGCCTCCAACCCAAAAAAACAGCTTGTGGGTAAATACCAGAAGGAGCACAGTTATTGTTGCTGTTGTTGGATGAAAACCATACATTTGCAACATTTTGGTTCTTAAGATAAAGAAAGCATAGCTTCTCAAAAGCTCAAACACATTTGAAGCAAGGTCTCCAGACCCCAAAAGGTCACGAGACGGACTCATTTACACACAAAAACAACAACATTTTGAGACAACATCTTGTGGTATTCCTCTAACAGCAGCTTCACTCATTCACTCAGTCTTTGCCTACACTGCTGCTTTGTCAGAGACAGTGTGTCCACCTTGGGACCCACCCTGAAAGGAGGACTGACGATTCAGCATGAGGACTCTGTGGGGAGCTGGCCCAGGCCCACTGTCACTGCTGACAAGGAGAGGAAGGCAGGGCGGGGGATACTGAATGTGAAAGCCAGTGTGATTGATTTCAAATAGAGGAGAAGGGGGAGGGCCCCTCCTTTGTCTGGCTGTAACCCTTCACCCAACCCAATCTGTTGGCGAGGGGTCCTCAGGTCTGCAGCCTGGCCGGACAATGAGGGCTTTGCAGGCTTAATGGGTGTGACTACGGACCAGAGGGAGTTTTGGGGGGTGGTGGTGTGGGGATAGCTTGGGCTTGTGTGCAAATGAAGAGGCTCTTATTATGGTAATATCCCCTCTTCTCTCCCAAATGCCCCTATCTTTATCCATAGCCAACATCTTTTAAATTACAAATCTTAATTCACATTCGCTGCTTCAACACTGCCACCAGGACCAGCTGCAGAAAATTCCCCTGTGGGGTAAAATGCCAACTGAGTCCCAGTCAGCCTCCTGAATGTGCCCGCAGACAGCACAGTAGAGACACAAATAAAATAAAATCATTGATCAGATAATATGACACCTTTCCCCCGATCACAATCCCTCAAAGCTCAACACCAGTGGTAAATTTGCTCTCAGTCTGAAACTTGGTCATTATTAATACTGGTGAAACACTCGGCCTCCTTCAGCCTCCTAAAAGAAATTTCATTTGGCTAATTGCACCATTACTCTGTTCTTTCTTTTCTTTCAGATGTTGGAAAGTTTAAAGAAAAATTAAGGGTTTCATTCCAAAGTGCTTTAAATTCATCATCCATTCATGTTACTGTGTAAAACCAGTCAACCATTTTGTAGGATTAACGTATCTACTCTGCTCATTTGTTTGCATTTTATGATTCCAATCATCTTGTGACAGCTGGTGTCACTGATGGAGATCTCATTTTGGAGTGAAGCTCTTACATTTGCATAAAGTGTCCGGCTACATTTGCATCTTTACATTCCAGTTATCCCAGATACAAAATGTAAACAATCGCAACGTTCTTAAACATTTCCTCAAGAGAATTATTTTAGAAAATATCTAATTTATTTGTTTATTGTTCTGTTTTTATATGAAATAAAGTATAATTTAAAATAAAGCAGCTCTGCCTCTTTTCTCTGTCTTGAAAAAGTTCAGTCCTGTCAGGCGGGACGATAAGCAGACTCAGTGTGGAGGCCAGAAATTTCCTGATTCTGGAGGAGTTGTTATTGTTCCCATCAGCTACTATTGGCTGCATTGATGCTTTCATTTAAAATCAGAAATAGAAGTGTTTCTTAGCATGCTGTCCCTCCCACTCTGTCTCGAGGACTTTCCTTCAGGCTCAGGGGACATCTGGCTCACAGTGGAGGGTCCTTAGCTCATCTACTTCTCCTGAGCGCTTCAGCAATAAAAGCTGGTCCATGTGTTCACTCCCCCTCTCTCTCCTCAGCTGGTTTTAACCTGCATTGGCGTCTAATCCTTTTTGCACCCTAGATCCTCACATTTTTGTTCACTTAGATCTAATAAATAACATTTGTTAAGGTAAATCCCTCCTTCTTCCATTCCTCAAGTCAATTAATGGGACCTCATGAGAGATTTTGAGATATAATTTGAGCTACAACTGCAAATTGGCTGGTTTGATCAGCATAATCTCTGCCTCCTCATTGGTATATTTATCATTGGAATTAACATTGTATTGAAGACACAAGGTCTTTGATGCAGACTTTTGTAGCAGGTGGATACAAGAGGAGCAGGGGCTTTTGTTCTCACATTGTTTATCCTGTAAGTTGATGTCCCATACCAGCTATGGAGATTTAAGGAAAGTACATGTGATTAGGATTAGTGTTATTCACTTCAGTGGATAAGCATGTCTTGAATCGAAAAAGAAGTGAATAAATTTAGACGTAAGTGAAGCTGAAACATGTGACTTTGAACGTCTGCAGATGACTGCAGATGAAAATGAGAACATCAGAATATCAGATCTGAGTTTTCCATTGTTTGACATTCGACTCTTCTTCTGCAATGTTTTAACGGCACCTGACTGGAGACGTAGCACCACCAGCTGTTTATCTCAATGAACCAACTCCTAATATTCACAAAATGATAGTGGATACTGATCCTTTTTTCCAATTAACCAACTTAAAAGAAAGAAAAATGGAAGACAGTAAATAAGCAAAAATCAAATGGAGAGAGAAACCAATGTGAGAAAGATGAAAGACAGAGATGGGCACAGCGAGACAGCAAGACAGCGAGACAGCGAGACGGAAGAATAAAGACATAGAGGTCAAAGGTCAAGAGGTGGGAGGAGAGGCCAGCAGTGATCCCAGCCAGCCCCACCTTTTGAAGTGTGTGCCTGTGTGTTATGTGTCTGTGTGTGTGTGTCAGTGTGTTTTATCTGCTGCGTAGATGGTGTGTGGTCTGTACATGTATGTGTTTGCATTTGTGTCTTATCTCCCATGTACAATAAATCTTGATCAGCCAGCAAGTCTCTCAGCTCCCTTCCTGCTTTAACTGATAAAGTTCTCAGCCTCAGAGCTGTGTCTGGAGGTCTGTGTGTGCGTGTGTGTGTGTCTGTGTGAGAGAGAGAAAGAGAGTGTAATTCTGATTACCAACATTTTTTTTGACAGTTTTAAAAAGCAGATTTGATTGGTGCAGTTTTTTCACTTGCAGTGGGTCTGTGGGTTTTCACAGTGTTTTCTGCCTGACTGAGAATCAATAAATCTAAAAACACTTCTTCCTCCTCTGATCATGACAATGCATATGTGACTAGAGCTGATAGAGAGGCCTCTTGGATCCAGACACATATTAGACATATTGATACGCAGTTCTTTGACCTGCAGCAACTCCACCATTAGAGATGCGAGACCTTCAGCCAGGTTATCCAGTTTCTACAGAGGTTTGCCTCTTTTATCCTCCTCCACAGGAAGTAAATCACGTGGTATGACCACATGACCATGACCATAGGTTTGACTTAAGGTTTGATTTAGGATCTGCTTTAGATTTAGAATAAATGTGAGGATGAATGTAAAGTGAAAAATACTTGGACTGACAGCAATTAATTATGTGGTATCCTCACACTGAGACTCACACATGCAGATCTACATGAGTTTCCATGAGGATTATTTACACACAAAGACTCCTTATCTCTAAAGAACAATCTGTTCAACATGTTGAGGTTGCCTAACGTATGTGTGTGTGTGTGTGTGTGTGTGTGTGTGTGTGTGTGTGTGTGTGTGTGTGTGTGTGTGTGTGTGTGTGTTTGTTTGTCAGTGTTACCTCTTGCAGTCGAATCATTTCCATCAGTTTTATGCATTTCAGTCTAATATCTGATGCTGCTGGTCTTGAAAAACTACAGTTGTTACCCATTTGAGGCTTCCAGCACGAATATTTTTACATTATTATATTTTTATATAAGGTTAGTTCAGTGGGTTATGTGTCTGTGTGCTGGCTGGCAGCAGAGATTCTAGGAAGTTACTTGTCCCATAACTGATATTTTTTACAGTTTTCAGCATTTTCAAAAATGTAATGTAGCAACTAAAATAGTAAATATATATATCTTTCTTGTTTTCCTGTTCCCAGTATTTATGTTTCGCTAAGATAATCATATTTTTGTGGTACAGATGAGAGTGGTATCAATCCATCTACTGTATTTTTTCTTTTAGAAAGAAAATAAGTGTATTTCCCAGAATAATGAGTGTGATTTTTTTCCAGTTGTGTAGGTCTATGAATAATTATCTCATAAAAGCAGTGATATGTTCTTTGCTGTGGTTTTAGACATGTTGATGTTCACCACAGTGGTGAGAAAAAGTCCACAGTGTCTGGACATGTATTGATTGAGAAAACACAAACATCCTACCAACACTGGCCATGTGTCATGTGTTAGGACAGAGGGGCATGAGGATGGTTTTGGTGTCCCTGCTCTCATGGTAAACTCACTGGATGTGCTGGATTTGTTGTGGCACAATCATCTAAATGTTCCCAGTGTTTCTTTGCTGGATGTGTGAGTGTATATAACAGCAGTGTTAGACTCAGCAGCCAGTATATCTGCTGACTTATTTCCTTCTTCACTCCTCTGATTAGTCAGCGAGTGTCCTGTATTGTGGGACACTGTCGACTAATCCAGCTCCCATTGGGTCAAATGAACTGTTGTTGCCGCCAGGAAACCCCCAGGCTTCCGTTTTACTGACTTTCATGATGTTTTTGGGTGCTGCTGAGCAAGCTTAATGACAGTGAAACCACAACCCAACTCTCTTTTTAAAAGAAATAAAGAGTATGTCCACACTCAGACAGCTGACTTTGAAATAATATCTTTGTGTCTGTGTTTTTTCCCTCCAGCCACGCAAAGCTGTAACTTTAGCATAACATTATTCAAAGCTTATTCAGAGAGCTTCGTTCAGAGAGTATGTTTTGGATGGTTCAACTTAAAAACATCTTAGAATAAGCCTGTTGTGCCCATAAGTTTTATGTTATGAGTTGTGAAAATGTAAACCAACTGAGGTAATTTCAATGAACCTGAGGAAACAAGTTCAATATACAAAAGAAGCTAAATCTACTGCTCAGTCACATGGAAAAACACTGCAGTCAGATTTGATTCCCCTTTCATTAGTCTCAAATTTACCAATCAGGTTTTTGTTTTACTGTTGGAGCCACTTTGATCCAGAGTTTGTACAAGGGTAACATGCAAAGATACTCCCACTAATCTTGTTACATTTTAAGTGTATGTGGGAAGGGACTGAATTCAATACAAGCTGTCAACGTGATTAGCTTTGTTTTCATTATAACGATGAAAAGAAAAAACAATTACTTATCTTATCTTATGTTAAAGACACAGTTGAGTCAGGAGAACTCAAAGTTGTATATTCTGATGTAATCTGAAAATAAACACTTTAACTTTTATGTAGAATGAGAGTCTGAGAGTCAACTCAATTCAACAAGAGTTTCTTGCCTGAGCTTTTCTTTTGTGCTATCCACAAGAACACTGCGGACATCATTTTGGGTCACTTTTAGGTTATTGTCATTCACATCATGTCCATCTGTACAAAAATATTCCAAACCTGAAGGGAAAAGTCAAGCCTTTGAACAAACTGCAGGTCAAAAACTGTGTGCTGACCTTTTCAGGGTTTAAATCCACTGTCAGCTTTGAGCAGAGAGGAAGACATCCTTTAGTTATTTAGTATATCCCAGCCTGTATTTGTTGAATCAATAGCAGTTATCATCATCACTTGGAAAATTTCAGTAATCAAAGAATCATGTTCGCCATGAAAGCACTGAAACTAGACTTAAAAATGCAGGATAATTGTCTCTCAGAGGCAAAATAAACCACAACACTGACAATATCTATCTCATCTGTCTTAACTCACCATACTTATAACGTCATAGAAATTCAAACAGCAAATAGACTCATCTCAAGAAGCCTAAAGGCTCAGTTCAATGGCATCGCACCAACTCTGAACAGGGTTCAGCTCTCAACATCACGGTACCTGAGAGATGTAAACTCACAATGGGAGGATGAGTTTGTGCCACAGGCAGAAAGAAAGAAAGAAAGAAAGAAAGAAAGAAAGAAAGAAAGAAAGAAAGAAAGAAAGAAAGAAAGAAAGAAAGAAAGAAAGAAAGAAAGAAAGAAAGAAGAAAACATAAGAGCATAAATGTAAGGAATTTATATACCTTCTACAACAAAAACATAACTAATGCTAGCATGCCCAGCTAACTATCTTATTAGTCACAGAAGTAATGTAAGATTACTAGCCAAAGAATATTAATAATATGGATGGGATTACAAGTCACATTCGACTAAACAACTGGAACAGCTTCTTTGTGGGAGAAAGGAGACAATATCTAAATATATCCTGGTCTCTACTTTGTTTGTAAAACTCAATAGTGTTGTTGTGTTTGACACTCATGTTGGTTGTACACAATCACTGTCGTGATTAGTCATCATTTGTTCTCAGAGTTTGTCCTTCAGACAGTGTTTTGCCCATAGACTGTATAATAATTGAGGGATAGATCTGCTCCACCATCGCCGTCTTCCCAGTGCCTGACTCCACTGAACTCCTGGCTAATCCAAAAAATGGGAAGAGCTGGGGCGCGTGTGGAGCTATGGACTTAAGTGCATGTAGGTTTGTCACTCAAAGCAGCAAGCACTCATTTATACACCACTTTAAGCCTAAATAAAAAGTAAACAGGAATGTTATATACAAATTCACAGTTGTCATGAGGAGGGAAATTAGGTATTGTAAAAATATTTTTTTGTGCAAGGCTGTAAACATGTTTATTTCTGTCAAGTCAAGTCTATTTATTTTTATATAGAGCAACAAGAGAAGTTACCTCAAGGCATTTTCAAAATAGAGCAGGTCTAGATCAGTTTGATTGAAAGAGAGAGAGAAGAGAGAGAGAGGAGTGAGAGAGTATTAGTATCAATTCTTCCTATTAATTATAGTAAATTTAGCAGCAGGTGTTGAGCAGGGTCACAGGGCAGTCGGTGGATTACATCGGCTGTGAAGTTGAGCATTTTAACATCGGAGTCTGTCAAGACTGACTCACTGAAGCTGCCATCCGAAGAACGGCAGTTTTTGACACTTCTATGTTGGCTTCATTTTTTTAGCCTCAGAGGTCATTGCTTAGTTTCTTCCCCAGACTTGGTGCTGCTTTCACAATCCAGTTACGCTGACTGTGAGGAGACAGTCCTAAAGTCCTGAAGTCAGGGACATTTCTGTCTACAGTAATGTACATGAAAGATAGTAACATAGTTGCCTGTACTGTGAAAAATTTGTGCTATTATATGTGTTTGTGGCTTTGTGTAGTTGGTTGGTGGGTATTCGCTGTCTGCCTGTGTTTACACACCCATGGACAAAACTGTGCGGCGTTCAGGCATCAAGCAGAATGTGGAGGCTGACTGAAGAGACATGGGACAACTAACAGTTTATCACAGTTTAAAGTTTAACTGCATTGCTACAGCACACTGAACCCTGGACCACACACACACACACATAACTATAACAGCCCTGTACTGTGTGTGTGTGTGTGTGTGTAGGATCCAGTGCAATGTTTGTTGGTCCAATCTATTGACCTCCGGAAGTATTTGTGATCCTGTCTGCGCACACAGTGAGTGATAAGGCCAGGAAGGGAGTGTGGATACAGGATGTTGAGTTAACACTGGGACAACATGAAGGGAGCTTATCACATAGAAAGGCAGCCATAACACAACAAGCAGCCACGTGGATCCATACCAGTGTGAGCTGATGCAGCCTGCTGGAAACAGGACACCAACAGGAACGTGTTTTCAATTCACTGTCCTTGTGTACATGACAGCAGTGTCAAAAAGTGTGAATATTTTATAAAATTTTTAAAATAATTCAATTAAATAGAGAGAGTCATTTGTGCAGACAGCAAAATAAAGCAGAACTGAGAACTAAACCCACATAGGTCCCAAAGCTTGATGAAATGTAAATAAGCTGGAAATTTGCATCAGTTAAATCCAGTGCCCACAGTGGAGTACAGGGAAAAGAGATGTGATATCCCTGGGAGCATGTGGCAAATATTCAGCATTTCAGAGTGCTGAAAATGACTTGAAATGACCACTGTTGTGAAACCAGTTTAATCAAACCAGTCATTTCACAAGCCTCTTTCCATCGCTATTTGTCTCTCCTTTCAACAAAAAGATTCGCTTTGAGTAAGTTTAACGCTTATCGACTCCTCATATTCTGTACACTCACTTTGTGGGACATGCATAACCTCATAAAACTCTGAACCACAGATCTATACTTCTTTCATCAACTATTGAAGCATTGGTCATTAATCCGAAAAATGAATGTCTCCTCCTTAAGAAAGGAGGGGGAGATACAGTATAGTTATACACAAACATCACAGAATATATTTTTAAATTATTGATCAATTTTACCTAAGAAGGGTTATTGATCATGTTGTGGGGTTAATTATTAACAATATAACCATTGTTTAACTTTGCAAAAGTATTTGCCTTTGTCCCAGTGGCTGTAAACACTGACCAAGTACAGTTGCAACAAGCTCTGGTTGTTTTGTGGCCTTGGTGAGAAATGTGAAACGTGGTTTTTTTAATACATGGTGGGGACACTGGCATGTGTGAAAGTCAGACAAAAGGTTTGCACACTGCACAAACAGATACCAGTAAACTTAATTTAACAGAGCAAGTTTGAAATAAGTTCCAAACACAGTTTGTAAGTCAATGAAGGAGAGGAATGATTTTAGTAAGTCACAGCAGTGATATGGAGGTGGTCAGGGATGGAGGTGGGCATTAACAGTGCAGGACTGTGATACCAGGGTCCTGACTTCTGCCTGTTTAGGTTTAGGCAACAAATGCATTTTACTTAATGTACAATAAACACACTGTCTTTAGGTCACTGCTGATTTTTTCAGTGTTAAACCATCATCTTCCTCTTAATTAAACGTTTAATCAAAATATTTTGCAACTTGCCAGATACATTGATTAGCAGTGTTTGAAAGATTAATCTGAATAAATTATGTTTCCTTAAAATCGCATTTACTGTTGCAGATTAGCAGCATTTGAACATTGCGTGTATGTGTGTGTGTGTGTGTGTGTGTGTGTGTATGTGTGTGTGTGTGTGTGTGTGTGTGTGTGTGTGTGTGTGTCAGACACAGAGATACAAATTTGACTGGGACAATTTGCAACAGGATGGATCACGTAACATCAGAGTAGAGACCAAGGTCACGGGCGACACAGCACCCCGAAACTGTAGACACCCCCTGTCTGGCGTCTATAGTTACCCACAGAGCTGAAACAGAGATGGATGGAGCTTATGGTATTATCTATTAAAGAAAAAAAGCCTAAAATGAATACAGGAGAATACATATTTACAACCATTTGATTAACACCACATAAAGTTTGAGACATTATTCCTTCACACTGCAAAGCATATATGTTCTCACTCTTTCTGTCAATGAAAGAATGAAATAAACACTTTTTCATGGTCTTATTAAAACATTCAGTCCTTAGTCTGTCTCCTTTCTCTCGTGAAAAAAATACTGTAATAGATTTAGTCTTCCTGTAAACATGCAGCAGTGAAGCACATAAAAAGCTCTTATTGTCATATTGTTAGAGGTTAGAGGCTTAGGCATCCTAAGCTCCACATGCAGACAGGAGGGGCCCCATAACTCAGGTTTGCCCTCCGCCCGTCTCCGCTGTTGCCGACTGGCCCTCGTTATTTATTGCTCTGTAATTTCTGCAGACTAATTGATTTGGCTCAGCTTTCAGGCTGTGGGGAGACAGGAAGTCAGGCAACCAAGAGGTTAAGAGTGAGGAAAGTGTGTGTGTGTGTGTGTGTGTGTGTGTGTGTGTGTGTGTGTGTGTGTGTGTGTGTGTGTGTGTGTGTGTGTGTGTGTGAGAGAGAGAGAGAGTGGTGGTAGTGAGAGGGACAAAGGTGTCTTAGAGACAGTGTCTTAGAGACACATGAATATGTGAGAACAAAGTGGAGAAAGTGTTGGTGAACATATGTGGTGTGTCACATTAAAAAACAAGCCATTTCACATTCAAATTCACAACTGTTATATCAACTATCCAAAGAAATCGTGTCTATTTTGCACAAAACTGCAATGTTAACCTGCGTAGTGATGACGTGCATAACAAAGCTCTCCCTGGAAAAAATTAAAAGAACTTAACCAAGCAAAGGGAAAAATGCAGCAATTTTCAACCTTATTGTTTTATCTCAAATTCTGACAAATTGTAATTTGAGCTGTACAAATGTTTTCAAATATAAAAACCGTTAAAATATATCATTATTGTCCATTATGAGTATGAGTATTTAGTTATTTGGTCAGGTTTTGAAAACCATTTAAGGAACTGTTCAATGTTACTTTCCAATTGTGTGACTAAGAAAATAAGACCTCAGCTAAAAGAAAAACAGCTGTAAGATCTGCTCTGTAACTAACTGGCAATATTACCTGAAATAAAGAAAATTTCACTCTGCAAATTGATTTTTGATGTATTCATGTGTGTTCATTTAATTGTAATGAAACAAAATGAAAACAACCGTTTAAGTTTATTTTGGAAATTTGTCAGCAGGAATGAAAATTGAACATTAACTGTATGTAATTAGCGGTAAATGGGTTAAAACGAACAAAGATACAAGTATGGTCCTTTGAGCCAAACTAAGCAACATTTTTAGCTATGACATTAGGTCAGTATTAGATTTCTGCAATTTATAGCTCACTAAGTGGTTTCAGGTCAGAAAAAAAGGTTTGAATTAAATTATCCCCCAGACAACACTTAGTGAAGGTCAGAAGCTCTCTGAGATCAGCCTGCCCAATGTGAGAACCATCAATGAAGTACTTGTCCAGCCCAGACCTAGTCGATAGTGACTCTACTGTGTCTACTGCAATTAGCAGAAGGCTTTCAGGAGAAACGTCACACCCTGCAGCCTAAACTGTCCCCTCAGGCCTCATTATAAACAGATATGCCATAAACAGCAGGAGGACAAGAACTGGAGGAGATATAAACTCCACCACTAATCTCCTAAAGATCACATTCACATTAATCTACATTCATTAGGGACAGTGTCACCCATTTTATATATTTATCAAGACAAGAAGCAAATGTTTATATTGGCTGCAAATTATTGACCAAATGTTCAGTTTCAACCTGAAAAAGCCAGACAATGTCTGTGTATTTGTTTACCTACAATATCCAAACCACCTGACTAAAGCATAATTAATGATGTTTATTCAAAGCACTGCATTAAGGCTAAGTCAAGATCATGGTCTTCAAAAATCATGACGTCAACACTAACTTGAGGCATGAGACAGGAAGAATTGTAACTGTAACACAGGTTACCTTGGGACAGAGACACCAGCTGTTTCCAGATTCTGTGCTAAACTAAGCTAAGTAAACCATCTCCTGGTGTCATATTCAATAGACAGATAAGAGAGTTGTATCCATCCACTGCCTATACCACTTATGTCAGGGTTGGGGGGCTGGAGCGAATCACATCGTGTGAGGGCAGGGGTATACAGGGGCCAACACATAGACATATAGACACAAACAACCATTCACAGTCACTCTTTGGGCTGTGGGCAGAAGCCGGAGAAAAGAACAAGAAAAACATGCAAACTCCACACAGCATTGAACCCAGAACCTTCTAGGCGTGAGAGTGCTAACCACTGCACCATCATGCCGGCCATAGAGTTGTACCAATCCTTTCATTTGATTGTCAGCAAGAAAGTCTATTAGTTATAGGTTTTATTTAGTTTTGTCTTGGTTTTCTCAGTTTTACAGTTTTTGCATCACAAATCCAAATAAAAATATGGTCTTTGTTCAGAGGGCAGAAATTTCCCACTGAGGAAAAAATTGTTAATCTATGAGCTTTTGCAGAGCCTAATTTCAATAGTGCATCTCCAGGAGCCTTCGTCTCTTGATCTCTCTCATAGAGAACAGCCGCCAACGCTACGTCTCCAGGTGCCACTGAGGAGGTCATGTAAACATTTGTCAAGCTGTCACAACCTCATCATCTGTCGCTTGTGTGTGTGTGTCGTGTTACAGGGACCAAAGAGAAAGCAAGGGAAAACATTGGGCCTACAAGAAAATCCGGCTGAAAGAGTCTATAGTACGAGGGAGAGAAAAATTTAATTGTGTGTGTCTCTCTGAGAAGGCGAGACTGAAAGAGACAGAAAAATGTGTGAATAATCCAATCCAACCCAAAACTTAATGGCTGCCTCCTTTTAATGGGGAAACATTTCTGGATCTGAACCCAGACGCGATGGTGTTGGCTAGACTGCTGCACCGGTCAAGCCAACATCTCTTTAGATGGAAAAATAATGGATGTAATAACATATGTGAAAAGTGCTTGACTAACTGTTATTTTGTGAATGAAAGTCCACACAAGTTAGTGATTTTGATTTGAAGCATTTCAAAAAAAGTTAATTTTCATTGGTACTCACGTGTCATTTATTGTATTTACAGATGGGACATGAACAGCTTTGAACATAACCCAACAAGATTTAAAAGTGAGTTGAGTTGAGTGCAGTGACGAGGAAACAATCACTCACTGGCTTCCCTCCTATACAGTCAGCTGTAATTGTCAGATTACACAGCCATGCTTAAGGAACCATACTCTGTCTGAACTGCTTATCAGAGGGCTGAATGGTCGGATGGTTGTCATAGGGGCGCCTGGTTGTGATTAAGACACATAACACATAATTGCAACGACCCCAGTTCACTTCTGGCAAGCAACTGTTGTGCCATGTCTTCCGTTTCTCTCTTTCTCCTCTTTCATATCCTGTCCGTATCTCTACTATCACTGTCAAACAAAGGCCAAAATCTTTATAATATGAATAAATTAGCATGTCATATATTGTTATGTGAAAACCCTTTCAGCCCAGATTTGGTCAGTGTTGTGCTCCAACAGCCAGATCATCTTCTGTGGTTTAAAAAACATCCACTTCCCCTTTGGTTAAAAAAAAAAAAAAACTTTTCTAAACTGGATAAATGTTGAAGAGGTACTCATGTATAATGTTGAGGCAGAGACAGAGAAGACAGAGCAGCAATGTCATTTCTTTAAGGTGTGAAAGAAAAATAGACAGCAGATGTTGTCCAGGCAGGGGGTCTGTCTCATCACTCCACATCCAGATGACTTATGACCTCTCACTGTGTCTGCCGGTCTCTTTTCTCATGCTAACTGAGCCTGCTAAACGTTTTGGAAAACATGGAGGTAGAGTTTGTGACAGAAACAAATTGTGCAGGGCTGACAAAAAGGCATATTCAGTACTGCTGCTTTATAAACTGTGGCTGCTGGATAATTGTTGGACCATCAGGACTCAGATCACCTGTGTTTTGGATTAGGTTTAAAAATGTATTGTTCTATTTTATTCTGTTTTGTTTTTGAAAACTAATATATGAATATCATCATATATTTATATATTCACATATAATATATTGGGTCCAGAAAGTAGACTTCATTCTCACCTCTCTGCTTCACTTGCATGTTGTGTAGGCCATCTGCCATACAGTTTAGAAGGAGTATAAATCTCACTTCATAATACAGTGTTTAATTATCACGTTGAATATGGACATATAAATGAAGGCAAATTAATTGACCAATAGAAAACCAACAGGTTTCTATTACTTTTTCTGTCAATACTTTTAAATTTCTAAAAATATATTTTTTAAAAAATAGAATCTGACATTAAATTCTTCCTTATAATGCTTGGTGATACATTGGTAACAGTTTTAAGTTTTTCATTTTGAATAATAACACATTTAAATGATTTTCTTTAAATCACCCTTAATTTGTGAACTCAGGAGAGTGGGATCTTAAATAAACCTTAAGTGCACATATTAAAGCCCTCAGTCCTTAATCTAAGTGCAGATTGCAAGAAAAATGTATTGCTTTATTTGGGGTTTTTAATAATTAAAGTCAGGTGTTGTAGCCCTTAAAGTTATTTCCCCCATGTCAATTCCACCTTAAAATTAACATTAAAAGCTTAAAGGAGCCTTTGAGTTTAAAAGTGCAAAACTTGATTGCACAAACATATAAAGAATTTGCAGCTGCAGGTTGATCCATACGTAGCTCTTCAGTCTTCGTGACGCCCTCGCTCAGCGGTTTTGAGGAACTCTGCTTCGTGTCTGTTAGTGCTTCAACGACCACATCACAGGTCGATCCACACATGGCCGAGCGGGTTCAGAGCCACGACCATGTGTGAGCTGCAGTAATTGGTGGTGGGTGGTACCAGGCGTCACCAAGTGGGTGTGTTTGTATGTATATACTGTGTGTGCGTCTGTGTCTGTGTGCCTGTGTCTCCACAGTGTCTCGAGGTCTCCAGTCTCTCCAAGCTGCTGACAGTTCCCCATTAGACACTTCATTACTGTCAAAGCAGCAGAAACAAACCATCCAGCACTTTCTCTCTCCATCAAAAGTGGAGATAAAAATCATTAAAGGCGTGATTGTTAAATGATGAAGACATCAATGGGATGAAGGTACAGCTATTATAGGTATATACTTTTTTTGCACACATGTAAGAAGATCCTTCATTTGTCTTTATTCCTTTATTTTAACAACAATAAAAACTCTATTACAACTACAAGTGTCACAATTGTTGTCACCATTATAGCAACCAGTCTGAGAGTGCTTGAATGCAACAGTATATAGAGATGTTCCCAGCCTCTCTCACCTCTCTCCCCCATTTCTCTCCTCTCAACCCATCCAGTTGAGACAGACATCTGCCCACCCTGAGGCTTCATACCGTTAAAATGGAGTTTCTGTTCTCCACCATATCCAAGTTCTTGGTCTTTGTATGAACTGTCAGGTTTCTCTCTATAACATGGTAAAGTCCTGACCTTATCCTGTAAAGAGCCTTAGATAATGTTTGTTATCGGGCACTAAATTCTGTAAATAAATTTGAATTGAACTTTGCACTTAAGTAGAAGTCCTATTTTAAAAACATGTACAACTTTATCAGAAAAATGTGCTTTGATATCAAAAGTAAAGTTGAATTACTGCTTCGGACTTTGGAATTACTGGAACATCACTTTACAGGTTCAAAATCTTTATGAATTTCAACCCATAGAAAAGGGGTTTTCTCAACTGTCAGTAAGTTTAATAAATCTGTCAGTGATGATGGCAGCAGATCAAGTTAATAATTTATCATTTTTGGCCCAGTTGTATTGTTTTCTTAGTATCAGCTGGTGTGAACCATAGTTCATACTTTTAGCCAAAAGTGAAAACAAAGAAACGCATTTGGCAAAAGTTTAATATATCTTTGAATATTCATACAACCACACGAGGTTCTGTCTACATGGAAAGCTCAGTGGGTGAGCAGTTTGTGGTGTACAGCTTTCAGGAAATCCAAACCCACTTAAAGACTGTTGTGATTAAACTGGATCGCTTGTCAGTTGGATCACGCAAAGTCAAAGTCGTTTCTGTGACTGATACTTACTTCCATCCCTCACAAGCGTGTTTGAGGTATTGAGGAAACTGAATATTGATTTCTGGTGTTTCCTTTCACCTTTCCTAATTCAATAGACTATAATTCAGTCAATAACATTTGGAGCTGCAGCTGTAATGTGCCAAATATTTTCTGGACGTAATATATATCTATATCTATATATAAATATAGATATATATACTGCTGTTGGCATTGATCCTAGGTTACTTCTGCAACCTTAACTTTTTTTTTAATAACATCTTGGTTTCACAATTAATTCATTTCAAAAAATAATATATTTCTCAACTTGGGAGTTGTAGTAGACAATGCTATAGTAGAATTCTTGCTGTCACTATTATCAATTCATGACTCCTTAAGACAGTTTGTCACAAGACACAAACTCCCTTACTTTTAACCTGGCTACAGGAGCACATTGTCTCCTACAGTGTCACAGTTTGTGTCATTGGCTCTATTATAAACCATCCAATATTGATTAACTACTGTGCTAATATTAGAAGTGCTCCAGTTGTCTCTGTCTATGCAGAAAATGCTCAGCACCCCTAATTTGTAAAGAAGGTGATAAAAAGGAAAATTTTGAACATGTAACTTGAATGTTGTAAAGAACTGTCTCTTCCTTCTCTTCCAGGTAAACAGGCCATGACTGTTATCAGGCCAATTATCTGATCTGCTCTTCCTCTCCACCTCACTTCTCCTGCAGGAAAACAGGAAGGCAGGATTAGAGCGACGCGCTGCGCTGAAATCCGGAGAGACCGGACGAGTTACCAGGTGGAATGCACACACACACACACACACACACACACACACACACACACACACACACACACACACACACACACACACACACAACTAAGAAAGAGAGGGGGTTTGAGTCACTCTGAATACAGTGTACACACAAACCAACTTTATCTCAATATCCACCACATACACACCAATACAAACACACACACACATCATCATCAAATCTATTAAGTGATCATGAGCAAACAAATAACACAAACAGCTCGAGGAAAACTCACTGGATTGTGGATCTAATAAAAAAGTTACGGGGCGAGGACGACGAGGAAAGAGCCAAGAAACAATAAGGGCCTCAGACTGCAGCCAAGAACACCACAGTAACGTTTACGACCTGCATTAGGGTTCAGACCCAGTCATTATGAGGAAGAGGTGCTCATTATAGCCTTTTATGGGAGGAAACAAATAGTCTCCTGTGCCTTGCATTTTAGTTGAAATGCAAAGATGCAAAACAACGTAAAAAAAAAATGTGGCTACACTTGGCCAAGAAAACATGCAAAGTTATCTTGGACAGATATCTGTGACCTTGAGAGGCAGTAATTGAGCGGAAAGGGGATGTAAAACATCCGCTGGTGGGGTTTAGGGTTTTGTGTGACTGTGACACACACACACGCACGCACGCACACAGCAGCAGCGGCAGCAGTGGCAGCAGTGTTAGTCCCAGGCTGGCCTCTCTCTGGCATTATCTCATAGCCTAAACACTCCCGCTCCCTCTGAGTCCGGCCAGCTCCACGCACAGAAGCATTACGCGCATCTGCCTCACATTAATCGGCAAATTATGGAAAAAAACTGTGTGTCAAAAGACATTACTGATGGTGGCTGGGTTGAAGTGGTGGGATCTAGGTTCACAATACAACTCTCAATAATAAAAAAAAAAGATATAATGTTCTTCTTCCTTGCTCGTTCTAGATAATTCTTTTTATTGTTCATTTAGTGTCAATTTTCCTTATGTTGGGGGTTATTTTAACTTTATATATGTTTGTCTATGTTGTTATTTTACACCTACACATTGATAAATAACAGTATGAATAGGTTACAAAGGCTCCATGTCCACGTTCACAGCCAACTACTTTGCTAGGGGGCCACCCATGACACTTGTTACCATGGATACCATTCACCACTACAACCACCTCTTCCAGCTACTAACAAATTCACATGACCTCATCCCAGTGCAGGTGGTTCCTGTGCCACTTCTTTTCCACTGACTGCAAAGTGACAGCAATCAGCAGGAAGCTGCAGATTAGTCCGGGTTAACACTGACAGCATTAAATGTAGCAAAAGAAACCTGCACCATGAGCCCAATGATTTCACACACGTGTATGTGCTCCCTTTATTTTCCCCATGAGTTTGGTACAAGGTTTTTTTGGGGTTCTCCCCCATGTGTTTGAGACTATCTTTGATAAAATGAAGTTTTCTCATTCCTGAAGCTAAAACTCCTTGTTGACTGAGCTAATATTTTCTATAAATACTATAAGTCCGGTATGTACCAGATCAGTACTTGATGCATACTTGTAGGAAATAGCCACAGTGTCATACATTCATTCAGACACTGATGCTCTGAACTTCTCCAGACTGCTGCTGATATGCTGAGGAATAATGACAATATCACTTGGGCTTCGTCACTCAGTGCTCTTTAGCCTATAGATGTTATTCCTAACCCTGCCTGCAGAGTTTAGTGAGAATCAGTGCTGTAGTTTGCTTGATAGTAAGTGTTAGTGTTGTAGTGCATGGTATAATTAAATCATTTAGAATATTTAATGAATAACATTTGTTTCTTTTTCCTGTTACTGCCATGATGCAACACACATCTTGGTATATTTACATATTTATAATTAATATGAGAAAGTTCATTTGACATTTAAGAGATGATACGTACTGGGAGGAGAGATGAATGACACTGACATACAGCACAAGGTCTGCAAATCCCATGGTTTACCCCATTTTTGTTTATTCATTAGAAAAGTAATTCACAGCTACATTCAAACTTCCCCACACTATTTCTCATATTAATATGTGTTCCCATCATGAGTCTCCTGTTTTGTGTTGCTCACTAGCCCTTCCTGGCCATAGGACCCCATCTCATAACATCTCTAAACCCCTCTCATCCAGACTTCCCTAAATCTCACTAATTTCCCTAAAAAGTGACAGTAACAAGTTAACAGAACCTAAACATTCTTGTCAATATATTCATTTTTTTAAAACAGATTATGAATTACTCAGATGAAACCTCACCCCCTGTAGATACAATATTTATTACCTCATTAGCATTTTGTTATATTAAATTTGATAATTTGGTCATGCAGCAGTGCATCTTGCAGTGGGTGAAACCTACTTATCAAACTTCATGAGTGTATAATAATAATTTTCTAGAGGCAAGTCTGGTGGTGATGTTCTCAAAAGTCTTTGTCAGAGGTCAGTGTTTCCCAGCATTTTATCAGCCATATTCTGGCACTAGGTTTTGCCACTGCTCTCTCACATCCAGTGTCTCTGTCTAACCACTGCATATTCTCCGTGGTCAGATCTCCCCCCCGGTCCCTCCCATCTCGCAGATATTTCCGTAATGAATAACCTTCCTTATCTCGGACAGTCATTCTCTAAGTTCTCATGGTTTGCTGATCATCCCCTCCGGTCGGTGATTTATTCTCTGACTCTCATTCTCATTCCCGTTTGGATTAATCAGTTTATTGCAAAGTCTTTGAGGTGACACTGACTGATCATATGAGAGAAAGATGCTAAATAGTTTGTTTGGTTGCTAATATGTCAAAGTGTCAGATTTAGAGGGAAACTGGAGAAGTGAATGACACATTGCATACAAAAGGGTGTGGTGCATCAACAAGCGAAAATATGGTGAGTGAAATAAGAGCTGCTTACAGTAAACACCACCACTACAAGCTAATAATCTTCATGATCTTATATCAGAGTGATGTTGATTGTGTATTTGTGTTAAAGGATGTTGTCATATTGTTACAGTTGAATTCACATTAAATTTAAGCAGCATAAAGTTAATATCATGACAATGTGTTCTATTAGTAGCTGATATGACTTTTTAAGTAGCACCACATTTTCAGTCTATTTTCCCACATCAGCACATACCACTGTAAAATTGGTGGTCCGGGTCTTTCTACACTGAGTCTCTCAGGTTTTAACATCAATGTGGATTCACTGTCAGGGAATCGGCTTAATGCTTAATGCTTCGTGTACCTGTTTCTCAGTGGCATGATGTGAATACTGACATAATGCAAAGTAGTCAGACACACATGGCTGGTATGTTTCTGAATGCTCTGTGTTGATCTGAAGCCCCGCCCACCACCCTGCTTGTACTTGGTTGACAGGTGAAACAGCAGAGGTGTCAGTATCATTAATGAAGGTCAGTGAGACTCTGCCACATGTCTGAGCCTCAGTCAGAACCAGACTTTTGAGGAGTTTATTGTGGCGACTGGAAGATAGAACAATAAGCAACTGGTAGTGGCTGACACAGTGTTATTGGCTGTGCTAAGGTAAACTCTAGCTCTCTGTAAGCAGTCGCACATATCAAGATGGTTAGTCCATGTGTTGGAGCCTCAGTCAGACCCAGACTCTGTTGTGATGAGGAATCTGTTGTGACCAAAATCAGCGTCTGATAAACGTATCGGAACAGATAGCATAGTGAGCATCTCATGATGGGTCTTGTACAATATAAAAAAACATCTTTGCCTTTTCTCATTCTCTGAGACCTTCATGGCTTCGTGTCTCACAATCTCATTTACTCCCCAACATCACAACAGCCCTCGCTCACTTTCCTCAGAACCAAAAACGCTATTTAATTTGCCTCATTAAGGCTAAATGTGGAATGTATGCAATGTGTGTTTGTGTGTGCACAGGCACGTTTGGATGTTTTCATGCCAGAACCGCAAAATACACAAACAGCAATAATAAGAGACAGACCAAGAGAGCGAGAGAGAGAGAGAGAGAGAGAGAGAGAGAGAGAGAATGTGATAGATGGTGGACTGATAGAGGGAGTGAGATGGACAGTGAGAGAGGGCTGGAGAGCAGCCAACGTTTACGGCCAATATTTAATTTCACACTCTTTAACTTTTTCTGATGGTGTTCTGCTGCCAGGGAAATACCTGATTAGTCAAGTTGTGTAATATGACTTCCTCTGCAGTCACCTACAAACCACTCATTAAGTGGAAGTGCAGAAATAAACCAGACAACAAAAATGGGAGATTAGGTTAAACAAATTATTTATCAGGCTTACAACTCAACAATACACAGCTGGAAAGTTTATTTTATTCGATCACAACTGAATGTATTTCATATTTCATATGTCTGAGGAGTTGTTGCTCAATATAATTGTTCCTCTTGCTCTCAGGGGCTGTGAAGAGATCCTTTTGAAATGTCATGCCAATATAAGTGAGGGGAGGCAAAATCTACAGCCCTCATTGTGGGTTAAATTTTTCAAGTGAAGCCAAAGCTAATTTGAGGCTTCAGCAGTCTGACTTAGACAAAACAAGCTGTTACAGTGTTTACTACCCCTCTGCTGCAGCTCGGCAAGAAATCGCTGTCCAAGGGAAACAAATTTTGTACTAAAATATATATAACATTGAAAAATGGTCTCTTGATTTGACTGCTGAAGCCTCACAGAATCTTAAAGTGGATTTAAAGCGTTTCCACAATCATCACTGCAACTGGAGACAAAGAAATTCTCCTCATGAATCCAGATGATTCTCTGATGTATACAGACATGATGTTTTTGTGTTTTGAGATACGCTTGGAAAATTTGAACATATCTTTTAAAACTTAAACTTATAACTCTGAACATATCTTAACTAAGCAAAACATTCATTTTAGCAAAGTCACACTACATGTATCCTCCCCAAATGTTTCCTCAGTCCATTCTAAGAGCAGACAAACACACCGATACATACTGCACAAACCCACACACATTTCCAGACACAAAAATATCTTTCATGGCTGAATCATTCAGCGGTGTGAACTGATTCCCACTCAGATACAGTCAGCTTTTCAGCCACGCAGAAGGAATCTGACAGGAGTGTGTAAGTCGCTGTGTGAGGTTTAACATCGGATGAAAAAGATTACTCAAGGGAAAAAAGAATAAAATAAGCACTGAAACACACTGTACTACTGACTGACTGTACTACTGTGTGTGTGTGTGTGTGTGTGTGTGTGTGTGTGTGTGTGTGTGTGTGTGTGTGTGTGTGTGTGTGTGTGTGTGTGTGTTCATGATGAAAAATACCACACATTTGCTTCTCAAATGTGAGAATTTGGTTTGGGCTTCAGCAACTTATTTTTAACATCTTTATGACTAAACGATAAAACGAAAATCTACTCACCAGATTGAGTGATGCTGTGATGCTGCAGCTGTAGTTTACAGTGTGTGTATTCAACAAAATAAAAAAAGAAACAGTAATCACTGCTAATTGTATTTAGATATGAAATCCAAGGTGTGTGGATGAATAAGAACTTTCTGTAATAGATGTCTTACATGTCAAAGCATAATTAAAAATAAATCGGCTGCTTTCTCAGTGAGATGGAGATGTGTAAAAAAAGCTTTAAAACTGCAGCTTTATTTCTTTATGAGTGCACACATGTATCCTTTGTAACAGCATCTCTATGCTGTGAATTGGGATGAAATAAGCTTGACTCAACTTGTTTCTGAAGGTTTAATTGTGCTTTGACTGCTTTATTACCTCCTGAGCTCCAGGTACTTGGCTCTCCTTAATTCTCTCAAGTGGTGTGTTGACAGTGAAAACAAGCCGGGGGAACAAACGCAAGGAAGGATCCAGGGATCTGATTGCACAGCCTCAAACCCCCTACTTGGCTCAGGCTACAATGGGGGCTTGGAGGGAAAGATGGACACTCGTGCAAATGGTTTGGACCTTTGTAAATGTGTAAGAGTGCCGGAGGTTTCTTCAGCTATGTCTGCTGGAATGCCACCACAGTGAGAGCATTTTCACTTTTATGAGGAAGCGTGGTTTGATTTTCCTCCAAATGAAAGCACGTAGGAGGAACAGACTTGTGCCAGTGTGAAAGCAATACTTTTCATTCTGAAATGTTTTATAATTAGATCTTGAGAGACTCACAATGCAGACATGTTTAATTCGTTTAGTCCAGTGATATTCTATATTTTTCTTATTGTCAATTAATTCCATGAAAAGACCAACACCAACAATTACTCAGTCCTGCACACAAGTTTGTCTGTGTTTCCAAAGCCTGATGTAACTTATGATTATGTCTGCACATAACTTACAATTTATAGTTTATATAATTTTTCAGTTTATTTATGACAACGTAAATATGTTCCTCATCTGTCTAAGCACTGAAATAAATCCATGTTATTGAAAATGGCCGTGCTGTGTATTTGGCTACATTGACATGTAATGGACACAATGGACAAAACAGAACAAAGTTCTTAACTTTACTGCCACAGCCCCAGTGTTGGGCTGGTTTATGTTTTGGAAAAGCTCTGTTTTTACCCAACACACTGAAACACAAAGTCTGTATTTCAAGATTTATCTCGACCATTTTTAGAAAAGCTCAGTCTTGGAGGGATAAACACATCCACTTTGTGAGGACTAAGTCTGCAGCCAAAGGAGAAACACTTTTAAATCTAACCGACTTTAATATTGGTGTCCAAGACCTCCACTGTTGTTACATCAGTGAACAACACTGTTGAAATGCATAACATCCTCAGTTGTTCATCCTCAGTTCTCACCCATATAACCTCCCTCTAGTAAATACTCACTTGAGCACCAAATGTGTATTAATCCACCGTAAAAAATTGTCCCCTACATTACTTATTTACATTACTGAGCCTTGTTTAAATTAAAACTACATTTGTGAACAATTTTTATCATACGCATTGTCAGTAAAATCCAATGGAATTGAGTTGAGGTACCACAGAGGTACCTCCGTAAGAACAAGGTAGGGAAGTCAGTTTTGTTGTATAATGAGATTCGCTCACAACAATAAAAATATTAAACATTTTTTTTAAATAACGCAAATGAAACGAACTGTGTATTTTGTCAATAAATCTAACTTGACTGCAAATGCTTTCTTTCTATTTGTGCTCTAATATAGCTGAGATGGTTTAACAAACACTCTTTGAGTGACATGAAATGAAATCATCAGTTTCACACAGACTTGACTCATCATCTTTAATCCCAAAATCATGTACAGTAAATTTATCCACTGATTTACACCACTGATATCATTTATGGAATTAGTCTGATAAAGCCATGTCAGTGCAAATCAAAACAGGGTCAGATTTTTACCCATTTGCATCATCTTTTCATTAGAAAAGGGTACTACTCCAAAGTACCGTAAAATACAGCCCAGATGGATGACTGGTGAGGCCAAGACCTGCAGGGATTTCAAATGATTTTTTGGTAAAGACATTTTATTTTGACAGGCAGATGCTAGAGAAGGAGGAAGGGCTAGAAAGACAAGGAGGGAAATGGTGAAGTAAATTGAAGGTTAGAGGTAGAGAGGATGTAGGTAGACATGGTGAGGTGGGGGGTAAAGAGTAAGATAGAGAGGTGGTAGAGGGGAGGTAATACGGGAGGAAAAGGGGAAGGGGGAGAAGCTCTTAGGGAACAAAGAGGCACTTATACAACTAGCAGCAACAGCTGAAAACATCTTTAAGCTGAGCCGGGCTGACTGAGATTTTGCTGTGTATGTGTGAGTGAGTGTGTGTGTGTGTGTGTGTGTGTGTGTGTGTGTGTGTGTGTGTGTGTGTGTGTGTGTGTGTGTGTGTGTGACTAAGACCAAGCAGAAGCCTGAACCTTTACTGGTCATGTTTTTTGATTAATGATTTGTTGATTTGTTGGTTCATTGATTCACAAACACCCAGAAAGTTTTCTTTTTAACACTTTTAGCCATATTTTAATCCCCCAGGGTCTAAAACCATTCTTAGTAAATTTAATGCAAACTCCCAAAGACATTTCTTCTTTGACACAATTGGGAAGTATAGTGAAGATCCTGAAGATTTGAAGTTTTGACCTCAGTGTTGGTCAAGGTGTGATGTGGAATGAACCTGAACCTTGTGCACACTAGTATGGACTAGTATTGAAGCAGGAGGCATCTCACATCCAGCAGTTAAAATTTAAATTTGCAACTAGTGCTTGTCTAACAAACCTTCAACTATTATTTAATCCAGGTTGCCACATGTGTCTTGCCTAAATCCTCCACCTGGTCAACAAAATCTTACCAGACGTCTGTGAGACCCTACTGGCTTCATCCACTCCTCCACAGTTTCTGTTCCCATCCTCCCCTGAGTCTCCATCCTCCACCACTACTCCCTCATTTCTTCACACTCCCTTCCTCTCCTCCCATCCTGGCCTTCCTTATCTCCCACCCTTCCTCCATGCCAGCTGTTGTTTTGAAGGCTATGAGTAGAAGGTCTGCAGGTCAGGACCCGGGCAGGACCTCTACAATGCTCAGTCTGGACAAATGCAGGCATTGTAAAGAGAGGATAAAGTGCATGAGTCATTTTGAAACATTGCTTGTGTTTATTGCTATATGCTTATTATCTTCACTGCTTTATCTGAGTTCTGAGAGCAGTGTAATGAAGGACTGAGAGGACTTGGACAAAATCTGAGGATTGGGTTTAAGCAAAGCTTGGATAAAGATAAAATAATAACTTAAATGCACTTTTTCATTGTAATTTAATATTCTGGTTTATATTCATTCAAAAATCAGTAATTACTACTAATTATTGTTCTCATAAGGATTTGTAATGTTTTTTACTCTGCAGAAAAGAAAGAGTTATAGAACAGCACATTGCTTTTTACTGTGGCTCAGTCAGGAACACATTTAAGTTCAATTTGTCTCATAAGGCTGTCTGTGTATGAGCTCACTTATAAAGATAAACGACGCAAGAAATTCACAGTTTGATGGTTCATGACTGAGTTTTCTAACCGAATCGTATATATGAAGTAATTTTCAGGTTTTCAGGTTCCGTTCTCAGAGCTATGCTGACAAAAGGTGATAAAATCCTGAATGTAGAGGATGGGCAGGTTATTGAGATATCATTAAGCATTTGGTCACCTTTACCAGGAGTTATAAACGTAGCTGCCAAATCCTAAAAAGACACATTCAGAGCCCCACAGCCTCCAGAGCTTCAACTCAATGTGAGCTTTGTCCTCAGCATCAGGGAGGGGAAGGTGAGTCTGGGATGTCTGAACCTTGACCTTTGAACCTAAAGGTCACATGTCCCTGGAAGCCATTTTTGGGGCCCATTACTACACAGGGCAGCTGGGAGGTCTCCATCTTAAACAACAGTGAGAGTACATAACTGCTGCAAAAATGTTCCTCGGAGGTCTAAAGCTAAACAGTATAATGATGTGTTCCCTCTTTACAGACATTGTTTCAGTTTGACATGGTCCCAATATTCCCACCCATCCACTCTCTGCGTCTCACATTCAGTTTGAAATAACATAATTGACCTTAAATATCTTCAGAAATGTATCTGTCTGACCAGCCTTTAGTGTTCCTGTACAGTTTTCAGTCAAGCTAGCATTGTGGTTCCAGAAACAAACGTCTGGGTCTCACTCTGTCTGCCCACCACTTTGATATAGACTGAAACACCCAAACATACATTAAATGAAATATAGACCCAGAAGATGAATCCTTAATGCTTAATCAAAGGTAATAATTAAAGGTAAAAGGTTTTATACTTGATAAACAATCCTAGACTATGTTTGCATTTGGACACTCACTACCCACTGTAAGTTATTTAGCTAATGAACATATTTAAAAATAAAGAGACAGATACTCACTCATGAGATCACTCCAGTGAGCCTAATGATGGATGCTTCATTTCTTAAACTGCAGTTTCTGCAATAAAAGTGGCATGACTGTATAAAGTAATTCATTTTTCACTTTCCAGACTCAGAATAAAATCACATTGGAAGGGAAAAAAGGAAGCACAGATACACGATTGTCTGTTCATGGTTAATGTCCATAAAACATCCAGCTGTGGGCGACTTTCCTTGGCTAACAGGCCTGTTGAACACATCATGAGTTTTCCTCCACAGCTCTAGAGAAATTAACTGAAATGTTACTTGCAGTACACACTGATGTAAAAAACTGCAACCAACACAGACCTGGAATGTGAAACATTAATGCCTTCATCTATCTGTCAAACGTCCTGTAAACAATCGTCACTGCCACTAGATGTTACACTCAACCACCAGCATCTCAGACCCAACACAACCTCCTCCCTCTCACCTCTTTTCATGATTTCAGTCAGCAAGGTGTTATAGAGCCAAGTAAAAAGCAGCCACTAAACACACAAGTAGCACAACTGAATAAAGTTACCCTGTGTACACAAGAGCCAACAAAAAACAATCCAACCCCAACCATTAGCCCACACTAGCACTGACATGATATGCTTCATAGCAATGCTGATGGTTAGCCAGACAGCAATAGCAATATTTGCCAAACTAATTAATTATATTAGTAGCAGCAAGTCAGCTAATGTCATCATGCTACTGTAGCTGTCACGAATGAAGACAGACATGTTACATTATGTGGCATCAAGTTACTTACACATTGAGGAGAAGAAAAACAGTTCTGAGTCAAGCTGGAGCCCTTTCACAGCTCATAAGCTTCTCCATCTCAGTCACGCAAGTATTGGCTCCAAGGTCGGACTGGGAAATAAATTCAGCCTTGGATTCATGCGCGGCCACTAAAATGAGATGGAGTTGCCAAAACTCCAAATACTTTCTGGATGTTTTGACAGTCCACTGGCCAAACAGGATCCAACTACAGTACAAATGGAAAAGAAATTCAGCTTTATCCGCAGTCGCACAAATGTTCTTTTTAAAAGTCTTTTTAAGATGAAAAAGTGGTTTCTTCCATGGAGGAAACTGTGGAACAGCATTTTCAGCCGAGTGCTGCATATGACACTGTGTCAGCTCACGTGTGGGCGGTGACTTTGTATTTAAATGTGGGGAAGATCAACAAGGCACTAAAACTGATAAACATGCCACTTTGTCAGACCAGTTACCAAAACTGAAAACTAAGATGACAACACATCTGGGGGTGTGACTTTCTTCTCAGCTCAGGAAACTATTACTCCACTATATCGTTAGAAAATAGTTATTGCTATCTTATGTTTAAAATCACATTTACAGAATCTTTAAAGTGCTCTGTTAAAGCTTTGTGTAATTTGGATTATCAATTTTAACTGTTTTTACAAAGTTTTTTAATATCAAACCTGAAAATATCAAAGATCTCTATGATATGGGGTTTGATGTCAAATTTATAAAAACCTCTAAAGTCACTCAGAATTTATTTAACAAGTCTCTCCTTTTCTTGTTGTTGACGCCATCATTCCTGTGAAGCAGAAAGAGGTGAGTTTGGTGTGTTCGACCTTTGACATACACAGAGGTCACATGTCCCCATAAGCCAAGAACTGAGCAGTGTGGAGCAGTTACAACTAAATGGTCATTTTTGGTTTTTGGACACATTCATACATTTATGTGAATGAATTTTTTTCCCCTCTGTTTGTGAAGCTACATGTTTTTACATTATCCATAACTTGAAACATATAAAGGAAAACAAGCATTTGGACTTAATGCTTGAACAACAGGAATGAAAAGATGTGGTATTGGGTGGCATATGTAAACTCATCACATTCATCAAATTTCTCAAAATTAACATTTGTTCAACCCTTAGAATTAAATAATAACCTTCATTTGAATGTGTTTTCTCATGTCCATCTTTTTCACTGTAATTTTTCATTGACTCCCATTTACATCATTGACCACGTTGCTTAAAGTGATTTTTCAGGTTATTTGACGTGGTTTTGTGTGATGTAGTCATGCATAGTACGTTATAGTAAATTAGCAGGGGGGTCTTTGGCACCTATAACATGGACAGGGCTTCAACTTTGCAACATTAGCTTTCTCTTTTAGCTCTTAGGTGATTTTTTTTTTTATGGAACTGACCCACAAGTGAAACATAAGAGGCAACTTTATGTAGTAATTTGGGAACATCAATTATGTTAATGATCAGATCTCACAGATGCTCACCTGGTCCTGAACAGGTGGCATTCATAGAGTTGAAACAAAGAGATTACAACAGGTGTGTGCAGTTGAGAGAGAGAACTGACGAAAGAGAGATTAGACAAGACCACAAAATTGTTTTTGACTCATGTCCATTCTCTTCAGAACTGATAAAGTGGTCAAAAAGTCTGCTTTCATATGTTTGATAAAGAAACTTCAATTGCAGTTTATTTAGCTACCTGATTATTTATATCATACGATCAGGCTTCATTAGTATAACTGCTTGTTATTTTAAGTACAGCCAGACAGTCCATTAAACATATTAGCTCTGGTGAACTGTATCAGTCTCACTACGATCCTGTTTGCAGGAGTGTCAATAAAAGTCTGAGCTGCAAGGTCAGTCCTATCAGTTAGACAAAGGGATCTGAACCTCAATCTTTAACTTCTTATGGTCTTAAAGTCACATGTGTTCATAGACTAAAGAGATTTACGCTTGTCTGCAGACACCTGTATTTGAAACTCTTTGGTTAATTTGGAAGCGGATAGTTGAAGTTTTAAGATCTTGGACATTACCTCTTGGTATTAATTTGTAATTGACACGTACACTGAGCTGCCCACTGAAATTGTCCCCATCAGAAAAAGCCAGAATTTGTTGATCTGAAAGCTTTAACCAAACTATGTTTTAGCTATTAAGACTTTGTTGAGGCCTTACTGATGCCCCTCACTTGTAAGTACTTTAGTTAAAAGTACCTGCCAAATGAGTAAATGTAAAGCAGAAATGACACAGCACAGCCTCTGCAACAAAACTAATCTAATGTCTGGGTGGTCCAAGAATCACTGGTAGGAAGTGACCAGCAGCTAACGACAAAGTTCAGCTCAAGCAGTTAAGTCAAGCCACGGGGCTCTAAGTGAACAATGAATAAAACCAAATCCTTCACAGATCCTCATAATGTTTCAGTTCTGTGATGCAACTTTCCTTTGCTTCAGGCCTTTCAGTCAGGATATGGCCAACTCAAGCAGCAAAACCACACCACTGTGCCCAGTCAGTTAAGCCTAAGCTCCATTCAGATGCTCTCAGCCTGTAGTCACAAAAGTGAAATCTTCCCAGTACAGTGATGGAAGCCTCCTCTGTCTTTACATCTTCAAACACAGAGTTAAGGTAACGTACCTTAACTCTGTGCACTGCTGCATACACCTGCTGCCCCCTCAACACAGGACGCTAATGTAGCCTCAAAGCTACAGATACAAGATCACTATTTAAATTACTACCTGCACCACAATCTACAGGCTGCTGTAGTGCTGTTATCCACCTACTCTGATCTCATCATCATGCAGCTACACAGAGCAGGGTGTAATTAAAGGAACACTGAGCAATATGACAATTAATGAAGTATCTTTAGCTACATAACTAATATCATAAACTTTGGTTTATGGTTTGTGATATTAAAGCTGTCCTGTGAAAGTATGTAAGCTAATTTGCAACAGTTTGCAACATGTTTTCTGGAGAATTGCAATCGGATTACGTCTCCTGTCTAACTAATGAGGATATGTTGTTAATTAATGTAGTCGGCAAGTCACAAATTCCAGTGTTGCTGTACAACATCCACTTGGAGTGATTACCTGTCACTGGTTGAGTTGCATTGTGGGTAATGGTCGCCAGGTTGTGAAAATTTTGGTTTTGTTACATCAAAAACTGTGAGTCTGACAGTGTTGTGGTTTAAGGCTAGATTGGGACCTGATGTTATTCTGGTTTCAAGTGATCAGACAATTTGTGCTTTTGCAGTGATGTAGCAATGTAAGAACTGTGACCTTTATTCTCTGTTCCCACAGCTTGATTTTGAAATTTTTTATCTTTCAGTTGAAGTAAAACTTTACATAATGACTTGAGCTGTTTTTAAAAGCTTGCACTGTGGTTGGCTCACCCATGTATCTCAGTGTCTTTGTGGTAGAGAAATATATTTAATTTAGGATTTGGCCCTGTGCCATGGAAAATTTTATGTCCCTACAACTGTGATGATAGAAAGCATAATGTCATCATCCTACTTGAATAAATCCAAGGTCTGGGCTGAATAGGCCATTTAATGCAGCATTAAATCATTGCTTTGTAGCATACTCCTATAAAGGTCAAGCTTTAATGGCTTCATCTCTGTTTCTTTTCTATAGGTTTTCACATTTTGAATCCTCTGGTTTTCTCAGCATGTCATATATTTTCACCTTGCTGCACAGTGATCATTTTATCAGGCAACACAAACACTCAAACACTGAGGCGAGATGCCAAGAGGCCGTCAGTTTCTTCCAGATGACCATAAAACAGTATGGACGTCGGAGCTCATGCTGAAACACGAGGTTGACATCCTGCTGTGAATAATGTGCTAATTAGATTTGGCCTGTGGTTGTTGCCGTAATCAAATCTATCCGGTGCTGCAGGGCAGAGAGGCTGAAACCTGATCTGAAATCCCAAGTATGCACTTGAACCGTCTCTCCAATCTGTTTCCTCTCAAGTCCTGGCACGCTGCACTATCTGTCCACCCTGTGTGTGTGTGTGTGTGTGTGTGTGTGTGTGTGTGTGTGTGTTTGAGTGAGAGAGAGAGAGAGTGTCAGTGTGTATTTATTATTGTGAACATATGGGACCGTGCAATGTTTCTATTCCTATTTTCTCTTTCTTTCCTACCGTGCGCTGCTCTATTCTACTGTAGTTGAACTTCTCTTATACTCTGCTCTTCTCTTTTTTCAACTCTATTTAAAAAAAACAATACTTTTCTCTCCTATGTTTACTACATTAAGCTTGAATAAGCTCTTTGCTACCTTACTACTCCAACACTCTAATCTGATGCAAACGCTGATATTAAGCTGATATAATGTCTAATTTTAGTGTTTTAGCATGTTAAGCACAAAAAAAGCTGGTGTTAAACTGCTAAATGTGGAAATCACCAATTCGGTCATAAGCCAAAGTAAAAGTTTGAGCTGAAGATGGGGCGAGATGACAAAGTCAGTGGATCATCAAAGTGAGTAGACTTCATCCTCTGGGGAACATGAATGTTTGCATAGAATTTGATGGTGAGATATTTTAGCCTGGACCAAAATGGTGTACTAGGATGAGCAGGTTCGAGTCAAGTAAGACAGAGGAAGTGTTTAGTGGAGCAGGGAATGAAAGAACAGTAAAACAGAGGAGGGATGAGTGAACCAGAGCAGATTAAAGTGGAGCGGAGAAGATAACTTCGTGCTACTCTGCTCTATAGTAGGCTACAGTACAGTAGAGGCCTTCCCATACTTTCACACTGTATTAAAGCGTCCAGCTGACTGTGCTGTGGATCCACCTGTTCCTTGTGCTCAGAGCTGCTTCCTGATCCGGATGTGGGAACATGAGAATATGGATGACTCCACAAGCAAAACAAGTGAAGTTTTTCTTTTTCTTTTTTTAAATCGGAAGAGTCAGTGTTATTATCCTCCGGAAGGGTTTTATGGTGGAATGTGGCAGAGCTGAAATTTTGAAGTGATGATCTGCCTCAAATATCCCAGAACAAAGGATGTGCTCATTTCTTGTGTTTTTGTTGGCTTCATTTACTTTTTCGCTATCAAGTGTGGTTTTAGAGTCATAGCCACAAACAGCCCTTGTGTTTGTGTGCAGTGGAGGACTAACTGTTGTTACTCTGCAAATAAAGTGCTTTAGTGTAGCAAAGTGATTGTGTCGCTGTGTTGTCAGATCTCAGAAATGACTTTGGTGAGTACAGTGTTATCGTAACTGATAGACCTGACAGTTCTCCATGTCAAGTATGTGTCGAGACAGAGGTTGCAGGAATTTCAGACTGAGCGATAAAGAGGGACAGAGGATTACAAAGGGAGACATGAAGAGGAGTTGGGATGGAGTTGGAGGGGTGAGGGTGATGATGGGAGGAACAGATTATGCAGAAAACCACTTTCAGAGGAAGTGTGTTTTAATGCTGACAGGGTTCCTGCGGAAGCTGTTATGCTAATCTGCCCCCCTTGTTAAACACTGCAGAACGTCTGCGGTGGAAGAGGGGAAATGCACCATGAAAACCTATAGGTCCAGTGAGAAAGAGGGAGAGAAAGGGAGAGAGGATACAGTGCAGGGGAGGCACACAGGAAGCAAACACGGCAGGTTTTTTATCCCTCCAATGCCAACGCTGCTCTGACCCATCTGAGAAAGGGGGGGGGCATCATGTTTTGAGAGTGGACAGCATCCGCCCACGCAACCCCCACACTACCTTCACACACACACACACACACAAACACAAACACATACACACTTCACTACCACACCAGATTTTACAGCTGGATGAAGAGCATCAATGGGAGCAGTGAGCGAGCGGACAGACAATGGACATGGCGTCCAGGCCGGCACGCCAACCCTGGATTTCCTGGCTTACTCCACAAAAAAAAAAAAAAAAAGTTAGATCCTTCCGGCTGCACAATAAAGAATGAATCTTGTATGTACCACAAAAAACAGCATGTTGGGTAATCTCACAATTCAGACAAGTGGTGTTAGTATCAGTTTGTGGGTTGAAATGGGCAGTATGTGGACAGATATCAGGTGGTTCGCTTTTCACTGCCATTGTCAATTACAAGAGCTGCCCGGCCCCAGCGCCCAGCAGCTCATCCAGTCTGGCACAACAGGGCTTAAAAAAGCAAACAGAGGCAAAATAAGCGGCGACTTCAAACGCGGGTGCCACCATAACATCAAACACTCTGAATCTAACCCGATCCTCCCTTTCACTGTGGCATGAGTCTGCATGGAAGCTGTCAGGCCTCGTTAAGGGAGAGACGCCCACCGCCAGCTTGTCTGCGGTCCCAACTGTCGGCTGGTCTGTGTAGCTTTCTGTCTGACATCTCAACCCCTCCGTCTGACTGTCTGTCGCCAGTTTTCTGTTTGTCTGCCCCTCGACACACAACCTGTCCAAGAGGTTTCAGAAGAGTGGGGTGAAGGGAGCGTGAAGGTCAGCACAACTGTGAGAACTAAAGGGCAGAACGAAGGGGTGAGAGGAAGTACGAGGATGAAGGGGAACACTGCAACTGAGGCAAGGTTAAAGTTGCAGCCTGCAGTTCTTTTTCAGTTTGCACCAATACAGTACATCAAACTTGATCAGAGATGGCTGCTGGTGTAAGCAAGTGCAGGCTGCTGCTATAAACAACAGCATTTTAAAAACATTAAACTTCAAAACAAAACATGCAATATGCAATGTCTGTGTTTGTAAAATAATTAGCTACGACCTCACTGTAGTTTGTGTTACTGCATCAAGACAATTTTGCACTAATCTTGAATTTCTAAACATGACTTAAGGCAGGCACACTGTACGGATTAAACCTGGCTGGTCTCCGCCAGACTAATTTTAAATTGGATAAAAATTTCTGCTTAATGTCAAACATTAAGTGATCTGGTAGACATTAAGTGGAGGAGAGGCTTGCTATGATGATGCCACTGTCTAACTTCTCTAACGGCTGCTGATCCACTTCATCTTGCACTTGCAGAAGAGACAAATCTTATTCTCTGTATCTTTAAGGCATTTGCAGCTCCATATTCATATTCCTCTTACTTCCCACTCGTTTGGAATAAGATCTAGATCAGTCCATGGAGAAGACCAACTATAGGTTTGGAAATAAGCAACGTGCTAACATGCCAGGTCTCATGCTTATCATCTAAGCATGCTGAAAAAAAATATTAGCAGTAAATACAAAGCTGAGGCTGATGGGAAATTCATTTGTTTGACAAAGTGAAGACAAATTTCAATTTTGGCCTATTTTTGGTACCAATAGAGTTATATTAATTAATTCTATGTGGGCATGAATTCCATCTAATGGTAGTTGAGATATTTCAGTCTGGACCAACGTAATAGACTGACACAACAACATCATCCTTGTTGATGTTCGCGTGGCTAAAAATCATCTTTCTTCATGAGAGTGGTCTGTGCACATTTTTCTACATTCTGAATTTTTCAAATATTGGTCACTCAGAGTAGATCCCACCAAATCAGACATCATTCACTCAGCCGTGACATGTATGATACAAAATGTCTCTTAAGTGAGACTCACTGTTCCTCTCACCTTTGATTTCCTGTAAACCCACTCTGTGATCTTGTGATCTCCTGAGGAGCACAGCATCAGGGTTTCCCTCATCCTTCCTGCCCTCCCTTTCTCCCTTCATCCCCTCCTCCTTTACTTCCTCCTCCTCTTTGCAGGGAGACATAAGCCTCTTATCGACAGGCTTCAGGGAAGCTGAGTGGCTCACAAACTGTTTAAAATGTATTGCTTTCACACATCTGGCTTTGATGGGAGGAGGATGTTCCTTGATTCTGTAAATTGGAACAGACACAGGGTTAATTTAGATGTGAATTTACATTTGGTGCATGGAAACATTACAATCAATCTCCAAAATTTTGAGTGATAAAAAACTAAATACCTATTATTTAAGATCACTACAAAAGAAAAAAAGCAGTTTCTTCCTCCTGGAGTATAAATGCAGCCTTACAGGTGGCTCAGTCTCGCCCCAGGGTGGTAAAAACTCTCCCTCGGACAGTAATGGAGGCAGACAAGGGGAGGTTTTTGTGCTTAAGGGAAATGAGAGAAGCTGCTGATTATCAGCACCAAAAGCCAAAAGATCCCTTCATTCTTAAAACCTGTGAAGCCTAACATGCTCTTTTATCCCTCCTGATTTGAAACACAAAAGCTCCTCATGAGCATGACTCTGAGGAGGAGATGTAGAGTAAGTTGTGAAAAAAATATCTCCCGTAATTAGTCAAAGTACAAAAGTACTGAAAACAATGAAACATAAGAAACAGTGCCATAAACATAAAATGTCATTTATGTGAAATGTTTGTTCACACCCAAAGACTTTAGAGACATTTTGGGATGAACATGAAGAGGCACTATTGGTTTGATTTTTATTTTACATTTATTTATTCTCATAAAACATTGAAAACACATTAGTTTTTTTTTGTTTGTTTGTTTTGTTTTGTTTTTTTTAATGGAGTTGTGACAGTGAGGTAAGAAAGCCATTTAGGGCTTATTGTAAAACCACACTTTACTCTAAAAAAAGAAAAAAAATATTAACGAAAGAGAAAAATGAGAAAACAAGTTGAAAGAAACAGCAGACAACACAACACAAAGTATGCAGTAGAAGGGATGCAAATATCTAAATGAATCTATTAACTAGAAATAGAAAGAAAAAATAGAAATTAAAAATACAATTAGTCTACCCTGATTTACTTCTTCTTTTAATTTATTTTTTGCAGGGTTTTTAACAGGCAGCAAGAATGAGACATTGATCAGGTGAAAGCTGTTGTTCCACAGTTGTAGCTGTGTCTATACATTTAATTGAATACCACCCCCATGGGCATGATAGAAGGAGATGCAGGTAATTTGAATGCCTTGTCGCGTAAGTATGGATGTGGGAATCATTATAGTAATATTGGTTGAAACATTCCGGTAGATTTCTGTTCTGTAATGTCATATTGTTTAAAAAATACATGTTTGTATGGTTAATATTTTAGGTTTATAAAATAGAGAAGCACATGGCCCCTATGGTATGTGTATATAAAACTGTACTGTAAGGTTGAAAGACAGGATAAGTGAGATTCCTACAGATTTCATCACATTTTCTTTTACTTATTTTTTTTCTTCTTGTTCTTTACTAAATTTCTATCCCCCCTAAAGGTCCAAGAATGGATCCTTGTGGTGCTCTGCATGATAATGCAGCTCTCTTGGACTCACTGTTTTTAGTAAAGCAATATTTTTCTGTATTGTTAAATTAACTTTTTAAGATTAAGAATGGTAGACAGTTTGCATCAGTCTGTCATCTTTCAATATCTAGTAAATTCTTGGTTACCTTCATTTTTTGTTTAGTTTCTAATAAGTTAGTTTGCCATCAGACTGCTTTTTCTTCTTGACACCAAGCAAAGGAAACTGGAAGACAGGAAATTGCACTGAAATATTCACATTTTAGTATTCAGATTGAATCACATTCCTCCGTATGTTATGTAGCCATTTTATTTATCACTGTTGTGTTTTTCAATAATAGGATTTAAGTAATTGAAGTAATTATATAATAATAATACAGATTATTCAGAAAGTCTGTTGATGATTGGTCATTGACTCCTACATTCACAGACACTTGATTTTGAGGAAATTTCAGGAGTAAGCACATAAAAAATATAGTGTATACAGTGTATATGAACACATGAAACACAGAATCACAAAATAATTGGTAGATGGCTTTAAATTAATGTTATGAGCATCAGGTCCCCTGAAAACATCTGCCTGCTGATTCCTCTCAGCATCAGCTCTTTAATGCAGCGTGAGCACTGAGCTGTGAATGTGATTGTTGAAGAATAGTGTGACAAACTCTCTGCTCTCTGAGGGGAAAATGACTACTCTTCAATTTGTACCAAAGTTGTGTTCATGTCTGTTTTCCTATCAATTGCATTTCCCTTGAAACCCTGAGCCAAATGTATCCATAACACCATGTTCTATAGGCTTTATGTTTAATCCAAACGCAGCTCTATTTTTACCTCAAACATGTAGCCTATCTATGGAACAGCTCAGCGCCAACAACAATATGAGAAACCAAGTGAAGAAAGGGAAAAGCTATTTCAGGGGCAACGGATTTCAACATCAGGCTGGTTTTAAGCAGTGTCCTGGATATTTTTTGAGTGTATTCTTACAAATTTGAAAAAGATCAATGGAAATGTCAGCACCACTGCTTCTGTTGTTTCCTGCCTCACTGCTGCTTACGTCACACACCCACCAAACCATTACAATGGCCTAAAGCCAGAACATCCTGCTTTGTAAAATACAATAATAATGAAATAGAAATCTGTCCAAAGGCCTCAAAAGCTTCTCAAAATGTCAGGTTATAAGAAGCCCCAAATTATGTGTTTTTAGTTTCCTGCAATTTAAAAGGGTTGTGTGTGGCTGGAAGAGACCACCAGCCAGCTCCCAAATAAGCAAGTTGCAAATTACCATTGCTTGATAAAACCCATGTTTGACTTCACATTTTAACCAACCACATTTAACCAAGAAACACATCCTGTTTTGTTTGGACTGACTGTGTTTTTATTGCATTATTGACAACAGAATGGTTTTGATTGTATTTTCTGAACCCCTCAATCCATGGAGAAATGTGTAGCCCTTCCACTTCTTTGAAAAATGTCCCAAATTAGTTTAAACATGGTTTCCATGAGACAAACTTTGAAAGAATGAAAGAAGCTGAACTTTCTTTAAGATAATAATAAACCTGCAGATTATGTTTCCTGAGTGTTGTCTCCAGGTATGTGACGAACCGTAATCCTTTCTAGATCCTTCTACCCTCCCACCCCCAGGTGAAGGAGAGATCACACTGAGCGGACATTCGCAGACCATCACCCTGTGAAGGGGGAGGGCGGGAACCCATTTTTCCTTAAATGTCCAGAGGTCAGCAAAACAGAGGTGTTGGATTTGGATGAGGGTTCATTTCAATACAATGTTTTCAGGGGTCCACTGAGCTCTGACCTGCAGCCTCTTGAAAGGAAACCATTGTACTGTAGGACCCTGGAAACCTCCCTGTCTGCCTCACTGTTTTCACTTTCATTTAAGGCTAGTTGTCTTGTCAGAAAAATAAAATATAAAAATAAAACTTGTAAAACCTGCCAAGCTGCCTGTTGCAGATCAGTCAAGGTCCCTCTAAGTAATTACAAAAAAGTGTAAAACTGTGTTATTTGTGCTCTAAATACTATTATCTGTTTACCCCTGGACTTTCATATTATTGATTCTTATCATTTTCTCACAGGTTTTGAGACATTAAAATGGACCCCTGCTTAAAAGCAATGAGCAAACGGATCTGTTTTTATGTTGTTTAATGCACTGTAGCTGACTAGCTAATTAGCTATCTATCCTGCAAACTGATATTTACAATGCACCTTTTATAGATTGCTGTCTGCACTGCTGTTGAACTGTACTACATTATATTGATTGGTGTTTGGTGTATTATTTTTTCCACCCTTTTGTGTCAGTGTGCGTAGGCTAAATAACAAACACCAAAAACTAAATCCTACCCAATGGATGTACTTACAGTGAGTAAATGTAATTAGTTTCCACCACTGCTCACTTAACAGTTTTAATTAACAATTTTGTATTGAATGTGGCATGTAAGCAAAAAATAAACTAAACATCCAGCAGAGAGACCTCTATCTATCTGTATGACTAGGTATCCTGAGAAAAAGTAAGAACTTTTTACTTTTTATTTCGGTGAACTTACCCTTTAAAATAAAACACATGTTGATTAAGTTAGCAACTCTTTCCTGCCTCCCACACATCCACTCACTCTCAAACCTCCACAGATACTTTCACATATCTCTCCTCTCAGCCACGCCAGTCATATTAACTGCCATCCAGCCTCGCATCCCCCCGCATCCATCCAGATCTGCTTCACATTGAGAGGATCAAAGCCTGCAGGGGGGAGCTATAAGGCAGTAATGTGTTTCCACAGGGGAGTCCTCTCCCTGGGAAAGTGCAATAGGTTAGAATATCAATGAGACGTGCCTGAGAGCGTAACCGCTCACCTGTTGTCTGACTGCAGCTTTGGCACTGTTTCCCTGCCACATCGGCTTCCTCTGAACTCCGTCTGTCCCATGTTTCCCAGCAAACATTTCGACACTGGATAAATCATGAAGATGGTCTGCACCAACACTAAAGACCTGGCTTTGAGGAGCAAATTAAGTCAGCAGTGTCTTTCAACTGTCTGGAGGGTCGTCAATGAAGCTTTGATTACAATTACTGTCTGACATTGAGGAACACCGGCAAATTTAACTCATGTACACAATGCTTACATACAGGCTCCATTCAACAACTCACAAAATAGGAAGATGACAACATTTAGTTCAAAAACTTCAGCAGAATTCACTATTTCTATAACAACTAGCTGCATGGTCTCATTTACATTAATAGAAAACATTGACAGACATTTTGTGGCACAAAACTGTAAATTCACGTGAAGAAATTTTTGAAATATATTTTTTAAGATAATGATTTCAGATAATGACAGCAATTCAAATCAAAAACTAAATGAAACCTGAATTTTGCCAGATACACAAAAGCACTACCAACAGGGTTCACAGCTAACTTTAGTTTCTTTCCCTGATTAATCAAGTATCTTATCTTTTGGTCTGAAGAATTTTTTTGACAAGAAGTTTTTTTTTTTTTTTTTTAATGACCCAAAGTGACTATCAACCACCACTATCAACTTTTTTTTTGGTCTATTTGCCAACATGCCAAAATATGATAATATGATGACAATGGCTTTACATTGTTACACTTAAATTTAAATCCCTCTTCTTTTATTTTTTATATTCAGTGGATACAGTTTCCTTTTTTTGACTATAAAGGATTTTAAGGGAAAATCTCAAGTCGCAACTTGTCATAAACTCAAACAATCAGTTAGTTGCATGCTCTGAGGTGGGCAGAAGTTGGAAATGTTTCTGATTTACCCCTTTAAGGGTCTTGGGTCACTGCTAAAAACAGTCCTGACAAATCTAAGACAGGAAACAGAAAACGGAAACATTCAGTTGATCCAGCTGTTTTCTCCCTTTCTCCCTTTCCTCCTCGATCTGTTTCTGTCTCATTCCCTTCTCCCCTCTCAACCTCTCTCACCCCCTCTCACCCCTTCTCACTCCTTCTCTCTCCCACATATCAAGTTTCTGGGTGAGAAAAGGGAGAGGAGTGGGGGGGGGGGCTCAAACAGGTGTCTGCTGAGTGTCCCAGCAGCCTGTTGGATACAGGTTTTACCTCATGCTCCCAGCTGCTCTCATGCACACACACACACACACACACACACACACTCATGGAAACACATACATACACATGCACACCACACACACCTCTCCTTCCATGACATCTGAAAATTCCTATGGATTAGGGTTAGGACAAATGGTGGTGGTGGTGGTAGTGTGTGTGTGTGTGTGTGTGTGTGTGTGTGTGTGTGTGTGTGTGTGTGTGTGTGTGTGTGTGTGTGTGCGTGTGTACTTTCACTGGGGTTGTAACCCGACCACCCAGCCACCTGCAGCAGACGGCTGAGAACCCCAGAAAAAAAAGAACATGCTCTCTCCCGCTTACTTTCTATGTCTCTTGCCCTCTCTCTCTCTCTCTCTCTCTCTCTCTCTCTCTCTCTCTTTCTCTTTCTCTCTCTCTCTCTCTCTCTGTTATTGACACGCCTGCCAAAGCAGTGTACAGAATATGCAGGGGACAGTCAAAATAATGTACATTATTTTACATCTCATGGGAAAAGACGCAAACTGGCATAACTCCTTTATTGTCCCAAACACTGGCACGAATGTTGTTTGTACAAAGTTAAATTAACAGCAGCATCTGTCAAATCCACAGGTTGATTTGTAAGAGATATGTGTGTTTAATCTGAGTTATGAAAGAAACGTGAAAGCGCTCTTTGCAACTTTGTCTACTTTTTCTGCAGCTGCCAAACACTTGTCTTTCCTTCCTTTTCTTATTGTCTATTCCAAATTCATCTTGGCTCATTCAAGAAAGTTGTGGGCCAAATATTTGTCCTACAGCTGCACAGTCGCGGTTATTATTAGTCCTTTAATATCTGAAAACAGATAGACTTCTCCTGCAGTCTTTCACAAAGAGCATCTACAGTTGTTTTATTGTTTCCTTTTGGTTTATTGTTCTTTCAGTAAGAAATACGTTTCAATTTTCTGTTCACAATCTGGGACTCCCTGATGATGTAGTTGGTACGCGAAGGCTGGGCTCTGACAATTTGTTAGACTCTCCAGACACTATGTTTTTGTCATTCGTGCCTCTGCAGAGTCTGATGGGCCTGTGCTGTACAATTTCATGCAAGTGCCACCTATCTGAGCAAGGGCTGATGAAATTACAATTGTTGCCACTAATGAAGGAAGCTGAATTGTGTGAATACATCCCATAAACTCCCTGTATAGAGGCAATAATAAAACAGAACGTAGTTATATTTCAATCAAACTGAGAAGCTAGGCTACAGAGTCACAGTTTGCAGTGCTCATAGTGCGCAGAGCTCAACTCACTGGACATACAAGTCCCAGATCTGAATCTAGGTGGTAGTCCTGAAAGCAAGCACATGCTGGTAAATCTACTAAACTGTCAAACTGAGGTCATTTCATACTATACAATCAGTGAGTAAAAAGGTTGGGCAAGATGTTTTTCATCCAAATGAGAAGGTTAACTGATTGAGGTTCTTGTCTTTAAGACAGTGTCCATGGTATGAATCAACTTGTGGGAACAATTACCATACTGGCCATGACAAAGTCTATGTTAGTTTTCAATCATAAACAGGATAAAACACAACTGGAAATCCATGTTGACAGATAGTCTTAACTGTTTGTTGTTAGTTTCCATACAAAGAGACACCACAGAGACATTGAACTAATAATATAATAGTAATGAGTGCCTCGCTCATGATTGGCCAAAGGCCCAGTCACCAGGTGATGTGGAAAAACCCTTGGTTATGGTGGTTTAGCTTAGTTTTGCAATTGAGCAAAACAAAGAGTATATCATTATTTGTATCCAAATAACCACAGTTTGTACAACGAAAGAAACACACCATGACTCACACACATTCATACATATGCACACACACAGACACAGAGACAAAATATCAACACACACTGACAAAGTGATGAAATTATCAATGAGCAGACAAAACTGTGTCTCTTCATCCAACACACACCTGCAGCCATCAGGTAGCACAGGAGGCAGATGTTGGTGTTTCCTACCAGGCCACCTGTCAGTAACAGAGTGGCTTGCTGACTGATGGCTGAGGGGAAATGGGCCTGCTGCATGCTGGGGAATAAGTCGATGACAGCCTGATCGTCCTGCCTGTTTTGACTGGCTGCTTCTGCTGCAGTCAGTCGGCTTTGTTAGATCATACAACAACTATGGAAGTGCTTTAGAAAAAAAAAAAAGAAAAATAGATTTTTCAGTAATAATCATCGCCACAGAGGTTGATACAAAACCTAATTCACTAAACATTTCCACATCGGGGTCAAGAGGAACATTATTACCGTGTTGATCAAGGCAATATTAGTTGATTTACTCATCTGGAAACAAGCTGTAAACACAAAAGTGACATCATTTTGTCATTTCATCAAAAGATTTGTCTTTACACATTCAGGAGGAGACGCCTTTCATTCAGATTTTCTCTGTTTTGCTTGACACTGCTGAAAGAATTATCCGTCTTTTTAGCTGTTAATGCTTCATTATGTTCACCACTTCACTCATGAACTCTGGGAGACATTCAGTCAGGGACTGAGCTCAGGAAATCAGCTGTGTGTTTTTTACACACACTGTGCTATTGCAACATAGCCAGTGTTAGCGTTAACAGGTCTTCACTTACTAGAAAACTTACTGAAATAGAAGTGGTGGAGACAGCTCTTATGAGTAAAGGACTGAAGTTGCTGAATTTGCAGAATTTCCTTTGGACTGCTAGGTAAATGCATGTTATTGCTAATATTGGCTTTGTAGCAACAAATTTAAAAATATATCATTGAAAAGCAGTGTGGAAGTTACCTAGACATACATTTGCTTGCTACCTTTAACCAACAACGTATGTTTTTTGTACTATTTCTGTGGAGCTCACAAATAAGTGTTTTGTACCACAAGAGAGTCGTTCATCTTTGGAGGCAAACTACTGGCACAACACAGGAGTTGGCCCATGGTGAGGAATCAGGCAAGTCGAAGAGGGCGAAACATGGTCTAGTGTAAAATTACATGGAATTAAATGGCTTTTGTATTGCATTCGTTATTTATGACTAATTATCAAGGATGAATCAATTATTGATTCAACCATTGGTTGTTTCAGGTTATCAAGAGAGTAGGCTTCAAGAGTGAGGACTAACGGTTGATTTAGCAACTGAATATCTAGTTAACTGGTGCAGCTCACAGTCAACTTGTCAGTGAGGCATATCCTGAACCGTCTCCCTGCATTTAAAATAAGATTTATCCTGCCGTGCAACTCTATTCAGAGTTGGATAAAACCCAGTCAAAAATTTGTTATAATTAGAGTAAGTGGGGCAAAAGTTTGTCCTGAGGAAATACAATGCAGCCATGAACTTCACAAGGGTTCATCACTCTGGGAGCATGAAAAGTGTTTGGTTAATGTCGGGGAAAAACTATTTTTTGCAGTGTGCAGCTTAGCCACCTGTGCCTCCCTGTAAGGAAAGGAGAAGAGGTCTGGACGGTGGCAGGAGGAGGAGGGAGGTTGTTTTGTTCCTTAGTCAAATACAGCAATGCTTTGGCCTCCAGATATCTCCATTTCAAGACAATGATCTCCCCCAAAAGCTGTCTCGGATTGAAACACAGTGCATAGTCTCTCTAAAATACTTTTAGACTTAAATATGGTGGGGGGAAGCTACATATTACAACAGCAAACAGGAAACCTATATGTGTCCCTCACATATAGTTGCAAAATACGCAACATGACACCTCCCTTCATCATACAAATAAACATTAGCCACAGACACACAACTCTGATACAGGGAAAAATAAAACAGCAAAGACACAACCCAGCACATTAGATCTAAATTTGGACGCTGGAACACAATTGCTCATGTTAGATGTGATAGGACACACAAGACTGAAAGTGGTTAATTAAATGAATTTTCAGTGATCTCTTGGTGGAAATTAGGTAACATAATTAAAGCAAATGGTGTCTGTGATGAAGAAAACTGCACTGTGCTGCTTCCTAAAACACTCCTACGGTGATGCTGCACACAAAGCAGCTCCACTTGAAATGAAACCTGTTTTAAATGTCTCCAGTTACATCAGGCATTTGAAGCGTTTTGTTATGTGTGATTAAATAAAGCTGAGTCAGACACTGTGATGTTTTCTTTTAGGTCTGAGATGTGAATCAGACAGATGAAGCAAAGATCAGATGCCATAAAACCTTCAGCAACTTCATGGGACTGATCTTTTTGATCCTCTGAACACATGGTCTACACAGTGCAGGAAGTGGAACAAGACACCAAAGTAAAAGAAAAGCTATGCACTGTTCTGTGTTTCCTCCTCGTGACCCAATGCCATAAAATATCTCAGAAGCTGTTTTTAACTGGATGTTATAGGAGAAATTATCTGGCTTCAAAAGGACATTGCTTGACTGCACACTGTACTGTAGTTGTGTACCACTAAAAGCTGAAACCACTTTTGATTGAATCAACAACGAGGTGATGCTGTGGGTCACCAAGGCAGTGTTTGTATGTGACTGCCGCAAAGTGACTCGAGGATGCTGTTAAAATCAGCATCTTAAAAACATATGGTTCGCTTTGGAAAAGGCAGAATAACAGCATGTGGAAAGGACCAAAAATAAATAACAAATGTCTTCTAGCGAGGTCGGTCATCACTCACTCAGAACTGTGGTTCTCTGTGGTGTTTATCTGTAACACATCTGTAAAGAAAAAGAATCAGAAAAAGCATCTCCACTTGACACCTTTGTGGCCAAAGCCCAGACACACAGATATATTTTTGAGGAGACCGACGCAGCTGTGCAGTAGCTTTGTGCACAGGATCATGCAACACACAACTATAAACTGGTCTTTAACGTCATCATGAGGAGAGGAAGGGCCAACCTGTTGGAACGTACTCTAAAGGTTTTCATTGTAAAAAACACTTGAATGGTGCAAAAGCCCTCCCAATAAAGTAAAAAGTGGCCCAACTATTTCGAGAACAAATGTGTTGGTAATCAATTAGCTACTTAATGAGGGTATAAACATTTAAAAATGTGCCACACTGGGTTGTTCACATGTAAAGCAGCAGAAGTAGTTGTTCAAATTGATTTTCACACTCCTGGCCGATCGTTGCATGAAGGGGACGAGTTTGCAGGATTGTCAGGATTCAAAAAGCTGTAGGTGGAGGGCGTCTTTATTTAAAGCGTACTGATGCCAATGCATCTGTTTTCCTCTGGGGACAAGTAAAGTAGAAAAGAACATCTGGATACAATGGATCTTCTATATTTATGATACATATCATTATAAACCAGCTGTGGGTTTACACACAGACAATAAGAAATATAGAGATCCCCGAGCTTCACAGCACTTTCTCACAAACACGCGCTGGCAACCAAAGCATTTTCAGGGCAAGGAGGCAAATTTAACTGACAATAAAAGACAATTTATTCAGGCTCATCCGTCAGTGGAGACTGTAAAATGATACTGTTTCTGCATAAACCCAGTCTGGGAGCATTTTAATACTCACATTCCTCTTTTAATTGAATTACAATAACGGTAAAGCCTATTCAACCTGTGTGGGACCAAGACAAATTGTCTTGTCTGGCTCCTCTTACAGACTATCCTGATGTCACCCTCTGTGCTCCACAAAGTATACACAACAACTGCACACACTGGATATACACACAGCTGCAATGCTAAACTGTTAATGTCTTTTTGAGCAGGACGCTGGTTACTTGCCACAACGGACTCATGGATTTTTACAGTTAAAATACTAAATGGTGATTGTTTTGTGCTTAGATTGAATGACACTGACTGTGAATAAATTGTTTGGACAGTAGCCTATGTATATTATTACCTTTAATTTTATTTAAACCTAACAATTATAAACATTCTCTTTTTATTTTGCATTTTAAAAGAGTACTTGAAATGGAATTAAGCCAAAATCTGGCTCCAGAAAATATTACAAACATTTAGCAGAAGAAAATGAAGATTTCAAGTCTGAAAACTTCTTTTCTCTCACATTTGAGGCCAAGAACATACCTGTGTTCAAACACAGCTTTTATTTATGCAAAACTAGGATCACTGACGTCCCCTTTGGGACCAGAAGAAAGACAGAGGGAACAAGCTGTCTTTGTGTTGGACAAACTACTTTCTGTATATTACACACGCACACACAATGTAGTGTTCACTGTGCATCTGAGTTTGTTCAAAATGTAGCCCAGTGCATCAATCCTGAGACGCAAGTTTTAAGGCTGTCTGGGAGTTTGGAGGTGGGGCAGTGAAACCTCAGCCAGGAAACTCATGGCGACTGACTCAACACTTTGTGAATTTGTCCTCGTTCGCATTCATCTTTGTATTAGCTGTGGATAAACACAAGCCACTTGTGACATTTAACACCATTTAAAGGCCTTGGTGTGTTTCAAGTGAAGTGCTTGTCCATTTGTCTAAGGTCTGAAACCAGGATCTCCACATACAGTGGCTTTAAATCTACTGAAAACACGATAAGTTTATACATAGGCAATAGAATACTTACAATATCCCTACATGAACACAAAATCTTGTGTTAGGGTCCACATTTGAGAGTGCTGTTTCTTTTTCTTCTATTTTCACTGCTTAGCAGGACTCAACTGAAAAAAGGCAATAGTGTCTTGTTTTTGTTGTCATCTATTGCATCAAGATCAGGATTTAGCAAGATTTAAATTGAAGTCTGACAGGAGATAGAGGCTGCTTGCATGATTTTCATTCTAACATTAGGAAAATATTTAATACTAGAGGCTAAAATGTTTCAGTTTCTGAGAGATTTGAAGCTTGACATCTGTTTGAGGAAGATTTGCTGCTCTTTTATATAGATATTAAGGAGAGAGCTACTTTGGAAAATCACACTTGTGTAAAGAAAATATAAATATTTTTGCCCAAGATCAACAACTTTGTTCAAGATCCGTAGTTAATATTTTCGAAGTCATACTGAATCACTGTGATTACTGCATTGAGATACACCTAGGAAACCTAAATTTTACAGAAAGCGTGTTTTTGAGGTTGAAGGAGCAGACGCCTGTCAGTCAAGGCAAACCTGGCCTCTAGCGTACCTCCCTGTAAGGCTTGAAATCTCCATCCAGAAAGTTTTCAACTCAACAGGTACCTTCAGGAATCACATACATCCAGAGAAGTAATGCCTTAGCCTGATGGACTCACCTGTGTAGGTTTCAAACAAAAATAATCAAAATGCTTCAGTGGAAAATCGGAAGAAGAGGTCAATGTACCACCCACATTGTTTGTCTAACTAGATACAATGATTTCATTGAAAACTGAGTGGGTTTCTGTGTGCATACCTCATAGTTGACAGGTCATATGAGGAAAATGCCACTCGAGTCTGAACCCTGAACAAGACTATGTCAAGAACTGATCCAGAATTGGCAAAGAGTAAGTGCTCCACCATGTGGACTAAATATCAGCCTACATGACAATCACAGGGCTGAGGCTTTTGTGGGCCATCAGGGCTGTTGTTGTTGATGTCCAGTTGGGATACTTGAACAGAAACATGACAGACAGACTTATAGAAACAAAGGCAATCTATAACAACACCATAATGAAATTGCTTTCAACAATGGATGCTTCTGTGGGAGAAAAGCAGTGTGGGATTTTGGAGCGAACTTTACTGACTTGTATTAGGCTGGTATCGAGAGATTTAAAATTCAAATGTATATATTTAATAACTTTTTTTTTTTTTTTTTTTTTTAAATAGACACACTTGGGATTTTTTTAGACTACAAAAATAATCTCATCTATGTGGTCTAGTGGACAAACAATGTCAAGTTTCTAAACTACCTCAGACATATTGTTGGCATTTCTGCACGACCTCTTTTTTTGCTTTTCAGCTGATATATTCATTTATCAATATATTGTCCAATAAACATATATTAACCAATAAATCAAGAATACTGTTACCTCTTTTCACACTGGAAAACATGTTTACACTCTTGGCACATGCTTCAGACAATAGTTTAAAGGAAAAAACCAAACAAGCTCTCTTAAAACATTTCTTTACTTAATGCACATCTTCACAGCATGTTTTTCCCTCAAGTATACATAACTTATATTTAAAGTAAATCTTAAGTCACCAAACACCTAACACACAAAGTCTGAGGATGAAAACAAAAAGGCCATTTGTCTTTTATACACCATGTACTATACAGTATGTATGAGCCCTCTTCGTACAAATTACATCCAAAAAAAATATTTTTTTTTTGTCAGCCAGAAAGTTGAAGACATTCAATACTAAAATAGTCAACCAATCACCTCTTATGAGGACAAATGGACTAAAAAATGTTTTTGTTATTCTAATATTGACATCACTTTCTAATTTGACATCACTCTTGAAAATCTCTGCAGTAAATATTGTAATCTCTGCTATGGACAGTAATTACATCAGTCTCCTCTGGAGTTCATAAAGCCCCATTTTTGACTTGTCAAAGGGAAAGTATTTAAAACTCTTTCACCCAATCGCCCAGTAAACCAAGAATATAACTCAACAGTATAAAAAAAGCTTCTATTTTCATTTACCCACAGTTGTTATACATCCACTGAGTTTGAAATGAGAGGGTAGTGTTAGTATTTTTCATCTCCATTCTGTAACTGAAACTGTCCCAACTGATGCAAAATTAAAATATTTCTTTTTATAAAAATGACATCAACCTCTACAAAGTACTAAGTGTTGACAATGATTAACAGCTGGGGTTTGAAAACTTCTGGTACTTTTTGAAGAAGCAGAGGATGTAATTTAGGCTCTCACAGGTTTCATCAACATCTGGATCTTTCATCAATTAATGAGTGAAAGATTAACACTGTCATTGATATTGGTATTTTCCTATTTTACTCCTTTCTTATGCATCCTATACTCTTGATAGAAAATAAAATAGACAAATAATGAGAAACTGTTGAACTCAGAGGAATTCTGTGCCACCAGCACACACGTATCATCTGAGTCCAGATAACCACAGTAGAAGAAAATCTAACGAATTCACTGTCTGAACTCTGATTTACACAGAACAAGCAAATATTTAAATGAAAAACAACAACAAAACACTTCTGGAGATACTTCAGCTTTAAATAAAGATAAAAAGGAGGAAAAGAAAAAATTGTAAAAGTAACGTCTCATAAAATTCAACTACTTACAGGTTTGTCTAGGCAGAAAGCCTTAGACTGTTTTTTTATATGTATAGGCAGCAAAGATATTATCAAAACAGGCTACAATGACTGATCTGGCTCTGCTAACATTTCACTTCACTTTTTCTAAGTCTGCATCTTCAACACCATTTCAAAATAATCAAAGATGGAGAGAGCAGAGAAATGAGGTGAGGGCATGTTTCAAATACATTCACTGGAGATGTAAACCAACTATATTCAGATGAACTGAGGAACTAAAGGTGTAAACTGGGAAGCAGATTTGCTTTGAATTGTCATTGGTTACTGATGACTGGTACAAGATGTTAGTATTGGTTAGATGTTAGTAGAGGTTTAATTAAATTACCATAGTGTAGTAGAGGCTTGCTGATCCCTCAAAGACAGTCTTGGTTGTGACTGAAGGTCTGCGACTGCATTGCTACTTAACCCATGATCACACATTGAAATGTAACTGCTGACCATCGTTTCATCACACACACATGCACGCACACACACACACACACACACACACACAAACTAAAATAAACCCTTTTCCATTAGACAAGAAAAAAAAAAAAACATTCTTTAGCCGTAACAGCTGGGAAACTATCACATTGGGGTTCAAACCTGTGGTTCAGATGATTATGTTCCAGGGTAAAACCTAGTGAAGGTCCATGGAGGTTGATGGTTCGTTAATGTGTTAAAGGGGCTGGTTGTTGTGTGTCATTCCAAGTTCTGACTGAAACCTCTGTGGTCCTTCCCAATCCAACCTCAAGTGTACTGGTACTCCTCTGAGTACTCTGTGTCCTCGGGAGTGTACTGCTTATCTCCGTGTACTTCCCCCGGTGCATACTGGTCATCCCCAGGAGCACACTGGTCATCTGCAGGGGCATACTGGTCATCTGCAGCTGTGTACTGGTTGTCTCCGCTGGTGAACTGGTTGTCGCCCCCATACGATTGTTCTGCTGTGTGTTGGTTCTCTGCAGTGTTCATGCCTGATTTCTTCACTCTTAAAATGGAAAAAAACAAAGACACATATTGTTGCTGGTAATAGATGTGACACATTCTCACAAGGCATTTGTTTGAAGTTTGGAATATTCACTATTGTATTTAGTTTTCTCATGTGCAAATTGACAGAACTGTGGTGAGTGTTAAAGACTTAGGGGCAAAAGCAACACTAAAACATGGGTAAGAGATGGGCATTAAATGTCATCTGATAGCTGGAAGCACAATAGCAAAGAAATATATATTATGGTTATAAGTGGCTGTGTCAGTCATCTTTGGCTGCAGAACGCATAAACAAACAGATTAATGAACTTAAAAACGTCACCAGCAGGGGGCTCCAGTGGAGGGGATTCCTAAAATGAACTGTCAACCTAATGTTGCTGACCTAGTAAAAGGCCCCTGTTCAGTTATTACTCATGAGGCAGTGGAGTCCACAACAAATAAACGAGTTATAGGAGTTTGCCTGGAGAAAGTTACTCACGCGTGGAGGCCAAAAGCAGGTGTGAAACTAAAACAGTGTGCGAAGGGTCGTAAACATAAACTAGTATTTTATTCAACACTGTCAGTTGCATCGAGTTCAGACCAGCAGCTCTTCTGCCTGCGTGCTGCTTGTATGACTTGCTATGTAGTTAAACTGTCAATATTTCCTTGATAAGTCTGTCCCTCCCCTGGTTGACCTGTAAAAGGTTTCTGTAGAAATACTTTCAACCACTGTTCACTTGTCATCAGACACTGTAAGTTTGTCAACTGAAAATTAAGTTGTTGTGATGAATACCTGATGCCTCCTGATTTTGAGATTTAAAAAAAAAAAAAAACCCTTAAAATAAGAACGATGTGAACACAATGAATACAAAAATTAAACAATATAGTAATTCAGTGTAATGATGAGGCGTACAAAATGTGGTGTTCTCTGTACTTACTGGTTCTTATGTTTGGCACCACTGATGTGAGACTGGTACTGCTCCACAGAGTTTAGTTCAATGTTACACACAGTACATGGGTAGCCCTTTAGTGTGGAAGCTGTAAAGACATAAAAAAATTAGAGAGGTTAGTCTTTTATTAGTCTGTAAATTTATATTTGTCCAAATAGTAACAAAATAGTAACAAAGAATTATTGCATAATTAATGATTCATCTTCAGAGGTGTGATGTCCTCTTTAAGGAGAGTGAGCAATATGGCAGTTCTCCAAATGCAGCTACTTCTGTGGTCTGACCTGGTGCTGTGGAGGGACCATACGTCTCCATCAGTTTGAGCTTGGTCATCTGTTTTCTATGCTTCTTGCCCACATAGTGCTGCTGGGCCATGAGCGGGTTGTTAAATGAGGCCTGGCAGATGGAGCAGAAACGGTCTGGATTGTTGTTGTTGTTGTTGTTGCCGCCTGTTGTTGGCACACTGTTCAAATCATCTGCAGGTTTCTTCTTCGGCTGCACTGCTGGTGCTGTTTGACAGGGGACTGTTGAAGAGGAGATACAAAGAAAACAAATGTATTTCTATAGTGCTTCAGAAAACATCATGTCTGACCTAAACTGGGACAGAACACAATTTGAAAAAATGTAAATTTGTAAATAAAATAAAAGCGATGTGCAAAATTGGATAAAGAAAATGGAAGTTTAAAGCTGCAGGTTCTCATTTACAGTCCTACAAACCTGGGGTCTGAGGACCGACTGTCTTCAGCCTGAGGTTCTTGGCGTGAACTTTGCCCTGGTAGTGAGACTCGGCGACCACAGGAGAGGAGAAGGTCATGTTACATACATGACACACCTTAGACCGGTCAGTGTCTCCATTGTTACAGTCCTGCTGACAAAGACACACAGGAACATAGATCATTTTTGGCCATAAGACGTATCATCTGACCCATTAAAACAGGCAAAACAAAGCACTATTCCTAAAAAGGGATAAAAAGAATGGCTTTTCACTGATATACAGGTTGTTTTCAGGCATTAACTATGTGCAGAAACAATAGCCCTTTCTAAATACAGACTATACAACATTCAAACAGTCGTCAGGGATGACAGTGGAAACCAAAGTCCAAAGAAGAAGAGGACTCAATTTTCACTATACAATTTTCTAATTGGTGATTCTCATTTCAACAAACATCAACAAAAGCTTTAACTTGACCAGTTAAGCCCAAACTTTGTCATTCAACTTTAATTATTATTCAAGTTCATTTAGGTGATTTATGCTATTTGGGTGCAGCTTATATTAACAGGGGTGTTTTCTACTCACACTGTCAGATGATGATGTCTTTAACTTTTTCAACGCTGGCTCCTTCTCATTTTGGATGGAAAGATATCGCCGCACTTTGTTGGCATGTTTCTTGCTCTAAAAGGAGACGCACAAATGCTTATCACAAAGTTGATGACAAACATTAACACCACAATCGTCTGCATTAACCACATTTTCAAGAAGCTACTTTGGCATTTTGTGTTTCTTCTGTATGACTGTGGTAAGTGGACAATAATCAATTAGGGTGGAACAGCTTCATATATAGACACTGCTGGTAAATAATGAATCTATTAGTTAAACAACAAAACCTTTTATCCCTACCATTTCAGTATTCTATGAATAGTTTATATCATCAGTTTACTAAAAATATACTACTATATCTTCTATGTCTGTGGTGACAACTTCTTAAATATAAAAATTTGCTGTTTTTCTTTGTTTCATATCACAACAAATGAAATAACTGTTTCTTGACTGTTGTCCCCAGACGTTTGTTTTAGACATTGTATATTATATATATCGGCTCTTTTGATTGTTTGTCAGCATATAATCTTAACTACTGAAAAGGGCAAAAAAGAAACAAAGAAAGGTATAAAGAAAAAAAATAAATGTAATAAAATAAAAGCCCTACTTCTTAGTAACATTCAGTCTATGTCCTTAAACTTATTCGTTTTTACAACTGTTTACTTGTCAAAACAATGTTTTGTCTATACTACAGTTTCCAGGAGATATTGGATCTTCATCCACCTTAAAATGCCTGAACTACAGGAAAACAGATATTTCTTTTTCGTCATTCTCTTTTCAGGTCAGCAAACTTGTGACAAAAACAAAAATGTGGACTGCCAACATCTGGTGCGCAGTGGGTCTCTGAGTCTGCGGACTCTCCTGAACCTGAGCTGGTTAAACTCTTGATCTGTCCACTTTTGCTGTCTGTGATCACCTATAAGGTGATTTCATACAACCAAATATGTGAATCAGTTCAGATTTTCTACAAATTTCACCAAGTAAAATTTAAGACTTTTTTAATGACACATAAGGTGAACGTTAATGCCCATTTCACAATCAAGCCTAAACCAAACTGAGATAATATCCATGGAAAACCAGTAAGGCCTGAAATTATTTGCTTTATTATTATTATTATTAATTATTATTGTTGTTGTTATTATTATTCCAAATTATTATAGTTCCCAATAATACAATAAATTAATCACCAAATGAATTGATAAATGTATTCATCTAAGATCCACGTATGAGTTTTACATTAGGTCTAGAACAATTTTCCAGCCAGTGTTTGCAAAAAATCCAACATTTTTGGCAGGCAAGAAAAAATACCTAACCCTTGTAAAAGAAATTTCAATATATAATATAATAAAAGACTAAAATTTACATTTTGATTCCATCAAGATTTACAGGTACCATGTAGTTGTTTCCATTTACATAATTATTTTGATGAAGATCCAAAAATATTTCTTACATCACCAGCTTAATGTAAATATACTGCTATAGCACTAAAAAAGCCATAAATATCATGTAAAGTACATTCAGTAATTATACCTTTCAGTGAATAATTATGCACCTTTCCCCCAGTATCACAGAGCATAGTAGTAGTGTGGTAGTAGTCCCCTGACATGAACACAACAGCAGCAGCAGACTGTGGGCTCACTGACCTGATAATGAGTCAACTTCTGAGACTCAGAAATTAGGACAGCACTGCAGACTTTACACTGGGAGTCAGAAAACAGGTCACTGTGCTCCTTTATCATCTTATTTACTGCAGGGGGGGTAAGAAAAACAGGAGATTTCAAATCAGGTTACATCTTCTGGGAATATCTAACTATAACAATGTAAAACAAAAGCTTTCCACGGCAACAGTTCAAACACAAATTCGGCTCAACAACTCTGCTCAGGATGCGCTTTTGATTTGCCAAGGGCATGAGACCGTAGTGTCCGATTCCTGCCTCGTAAATGTTAGATGCCTACCTTGTCCACGTTAATGCCTATTCAATCTGTGTGCAGCATGTTCACAGATACAGCGGCATGTTTTAGGCCTGACTGTGAGTCTGAGTCATTATTCTTGTCTCATACAATCTGGAAAATGTATTTACCTCATTGCACCAAAGACATTGTGACAAAAATAACAGGTGGTATATTATACAAATATGATTAAACCAAGGAAATTAAGTTAGGTTCAATAGGACATTGTTGAAGTGAGGCATGGCTTGATGTCTCTTATAAAAACTCCATAACAAAACTGAGCCTCCACCATGTTTCACCATTCACCATGTTTTCTTCTGTGAACACAGAGCTAATGTGACTCACCAAAAAGAATTTAATTTTGTTTGTCTGCCCAAAGAACTTTCTCCCAAAAACATTGTAGCTTGTCAACATGCATTTCATCATGCCTGGTCACTGACATGTCAAGCTGCTTGGTGACCTATTATTGACGCTATTATTTTCTTTACTCGTGTCCTCAGACAACTCCCCCCTTTTCTTCCACTTATTCATATTCAGCGTCATGCACATGAATATAACAAACAGTACAACTAACACATTTCTTTATTTAAATAATCTGAATGAACGATTAAAAGATTGACTCCTATTATCCTAAATGAACACAATCTGCTTGGAATAAAATTACAATCCACTTATTTACCAACACATGTAAATCATTTTGTCCCTGCCATTTTATAAGATTCATGTGGACTAAATATTAATTCAGCTCCTTCCACAGCTTCATAGTTTTGTTTATATGGAAACCAAAGACATGTAGGTAAACACGGCAAAAGCGATTTTAATTTCTATGCCTGTAATGCTGCCTTAAAACCAGAAATCAAAACAATGTCAGGATCTCAAAGCACACCTCCATCACCTGCTGTGACTGCATTTCTTATCGTTGTGCGTTTTGTTTTGGCGTCACTGTCTCCATCACTTCAGCAGTAGTTACATTACTGGAAGTTACATAGACAAACAACAGAAGAATCAAAGCTGCAACAAACTGTACACGTGTCAGATATTGGACACGTTTGCTTTTACAAATTGCATTCAGAGACCTGGGGGGTGAGGGGGGGTTAACTCCTATAGTGGCAATTCAAAAGTTCAGAAGTAATAACTAACGCTGGGTTTATGAGCGAACCAGGACTGCACTGCAATGACCTTAAACATTAATGTCTGATGGGGCAAACCTCAAGACCCCCCCCCCCCCCCCCAGTCTCCACTGGTCCAGCGGCAGACGCACTGATTCACAGTCGCTGAATCGGATGCAGACTTGCTCTCATCGACCTTGGAGCCGAAACGGCTACAGCTAGCTCGGTTTAGCATAGTTTAGCAAAACCGCTGCGCTCTACCTGCACCGCCGGCTAACGTTAGCAGGCAGCCGACACTGGGGTCTTTACGCCAGGGCTGTGCCCACTGTGACCGGGCGCACTGGCGCGGTGTGCTGTTGCAAGACAGTTCAAATTAGCAAAGAAACAGGCCATACCCTCCGCCGGCCCCGAAGGTAAGTAAGGAAAGTCTTCAGTCTGCATCACGACGGCCATAATATTTCTACTCACAACCAGCTGTGTCGCAACGCGCATGCGCAGCTGATGGCCACAGCGTCTTCCTCTTCTTCTCTCTGGCAGACTGGGCACGGTTTAGTGCATGGCTGCCTCTCACTGGTTATTAACACCTCTGCCACTTTGCATCTGTGTTACATCCTTGGTTCACTCTTTCTATGAAACTCCACTTCACCCAGAAGAAGAAAAACTGAATTGTTGAGTAAAAAACACCTGCAGGGTGTAAAATACACCAAGACACATGCTGACTCCACTGTGTGCTGTCTCTGTGCCCCCTCAGTACAAGCCCCCTGGATTGTCTCCCTCTGCTCACTGCAATGCCAGTCAAGGTGCTGTGTGTCCTGGCTTGGCTCCTACCAGGTTTGTTGGTGCTGGTGTTGCACTTTCTGAGGCTGATGTGCTGCAGTCCAGCACCTCCCCGTGTGTTTATGTTGCATCGTCTTGACAACTGAAATGTCTTTTTAAAAGGTGAAGTTCTGCTCAGAAGAATGTAGACATTAATTGAAGTCAATGACTTCGTTTCCAGAGACAAAGTTAGCACCTTTGAAAGTTGCTGTGTTGCAGCCAGCAGCCTCTCATGTGCTACTTCGGAGAATGGACCAAAGAGAGGCATCACAAGGCAAATACAGAGGAACAATGTGAGAACATGACTGGCCCAGAATAAGCCCACAATGGCTTAGAGACGGCCTCTCCACCTTGTCCTGCAGAGCCCAAGTCCACTTTGGCTTCATTGCATGAACATAAATCCGCATGTGGGATGTTTATATTTAGTGAAATGTGTCACTTAACACAGATACTTGTCCACACAGACATTACCGAGCCTCAGAAAACGATGTGACATCAGCACCAAGTATTGAGGACAGAAGTGGTTTCATTAGGTTAATATTGAATGGACCACTTAAGGCTATCAGCGGTTTCCGTAGTGTAGTGGTTATCACGTTCGCCTAACACGCGAAAGGTCCCCGGTTCGAAACCGGGCGGAAACATGTTTTTTTGTTTGTTTCCCCTTTATTTTTTCTTTTCAATACAACATATATGTTAAATACTCTAACAACGAGATTACCAATTTAGTTAACATCCAAGCACGATGTGAATAAATAAAATGTTTAGCAACCACAGCATCAAGAACTACCTGCTACCTAATGTCCTCCCATTGAACGCATCGCGCTGGCTCTCATCCCTATTGGTTGTCCGGGGAGGAAAAAATGGGAAATCTTGCTACTACTTGCCTATTACTAATGTTGGCTGTTTCATGTGGGCCCTTAGAGCCAAGTGTTTAGTCTTACACCGTTTTCAATTCAGTCTGTGGTGATGTTAAACTTCCACTGATGTAATATACGTTTGGCCACTCAGAGGCGCTGGTGGCCTTCACAGACTTCAGTGGTGAGGTCTTGAAATGGTATAAAGAGAAAAGGGCAGCACTTTGTCCCACATATTTTTGACGTGGCCAAAACAAGCTGAGTACAATCGTGGGTTTGGGCCTTTTGATTTGAATTTTTTTTTTTTTTTTTACTTCCTCCCTTTACTTTTCGTTTGTAAACAAACACATGCCGTTGGATAAGAGTTGATTCAAGCATATTTGTATATTCCCTCAGGAAAACTGCAGAAATGGGGATTTATAGAAAATGTGGGGCCACCGTCTATATATGTTCACTTTCAGTATGGAAATGTTAGGGTTAGGGTTAGGGTTACCCCAAATGAAAGATTTTCAGACAGGAGACTTCAGAGGATTAACAGATTACAGTAATACCTGAGCGACTGTACTGCACTTTCACCACACGGTGGCGCAAATACTTGTTGATCTCAATGTTTGTTCATTATGAAATAATAACAATTATAATACCACACAATTAAACTCTTTAATCACTAGCATTTTGACACAACACAATCACTTTAATCACAGCAAAATGTATAGATTTCAGTGTCAGATCGTAAAAGGCAGTCTACAAATATTGTAAATACAGCAGTAGTACACATACACTCTGACAGAGAGCACTTCTCTACGCTACTAGTAATAGATTGAGTTATCGGATTTATCAGCAAGCAGCATGTGGACAAGGAATGGGGAGAGAAGATCAAACAAACATCAAGATGTTTTTTAGCCTAATGTCTATGTAAGGTGCTTATTGAATGTGTTAAACTCATTTGTCTTTACTAAACATAAAACACCGAAAGTTTCTTTCAGCACAAAAATAAAATATACGCGAAAGGTTCCCAGTTCAAAAACATTTTTTTTCTTCTTCTTTCTTTTTTCTTTCAAAACAACATGTGTTAATACTCTCAATGTGATGACTAATTTAGTTAACCTCCAAGCAAAAAAAAAAATGTAATTGACAATTGTTCATATGTTCTATTCACCTTCATGTCCATCCATTACCATCCCTATTGGTTGTCCAGAGAGGAAAAAAAATGGGAAATCTTACTACTACTTGCCTATTACTAATATTGGCTGTTTCATGTGGACCCTTAAAGTCAACTGATTAGTCCCAAACCATTTTCAATTCAGTCTAGAGGCACTGGTGGCCTTCACAGACTTCAGTGGTGAGGTCTTGAAATGGTATAAATAGGAATCAGCAACACTTTGTCCCAAATATTTTTGACGTGGCCAAAACAAGCTGCGTACAATCGTAATAACAATTATAATAATACCACATAATTAAACTCTTGTGTGTGTAAATCACTAACATTTTGACACAACACAATCACCTCAATCACAGCAAAATGTATAGATTTCAGTGTCAGATCATAAAAGGCAGTCTACAAATACTGTAAATACAGCAGTAGTGCACATACACTCTGACAGAGAGCACTTCTCTACGGCAGTAATAGATTGAGTTATCGGATTTATCAGCAAGCAGCATGTGGACGAGGAATGGGGAGAGAAGATAAAACAAACATCAAGATGTTTTTCAGCCTGATGTCTATGTAAGGTGCTTATTGAATGTGTTAAACTCATTTGTCTTTACAAAACATAAACACTGAAAGTTTCTTTCAGTACAAAAATAAAATTAGTATAAAATTGACTTGTGTTATCTCTATCACTGGTGATCAATCATATTACGTAGGAGCGGGAGGCATTTAGTGATTGAGGCATTTTCACACACTACTTGTGAGGGAGGCTCACTACAAAGGTATTTAGGCTGAATCTATTTTACAGCATAGCCCACAATGTGAGGTTTGATTAAGAACAGGAGTGGCGCTTCAATGTGTCTCAGTTTGAGTTCAGAGAATCCAGCGGCCTCCAAATGTTTCCACGTGTCACGGGTGACCTCGCATCCATCGCCAAAGTAGTACCACGCAGGCTGGAGAACGTGCTGGAAGAAGTATGCCCAGGTTGAGGCGTCTGCAACAACATGCTCTAAGAAGAAGAAGCCTCCACCCTACAAAGCAAAGGTTTGTCATGTATATCAGATTCTACAAATGTATAGACTGATTATTTTCTTTCCTGGCAGAAATGGGTTACCACACTTTCCTCATATGTTTTAAATCAACATGTTTGTTTGATTGATGAAATTTTTTTTTTTTTTTTTTTTTTGGCCAGTACTAATATTGATATTTAAGAGAAAGCTGACACTTCAAATATGGATTCATGAAAAGAAACCTGAATTCACTTTAAGTATTTTTTTTTTGTATTTGTTTAGTTTAACTACGTTCGGCATCTCTTTGACATTTCCTTTTTATGGGCAACATATATGAAAACATATATGAATATACAGATACATCTGCAATAAGCTAATACTGGTTGATATATTTCACTGATATACATCAACTAATACTGGCCATGGTAATTTATCAGTTGGGTCTAGTGGACGTTAACTATTTTATTTTCCATTTAGTTTTCAATACACATATAGGCTTAATGATTATTAGATACAGACAGTGAAAAGTAAAAAGTGAATTTTGTACATTGGGAAATGAAATGTAGCCAAAACTTATTTTTTGCTTTTTTAATTAGTTAGTGATTAACTTCCATTGATGAACGATTAATACATCAATCGCACTGCAGCCACTCTATTATTATAACAGCGGCTTCATTAATATAATATATATGTATATTAATGCTGAAGGCCGAGCTCTTGAGGAATGAATTTCATTTTGACCAGTGGTCATTTCAGTAGCTGGACAACTTACTGGCCGCAGGATACGGTGCGCCTCTCGCAGAGTTTGCGGTATGTTGTTGACAGAGCAGAGCACCAGGGTGCAGACAACAACGTCTACCGATCCGTCCTCAACTGACCCCAGGTCCTCCCCCGACGCCACCACAAACCTCTCAAAAGTCAGGTGGTCGTTCTCGCCCATGCTTTTGTCTAGATACTTTTGGAAATGGGGGTTGGGGTCAGTGCAGATCACCTTGCAACCGGGCGGGTAAAACTCAAAATTTGTGCCGGTGCCGCAGCCGATCTCCAGAAGAGTGAGGCGGCCGCCAGGCTTGACGAACTCGGGCAAACTGCGAAACAGCTCCTTCTTCTTCTCGTGCATTTTCTTGTTGTACGTGATTGAAATCCGGTAGAGACAAATCGGGAATATGCGTTTATAGATCTCATACAGGCCCACGGCGTGAATCACGTGAAGGGGCAGACACAGCACATTGACAACCAGGGTAAAAAATCTCATTAGAAGAGCCATTTTTCGCGGAGCCCGGCCTTCGTGGCGACCAGCAGCGACAGCTCACGGCGCGACCGCCCTGTTAGTCACAACAACAGGCGAGCGGCAGGTCCGGTGCACATTTTCAAAATAAAAGTCGACAACTCTGAACACGAACGTCCTTTTTGTTTGTGCATATGGAAGAGGGGTCTACTTTAAGATAGTTTTTCAAAATAGAAATAGTGGCTAATAATAATAATAATAATACCATAACCATAAGAAGGAGGAGACTCACATCCTTATTGTGGAGGGCTTCCTTCTTTACACCTATGGACCTTTGATCGACGTGCTGAACCAACGCTACTTTATTTCCATCCCATATGAAGAATGCAAAAAGAGGAGGTGCTCAAGGAACTACCTGGTGCCAGACCCCCCCGGCCTGTTTGATGGCCATGTCTGGCCCATGTATTTGAAACACAAGAAAATCTTATATATATATATAGAGAGAGAGAGAGAGAGAGAGAGAGAGAGAGAGATAGATAGATAAGCATATATAATAATAATAATAGTGGCTTTCAAGGCTAAGGCTAAGTGTACTGCTACAGGGTTGGTCAGCTCAGTGTTAACAGTTTTTCTGAATTGCTAAAACAATGAATCCCATTCACTGAACCAAATGCTCAGTGGCCTGAGTCAGTCAGTCTTTTGGCAAAAACAAAAACAGGTTCCACCTAGTTTACACACAATTGCACATCTAATCTTTTTGCAAAACTATAAATACATTTTCACTCACTAAAATGACTGTGGTGTGCAATAGTAACCACCGGCAGCAGAGGTTAAACACAATTACACGTTTACAGTTTAGTTGTACATTACTACACTGCCTGTAGTATTTGAACTTGGCAATATTTTAACCATTGCTGTTTCTGGTGCTACATGGCCTGAACCCTGCGTTTTCCATTTCGAATGTAGTGCGCACTCTAAACATGTTAGCAAAAATTGTAAATAATGTGTGTAAACTGTGACTCCTGTGCTGTACTTGTGTTTAACTTCTGTTACCTGTGGTTTCCTTTAATTCAACTAAATTCCGCTGCAATCCTTTGCCCGATTCTTTAGCAATGAAGAGCCACTGAAACATGTTTTCTGGTTGGTGATTAACTCAATGCAGCTAAACCATATTCTGTATTTAAACTAATATGTTCCCTCCTTGTCAGCTGGGTTTGACTAACTCCTCCTGGGTTCATATAAAAGCCCACTAGCATATCTCAATTCAACACTTTTTTTCTTGCACGGATCGTACTACATATTACCTCCTCCTCTTTTCTTTGACAAACTGAAATGGCTTTAAATGGTAGAATTGCTGTTGTGACTGGGGCAGCAATGGGAATAGGAAAAGCAATGACAGAGATACTTCTTGAAAATGGTGCCAAGGTAAAGTTTTGTCTTATTTATGCAACATAGCCTGGTGTGCTGTCTGCATAATAACATTTAGTAATGAGAGATTAGTTTTTCAGAACATAATTGCATTTAATTGTAACAGGTTAACAATGGGACATACAAAAATAAGTTAACTTTTTGGTTTCCATAACATCCTTTAATATGTAAAGTGTTAAATCAATTTCTTTTTAAATATAATATAGAATAACATATTAAGTATAGTACACAGCTCGTATAGGCAATTTGTCTGTGCCCATTTAAAACTGAAGCTGCAGTAAAGCAAAGTCCAGCCTACAAGGTCAATAATACAGACTGGGCAGTCATTCTTGCCAATTTCCGGAAAAGGTCCTAGAGTGCAGCCATGAAAAGCATGACAGCTCTTCCCTTGTGCAGGTTGTCCTCCTGGATGTGAATGAAATCGCAGGGAAGAGTTTAAAGGAAGCCCTTGACAAAAATTATGGACAAGAGCGAACACTGTTCTTGAACTGTGATGTTGAGTCAGAGGAGCAGATGAAAGGTGACACAAACACACACACTTTGAAAACAAAGGTGTCTCGTCTACCAACCCTGATGCAAAACCATGGTTCATGTTTACTGAAAGGGTTTTTTTTAAGCCAAAGGTGGTTGTGAAAAATAACTTATAGTGTGGTTATGCTTGCTTATGGTTAATCATTTACTTTCATTTAGATCAATACTTCAAGATCTGAGCATTAAATACAGCCAGTCATGAACAAATACAAACAGACAGCATCAGAAAAAGTCACAGAGATCATTAAAAAAAACACAAGTCTTAAGTTAAAGGTTTTAAATGACAATGATTTCAAGTTTTAATCTCCTTAAAGGAAGTTATAACTAATTCACATTCCTGGGATATTAAAAATTTCCTTTTGAAGAATATATTTTATTAGAATGACGTCATCTTCTCTTGTTCTAATTCAAAATATCTAAGTGTTGTTTTCTTCACTCAAGCTGCCTTTCAGAAAACTGTAGAAACCTTTGGAGGAATAGACATCCTGTGCAACAATGCTGGCATCCTGAATGAGAGCAAGTGGGAGAAAACTGTCTCTATAAATGTTGTAAGAATTTATATTCTGATGTCATTAATTATCTATGAAATCTTCATGGACTAACAGTTCTTCAGTCTTTAGATTCACCCAAGTACACTATAAGGGCATGCATGCCATTTATTGTGGACAGAAAGAAACATGGTTTCTGCTGTAACAATCACAATGATAATAATTACAATTCTCTGATGTAGATGGGTGTTATCAGGGGGACCTACCTGGCTCTGGAGCACATGAACAAGTTGACTGGAGGTCGGGGAGGGGTCATCGTCAATACAGCATCCATTGCAGGTATGACCCATGGTGCATTGTGTTATTGTGGGGGTTTTTTTGTTGTTGTTGTTGTTTTAATTTTTATTTTCTCTCAAAAAAGAGAAGTGGCAGGAAGTAGTGATGATCAGTTGAATGCATACTTGACAAACTAGACAGGTTATGTCCATCTGTTTTACATGGGACTTTGAAATTTCCTGAGAAATGTTTAATCCTGATTTGGACTGGTTTAACCCACATCTTCCAGGTCTTGGTCCATTTATGTGCTGTCCTGTCTATACAGCCACCAAGCATGGAGTGATTGGCTTCACTCGAGCCGTGGCAGTAAGGACGGCCTTTTTATGATAAAGAAAAGAAAACCTCATCAAGACATTCTTTTCATTTTATTCCTTCTATTTTACACTTTGCCTCTTAGCAGTTGAAAACTAATTGTGTGTATTTGTGCATCTTTTACCAGGCTGCTTCTGCTGCCTCAGGCTATGGTATACGGTTCAACACCCTTTGTCCAGGTTTTGTCCAAACTGGCCTCTTCGCCACCATCCCATCCAACATGGGACAATTCTCTCACCTTCTTAATGTGACACAACAATTAACAGAAAAAGTTGGAGTGTTGAAGTGAGTCTTGGCTTGTGTCCATGTTAAAGTACATAATCATGATCCAATATGATACCATGTCCATGCATGTTAATTGGTGTCAGTGTACCTTTTTGTTTCAGTGTGTCTGATGTAGCCAAATGCCTGCTCGAGCTGGTGACAGATGAGACAAAGAACGGAGAGGCCCTTTTGGTGTTTCCTAATATGAAGAAATACGTTACATTTCCCACATTCATTGAGTAGCTCTTAGCAATGACCAACTGCAACATCATACAGAAACAAGCATCATAACTGAATACAGTAATAATTATCTGTCTTGACTTAATCCAATTCAGTTCAGTCTGTGTGAAAGAGGCAGAAGTTCAAATTATAAGCAACATTTTCTCGACCATGAATAAAGTACTACAGAAGAAACTGTGATCCCCATCGGTGACATACAAAAAGTTGAAATCTTAACAATACAATCACATGACTGGAGTAGAAAACACTTAACATTATTTCAAGATGTTAAAGTCTTTTCAGGCAAGTGAATGGTCAGAGAGGAATTTGATCGGATCGTCAGTGACCAACGCCTGAAAACTCTTGCTTCATGGTGCAGGCCTCTAGTGAGCAGGCCCTGTGGAACAGATTGTTCTGTTTTAAGGGGCTGGATCATCTGATTGTATTCATTTTGAAAGAATCTGTAGATGCGTCAATCAAATACTTGAAATATGTGTTTCTTACCCTATTGAATGCATTACCCATATTAAAAACAAACATAACAACTATTAATAAACAAAAGTTGACAATTCCATTCTTTGTTTTAAGCCATTTGTATTTACACAAACAACTAAAAATTGCAAGGGATTATGATTTTACCTTCATCCTGTTCTGTCAGCAGTGAAATCATCAAGAGTTCAGAACAGTAAGTCAGATTCATAACAGCCACACATCATGGAGCAGCAGGCAGATGTTGATAGAGGTAGATTTTTGTTTCATCAGTTCATAACAGTCTATAATTTCTTTTTGTATGATATGACAAAATGCAACCTGACTTCTCTGTTTTTGAGGTTTGTGTCTTGTGGTGAATCCTCACAAGTTATGAAGTCTTCTCTTGATCACCAACAAGAAAAAAAAATACCTACATCCAACTATTTGGCTTGTGTAGTCATAGGTCATTCACAGGTCTGGTCATTCACAAGACTTGTGCTACTTGATCTATCAGTTCTTTTAACATTCTATAGTTTTCCTGTGTGGACTTGCTTTTTTAGAATATATCTAATTATTGATTTGGGCAAACTAACTACCTTTGGTAATTATCTTTGAGCCCCATTATCTTCTACTCAAGTATCAGTATGGTCAAGTCTTTACTCTTCATATTGTCAAGTAGTGTAGAGGGGGGTTTATATCCCACACAGTATTCTCTATATTGAACTAAACCTACTAAAACCTCAAATTAAAGCTGACACTTAGGTTTACTCTACCATCCATTAGTTGGTTTCACGGCACCTGAAGAACAAATCTAAATGTTCACAGTCCATACATGAGTGAAGAGCTGACGTTCTTTACATCATAGGCATCATAAAAATGAATGGCAGAGCATTTGTATTGGATTGCATTAGATTGTAAAGTGGTATTATTTTTTTTTCTTGCCCTGAAAGCCACAGTTTTACACCTTTTTAATTGCATCACTCACCGTACCCTTCACATTTACACACACTGAAGCAAGAAATGCCAAGAAAAAAAAGACATTAAATCCCAACAGCTGAAACAAATCAATTGTTTATCCAATAATGCAGTTGTGTCTGGAAGAACAAGGTAGAACAAAGGATAAAAGTAGGATAAAAAAGTAAAAGAGAGACTGAGCACTCTTAGAGGTGGTTATATTGATGTTTTCATTTATTTATTGTTTAATACTTATATTTTAATACTACACACGCCACCTGGAAATAATGTACAACTTGCTGTTGTTGAAGAAAATGTCCTGGGGGAAACAACAAAAGATACTAGGTCTCCATGCTCCTGACTTAAATTGATACCAAAGGCTAACTGAATCAGTGTTTACTGGACCAGGATCAGCACCAGTCTTGGTGTTCAAGGTTCACGGTGACATTATATGCAAAATTACATGTAATCATGAAAAGTGAAAAATGGTGAAATGTGAATGAACCGTCCCTCTAAAATGGACAGTTTTGTAGCTACACTGTAAAACAACTACACTGTGTGGTCGTCACACAAAATTACATACAGTATTTTCTGGATTTAAATCGGGCGACAATCTTTCATATATTCCAATACATGTTGACGTGTGAGGAAACACTTGTGCACAATTATGGTAAGAAATGCAATGATTATAATTAAGCAGTAGTTAAATAACAAGCAAAATGAATAAAACTAGAACCAATTACTGATGCTCAAAATAACATGGGGGGTGGGGGTCTATCGTTCTACGATCACTTCAGAGAACATTTTAGCTAAAATTGTGCTATTAGGTGAGTGAAGGAAAGGTCACATATTTCTTTACTTTTGGAACGATCAGGAGAGCCTCTCCGTTCTTTGTCTCATCCGTTACCAGCTCAAGGAGGCACTCGGCTACCTCAGACACACTGAAACAAAAAGGTACAGTGACATCAATGGATATGCATGGACATGGTATGATACAGGATCGTGATAACGTTCCTTAACATGGACTTAAAAAATCACTCACGTTAGTGTTCCAAGCTTTTCTATTAATTGTTGTGTTGCGTCAGAAAGGGAGGCGAATTGTCCCATTTCAGATTCACTGGCGCTAAGGAGGTCAGTTTGGACGAAACTTGGGCAAAGAACCTTAACCCGTATACCATAGCCTGCTGCTGTAGATGCAGCCTAGTAAAACACAAACACAAAATTAGTGTGCAACACAAGAACTACAAGGAAAAAAAGTCACACTATTATTGAAGCTGAGTTATTTGATTCTTAATGGTCTCTTGGGGGCAGAGGAACTCAATAACAAACCATAACAGCCCTGATGTCACCTGATGGAGAGATTATGGTTACATCACTACATGTTGCCATATACCTGATAAAACCCCTTTTACACTGATTAACAAAACTCATCTATCTGCATCTATCTGCAGAGGAAAATGGTACAATTGACATTCAACCCCGGGAGGAGATAAGTAGATAAGGGGAAAGTAAAACAATTACTTTTTGGATCACTATAAATAACAAGTGTCTGACACAAATGTTGCATAACTGTGCAAACCCAATTATAAAAATAAAAAATCTTCCTTACTGCCATGGCTCGAGTGAAGCCGACCACTCCATTCTTAGTGGCTGTATAGACAGGACAGCTCAGCAAGGGACTGATACCTGTTGGACATGGGTTATATCAGTCAATGTTTTATATGGCTGCACAAAATTCCTGTAAAATGACTACATTATTAACATTATTTAATAATTACATTATTAAATCAATATTCCTGGTCTGCAGGCTATTTCATTTTTCTTTATTACATAATTTTATCAGCTGAGTGGATGAAAAATAAGTTGTTCACAGAGAAGAAAACATGGAATAACTGTGTTAAGACACAATGTTGTGATTATGTCAAAAGTCAGATGAATCCAGTGGTGTTTTGAGTCGTTTCACAAATCTCTGATTAAAGGAGTTGGTCCCAGCTCAATGTTCACTGCTCACAATATGGACTAAAAGAATATAAAGTCACTGTTGTGATGCTAAACATGAAACATGTCATATTAACATGAAAAACATTCTGCCTTTTTACAAACAAAAGAAAGTTTTTTTTTTTTTTTGCTTTAGTTGAAAACATGAGCTTCACCTGCCATAGATGCTGTGTTGACGATGACCCCTCCTTGACCTCCTGTCAACTTGTTCATGTGCTCCAGAGCCAGGTAGGTCCCCCTGATAACACCCATCTACAACACAGAATGGCTTATTCTTTAATTTTGTCCATTAGTAGTCATTTGTGTGCCAAATGTTGTGAAATTTAAGTATAATGCAGTGCTTAATTTAAGTGTCAGGTTACCAAATAATTTCTTCACACTTATATTGAAAAAATGGAAATGCACTGTTTGCTCTGGTAGATAAAGTCAAACACTGAGCAGTAAATAACATTTTTTCTTGTAATTTTCCACTGTGGGAACGATCCAGCTCACTTTAGGTAAACAACCAGATCTGTCTGCTCCTTACAAGGTTTATGGAGACAGTTTTCTCCCACGCGCTCTCATTCATGATGCCAGCATTGTTGCACAAAATGTCAATTCCTCCAAAGGTTTCTGTGGTTTTCTGAAAGGCAGCTTGAGAGAAGATTAAAAAAAACAAAACAGTTTGCAGTTAACGTTTCATTCCACAACCAATCATCCATCATTTACAGTAACCCTGTACACACTGTATATGCGCTTTTAAATGATTTATTTGGGTAAATAAGGGAATCCCCTTCAATATAGTATATAATAGTATATTGTAGCCTATTATTGAGCTGGCTGTTTTTGTTTTTTGTGCCTGTTGGGCATATCAATGAGTTTTATGGCAGCGTTGTGTCATAACTTTAAAGCTACAAACATGAATCTCTCTCCCGCTCACTCACAGACTCAATGAGCACATTTGTGGCCTAAAAGCAGACATGCTATTCTTGTGTGTACTATGAATTAAAATCCTGCTGCACCATTGTCATTTACTGTGTCGCTGTAACAATTTGTCAGTTAGTTGGTCAATCACCAGAAAATAATTTTGATAATCCTTTTGTTGTTTAAGTCATTTTTTAAGACAAAATTATTTTCTGGTTTTCACACTTTTTTGATCGTAAAATGAATCTACTTAGGTATGAACTGTGCGTCAGACAAAATTAGACATTTGAAACCCTTAGACCATTGGAACTTGTGATCTAAGTTCCTATTTTAAAATATTTTATTGATCAAATAATCAATGATCAATATATCAATATATTGTTAGTGAAAATATTTGTTAGTTGCAGCCCTAATTCACTGGCATAAAGTTAGGATTATTAACAGATTATTAGGAAATTGCGATCAATTTACATCTGTTTTATTAAATTCAAGTCCGTTATTTGAGACTAAAGCCAGGCAACATGTGTCATCACAATATTTTTCTCATATTGGTCGATATCAATAATTATCAGTATACATTTAATACTCTTAATGAAGAAGGAAATGCACCAATCAGCCATAACATTATGAACACTGACAGGTAACATGAATAACATTGATTGTCTTGTTAGAATGGGCCCTGTCAGTGGGTGGGATATACTTAGGCAAGTGACCATTTTGGTTCAGACAGTCTGAAACTGCAGCTCCTCTGGTATGTTCACAGTCTGCAGTGATCAACACCTACCAAAAGTGGCTCAAGGGAAGGAAACCTTGTGAATTGGAGACAGTGTCATGAGCAGCCAAGGCTCATTGGTGGTCATGAGGAGTGGCCCATGTGGTCTGATCCAACAGTAGAGCTACTGTAGCTCAAAGTGCTTAAAAAGTTAATGCTGGTTCTGATAGAAAGGTGTCACATGTCACAGTTTGTTGTGTATGGGGCTGTGTAGCTGCAGACTGGTCAGGGTGTCCATGCTGACCCCTATCCACTGCCAAAAGCTCCTATTTGAGCAGGATAATGCTCCCTGCCACACTGAGCCAAAAATGTTGCGGAAATGGTTTGAGGAACACAGCAATGAATTTAAGATGTTGACTTTGCCTCCAAATTCAGATCTCAATCCAACCAAGAATCTGCAGGATGTGCTGCACAAACAAGTCTAATTCATGGAGGCTCTCGGTTTACGGGATTTTTATCAGCTGCCAACATCTTAACGCTAGATACCACAGAACACTTTAGAGGAATCCACACTGCAACAGGTCGGGGCTGTTTTGAAGGCAAATGGGGACCTACACAATATTTGGCAGGTCATAATATTATGGATGATTGGCGAATATTCAACATGTTAATTTCACTGATCAAATTTATTGTCATATCCAATAACAGTGGGTTCAACTAAAAGCATGCGGTATGATGATGCTCTGATGGCACATAAAATACGCAATACACTGAATGAATGTACAATAAACAAACAATAAATCTAAGTCTGCATACTTCAACAGAGCTTTCTTTTTTTTATTTTTTTAATATGTTTACAAGGAAATGTTCAAATCAAAGGAATGCTTGTAATTGTTTTCCACGCATTCCCACCCAAAATAATCTAACTCTGGTCCTCTGACCCATAATTAAAAAAAATTTACTTTAACTCATTGTAAACTTGTTAAAACCTTTGGATGTTTTCATCTCTCTATTGTGAAAGTGAGTAATTTCCTCACACTTTAACTGTAGTCAGTGTATCATTGTATACCTTCAATGAAATTAAGGTGTGGTGCTGGAAAATTACAATTAAATGCTACGTCATAGGCTTTATTCAAGGCATTCAAGGCTTTATTTATTCCTCATGCTTCCTGGTGTCTGTGCAGCTAACCATCTGGTCTCAAAGCAACTCACAATTTGTTCTTTGAAGTCCAAGTGAGATTAATAAGCATCATGTGTTTCTAACCATGTTATGTCTTTTCCAGTAAACAAGTCCAGCTGTTTTCCCCTCTTCATGACCTCCCCTACTTCCATACTATGTTTATCAAGTGTGCATGTGTGTATTACCTTTCATCTGATCCTCTGATTCAACATTACATTTCAGGAACAAAGTTCTTTCTTGTCCATACTGTTGCTTGAGGTCTTCCATGAAACTCTCTGCTGCAGTCTCATTCACATCCAACAGAGCCACCTGTACAGGTAGATATACACTGGCTTATTAGGACAACTTATCTAAAGATAAGATACACCAGCCAGACCTACAATAAACTCCACCTTCATGAAGATTACAATAGTCAGTTTTTCGTTGAAAGTCTCACTTTGAAGGCTGTAGCTTGTGGTGCTGTTGAATGTGTAACAGTAACAGGTATAACTCACATTTAATCTTCCCCCAGCCTTATTTAATGTACCCTAATCCACAAGACAAGGAGAAAGTAAGACCAGGAAAAGCCATAAATTGTCCAAAAAATCCTTCAAAGACATACTACAGCAATTTGATACTGCACTTCCTTATCAGGTCATATGTAAAGCCCATACCACAAGCCTCTACTGATACTATACTAATACTAAGTAATACAAAGAACCATTCGTTGTAATTGAAATAACACTGTATATCTTTATGTGGCAATAATATTAATCATTAGGACGTGAAATATTGTATAACACCTAATCATTAGATACCATAAATATGTACTATAAAGCCCATTTGCTCAAAGGGATCGATAGATGTTTTGTTACAGCAGATCAAAGTAGATCAAAGAGCTAAAGTCTTGAATCTTCTGAGGTTATTTCTGCCTAAAAGTGGCTTCTAAAGATCTGATTTTGCATTTCAGTTGGAACATTTTCCCCTGTTTTTGGTTTAACTTATTTAAAATGTTCAAAAACAGAGAATTTGTGATTTTTATTTATTTTTTTTTTTTTCACTTGTGAGAAAATGTGATTTTAAGGACTGAAAAGTCTTTAAAAGAGGGACATTTTTTCACCTAACACCCTATGTAGGTTACCTCATGTTTTAGCAGCTTGGTATGTTTGTGTAAAAATTGTTAAATGTTGATGTCCACACACTGACTTCTCCTTTTTCCCCTGTTGTTCTTCAAGCATCACACATGAATAGAAACAAATGAGACAAAACTGTACCTTTGCTCCATTCTGCAGAAGTATCTCCGTCATTGCTTTTCCTATTCCCATTGCAGCCCCAGTCACGACTGCGGTTTTGGTGTTTAGAGCCATTTCAGCTGTTGCTCGTCTGTAGGATCCCTCCAGGAAATAAAGGGGGAAGAGCCGGGTCTTCGCTTTTAAGGCGGAACCGCCCCTACAGAGGGGATATGGCACGTAACAGACATTTCACTGCGGAATTGTGTAGAAATTATTCATAAATTTAGATGTGGTTGTGTAGTGATCCTGTGGAGAAAAAAAAAAACAATAATTAAAAAACACAACTTTTTTGTTTTTTTCAAAAAAGAAAGAAAAGAAAAGAAAGAAAGTTCAATGTTCAATCCATAAGAGCTAATGTTGGTGGATAAATAATAAATGCCGAATTGAAGAAACGTGGTCTTGCCATTCTGGCGACTTCTTAACTGTATTGTAAAATGTTTTAATTGCTGTTTACGCGTAAAGCAGCATAAAACTGACACATTTTGAATGGAGTTTGGTGTGTCAGTATTAAAGACGTGTCCTCGAATACAAACCTGCTACATTTTTGTAGGCGGTCATTAGATGGAGATAGAGGGCTGTGCAAGCTAATAGCGTATATTCATCAACTTCAATGGGACAATGCCTCGGGACTTCGCATGTTACAGCAGCACAGGGGATAAGAGACTAAAGATAAAGTACATCATTTACAATATTATATATATATATATATACATACACACACACACACACATATATATATATATACATACATATATATACA